>CM052889.1:52318421-52372887 GCA_028534135.1 Potos flavus | reverse complement strand
ATAGGAAGTACACAGAAGTCCAGGAAGTGCAGAGAAGTCTAGGAAGTGACGCACTTTGATCAGTGGAACCTGGGAAGGTGAGTGGAGTGTGGCCATGAGGCAGGGAGAACACGGATGACAATTTGTGATGCCACAGCCTGAGAAAGGCGCCATGGCAGGGGAGCACCCTCATCCCCAGATATGGTTCAAAGTCGGTTCTGCACCCAGCACTGCCTTGGGTGTACGGGTGGATTCACAAGTGAATGATATGGTGGCAGAATGGAGAGAAGGTCAGAGTGACGGGAGCTGAGAGGGGAGGGGGCCGCCAGCAGGAATCCCGGCAGAGGGGCCAGAAGACACCCCCCACCCCGTCTCGTGCCCAGCGGCCACTGCAGAACAGGAGGGAACAGGGTCAGCCCCGCATTCTAGGGAAAAACGGTACACCACATAGACTGGAGTGGGGAGTGAGCAGAAGAATTTGGAAGCACTCGAAGGCTGTGGGCGACGGAGAACACAACGCTGGACTAGACAGATGGCTACAGGAAAAGAAGAAAGGCGGACTGAAAATCAACACTGGGAGCGGGGTGAAGAGACTGTATTCCTTTCCCACCTCCTTCCCTTTTCTCCACCCCTACGATGCTTCCGAAAAGGCTGTAACTGGTTTATAAAGTTACGAGGCAGATCCATCCTTGGCATTTAAACTTGTTACAGACCCCAAATCAATGAGAGGAGGACTTTGCAGGGGCTAGCTGGAAAAGCGATCAAGGAGAGGCCACCGCAGTAAAGGCAGCGGCCCCAGGATTCCAAACCAGAGAAAAGGAGCCTCTTGAGTCGTGTCAGTTGGAATCTGTACTGCCATATCTCTCTTAGTGAAGACGCACTGGGAAAAACTACACTCCTTAACCCGCCCTCTTGACTGTTTCCAACAGACCAAAAAACAAAAAAAACCAAAAAAAACCCAAAAAACTCTCACAAAGATTGAAGGGGAAAAAAAAACAAACTTGAGTTTTTTGGTGGCAATGAATTTTACATTTGAAACATCCCAGAAAAGGGCTTTTCTACGTTCAATTTGGCATGTTACCCTATTTTTTATTTCTTCCTGGCAGTCTTTATCAAAGCACAGATAGAAGGGTGGGGCTCATCTCTGACCAAATGTGGTTCAGGTAAGACAGGCTGTGCCTTGCTAATCTCAACCTGTGGGTAGGGGCGAGTCTGGCCATCAAAGAGGCCTTGGAGACCCCTCAGGTGAGAGCAGATACTGTCGCAGGCTTCCCTAGCCCACCTCTCCTTAGTCCCTTTCTGAGACAAAGAGGAGTAGGGTAGGTTTTGCCAAGATTGAGGCAAGAACAAAGTCACTTGCTACAGAATCCAAAATGTCCATCCTAGCATAACAGTAAGCCCGGGGGCGGGGGGCTCATCGTCTCACAGTCTACACGCTGGACCCGGAGATGCACAGATAAGTAAAAGCATGTCCTCACACTTCTTCCGCATTTAGAAATGGGCTCATGAAATAAATGATTTTCCCAAAATGACACAGTGAGTCAGGGCTGGAGGCAGGGTCTAAGACCCTCTGGCTCTGTCCCCTTTGCTCCCATCAGGCCTTGACACCCAATTGGCACCCACATTCCAGAGGCCATTCTTTGGATCTTCATAGACAGAAAATACGTGGGGTTTGAAAGATCCTCAAACTGTAAGGCACCAGAGTCAGGGGCGGAGGCAAGGGAAGGGGATATCCCGTCCTCCTGAAGAACAGGTTCTTAGTCTGGAGGGCCAGGGAAACAAGAACTGAAATCAGAAGGACCAACCACTCTTGAGTCTGTCAAAATAGGTTTCCTCTACTGTGGTATAAAAAGAAATACGTATTTGCTTTCTCCTTGCTTCTTGGCACAGAGTTCCTGAAACCACAGTTTCCTAGGTGATAGGTGTGTCCTTTGTTATTCGTAAAGAGTTCCATATGCCAAACCTGAGTTTCTTATAGGTAGGGGCCCCTAGTGAGCTTCAGATGGGGGCTGGTTGCCAGAGGACCCAGCCCTGTGATTAGAGGGTTGAAATTTTCAGCCCCACTCTCCTACCCTGGGGACTGGAGAACTGGAGATTTAATCAATCGTGACTAAGTCAGGAGACCTCAGTGAAAACTCTCAAACACAGGGCTTGGAGGGTTGGAGTTGGCGAACACAGGAGGTGCTGGGATGGCGGCAATCCGTACCTTGCTTTATGCATCTCTTCCCTTTGCCTGGTCCTGACTTGTATTCTTTAGAGGAAAACTGTAATCAGAAGTCTAGTGTTTTCCTGAGTTCATAGAACTCTGTTCTAGTGAATTATCGAACCTTAGGAGGAGGGGACATCAGAGCCCCCAAACTGGTAGTCTGCTGGGAAGAAGTGAGGTTAACTTGGGGATACCCAAGACTGACATCTGGCATCTGAAGTGGAGGGAGGGGCAGTCTTGGAGGGCTGAGTCCTTAATCTGTGGCATCCGTGCTAACTCTGGCTAGTTACTGTCGGAATTGAATTGAATGGCAGGACGCTCAGTTGGCATCAGCAAATTATCGTTGGAACGAACAGGCACAACTAGTCTGAAAGAAGAGCCTTAAAAGGGTTGAGAATTTCCTTCCTTGGAGCCTCTTGCAGATAAAATAGAAACCACTGGGAATGTCCCCAGCTGCCTTTCAGGAGAGGCCCGCCGCCCGCCACCCACAGCTAGAAGGAGGCCATCGCTGGTCTTCTGTGATTAGGATTACATAAGACTATGGCATCTAATGGCTTTCGTTCATTTTTTCCCAACAAATATTTATCAAGCGTCTGCCATATGCTGGGCATTGTGCTAGGCATTGGAACAGGTAGACTGAAACTAATTCTCCCAAGCCAGAGTATAAACACGGCTAGTCAATTTTGATGGGAAAGACCGTTTTTCGACTTTCTAGACCAACCTATGTACAGAATTCAGGACTCCAGAAATCACCCAGAAGAGTTACTGCCAGGGGCGCCTGGGTGGCTCGTATAAGCGTCTGCCTTTGGCTCAGGTCATGATCCAGGGTCCTGGGATTGAGCCCCGAGTCGGGCCCCCTACTCAGCAAGGAGTCTGCTTCTCCCTCTCCCTCTGCCACTAACCCCTACTCGTTCTCTCTGTCTCAAATAAATAAAATCTTAAAAAAAAAAAAAAGGAGTTACTGCCAACGAGCCAGCAAGTGTAGACTGGGAGTCCTTCTCCCTCGGCACCCTTCCCACAACTGCTCCTTCAGCATCTTTCAGGAGCTGATGGGGTTCTGCCTACCTTATATATCGACATGACTGAGGGTTTCTTTCCTAACTATCTGCCATCCTACCCGCACCGGGAGAGCAGCCACAGGCAGGCCCCGTGGTCAGGATGCAGAGCCAACGGGAGACATGCAGGGCAGAGAAAGTGGGAAAGCTGGAAATCTGGGGGAGGCTACCGTCCGCTTACCAGGAAAACACTAAATTCAAGGGACGTCTGAAGAGACCAGAGTCAGGGTCGGGACCAAGAGCGGAGTGATGGGGAGAGAGAGCAATACGGGTCAGGCTCAGGGTGGAAACACACAGAAGGGGAATCTTCTTCTATCCCAGGTCTGATGTTAACCAGCTTATACTTCAGCGTGGCCCACACAGCGATCTGTCGTGTGTCTCGGACCCGGGCAGAGGCCCGGGCAGGCTACAGCACTCGGAGGCTCTCTGTGGTGGAGGGAGGCCATGAAATGGCATTCTCGTGGGCTCCAGAGTTTTCAATGGCTGCGCTGCCCAACAAGGGTCCTTGTTTTGTTGTTCGTGAGGTAACCTGGTAACATGGCTGCTGACTCATTCTAATTTCAGAGGTATTGAATTCTCCATGATCCTCTCCCACTGATGGCAGAGGAAGAGGAGTGCAGCTACCTCAAGAAGGAGTTCCTAAAGCTCTACTTGAGAGGGAGGGGCATTCAAAGCTAAAGGCAGAGTGATGCTCTGTCCCCACGAGGGGTTCATCGGGAAGGTCATGGGTTCCTCCTGAAAGTCAATGGATACGGGTGACTCCCATGGTGCCTCCCCTGTCCCAGGTCTTATGCCCCTCATTCTGCCAGATGGGATGAATGCTTTATAACAATTCTATGTGTTAAGAAATTCGATATTATAAACTGCTCAAAACAATACTGGAACATAGTGCGATATCAGTGTTCCTTTAATCAATCGTCGCAAAGCTACATTAGCAAGGATGGTGGCATGGCACCATTTTCTTACAGAATGCCCCCAAAAAGACTGAGGAAATGATGCAGATCGAGGAAACAAGTGAACAGGAGGCTCAAACTAACTACTTCGGAATTTGAAGGTTTACGTGACTCAACCCCTTCATTTTATGGCCCAAGAAGGCTTGTGGGCCAGTCATTACTGTTCCACAGAAAAATGGGTGAATATAAGCTATATCAGTCAACTCATTAAATACATTAATTTTGATAAATTACCCCAAGGTTAAACTGCATCATATTTTGAAGTCTTTCTCCATGAAAAAATCTAACATTAATTCTGAGTAACCTGTATTCAAAGATAATAACTTTTCTTTTTTAAAAGATTTTCTTTATTTATTTGACAGAGAGAGAGAGACAGTGAGAGAGGGAACACAAGCAGGGGGAGTGGGAGAGGGAGAAGTAAGCTTTCCACTGAGCAGGGAGCCAGATGTGGGGCTTGATCCCAGGACCCCAGGATCATGACCTGAGCCAAAGGCAGATGCCTAAAGACTGAGCCACCCAGACGCCCCTGAAGATAGTAACTTTTCATAAGCCATGTATACTTCTTATTCTGTGACATTTTGTGCAAGTTCTCTAACTACTTTGGTTCAGATTATTTGGATTTTTTTCTTATTTATTTGTAAGTGCTCTTTGCATATTAAGAAACCTAGTCCTTTGTAATATATTTTCCACATTTCTTCACCTTATCTTTCGTGTTTAGATCATTGCCACACAGAAGTTTTTACGTAGTCAGACTTATCGATTATTTTCCTCTATGATTTCTGAGTTTTATATCATGGTTAAACAGTTCATTCTAACTCTAAGATTATTTTTAACAGTCATTTGCTTTCTCTAACTTTTATGGTTTTTTAATTTTACATTTAAATCCTTGTCCCACTTTCAATTTATTTTTTCTCATTTTCCCCTATGACTAGCTACTTACCCCAGGACCATTTACTGAATTATCCCTTTTTATACTTACTTAAATATCACCTTTATCATATACTAAATCTCTCTATGTATTTCACCCTGTTTCTTGATTCTCTAGTCTATTCATTGACTTCCTGTGCAGTTCCGTGACAATGCTATCTTGTTTTATTACTGAATCATAAAAATAGATATCAATATCTGTTGGGATTAGTCCCCCCAATACTATTTTTACCTGTTTATTATTATTTTTTAAAAGATTTTATTTATTTATTTATTTATTTATTTATTTATTTATTTTAGAGAGAAAGATCAGGGGAAAGGGCTGAGGGAACGGGAGAGAGAGAATCCCAAGCAGACTCTGTGCAGAGTGTGGAGCCTGACCTGGGGTTCGATCTCACGACTATTTCTAAACCACCATAACAACAATAACCAAGCATTTCATATACTGCCAAACTCCTGGAATAAAGCAGTTAACATTTCACTTAAAAAGTTTTGCCCTATCGGGGAGCCTAGATGGTCAGTCGGTTAAGCGTCTGCCTTGGGCTCAGGTCCCGGGATTGAGTCCTGCGGTGGGGGGGGGGGGGGGGGTCAGGAGGAGGGAGGGGATGGTCCCTGATCAGCAGGGATCCTGCTTCTCTCTCTCCCTACTCATGCTCACTTGTGTTCTCTCTCTCAAATAAATAAAGAAAATCTTTTAAAAAGCACGTTTTGCTCTATATTGTTCCCCTCTCCCCCAGCCACAGCCCCCTTCCAAGGTCAAGCTTAAAAGACCAAGTAAGCAGGCCACGAGTAAGTGGCAAGGCAACAGTAAGCAGGACACGGTTGTTCAGTGTCTGGTGGAATTCTTTTTTGTCAAAACCATCCCACATGTTTAAGGTATTCTTGCCAAAAGCAGGAGCAATCATTCACAACATTCTGTCAGCATCCAGTGGAGGAGGGCTGCTGTCTGCAAAGGCTGCCGGGAGCCACAAAATGGTCTCAGCCCTCCCCCCTCCCTCAAGCAGCCACCAAGCGAATAAGCAAGACAAGTTGTGTCACATTAGCTCACACTTTCTCTAACTGTGCAAGCTGTTTTTGTACCACCTCGACGAGGGGACCAGTTTAGCGACAATTAAAGCAGCAAAGTTTAAAATGTTTAAAATGCTCGTTCTTGTAGACAACCAAATTGGTTTCCCTGTGAGATGGAACTAAAACCAAAATGAACTTTTTTTTTTTAAAACAAAGAATAATCACCACCTTTGCAGCAAAGACCTGATGGGACGGTAACACTTTACAATGAAATAAGTGCTTACAGTTAAAGTCCTCGCCATGTGCGCCCTGGGAAGCACTTCTGTTCCCATGGGACCTTGCTTACTTATTTATGTGTGTCCATAACTGCTATTCACCTGGGGCCACATGCCTGGTGTCAAGTTCAAACAAGCAGTGTCAGGTTCTCGCCACAGACTTAAATGGATTGTTTCTCATGGAAAATGTCAGCCTTTGAACTGAATGAGAACGGAGCAGAAAACACTGGTTCTCTAGGGAGACCTGGCCATTCCTTTGCTTCTTAAGACCCCTTTCTCCAGACAGAAATTTAAGCTAGTCCTAAGGAGGCCAGAGAGAACCACAGGAAAGAGTCATTAGTTCCAAACCCTCTGAGCAGAAGCTGGTCGGCCGCCATCTTCCCTTCGTAGTTTGGAAATGATTCTCCCTCATGGATTCTGTTTGCCCTTTTTATGAGATGCAATAGAGCATAATGGTCAAAAACGCTGGTCTGGAACAGACTGGCAGGTGTAAAACTGGGCCCTACACCCTCTTAAGTACAGGACCTGAGACAAGCATCTGAGCCTCCGTGCCTCAGTTTCCTTATCAAGGTGGGAGAAGGAGAGAGACCCTTTTACAGGATTGTGAAGATTAATGTGAACTACTTATAATAGCGTGTGGCACATAGGAAGAACGTCCACTGCCTATGTGAACAGTATACAAATAGAAGTCAGTATTGTGTTACTTGAAAGAAATCATTGACATGGCTATAATTTGTAATAGAAGTGACATTTTGAAACTCTGAAACTTTGGGCAGCATGGAAAATGAAAGGAAAAAGATTATTGTATCCTCTGGAATGCCTGGCTGGCTCAAGTTGGTAGAGCATGTGACTTTTGATCTTGGGGTTGTGAGTTCGGGCCCCACGATGGGTGTGGAGATTACTTAAAAATAAAATCTTAGGGGCGCCTGGGCGGCTCAGTGGGTTAAAGCCTCTGCCTTCGGCTCAGGTCATGATCTCAGGGTCCTGGGATCGAGCCCCGCATCAGGCTCTCTGCTCAGCGGGGAGCCTGCTTCCCCCCCACCTGCCTGCCTCTCTGCCTACTTGTGATCTCTCTCTCTGTCAAAAAAAAAAAAAAAAAAAAAAAAACTTTAAAATAAAATCTTAAAAAAAAAAAGATTATTGTATCTTCTAAGAAAATCTCCAGGAACGAAAATCTTGCCGCTCTGTTTTATAATACATCTGTTGATGACTTTAGAAAACATCCTTCCCCTGCCCCTAAAGAAGGTTAGAATGAACTATGTGCTTCTGCATTTAGAATCCAGAGGCATCAAAATGAACTTAGGTTTATCTTACTATAGATGCAGACAGATAGATATAGAAATAATTACAGTTGACTTTTTGAGCGACACGATTTGAGGTGCACAGGTCCATGTACATAAATACTATACTGTATTTATAAATGCATTTTCTCTTATGATTTCCTTAATAACACTTTCTCTTCTCTAGTTTGCTCTATTATTAGAACACAGTATATAATACATATAACATATAAAATATGTGCTAATGACCTGTTTCTATTATCGATAAGGCTTCCAGTTACATTTTTAGAAAGTCAAAGTGATACCCAGATTTTTGGTGGAAGAGGGGGGTCAGCGCCCCTGCCCCCCCGTTGTTAAAGGTCAACTGACAAATATGCGTGTACACTCAAGTGAGCATACACACATGCATTTCCTAGCTCCGCTCGCTCAAAGGTCCTAGAACCAATGACACCACAGTGGCAATGAGCCAATACAGCCCATATTTAGGTTTTTAAATACCATTCTTCGATAAAAAGAACCAGAGCTCCTTGGAGAAATGGCTGATTCTAGGGCCGAAGCCTAAAATATGCAGGATGAGCCTGTGACATCTTATGCCAGAAAGGAAGGAAGTGCTCAAAAACCCAAATGACGAGCATATGTTAAAGGGACACAGGAGCCCAAAGAAAGAGCTCCCAGTGGCCAAAGCTGGAACTGTTTGAGCAACAGATGAAATAACACAGTACTGCATTATAACCTAAAGCATAAAATAAGTATCTGTGAGTCCACACCGATATAAAGAAATGATTGAATAAATTAGTTAAGTGGGTAGAGTGACAAATTTTACCAGCAGAAGAATTCCAAATAATGTATGTAGATATTCCTCTCTCTCTCTCTTTTTTAAAGATTTTCTTTATTTATTTGTCAGAGAGAGAGAGCACAAGCAGGGGGAGCAGCAGAGGGAGAGGGAGAAGCAGGCTTCCTGCTGAGCAAGAAGGCTGATGTGGGGATAGATCCCAGGACCCTGGGATCATGACTTGAACTGAAGGCAGCTGTTTAACTGACTGAACCAGCCAGGCATCCCTAGATATTCCTTTCTCAAGGAGGGACAGTGTAATCCCTACCCTTTGAGTGTGAGCTTAGACTTCCTTCCAAGATTGCAGTAGAGAAAGTAGGGGGGAGGTAACTGTACAGTGTGGAAACTTGACAAACACTACCTCAGCTGGGTTACCAAGGTCAACATCACCAGCGGTAAGTAGTAAGTAATGAAAATAGCACTTTACCACTGTGGTCTTCCTCCCCCCAAACCATAACCCCAGTCTAATCATGAGAACAACATCAGACAAACCCTAATTGAGAGAAATTCTCCAAAATATCTGACCAGGACTCCGCAAAACTATCAAGGTCATCAGAAAAAAAGAAAGTCCGAGAAACTGTCACAGCCCAGAGGAGCCCAGTGAGACATGACAACTAGATGTATTATGCTTTTCTGGATGGGATCTTAGAACCAAAAAAAAGGACATCAGGGAAAAATAAATGAAATCCGAGTAAACTATGAACTTTAGTTAATAAGGAAGTAGCAATATCAGCTCCTTAGTTGTGACAAATATCCTACTGTAATACAAGATGCTAATAATAGGGGGAAACTGGGGAACCTAGGTGGCATAGTTGTTTGGGCATCTGACTCTTGGTTTCAGCTTAGGTTGGGTCTCGGGGTCCTGGGATCGAGCCCCCTGTCGGGCTCCATGCTCAGCAAGGAGTCTGCTTGGCACTCTCTCTCTCTCCCTCTGCCCCTCCCCACCTCTAAAATAAATAAATAAATCTTAAAAAAAATAATTGGGGGAACTGGGTGTGGGGTATATGGGAACTCTTCGTACTACATTTTCAACTTTTCTATAAATGCAAAACTATTCTATTTTTTAAAGATTTTTATGTTATTTATTTGACAAAGAGAGACACAGTGAGAGAGGGAACACAAACAGGAGGAGTGGGAGAGAGAGAAGCAGACTCCCTACTGAGCAGGGAGCCCAATGTGGGGCTTGATCCCAGGACCCTGGGATCATGACCTGAGCCGAAGGCAGACGCTTAATGACTGAGCCACCCAGGCACCCCAATGCAAAACTATTCTAAAACAAAGGGTTTACTTAAATATTTTTTTTAATTAGCCATAAAAATAAATACACACACACCCAACACACGCATTACCACATGTAGATTTAGGTCCTAACACTCCCCTGATTTCCACCAGACTACAACATATCCACTTCCAAACCATACACTCTCATGATATCTTCTCTGGGGCCCACTATGAATATTGGTTAAAGTGATTTTAGACCATTTATCAAAACTTCTGATAAAGCTATAAGAATTCAGTCAGGTAGCATTGGCACATGGATGGATAAATAGGCCAATAAAACAGAATAAATAACCCCATTTGTACATGACACGTGACATATGAATGAGATGGTGTGCACATCAGTGGGAAAAGTATGGACTTTACAACCAATGCAGCTAACCAACCGGACAGCTATTGGGGAAAAGCTAGGCAGCAGATATAAAAATCGATTCCAAGTGATTTAAAGACAGATAGGGACATAAAACTTAAGGTTTTAAAAAGACAATCAATATAGGAATATCTTCATGATCTCAGGGGTGTGGAAGGACTTCTTAAAGAAGACTCTTTCCCCAGCCGAAAAAATAAATAAATACCCAAAGCGCAAAGGAAAAACATCGATAAATTCTATTACATAGGAATGAAGGACTTCTGATAATGCAAAGACAAAAATAAAGATTGGGAAGCTGAAACATAAATTTGAAGAAAATATTTCAACACATACATATGTTTCAGGAATAGCATCCTACATATATATATATATATATATATATATATATATATATATATATATGCATGTGTATATATATGTATACACATATGTATATATGTATATATTTATATATATAATATAATAAATATATATTTGCATATATATATAAATCCTTTAAGTACACAAGATTAGGGTAAACAACCCAACAGAAAAAGTGGCAAAGACTTGAACAGGCTCTTCACATAAGAGCAAACTAAAGGGACCACTAAATATGCAGGAAGATGCCAACTTTCTTGGTAACTGGGGAAATGCGAGCGGAAATTACTCTCAGACGTCACTCCACACCCTCGCATCTTATGCTACTAAGATTGGCAAGGAGGTCCCACACACCACCGGTCCCCACTGCGGAAAGCACTGGCATTACCTAGGGGAACTGAGTGTGTGCCCACCCTGTGACTCAGCAATTCAACTCTTACCCACTGGAATCTAGAGAAATGCATACACACGGCACTACGAGATGTATGAGACTATCCAAGAAGCCATAGTCACAGTAAGGCCACACCAGAAATAATTCAAATATCCCTCACCCGTAGGATGGGTAAACGGTGTCACGCTCATAAACTAGAATAGTATACAGCAATGAAAACGTACAAAATCCAGCTAACATTCATCGGGATGAATCTCCCAGGAATGTTAAGTGTAAGAGACAAGTTATCATATAATAGGTACAGTCATATTCCATTGAAAATGAAGTTCAAGAACTGGCAAACCTAAATCTATTATTTAGTAATCCAAACGTGAGTTGTAAAGCATAGAAGAAGCAAAGAAACGATTATCCCAGAAGTCAGGGTTACTTCTGGGCGGAGGGGGGGGATAGGGTTGGGGAGGAAGGCTTACTCCTCGATACATGGCTGTTCATTCTATTCTTTAAAATTCCCCGGATTCTTTAAAATATGCACCAATGTTTTATATATTCTTCATTAAGTATATTTTATGAGGGCTGGGGCGCCTGGGTGGCTCCGTGGGTTAAAGCCTCTGCCTTCGGCTCAGGTCGTGATCCCAGGGTCCTGGGATCGAGCCCCGCATCGGGCTCTCTGCTCAGCGGGAAGCCTGCTTCCCTCTCTCTCTGCCTGCCTCTCTGCCTACTTGTGATTTTTCTCTCTGTCAAATAAATAAATAAAATCTTAAAAAAAAAAAAAAAAGAATATTTTATGAGGGGAAAAAAGGGAAAAATTCCAGACGTCCTCGCTGGGCTCTCTCCCGGAGCTCAGCCTTCAGTCCCTCCCCTCCTGCGTCCACACCAGCATCAGATACAGGCTTACCCGCCTGCACAGCATCAGAGGGTGCTATAAACAAGGAAAAGCACATCTCAGAGCACAAAATGTTCATCTAACAGCACAGACTTGACTCATCTCACATACAGAAAAGACCATGTGCGTTTTAATACCGGCCGTGATATTTCCAGACCTCCCATGGTGGCTTTTGATGTTCCTTGGCCTTGGGCTTTAGCATTTGGAATAAGGTGGATTTTCATGATCCAGCACCTCGAGTTCCATTACTTGGTTTGTATGAGTTGGAACAAACTCCTATATTCCTTTTTAGCCCACCATCAAGACTGGAGTGAGTTTTGGGGGCCCATATAAGAAATAAAAGCAATGTATATATTCTTAGCAAAAAAAAAAAAAAACATTATTTCCAGATATATCTTTATCTGCTAAAGGCCCCAGGTTGATCCAAAAAGCTGAAACCACCAATGCCCGGTGATTCCAGACGTGGTCGGCGTACTTGTGGGAAAGCTGTAGGAGCAGCGTCGGCTGCCAAGTCCAGGTCCCCCTCCCGCTCTCGTACAGGAGATTGTACATCTCTTGCTCAAGAACCTAGAATGGCTCCCACAGCCTCCCTTGAGGTTGGCAAATACATTTCATCTCCTTAACTGGTGGTAACCACAGGAAGTGTTAAGAAGGAGCCTGAAGCCACCAGAGGCTCAGGAGATGATAGGGTCACGACTGACGGGCAAGGAATGGTGCCAGGGGTACAAGAGATGGGCAGGTAGGAGGCAGAAGCCCCAGCACATCAAGCTCAAATCACTCACTCTTCATTCTCTTAAGCCAGGCATAAACTATCCCCTCAGTATCCGTGTGTCTCCCACCATTCCCCAGGCAAACGATCAGGTTGTATTCTTCATGATCTCTCCTCCATAATACATGCCAAACTCCCTCCCACCTCCATGCCTCTGTCCATTGCCTTCCCTTCCTGGAATTTCCTCCTACATGACCTGTGCAAGTATGCAGTGCAGCTGACGACGGCACGCTTCATCCGTAAGCCTTTCCAAATCACTCCAGATGACTACAGACTTTGCTTTGCCTGAATTCTTTTGTCCTTTGTGCACCATGACATTTGGAGCTTTATTAAATATAGTCTTGTATTACTTGTTAGATATCCTCCTCCCATGTATACTACTCCTGGCTTTCCAAGTAGACGCAAATAGCTCTACGGAAAATACTTGCTTCTCTTTTCTTGTACTTCCCATAGAACGTTGCTGCACATAAAAAGAACTACCAAAAATTACTTGTTAATCAAATGATCAAAAACTGAGAGGACCAATTTCCTTCCTCCTACTATACCTGAGTTCCACTTCTACCCCAATGTTCTTTTCTTGGACTATAACCTCTTCACTTCAGGAAGACTCTTGCCTCACGGGGAGCAGCCCCACCAATCTCTCTCAGTGTTGCTCTAAGAGATGCTAGAGCCTGGAGACCATGATTCCAAGAGGGCAGGAGGATGCTCGGTCCCTGATGAACTCCAGGGGATGGGCTGAACCTTGGGCAGAGGGGGCTAGAGACAGAAGAGCCATTCCCAGTTCTTGTAAGAGCCCGCCACCCCCCTGAGTAGAAGGTCCCTCCCAATCTCCAAGCCCTTGTCTCCATTATCTCCACTTGGGTTGGGTAACTTCCCTCGGCTACCATTTGCAACATAAAATATATTACGCTTGAGGGGCCTTCTCCTATCAGCACTTCTCCTCCACGATCCCTCGCTCACCCGCTCTGATTTGTTCACAGCCCTAACCTACCAGTGAGGTGTGGGATTCCAAGAAAAAGCCAGTGAGAGACACCTAAGCTTGAAGAGCAAGTCAAATTAGAATCCATTAGAAGAAATCCAATGTCCAAATGATGAAGAAAGCCAAGAAGGGTTCGGGGAGGTCCAAGGGGATTTGTAGACAAGGTCAAGAGTTCAAAATCAGGAAAAGAAGTTCAAGCCAAAGAAACAGGCCTGGAATCTACTACGAGGTAGGAGTAGGGTGGAAGTAATTTCTACCAAGAAAGTACTTATTATGATGGCTACAGGTCAAGGCTTGGTTGCTAGGCTGATGGGGAAATGTGAAGGGGGGATTCTGGCTGGGAGAGGATAGGATCTCTTCCCCTTCCTCTGACACCTGAAGGATCTTGCCCCCATTGCCAACTACAGCAAACGGTTCTTCCTGAGCAGCCCTTCTTGTGAAAATGCCACAGCCAAGTGACCCTAATCCCTTGCCCAAGCGAAAGGCGGCCAGCACAGGCTGAATATGAAGAAGTCCCACGGTTTCAGGAGGTGGCTGGGTACAAGGTGCTGGCCTAAGCAGGAGCCCGATATTAATTAGATGGAGACAAACCCAATCACATCTTTTCTTCTGGTGACTCTCAGTGTGAGATGCAAAAGAGAGGGGACCAGAGCATGGGAATGGCTTCTAAAGGGATGGCAGGATGTTGGTCAGGGGTGCTGGATCCTGAAAGCTGGAGAGCCACTGTTTCCGTTCTCCCTAAGGTCAGGAGGGTGGAAGGGAGGCCCCGGAAGGTGTGGCCTGCACAGGCCTGGGTCTGTGCCCAGCCAGGTTTTCTGCACTACCTCATTCTTCCCCACCATCAATTCCTATCACCTAAGGCAATGCTTTTCCAAGGATGGCCCTTGGATGGCTTGTAAAAGGACCACTTTACAAAATTCATCTATCTCCACCCTGCCGCTGCCCATGGGATCAGAATCTCAGGAGCTAGGTTTCTGGAATCGGCATGATTCTCATGTTCATGGAACTTTCCAAACTACTGAAGCAAGGTGACCTATTTCTCTTTTTCTTTTCAAGACTCATCTGCTCCAATTCTCTGCCAGGCCCAGGATAAGGCCAGGCAGTCTCTTGTGGGCTCCCCGGACTTCCTGAAAACAAGGTCTCTTTTCTCTCTAGACCTCAGGCCAAAGCTGCCCTCCTTAGAGCCACCTGGAATGGGCATCATGCCACACATTACTTGTTCGAAAACCCAGTGACCCACCACCGCTTGGCACTCATGGCAGCGTCCCCCGCCATCCAAGCGAGGCAAATTACACAGCTTCCCCTGTGTGCTCTGGGCTGCCCCTCCCTTCTAGTCCACGGGCCTCTCAGGTCCCGCACGATCAATTCAGCGGAGGTTCTCTTATTTTCTTTCAATTCTGTATCTCCCTAGAATGTCCCCAACTTTGCAATGGAGCAGGGAGGAGGGGGATGGAGCCTCGTTTCTCAGGCCACATCCAGAACTGCATCCAGAGCTGCCTGGGCGCTGGCATCAGAACTTTTCTCCAAGGCACATCTTCCCTGCCGGGAAGAAAAGTGAGGACCACGAGCACCTACTGTGTGCTGTATCTCCCGGGACAGAGCTACGTGCAGTATGGCCAATTCCAGTTGGCCTCCAGGCCGCAGATGTCACAGTAACCTGGGCACGAGGACATTTTGTCGAGAACTCAAGATAGTCGGGGAAATCTCACAAAGATCAGGTGCCTAATAAAACAAGCCAGAAGTCCCGAATTCACCGGACCAGGAGCCTTTGAATGCTTCTGACTCTGCGTAGTACGTGTGGTCAGACCTTCATACCATCTTCTAGAACATGGAAGAATATAAAACACAGCGGCTGG
Source organism: Potos flavus (assembly GCA_028534135.1). NCBI lineage: Eukaryota > Metazoa > Chordata > Mammalia > Carnivora > Procyonidae > Potos > Potos flavus. The sequence goes on along the minus strand of CM052889.1, from coordinate 52,357,489 downwards.
GTGGTGGGGCGTCTTCTCTGGGAAGCACTTCCGTACACACATGCCCCGAGTGGGCTGCATCAAGTTCACAGAGTTAATTCCATTTAAATTCCAGTACACTCTCCAAATGGGCCAGGCATACCTCCTCCTACGGACCTATGAGCTTCCGGAACCAAAGTCCGTTAGAGGACACTGCCTCCACTTATGGCCACACTTCCACGTGCACGTCCAATCTACACCCTCTCCAACCCCCAACGAAAAATAAAATAAAGCTTTCTGGCAACTACAGAAGGGCAAAATGTTTTAGGATTAGAGTAAAAGAAGGTCAAGCTCTAAATAAGGTCTGGAGTATAGAGGTTTGGCTAACTCCCCAGAAAAATCATACCAACAGGCACAATCTGGAGCAGCCAGATCGGCTGACCAAGAACTTGATTCCACTGCCATGGAAAGGTGTCAACAGCAGATGCCCACTAGGCCCTATCACTTACCGGACTATTCCTGTCTAGCAGGGGGCAGTTTATACAAGGACTAATACACCAGGCTTCCCCTTCCCTGCTTTCCTAAATGGGAGTTTTAATATAGTTATCCTGTTTTTCTTTTGCACATTGGGTTTGCTGGGAATCGTCAAATTCATCATTTGGCCCAGTGTGTTTATAAAACTTCAGCCAATCATATATAATATATATATTACATGCAGATAAAGGAGTGTGTGTATTTGTCTGTGTAATATATACATATATATCCACATATATACGACTGTTCTAATATTTACTTGTTGTTTTTATCTAAATCAACCTTTTGTTCATTAAATTTTTTATTGAGATCATTATCCACCCATCTGCAGTTATAAGAGATAGAGTCCTTGTACACTATGTCCAGGTTCCCCAAATTGTAGCATTTTGCAAAACTATGGTATAATATCACAAATAGGATACTGACATTGATAACTGTCTTATTCAGATTTCCCGTTTTACTGGTACTCATCTGTGTGTGTGTGTGTGTGTGTTAGGCTCTATACAATTTTAACCCCTGTGTGGGCTCATGTCTCCACCACCACAGAGAAGACACCAAATAGTTCCGACATCACAAGGATCCCTGCTGTTGCCCTTTTATAGCCACGCCCACTTTTCTCCCCTTCGCCTGCCCACCATGTCACCCCTAATGAGACCCCCTGGCAACTATGAATATGTCTTTTATTTCTAAAATATTTCAACTCAAAATCTCATATAAATGAAATAATAAAAAACGAACCCTCTAAGATCAGCTTTATTTGCTCAGCATAATTGCCCTAGAGGTTCATCCAAGTGGCCTGTAGCAGTGGTTTGTTCCTTTTCACTGCTGCATACTATTCCGTGGCATGGCCACACCACGGTGTGCTGAGTCATTCACCTTTCAGAGGATATCTGGGATGACTGCAGTTTGGGGCTATTATTTTTTTAAAAAAAAGGCCTCCATGAATATTCATGTGCAGGTTTTGTGTGAATGTAAATTTTCATTTCTCTGGAATAAGTGCCCAAAGTATGATTGCTGGGCATACAGTAATTGCACATTTAGCTTTAAAAGAAACTGCCAGACTGTTTTCCAGAATGTACCATTTTACACGCATACCAGCAACATATGAATGCTCCAGTCTGTCCACATCCTTGCCAGCATTAGGTGTTATCACTCTTTTATTTTAGCCATTCTGACAGGTCTGCTAATGATGCTTAAACACCTTTTCATGCCTATGCTTACCATCTTGATACTCTCTAGGGTGAAATGTACTTTGCCCATTTTCAAATTAGATTTTTTTAACCATTAAGTTGTGAGCGTTCTTTATATAGTCTACATGCTAATCCTTTGTCGGATATATGGTTTGCAAATAATTTCTCCCAGCCTGCAGCTTGTTTTTCAAGCTCTTCACATGGGCTTTCACAGAGCAAGTGTTTTCAATTTTGATGAGGTCCAATTTATCAATTTTTCCTTATATGGAGTGAGCTTTTGCTGTCAAGTCTCACAATTCTTTACCTAGCCGCAAATCCTCAAGATTTTCTCTTAGGAGTTTTTCTAAAAGTTTTACAGTTTTACCTTTGACATTAAATTCCATGATTTTTCCTAGAGTAATTGTTACATAAAGTGTGAGGTTTAGGTTGCAGTCTTCTCCCTTCTATGGATGTCCAATTACTTCAGTACTATTCATTGAAAACTAGGAAAAAAGGAGCAAAGTAAACTCAAAGCACAGAAGGAAGGAAATAATGCTCAGAGAGAAAATAAATGAAATAGAAAAAGAGTGGAAAGAAATCAGTGAAACTGAATATTGGGTCTTTGCAAAGATCAACAAAACTGACAAACCTTCAGCTACATTGAACAAGAAATAAAAAAGAAGGCTAATTTCTAAAATCAGGAATGGAAGAGTAGACATCCCTGCTGACCTTACAGAAATGAAAAGGATTACAGAGAACCCCGTGCACTACACAAATGAGATAACTTAGATGAAATGAATAAGTTCCTAAAAATGTATAAATAATTCTAACTCAAGAAATAATAGAAAACTTGAATATACCTATAGCAAGTAAAGAAACTGGATTAGTATATAAAATCTTTCCACAAAGAAAAGCCTGGGTTCAGATGGCTTCACCAGTAATTTTATCAAACACTTAAGGAAAAGTTAACACCAATCTTTCACAAACTCTTCTGGGCAACAGAAAAGAAAGGAACACTTTTCAATTCATTCTACAAAACCTACTGCCTTGATATACCAACATCAAACGAAGACAACAACAACAAAAAATGAAAACTACCAATATCCTCATGAATACAGCCATACAAATCCTCAACAAAATATGAGCAAACAGAACCCAGAAGCATATAAAAAGGATTATGCTTCATGGCTAAATGGGATTTGTCCCAGGAATGCAGGTGGTTTAACATTAGAAAATCAATTAATGTAATACTTATATTAAGAATAAAGGACAAAACCCACAGGATCACCTCAGAAGATGCAGAAAAAGCTGTTGACAAAATTAAACATTCATTCATGATTAAAAAACAACAACAACAAACTAAGAATAAAAGGCAGCTTCCCCACACTGATAAAGAGTATCTACATAACACGAACTGCCAACATCATAATAAGAACGACTAAATGCTTTGCCCCTAAGATCAGCAAGAAGACGATAATGTCTGCTCTTGCTGTTTCTATTCCAATTGTATTAGATGTTCTAGACAGGGTAATTAGACAAGAAAAAGAAATAAAAGGTACCCAGATTGGAAAGGAAGAAGTAAAACTGTTTTCACAGACAACATAATCTTCTATACACTAAAAATGAACATACCATAAATGAAATTAACAAAACAATCCCATTCACAATAGCATCAAGAAAAATCAAACACTTAGGAACAAGGATAGGAAAAGAAATGCAAAACTTGTACACTGACAACTACAAGACATGGGCAAAAGAAACTAAAGAAGACCTAAATAAAGTGGAAAGGCATCTCATATTCATGGATCAGAAAACAATATTAAGATGCCAATAATCCCCACAATGTTCTAAAGAGTCAACATATTCCCTATTAAAATCCCAGTTGCTTTTTTGGGGGCAGAAATTGAGAAGTGGGTCCTAAAGTTCACATGGAAATGCAAAAGGCCCAGAATAGTCAAACGGTCAAACAATCTTGAAAAAGAAAAACTAAGTTGGAGGCCTTATAATTCCCAATTTGAAACTTACAGAACTACAACAATCAAAATCATGGAGCATTAGCATAAGAATGTGTAGATCAACTGAATAGAATTAAGAGCCCAAAATAAGACTTACATTTATGGTTAACTAATTTTTGACATAAGTGCCAAAAAAAAAAAAATTCAGTGGGAAAAGGTTGTCTTTTCAACAAACAGTGCTGGGAATTAGATATCCACACAGGCAAAGATTAATTTGGACCCCTACTTCATAACACACACAATAATGAACTCTAAATGGGTGACAGATATAAACGTAAGCTCTAAAATTATAAAAGTCTTAGAAAACATCTGAGTAAATCTCTGTGATTTTAATTAACCAACCACTTGAGCATAACAGAAAAAAAGGGAAAAATCACAAATTGGACATTATACTTTTGTTCTTCAAGAGATATAATAAAGATTATAAAGAGAACTCATGAAAAGGAAGAAATATTTGCAAATCATATATCTGATAAGGGACTTATATTCAGAATACATAAAGAACTCTCACAACTCAATAATAAAAAGACAAATAACTCAATTAAAAATTGGGCAGAGGATTTGAAGAGACATGTCTCCAAAGAAGATATACAAATGGCCCAAAAGCATGTGAGAAGGTGTTTAACATCATTAATCATTAGAAACCAAAATCACATTGACCCAACTTCACACCCACTAGGATGGCAGTAATGCAAAAGACAGGTAGTAACAGTGTTGGTTGAAGATGTAGAGAAAATTGGAACTTCATACATTGCCAGTAGGCATACAAAATGGTGCGGCCGCTATGGAAAACAGTTGGGCAGTTCTTCAAATTGTTAAACACAAAGTTTCCATATGACCCAGAGATTTCACTCCTCATGATGTACCCAAAAGAAATGAAAACACATGTCCACACAAAATTTGTCCATGATTGTTTACAGCAGCACTTTTTAAAGTGGCCAAAAAGTGGAAATAACTCAAATTTGAAGTTTCATTCAACTAGTGAATGAGAAAATAAAATGTGGTATATTCATACGATGAGCTATTATTCCGCCATAAAAATGAATGAAGTACTAACGCACGCTACAACACAGAGGAATTTCAAAAACATTATGCTCAGTGAAAGAAGCCGGTCACAAAAGACCACGTAAGTGCATGATTTGAGTTCTACAAAATGTGCAGCAAAAGCAAATTTATAAAGACAAGAAAGTATATTAATGGTTGCCAGGGGCTGGAAGGAGTTGGACACTGGGAGTGACTGTAAATTGGCACGTTCTTCGTAGGGTGATGGAAATGTTCTAAAATTAGATGTGATGATGACTGTACAACCCTATAATTGTACGAAAATTTATGGACCTGTACACTTAAAACAGGTGGATGTTATGATCTCTAAATGAGTTCAGTGAAATATATTTATAAATAAATTAAAATGTTAAATGATCTGTTAATAAATATTTAAAAATTAAAAATTTACCAAAAAAATTCACTAACATCCAACTGGTCTTTCTTTTTGACCTAAGCAAACTGGTCTTTTTCACTGAGGCTGGAAAGAGAATTGCAAAGGGAGTCATTTCTTTGCCGCATGATTCAATAACAAGCAGCATCTAACACGACTTTGTGGGAAACAAAAGATACATACTCCACACTTTAAACCATAACTGCAGGATCTTCAGACGTCACATGCAGACCTCACTGAGACCAAACTAGAGAAGAAAGGGTACGACGCAGAAACATGAACTAGGGGGACAGCGGCCCCATGATGTGGCCACTGGACGTAGCACCTAGATTATCTCCCACAGGGGATGGAGGGTTGAAAGGGAGATGGATGATGTTAGCTGGGGCATTCTGAAGACTACACATATAGGCTGGGCACAAAGCCTACTGGTAAGAATAAAATACCAGTGCATGGAAGGCGATTTCCACACCAAGACTCGGTACGTCTGTTTTCAGGTATCTGCGGCCCAGCCAACATGTCACAGCCATGTTTTGTCAGGCCAGGCTGTACTTTTCTAGGAACTCCCCCCTCTTCAAGACTACCTACGTTCCTACTCTCATCATGGTGATGGTGGGAAAAGTCATCTTATGCTGCCCAAATCCCCTCTCTTGGCCACCAATGCCCTGTCATGATATGAGGAAACCCTTGCACGGCCATTTAGACTAGAAACAGAGAGAGTGCCAGAAACTAAAAATGGAACATATCAAATGCCAGTCAGGCAATCCTGCTTTTTTACCATGTGGATATCAGTACCTTCCAATAAGTTCCCTTTTTCCCGAAAATAATTTAAGTGGGATTCAGTCCCATGTCACCAAGAATCCTAAGTAATTCCAGTCAACTTTATAGAATGGTCTCCTTAAATTCTAGCCCATCAGTTCTGCCACAATACAGAAGGCTTAGTTCCTTTAAAGTTACCCCTTTACTACAATTCAGTGGTGTCAGATGACCGCGCCTGCCCTCAGCAAAGATTTGTTTCTACCCTCCCACCCGCTTCTGATGACAAAAGCTAAAGTGATTCTTTTGCAATTCTAGACTAGCGAGCTGTTTTGGGATTACAGTAAAGAACGGAGAGATCTGAGCTAAGGCTGGGGAGTTTAAAGATTTGTCCAGCCCCCAGGAGAACAAATGATTAAGTGGTGTTTATGGCTGTTTTCATAAACCAACCCGATGCAATGTGATACAAAGCTTTTGAAATCCCAAAGAAACAGAGCAATTTGTCAAAGGCCATGTTAAGAGCTTTTGCAAGATCTATTTCCATTGTTTATCAAACTTTCGCTTAATCGTACTTGGATGAGCAAAGCCTCAAGCATGACGTCGTTGTCTTCATGAAGACCGACTGGAATTGCAGAGTTAAATTAACCAGGGGGATGGAGATAATGCAAATTCACTATTCCTTTTTCATTGCATTTTTATTTAGTAAAAATAGCTAGCTTATTAGACGGCATAAAGCTATCATCAAATCTCTAGTCCCTGTGGACTGGGTCCCTGCAAACCTCGTTCCAGGTAAAGAAAGATCAACAGTCCACTGTTTCTGAGGGAAACCTAAGTGTTTCTATATGATAGTCACCTTCAGATCCTAGAACAAAACAGTGAGATTATATAGACCCAACTACGCCCTTAAGTTAAAGTAAGAACTGAAACAAACATGGATGCCATGGGAAATGTTATAAATTCTAACTCTCCTTACCATATGAAAGTGTTATTAAAATGGCCATTGTTATAATAATGTCAATAAACAACAAAGAAGGTAACAACAAAAATAATAAACGCATTTAGCCCAAAGACCTCTAGAGTCAGGGATGTAACTGTGCTCAGTAGAGGAGATTGGGTTTTATTTATTTATTTATTTATTTATTTTTAAAGATTTTATTTATTTGACAGAGAGATCACAAGCAGGCAGAGAGGCAGGCAGAGAGAGAGGGGGAAGCAGGCTCCCTGCTGAGCAGAGAGCCGGATGCGGGGCTCGATCCCAGGACCCTGAGGTCATGACCTGAGCCAAAGGCGGAGGCTTTAACCCACTGAGCCACCCAGGCGCCCCGACATTGGGTTTTAATATCTACTCCTAGGAGATCCATCCAACTTGCATTTCATTATTATCCCTGAATTCTACGCTGGTTGAATATGTACTACCTAGACCACAAGTGGATGACCGTCGATTAAATCATTATACTGAGAACAGGCTTAACAACACAGGCTTGACAGCTTTTTACATGTAGACATTCAGAGATGGAGATATTTACTACATCAAAAATTTGTTTAATGCATCTTACCTAATATCTGAGAGATCACACTTGTTTCCAGCAATGGCCATTACAATGTTTTCTGGACCATGCTCCTTCAGTTCTTTCACCCATTTCTTCAGGGTATGAAATGAATCCTAAACCCAAAATGTAAATCAATCAATCACTGGAAAGACCCATCAACACAGTATTTCAACCAACTAGAAATATAAACCCAACCCAATGTAACAGAGGAAAATATTTTTAGGAAACTCACATACATTAACATCCGACCCCCATCTTGGCACAAGACTTAATATTAGCTAAGTTACACTTAAATAGCCTGTAAAAGTTTCCTTTTCTAAAACTGAAACTTGACGAAATTAAGAAAATCATACTAGTAATTTTCTTGTATAAATAACATTAATTTAAAATGATAGCCTTGACTCAAGATGAAAATGACTTAAGTCATAGGACTAGACATGTTCATGCTTATTTCAAGAAAGAAAAAGAATACAGACATACATTCTCTTTCTCTCTCTCTCCCTGTGTCTCCCTCCCCCTCCCTCTCTCTCTCTCTTTTCCTCTCGTCCTGTTTTCCTTTCTGCCTTTCACTCACAACCCTCCTCCAGTAAAACCAGTCAAGGTAGGCACCACATTTAGGTAGAAGAGTTCGGGAACTCATGGATGGTAACCGTGAAGGGTCATCGAACCTGCAGTCCTGTGTGCTGAGTCAGCACTCCAGGAGTGGAAAAAAACAGCCAGCAAACCACTGCTGTTCCTTGACGGATATCCTAGATCCTCAACGTGATAACTAAAAATATGACATACTATATATATGCAAATACGCTACACATACATAAACATTATCCTTAACATTTTAAGTAGTGTGATTGAAACACTAATAGAAAATCAGCATTCCATAATTATAGAACATGCGGGACTTAAAAATAATTTTCCTCTTCCTGAAAAGCTGGCGTTCTGGAGAGCAGTGCTGACAGGCATGACCTTGCCTCTACGACGAACAGTCAATTTTAAAAATAAATGATCGTTGTTGTTTATTTAATTTGGCCGATAAATCTGAAATGCTTCAGTGCATGTAGGTGGATAAACTCAATATATGGTGATTATCTCTGCCTACCATGCTATGAAATCTCATTCCAGGTTACTGGCAAGACTCAAGCAGTCAAGTCTCTGCTTCGGTCTTTCTAAGACAGAGAATCAACATACAGGGCATCGAAATTTTAAAGGGCTTTTATTTTCTTACCTGTTTGGTAATATCATATACTATGACAGCGGCAGCAGAACCACGATAGTACATGGGAGCCAGTGAATGAAACTGTTTAAGAACAATGAATAGTTTTAGGCCAAAGTCAACACATTTTATGCAACTCCAAATTAAAAATAAGATTTTCCTCCTACATTATCCTTATAGGATCCCCAAAATCCCCCTAGAGTTTTCCCAGGAACCCTATTAGGCAATAAATTCTCCCCCTCCACCGCACATGTGCTTGTGGCAGACAGACCATGAAATTCGCTTTTGGGCAAAGGCCAAAAATATATTTTATTTTAAATGTTGCTCTTCTATGAATTTTCTTTACTCTACTGCTCATTACTTATCTAATACGACTGACCCAGGGCAATCTCATTAGAATTATTCAGTGGTAAGAAAAAGATGCTTGCCAAGGGGAGGACAAAAGGAGACTGACACAGATCACAAGACCCTCGCTGAGTCCTTAATGAGGGCCACTGAGCAAGGGCGTCCCCGCAACCCGCCTTCAGCCTGCAGCACTGCTGTCCCTCAAAGGCACACGGTGACACAGACAAGCTCCATTCCAGAATGTGAACAAAGCAAGGCTCACTGGTCACTAGAATCCTTTATCCCAAAACAGGATAGATAATTATGCCAGGGATACATACAGATTCTGTGTATATTTTGAAGAACAGCTCTTTGAATACATTTGAAGACTGTATCGTGGAAAGGTTCTGAAAGCTAAGAATAGATAGCTCAACAGACAAATGGACAAAGGATATACATAGATAAATCTCCAGGGAAGAGATAGAAATTGCCAATAAATACTTTTAAATGTTCAATTACAGTAAAAGAAATGAAAATAAAAGCAATAAAGGGGCATGTATTAATTTATTAAATATCAAAAAGATTTATTATATTCATTGTTGGTTTGGATTTGGGCAGGGGCCACTCTCACGTGTTACATGGGAATGTGTTTTAAGACCTTCTTGAGGCGCCTGGGTGGCTCAGTCGGTTAAGCATCTGCCTTCGGCTCGGGTCATGATCTCAGGGTCCTGGGTTCAAGCCCCGCATCAGGATCCCTGCTAAGTGGGGAGTCTTCTCCCTCTCCCTCTGCTCCTCTGTGCATGTTCTCTCTCTTTCTTTCTCTCTCTCTCTCAAGCTCTCTGCCTCTCTCAAATAAATAAAATCTTAAAAAAAAAAACCTTCTTATAAAAAGATGCTCAACATTACTAATCTTCAGAGAAATACAAATCAGAATCACAATGAGATATCACACCTGCTAGGATGGCTGTTACTAAAAAGACAAAAGATAACAAATATTGGTGAGGGTGTGGAAAAAAGGGAACCCCAATGCACCACTGGGAATATAAATGGGTGGAGCCACTGTAAAAAAGAGTACGAAGGGTCCACAAAAAGCACATAACTATATGATCCAGCAATTCCCCTTTTGGGTATATACCTAAAAGAAATGGAAAAAAAAAATAAGAAATGAAATCAAGTACCTTGAAGAGATAGCTGCACTTCCACATTCATCGCAGCCTTATTCACAATGCACAAGACATGAAACAACCTACGTGCCTACTAATGAATGAATGAATGAATGAAGAAAATGTGATGTGTGTATACACAATGGAATATTATCCAGCATTTAAAAAGGAAATCCTGCCATTTGCAACAACATGGATGAATCTAAAACATATTATGCCAAGTGAAAGAAGCCAGATGTAGAAACAAAAAAACTGCATGATCTCACTTACATATGGAATCTTAAAAAGTCAAATACATAGAAGCAGAGAGTAGAAGGCTGGTTAACAGGGGCAGGGAAGGGAGGGAATTGGGGAGATGTTGGCGAAAGGGTACAAAGTTGCAGTTAGAAAGATGAATAAGTTCTAGAAACAATGCACAGCACGGTTGCTGTGGTTAATTATATTGTATTGAATCTGGAAATTTGCCAAAAGAGTAGATTTCAGGTGCTCTAGTTATTTACAAAAGGGAAAAGGTAACTATGTGAGATGATATGTTAGCTAATTTGACTGTAGTAATAATTTCACTGTATCTATGTACATCAAACCATTGTGTTGTACACCTTAAATATACCTTTTATTTTTTTTTAAAAGAGAGAGACTTTCTTTAAAAGCCACTGTTGATAATATATATCAAAAGTTAAAATATGCATATTGTCTGACCCAGTAATTCCACTTACAGGAACGTTATATTGGAGTGATCATCACACACACCAAGATACTCAACCCTATGCAAATACATGGGAGCAAATATTTGAAAACACCCTAAAGGTTCATCATAGAGAATCCATTAATGGTATCTGTGTATAATGGGATATTCTGCAATAATTAAAATGATGGTGGGGATTTTCATTTACAGGAAAAGGTTACATACTGTTGCAGGAATAAAAAAAAGTCTCAAAGCAGCCTATGGAGCCTGCTGTGATTTAGAGTAAAATGTGAGTGGGTCTGTCCATATGTATGGCTATAACAATGTTTCTCAAAATGTTCACAGTGGGATTTCTAGTGATTTGTACATTTTTCTTAGAAGAGTCCCCATAGCATTATACATAGCATAAAAGTTTACAATATTTTTTTAAAAAATAAAATAGGTTTTCAAGTTAAAAAAGAAAAAGCAGCCATTTTTATTGGAGGGTAGGCTAAGGCGTGGGGGGGGGGCGGTGAGGTGGGGAGGAAGGATGGATCGCTTTTCCAGCGAACACCAGAACCATCGTTCATTCATGTTTACTTCCCACGTAATACTGATCACTGAATAAAGACCTGCCAAACTGAAATGATCGTATTTGGAGATGTGAAGCACATCAGTTTCCGAGATTTCCCTTTTAATGCACTGAGGAAGGCTAGCGGGGCACTCTCAAGAGTGTGGAAGGAAGCAGGCTCTTTCTCAACTCCCAGCCCTTGTGCAAGCCTCCACCTTGAACAGAAATTGTCCTGGTGCCTCTGTGGTTTTCATAAAAGGGAATGGGTTGGATGGAGCTCAGGATGAACCCAGGAGTTCTCAGCTGACGGCCCTTGGCCACTCGCCAGGACTCACTGGAGGACAGCGGGCCATTTACCATGCATGCCTTTCATATTCACTGCCCAACACTGTGTGTTTGTTGTAATCGTCAGGCATCAATAAATCTATTTTTAATCCGTCCTTTGGCAATCCACTCTACACGTAGAAAATAAAACCAGAATTCCTGCCCAAAGGGAGAAAAAAGCAATGTATTTTTGAAACATTCCTGCTTTGCTAAGGGTAAGGAATGTATATAAAGTGTCCTTTAGCCCAATTATATAAAATGCCCATTTTTTTTTTTTCAAAATAGCTTCCATATAAGAAAGGTCCACTTAAAACCACCATGTAGGTACAAAATTTACATCTCAAAAATCAAGATACTCGTGGACTCAAGCACAGAGAGGAGCAAATTGTGGACATCTTCTTAAGACAGTCATTTTCAGCTGTAATACCACGAACTGAATCTAAAATGGTCACTGGTGTGCAGGACTCATGAATTATTGAATAGATCTTTGTATATAATGCATTACTTGTTCTTTCCTTCCTCCAAATGGAATTATTTTGAAATAAATCTGTTGGTGAAGCCACTTAAATGACTTTATTGCCGGGGACTTGGGAGTTTTAATGAGTTAAAAGTTCGTCTCAGTTCCAAAACCCAATAATGCATTGACCAAAGGGTAATATTTGTGGAGGACAAAAAGATAAATCACTTCTAGTCTACAATGTGTATAGTCTTCCCCATACAAACATAAAAACAAAAGCACCACAACTGGCTTCAATAATCAACATGACATAATTCAATTTCCGTAGAGTCCAAATTAAGACTGATGAAAACACTCACCTAAAAGATTCTTCTAGAAACAAAGTTTCACAATCACAGGAGGTGGCTATAATTTTTAAATCTCACCTTGAAGAGTTCTTCGAAAATTGGGACAAATGCCAATTCAAAATTCCTTCTTCCCTAACTATCCAACAAAATATCTAGAATACTAAATTAAAGTGCTCAGATAACTCTCGAGTGATATTTAATTATTTAGAAAAAGCACAGGGAATTGTGAAAAGCCAATCTGACCCTCAAAAAAGTGGCTGTTTACTTACTTAGTGTGTGCAACTGTGTTTTTTTAATTTTGCATGTCTACAGAATAAAAGAGAAGGGAACAGTGTTCTTCAACCTTTTCAGACTTCTCAGCTTTTACAGATGGATGCTAACCCTGTCCCCACTTCCTGCAACTGGGAGAAGGATAAGTGGGCATAAACTTTTCTGGAAAGCAACCAGACAATGAATAGCAAGAATCCTGAAAATATTCATACACCGATTTAACACTTCTGAAGGGAATGGTCAGAGATGGTCACAAAGTAACCAGAATTCACTCCAGAATTATCGGTCATGCTGAAAAACTGGAACCTATTTCAATATCCGGCCATCAGGGACCAGAAACGTAAAAATTTGTCTAGACTCCCTCTGAGTCTAGATCTCTTCACACTCTGCTTTTAGTCATGCAATGGACTGCCGGGCAGCAGTGAAACTCACGTTTCTGAAAAATAAGAGATGGCATGAGACACAAGGGGCGCAGTCTGGTACTTCCCGAGATCTTCTATTGAACCCTGGGCTCACGAGGTGCTTTTCGGAAAAAAAGGTTTCTTGGCCAAATAAGTTCGAGAAATGCTATATGTAATAATGCCCCCCTGGAGATTGGTGAAGTATTATTAGTACATTAAAAGCTCTGAAAATTTCTGTAGTAAAGAAATCTATTTGTTGGGGCGCCTGGGTGGCTCAGTGGGTTAAGCCTCTGCCTTCAGCTCAGGTCATGATCTCAGGGTCCTGGGATCGAGCCCCGCATCGGGCTCTCTGCTCAGCAGGGAGTCTGCTTCCCCCTCATTCTCTGCCTGCCTCTCTGCCTACTTGTGATCTCTTTCTCTCTGTCAAATAAATAATAAAAAAAAAGAAATCTATTTGTTTTGGTTTTAACTCAGACTTCTCAATTGATTTTTTTTTTTTTTTTGGCGTTCTTTTAAGTAATATTTATTAACATCTTGAGACCTGGTATGCTCAGAACCCACATTAAAGGCAAAGTATGAAGAGATCTAGACTCAAAGGCAGTCTAGACATCCATGCTTGGCTCTTCTCTGGTAAAATGCAGGTAGCGATGTGGGAGACAAAAGCAAAAGAAAAAAATCGTATCTCCTTACAACTTATACAAGTCCTTGAGACAGGCAGAGTGACTTTCCTCTAGGAACTCAACGACCTCGATGTTAATACTTTAGCTTAACATTAGCTCGACCTCCAGGATCCTGTAAGTCTCCTTTCACATATAAAAATTCCTTTGGAAACTTCCTTTATCTCTACAACCACCCCCCCCAAGATATGTGTTAGCAATCATCCTCCAAGCATATGGCCCCCTGATACACATCTGAAGGGACCCATGACTAAGGTATTACTAGTAGTCAATGACCTTTTCCTAAGAACAGCTAGCCCTCCAAGGTCCTCAAAACCTTGCTTCCAAATTCCTTAGAGATAGATGTTATCCCTAACCCACTTTCAACTTAAAAGTATATAAACAGCCACTCCTCATGACCCCAGCGCAGCTCTTTCTGCCCACAAGTCTTGCCCCCGTGTTTTAATAAAACTACCCTGTTTGCATCGAAGATGCCTCAAGAATTCTTTCTTGACCATTGGCTGTGAACCCCAATATTTTCATATCAGGTAACAGTGGGGGTGGGGTGAGTGGTGATAACTAAGGTTTTTCCAGCTCTGTGACGATCCTCATGGCCAAGGTAAGGCAGACTCCAGATGGAACCTCTTTCCTTTGCCCTGCCCTTGATTCTTCCAAGTGTACTACCTACAACACAAACCTCCTTTCTTCCCATCCCACGCACGCACTGTTCAGCACACAGTGGAAAGTCTTATTCCAAGAAATATCCGAATCCTCCAGACCACCCAGTCTGCTTCAGGCAAAATTCCTTAAATGCAGGTTTGTGGCATCATAAATTCCATAGCAGCAAAAATTCTGCATGTCAAGAATGAGCGGTAGTGGAAAACTCATGAAGTTTCCAAACAAGGACAGGCTCCAGCTGGGCTCTACCTCCCCAGATGAGAATTATCCAAGCCAGACCGCTCTTGCATCAAGCCCAGGCACCTGCGGGAATGGGTTATGTGTTAGGATTTTCGGACAACACTGTCCCTGGTCAGTCGCTCCGATGCAGCCTGAGAGAGCCCACGCTGGTCTGCATCCGGTGCCATCACACAGTGAAATTCTCACCATCCCGCAGAACCCTGAGGCCATGGACAGTCAAGGGCAGAAGCCAAAACATATCCCGTGTTCAACAGGATTCAAACAAAGAGGGAAGTGGTAGAGGAAAATTCTTGACATTCCCAACATTCTCAGCTGGCAAAAGCTGAATGGAAAAACCATTACTGAATGTTCTTTCTGTACCATTCAGAAGACCGTTTCTGATGTTTGCACAGACCCTCTCTTTCCACAGAGAAGCAGAAGGCCTATTTAATAGACCCACTTAGATGTCCTAAAATCCAATAGTAGGTAACGGTGAACAGAAAATGGGCTGGGACTATTAACAGTTATTTCTGAATAATGCCATGAAAGGCAGACCACCACTTATTATAGTATGTCCGGATTATTTTTAAAAACATTTTAATAGGATACACTGCTTTAACAATGAGAAGGGATTTTTCCCCCCTCCTTCTTTCTTCTTTCTTTCAATTTGCCAATTAAAGTCAAAGAGTTTCCTCGGCATTCAGGGATCAAGGCATTGAAGCAAAAGCACCAGGAGAGAGCTGGGTTTTAGAGGTAACCTGACCTCCGTTTGACTCCTTTTTGACAAGATCCGGTGCAAACCTTCTTTCGGAGACAATGATACAACACAAATGCAAACATCCTTCCATGATGTAAGGCTGGTGGGGAGGGCACAGATGCTTGTTTTGGAAAAGACAAGGTAATGAACTGGCATATTCTGATCCTCAGAATAATGTAGAAGACAAAAGTCAAGGTTTTGAAATGATGTAGAAATACATTTCTTCCCACCGACATAATACCCAACTACAGAGAAGCTCTACTTTCTGTCTGCTAGCAAGCCATAGGAATTGCCTCAAAGTCCAGAACTCTGCCCCACCCAGTCCCGAAGCTATCTGAGTTTCTCCTCGCACACAGTCCCCATTCACGGAGAGGAAATGCCAGGAGGGTTGGTCATGGCTCTCCCTCTCTCCGGACTCTGCTCAGGTGGATTTGGTCTCTCCCGTCTGTGTACAGCCCTCCTATTAACAGTAAATATCCCATCGTCGAGAGACGTCTCCCTGCAGAATGGGACAGCAAAGCAAACATCACCTGGGATTACGCCCACAGAAGGACAGACCTAGACCCACGGGGCCCAGGGGGCCCCTGACCCAGAGCTCCCCGGCAGTGGTACCCGTCCTACAGCCCAGCCGCCATGATGCCTGCAGGAAAGCCTGCCTTGCTGGGCACCCACGAGGGGCTCCCCGAGTCAGTGACAGCACCTTCCTGGGAAGAGATCAGAGTCACACAAAACACATTCGCAGGCGTGTGGTTTCATTCACCCCCAAAACCCCGGGTACCCAGGCCTCTGTGCCTTGTGCACCGAGAGCAGCCTACAGACCCATCTTTCCTTGACTGGTTATCTGGAAGTTTCCACTGGAGTATTTAGATACTGTAGTGGCCACACAGCGGCCAGAAGGTTCCTGTTTTTAACTTGTGAGTTATATTATTTACACATACCATCGAATCTATTTTTAACTTTTTAATTGTGGAAATTTTCAACCGTACGCACAAGAAGGGAGCATGGTACAAAGCGCGTCCATGCTTTCATCTCCTAGTCTCAAGATCAGCCCAAACACAGGGCCCCTGGCATGTCGCCACCTCCCCTCCCACCCCACCCCGACACTGGAATCTTCGGAAGCCAACACTCGACGTCATATTCTGTTAACTGTAAAGCAGAGTGGTTTTTTTCTTCCAACAAAGTCAAATGGTGTCATTTTTCCAAAATCCTTCTAACTTACTAAGCATAAAATCCAAACTCTGTCCTATGGTGTCACTCGGGCACTCGGCCTGTCCTCCCTCTCTCTCTCTCCCCAGCCCCCCGGCCCCCTCCCTGCTCCCTGAACACGCAGCCACATGGAGCCCTCAGGGTCATCCCACATGCCTTCCCCAGAAGGGACCCACCTCCGCTAAACATCCTCACGCCCACCTTTCATTCACACCTTTTCAATGGCCGCGTCCTCTGAGAACCCTTCCCCCCCCACCCCAAACCCCCCCCACCCCCCACCCCCCCGCTCTGGGCCATAGCAGGGGCTCAGCAAACACACAAGGATGGAACACACGTGATGAATCAATTACCCCATGAAGGCAGGTGGGCCAGATAAAACTGTTCCCATTTTAAAGATGAGAAAATAGGCTCCGAACAGTTGGGTAAATTGCCCACAGACACACAGCTCTTAAACGCTGTGACCAGCCCTTGAATACAGGTCTTCTGACTCCAGATTCCATACTCTTTCCGTTCCTCCGTTGCTTCCCGGCAATGAAAGGCCGCATGAGTTGATGTAATGCAGACATGGGCTTACGCTAAACATATTCAGTCATTCCATGAGTATCTCTTGAACACTTGGTACATGATGGGGATTGTTCTAGGGAGGTGGCGGGTAGAATGACAGTCCCCAAAGATGTCCACATCTTAATCCCTGGGACCTGTAAATATGTTATGCTACATGGCAAGGGGGCACAGAGGTGGCTAATGGAATTAAGGGTGCTGACAACTGACCTTGAGATGGGAAGATTATCCTGCATCATCCAGTGTCCAGCAGCATCATCAGGGTCCTTACAAGTGGCAGAGGGAGGCAAGAGAGTCACAGAGCTTGGAAGAGGGCTCTGCTGCTGGCCTTGAAGATGGAGGGAGGAATGCGGGCACAAACCAGGGAATGCGGGCAGCCTCTGAAAAAGGCCAGGAATGGATTCTTCCCCGAAGCCTCCAGAAAGGAACACAGCCCTATCTATGCCTTGGTCTTGGCCTGATAAGCCCTACTCAGACTCCTGACTTTCAGAGCTGTGAGCGAGAAGTGAGTGGATTTGTTCCAGCAGCCCTAGGAAACAAATAGAAGGTGAAGAAGAGGGGTGGAGTCGGGCCGCCTTCAAAGGGGCCGCTCTGGGTATAAACCCCTCCAAACAGTGAGCTCTGTGTTCTAAGGACACTCCAGCTGTTCCTGCTTAGACACGTCCTTTGGCGCCTCAGGAGCACGCTCTTTTGTTATTAAATGAAGTCCATGTGCCTAATTTCCTCGTCACGAATGACATTCACAGGCTTCCTAGGCCCTTTGGTTTGTATTTGAACCAGACTTAGGAAATTAGGTGCAGGAAGGTAAAAAGCAAGCGAAGGGAGGAGTGGGGAGGGAGAAGCGGGAATGGAGGGGAGGGCAGGGGAGGAGAGAGGAGAAAAACACAACCAGATAAACTGCTTCTTAGAGTCTTCTTCTTCAGTGCAAGCCCGGCCTGGCGGCCTTTCTTCGCCCGCAGAGAGTAGGAGAGCGGAAATTGGCCTCGACCCAGGAGGCACAGACAATGCTTCATAATTAGAAGCTACTTAGGGCGTCCCAGACCAAAATACACACCAGGAAAATGTCATTGCCTGACTTGTGAAGAATCTTCCCCCGGCGGCGTGGCCCTCCCACCCTCCCAGAACACGCCTGTCCCCCCTGGGAGGGGGCAGTGCAGGCAGGCCTGGAGGAGGGGAGACACCCACTGGGGCACGAAGGACCAGGGTGGGGTCTACTGTGACAGAGAGGGTGCTGCAGGGGCAAGGGGCTGGGGCCACTTGTGGGCAGCAGAAGCTCATCCTTGCTTTGTAAGACTTGGTGCTTGAGGCTTCCGTCTCTGCTCTTCGTATCTGTCCACTCCCCATTTCTTTTCCCTCACTTCCAGCCTCCCATCACACTGGCTTGAAGGGCACAAGTGCTTGGAGTTTCCCTTAGGACTTACTAAATTTATTTTAATATAC
This sequence comes from Potos flavus, assembly GCA_028534135.1. NCBI lineage: Eukaryota > Metazoa > Chordata > Mammalia > Carnivora > Procyonidae > Potos > Potos flavus. Next base: position 52,338,827 of record CM052889.1, on the reverse strand, counting down.
GGGCATGTCCTTCTTCTTTCTTCCCACCAACCTCCTAATTTCCTAAATGACACCAACATCCCCAAACGGGACACCTCTGGGAACTGGGTCTGCCCGCAATGGCCGTTCTGGACCCTGCTGCCATCGGACGCCCCAACTTGAATGCCACAGTCACCCTTTCCTTCTGCAGCTTCTATCACCGATTTTTAAACAACCCTGGACCTCTTCGGCTGTACCACTTTTAAATTAGGGGATTCCTGAGGCTTCTTCTAAAAGGAGATGATGGGGAACAGCCCTACCCAGGAATGTTTTACCTCATTTTTTTTAAAGGTTTTATTTATTTATTTGACAGAGAGAGGGGGATCAAAAGTAGGCAGAGAGGCAGGCAGAGAGAGAGGGGGAAGCAGGCTCCCCGCCGAGCAGAGAGCCTGATGCGGGGCTCGATCCCAGGACCCTGAGATCATGACCTCATTTTTAACAGCATATACTGGATTCACAGGCTTCTGTGTGTCTCCTTACTACATAGTCTTCATCGGGTTTTCCTTCTGAGGGGGTGTCGCATGAGTGGAGTGTGGCGACGAGGAACATTTCCCCGATCAGGACGGCAATGTATACTGATTAAAAGCAACATTCTCTTGTGTTATGTGGGGAAGGAAAGCAAATCCAGGAATTGACCCCCTTCCACTGAAGGTAAATTCTCTAGTGGGTGTGGGAAAGGTTTAAGGGCGAAGCCATCTCCCTCCAGCCATGGGTGAGGAGCAGAGCCTGCGTGTGTTCTTTGCTGCTGCCGCTTGGAGCCGGGCCTGTATTTCCAGTGGCCGCAGGGCAAGCAAGGAGGAAACAAAAAGCAGCTCATTCCAAACTTCTAAGAGGCCCCATTCTTCAAGGACATCCAAAGGTCAAAATTTCCTCTGACTTTAGCCACAGTCTATGAAAAGAGAACCACTTTCTTGACCACAGAGTCCGGGGCCCCGAAGAAAGAAGGAAAGAAAGCCAAAAAAAGTTTCTTTTGATATTTGTCAAGCCTGAACTTGACCTCGGCTCTTTGCTGCCTTCGTTCTCTTTTCTTCCTCAGCGACCCACAGAGACCCAGTGTTTCAGCCTCGGCCAGGCCTGGCCGCCTCTCAGCTGTCTCTGCATACGTCATCCTGTCCCTGTAGGAGCCTGGGAGGCGCTTGCAAACTAAGGACGAAGGAGACGAACAGCAGCGTGGTTCCACAGCCCGCTAAGCCGTCGGCTTCTGGAGGGCACCAGCAGAACTCGCCTTCTTCAGGTATCCAGCTTCCAGGAAAACTCCTTTTCTTTTTTTTTTTTTTAAGATTTTATTTATTTATTTGACAGAGACTGCGCACAAGCAGGGGGAACGGCAGGCAGAGGGAGAACCAGCTCCCCACTGAGCAGGGAGCCCAGGCGGGACTCCATCCCAGGCCCCTGGGATCATGACCCAAGTGGAAGGCAGACGCTTAACCAACTGAGCCAGCCAGGCGCCCCAACCAGGAAAACTTCTGACAGAAGGAACAAGCAAAGAGTAAACAAATCTAGATAGTGTAAATATACTTATTATATTATTTTCTGGAGTGCTTGAAACGTCTCAAAATTGGGGGGGGGGGAGTTCGTACACTCACTATGAGTCACTGTAAGCCTTTGAATCAATGGGTTTCAGCATATTATCACACTATCTTGAGTAGTATGTATTAAGGTAATAAAGTCTGGTCCCGGGGTTAGATAATACCGCTGAAAAAAGCTAAGTCAGCGGCAAATAATACTATTTTGAAGATAGGTTCGTTCTTTTAAAAAACATAATTTAGTCAGGTATCATGCGTTTCAAATCTAGTAATATTTTGGTGAATTGTAAGTGATCACTTCACAAATATAACCTTATTTATAGTTCTATATGAATTTGTTACAGGGAGCATATTTTAACATTTCAAAGATTTAACATTGTATTCAGAATTTTTTCTTTAGGTACCATTCTGAGGTCAAGGCTATACTTCCGGTCCACAATTAGGATGAAAACAGCTTGCAACTTGCTTATCACTTATAACTTAAAGGTTTAAGGAGTAGGTAACCTCATATTCATCTATAGATTTAACACAGTCCCTATCAAATACAGTGGGAGTTTTCGCAAAAATGTAAAAGCCCATCCTAAAATTCCTGTGAAATGAAAGGGACACAGAATAGCCGAAACAATCTTGATAAAGGGCAAAGGTAGAGGACTCATACTTCCTAATTTCCAAACTTGCTAAAAAACCTGCAGCAATCCAGGCAACGTGGTATTGGCAGAAGGGTAAAAATTAGATCAAAGAAAGAGAATTGAATCCAGAATTAAACCTGCACATTTATGGTCAACTGTTTATCATATCAACAAAGATGCCAAGAAAATCGATTTGGGCAAAGAATAATCTTTTCAACAAATCGTGTTGGGGCAATTGATTTTGTATGATAGCAACACACAGAGAGTGAAGTTGAATCCCTTCCTTACAAGATACGCAAAAATTAAGAACAAATGGATCATAGAGCTAAAGGAAAAACTATAAAACTCTTAGAAGAACCTATATGAATAACCCTGAGTTCGGCAAAGACAAGTGTTGGTGGGAATGTGGAAACTCACATTGCGGGTAGGAATATAAAATGGTGCAGCCACTTTGGAGAAGTTTGGCAGATCCTCAAAATACTAGAGTTACTGTAGGACCCATCAATTTTAGTCCCAGATATATTCCCAAGAGATTAAAAAACAAGTAAAACTATCTAAATAAAAACTTGTACATAAATGCTTAAAGCAGCATTATTCATAAGAGCCCAAATGTGGAAACAATCTAAATGTCCATCACCTGATGAATAGATAAACAAAATGTATGGCATCCATTCAATGGAGTATTAGCCAGCCATGAAAAAGAAGGAAGCACTGATTCAAGTTACAATGTGGATGAACATTGGTAACATTATGCTAAGTGAAAGAAGCCAGTCCCCAAAACACCCAGATTGCATGATTCCATTTATATGAAATGTCCAGATGAGGCGAATCTAGAGGCAGAAATCAGCCAAGGGCTGGGGACTTAGGAAAAAATAGGGAAATGACTGTTAATGGGTTTAAGATTAATTGTGGCAGCAATTGCACAATCTTAATATACTAGAGTCCACTGAAGTGTACACTTTAAATGAGTCAATTGTATGGTCTGTGAATTATATCTCAGTAAAGCTGGGTTGTTTTTTGTTTGTTTTTTTTAAGATTTTACTTATTTGAGAGAGAGAACATGAGCAGCAGGGAAAGGAAGAAATAGGTTTCCCACTGAGCAGGGAGCCTGACTCGGGGCTCGATCCCAGAACCCTGGGATCATGACCTGAGCCGAAGGCAGACGCTTCACCAACTGAGCCACCCAGGCACCCCTCAATAAAGCTGTTTTTCAAAAAGAGAGGTAATACTCTACATGCCGATAATCCCCGCAGAAACAAATGCAGACCAAAGCGTTTATCGGTTCATTTTATTTCCGACCACTAAGACTCCACGATGGATTATCCAAAAAAGATGAAAGCATGGCTCAGCTGCTTTGCAGGTGAACCAGGGAATGAAAACAAAAAGCTTATGAGACCGGAGCTTCGAGCAAGCCTAGAACGGGTGCAGGAGTGGACAGGAAATGAGTTCCCCTGTCAAGGAACAGGCAAAGAGAGAATTTCACACCACAGCTACCTTCACTGGGCTCTTTTCAGAAACCCAGGGAGGGACCATCTCAGGCACCAGGAAGTAATGCATATACAGTGGACCCTTGAACGACATGGGTTTGAGCTGCACAAGTCCCCTTAAAGGCAGATTTTTTATAGTCCAGTACTGTAAACCCATTTTCTGTTATGATTTTCTAATAACATTTTCTTTTCTCGAGCTGATTTTACGGTAAGCCTACAGTATATTACATGTATCGCACACAATATATGTTCTCAGGAAGAAAACAGGAGGGATCAGTATTACGTTTGGGGGGAGTCCAAAGTTATACGTGGATTTTCAGCACCCCTAACCCCCACGTTGTTCAAGGGTCCACTGTATTTTAAAAGCCACAGGAGGGCAAATATTATCTCTACAGTTCCAGATTTCTTCACAGGAAATTCATTTCGGATAAAACATCGTAGAGTGTGTCAAAGTAGAACTCAATGGGGAAAGACTGAGGTAGGCGTGTGAAAAGAAGTTCAAAGCCACACGAAGTGGAGCCTCCAAAGTACACAGAGCAAGAGAACCTAATAGAAGGTTGTGGCAGACAACATTACGACCACCAATTAATTGTTCACCTCTGCGTGAACCCCCGTTTATGCCAATGTAGATTCTCACTTCCTCTAAAGGCCGTGTCTCGCTACCACTTGACTTGGGCTAAGCCATGTGACTTGCCTCAGCCAATGGAGCGTAGGCCATGTGTCATGGGCTCGTTCTGACCCTAGCATTAAGAGGCCTTGCGTCTGTGCCTTGCTCCTCGTGCTTCTGCATTGACCGAGGAGAGCTTCCTCAGGTAGCTGCTGCCTCTCTAACCCCAGGATGAACAAGCATGCCTCAGCCACCACACAGACAGACCCACGGCTTGAAGCAGAGCCACGTCAGCTAGAGAGCTCCGTTAATATTTTTGTAACTTTTCTGTAAGTATAAGAGTTTTTGTTTTTGTTTTTTTTCTGTAGGCTCCACACCCAGTGTGGAGCCCAACATGGGGCTTGAACTCGCGACCCTCAGATTGAGACCTGGGCCGAGATCAAGAGTCAGCCGTTTAACTGACTGAGCCACCCAGGCACCCCGGTACAAGACTACTTTTAAATAACAAGATTTAAAAAAAAGAATTAACACACACAGCCACATGTCAATTTTTAGGTATTCTAAATACCTGAAATATTTAATATTGGTATTCTAAATTCTAAATGGTAGAATAAGGATATTATTATGGTATTCTAAATTCTAAATAATGGTATTTTAAATTCCAAAGAAAGCCTTGTTTATTTACAATCATATTTAGAATTCTACAACACCTCAATCTTTTATTAGATAATACAGGTCCTATACAGTATTCGAAATTGTTCTTACTTAGCATTGCTTTCATTTTCAGTGTTCTGTCAATTTTTTAAAAATACTCAAAAAAAGACAGTAGTTAAAAATTCTATAACTTCCTACACAAATCTTCGCATCATGTCATTTTTACCATTAAGTTCAAAGCTCCATAATTCCTGCTAAGTATTGAGAAGGGGGGGCCTATTTTTTAGTCTGCACATGTGTTCTCCAATTTCATCTTTAAGAAGTATATAATGATGAACTTGATTTCAGAAGTCAATCTATTCAACTTCAAATATGTTAGAGTCAGAGGAGAGCTTTTATTCTAACCAAAGAACCATCAATACACCTTTGCAGAATTTGTGACTATGGCACGTTTGAAACCCAAATTTTATAAATACAACAATTCTGACTGAGGCAATAGGGCAGACAGACTGCTGTAACACTGACTTCAACCCAAGTGAAACAAAATAATAAGATGATGTTCATATTTGTTCATGTTAGATTCTTAGAATAATATTGCTCTGATGGATCAGATCAAGAAAATGAAGCATGGAATTCTTCCAAGATACGAACATTTTAATGGAGTTATCCTATGGATTGCAATTGTGTTTTAATGCAAAAACAGAATGACTTGGAAGCACACATCTAGAATGTGGAGGCTACAATTTCTATTGATGAGACTTTCTTTTTGGGGGGAGGCAGAGGGAGAGGGAGAGAGAGAATCCCAAGCAGTCTCCGTGCTCAGCGTGGAGCCTGTTGTGGGGCTTGATCTCATAACCCTGAGACTGTGACCTGAGCTGAAATCAGGAGTCAGCCAATTAACCGACTGAGCCACCTGGGTGTCCCCAAAACTTAACCTACTGAGCCACCCAGGTGTCCTCAAAATAAAATATCCCAAATAAAAATGAGGATATTCTAGTCCCCAGTTTATGTGGAAAAACAAAGAAGGGAGTGAAAAGGAAACCCAAAGGGAAAGGTGGATGTGTTGACACATTAGGACAGAAGTCTCATCTTCCCATCACAAACCCTGATCAGTGGGAGATAGGAGGATGAAGCTGGGCAGATAAATTCCTTTCTCTCCCCTGGGACCACTCTGAGCTCCTCTGAGCTCACAGGAGTCATCTGCTGACCTACTGCTGAGTTGTCCTCACAGCTCACAAAGCAGAAACCAGCACCACAACTCATTCCAAGAGGACAGGATGAAAACCCCCAAAAGCCCAGACCAACACTACAACACGAGGATTCCAATGGCGCTCTTGTCCCCTCTTCACCCTTTTTGGCAGCAACAAACTGAATGCACAAATCTTGAAAATGGTAAGCTTCTAACAAATCGGATTCAACAGTCACTTGGTTAATTGAAAATGGTTAAATCTGAAAACACTTTTTTACAGAGGCAGCCTATGGATTACTGTTTGCCATTGAAAGGATCATGGGATGTCCGCCATATATACCTGAATGAAAAGCATAATTAAGACAGCATATCGAGAACGAACACTTTCTTCTACGAGGTGGGGAGGAAGTCCCAGTGCTCGGACGGAAGAGTGATTTTTCAAGACTATGAATTTGTGCCACAAATGTAGTCCAGAATTAATACCGTGTATGCTAAGCAGAAGTGGTTCGATAGTTCAACAAATAAACAAATACTGAGTAATTAACACACGCAAACCACTGCACTGAGCATTACCCCCCTTTGAGGACACAGAATCTATGTTTTCATGTTATCAAATCATAAATCCAAAGAGATTCTGTTTGTTTAAAATTGTGGAGACTAAGAAGAACAGGAGCCGATTTCTACAAGGATAAGGAGGGATAATAAAGTGCGCTGGACTCCAACAGTTAATGAGACGGAACAAATAGCAGTAGGCACACGCAGCAGCCGGGAAGGTATTTTTAGCTCCAACATTAGGCAACGTCATTACAAGCACGATTAAATCCAGCAACAAGCTGCCAACATGGCTGAGAAATTGCCATCACTGGAGAGATGCGAGACTGCACGAGGGACAGTGGACAAGGATGGCCTGAGGATAACTAAATCAGGCCTTTGAGGGTTAGAGGGCTCGATGACCACAAAGGCTGTGCAGACATTTCTCCTGTGCTCTCCACAAATCTAGATTCTAAAAACCATCCCTCTGAAGTTATCACCCAAGAGTCAGTCCCTCCTCCCTGAAGCACAAGCGTGGACTTGGCCTTGCACACATGATACTAATAATTCCAGTAATAGATACTACTAATACTACATATAACACCGACAAAATAATACTATATATAGTACATAACGTAATATGTATAATATAATAACATATATAATAAGCTTTTAAAAATTACATACATAGCAATATAGGCACACATGTCTATCATCTCCAGTAGTCAAATTTTAGGAAAAGCAATTAGAATAATTAGAAATACGGTCATATGAAAAATTTTCTATTGCTGTTTTGCTTTGAGATGGTCAGGGAGCAAGCTACAAACTACAGTAGTCACTTTAGAGGACCAAATGTCATCAAAAGCAGTCACTTCCTTGAATATTTTATCAGAATAAGTAAGGAGATGTCAAACACACTGTTTCACTACTATAGAAATCTCTCTCCAGGAACACTGTTATTACCAAATGAAAACAGCAGGTTATAAAGAACCCTGAGCGCTTCGATATGAAGTTACCAACACGTACATAGTGAGATAGCTGAAGAATGGTCATCTAATGTCAATAGTGGAAATCAGACTTACTGTGGGGATCATTTCAAAATGTATAAGAATATCAAATTACTACGATGTATACCTGAAGCTAATATTGTATGTCAATTATCCTTCAATTTAAAAACTAAATTAAAAAAACAGTGGAGATACCTAGGTGGTAGGATTTGGGATAATTTTACTCTTGGCTGCATGGCTTTTGTGTGATTTTTCAAGCAGAACAAAACTACAAAGCAAAGCTCAGGACCCAGACTGCTGGATTCAGATTTCAGCTTTCCGCCTAATGGACTGTGTGATCTTGAGCAAGTGACTTAACCTCTCTGTCCCTCTGTGACCTCATTTATAAAGAGGGATAAAAATAGTCCCCACTTCAGAGTGCTGCGAGAGGACTAAGGGTGTTAGTTAGTACACAGAAGGCATGAGAACACGGCGTGGAACGTAGCTTGCCCTCGGGAAATACCCACCAATCGTAGAAGCAGTAGTATGGCTAAGACTAAGCCAGCTATTGGTAAACTTGATGCTCATTAAAAGTGGCTGCAAAAGCAACTATTTCATGGCCAAAAGCAAAAATGGGAGCAAGAAAACTTCTCTGCTTAAGTTTAAATTAACAACCAAAAAACCAAACCCCAAATCCCCCAAACCTAGCAGATCTACATACTACAAATATACGTACATAGTAGATAAAAAGGAAGCTATGTAAAGACGAGATCCCTAAGTAGACATTTTCTCCTAGGATCCGTCCTCTCATTTCAGAGGTCAGCAGGCACAGTGGACTAACAGAGTTAAAGAGGTGCTCTAGGTGGTGACTTCGTGTGTGCAAGCCTGTGCTCTCAACTCAGCAGCAAAACAGAAGACGTTCTAATGAGGTTAGCATTTGTAGGCCAGAAGATTTGTCCTGATTAAGGAGAAAGACATCTTTAAAACCCTAGTAGCCTTGGTCTTTACAAATGCTAGAGCAGGGACTTACATAAAATGAAAGTTACAGAAACACACACTTGACTTGTTAGGAGCTGATTCATGAAAAGGATGCTTTATCCCAAACCCTGGATTCTCTTCCTTGAGGGACACATAATCAATAAATGGAATTCAATAGCATATTAGAAGGTGATAAGAGCCGTGGAGAGAAAGGAAGTGAGTGGAGCAGGGACAGAGAAAGGGGAAGTGTTGACATTTGAATAGGATAGGTCGGTAGAGAAGGTGACACGTGAGCTCGAATCAGACAAGGGGAAGCTCAACCTAGTTTACTCCATAATCATTAGCTCCGATGAAAGTTTTGAGCAGGCTGGAAGCCCCCAGGGAAGACAGGCTAGTGGTTATCCCTGTCACTTATCCGGACCACTCCTTTCGACTTCGATAATATACACTCTAGCGATTACACGAATATCCTATTATAGATAATCTGTGTTGGTATCATTTCACTTTTTAAATCTAAAAACATGATCTTCTTGTATAATCTTCCCCATCAACATTTTTGGCAAATAAAAGGAATTGAGAATGAGACAAGTCATTGGCTGTTTCTGGTAACCCAACGTCCATTGCCCCATTTTCCAGTAAGAGAACCCAGATTTTCCTTGGGTAACTGAGGCTACGGGATTTCCGACCGGTGTGGCTTAGTGGGGCTGATGGCAGCTCCTACCTCTAGGGGTAAAGTGTATTACTGGGCCCTACAAACAGAAGCACCAAATCCCCCTTGAATGCGACTACAGAGTGTCAAGTTCAGGAGTGGAACACATGACCAAACCAGGCACTGAGACATGGGGCGCAACTCGCAGAAAAGAGGTGCCGTTGTCCATGGGACTCCTCAGGTGGCAGAATGCGGGCCTGGAGTCACTGACGGAGACATCCTTGCCACCCTTGGGGAAGGGAAGGAGGTGAGTCTGCCTAAAAATGAAGCCAGTCTAGAGGGAAGCAAGCAGAAAAACATTGCCTCTGATAATACATTTTGGAGGACTTGAACTTGGCCCTATCTCAAGAGGGATATATGAGATATATGCCCTATCTCAAGAGGGCAGCCCCATACATTTTTCACACAGTGGAAGAGCACATTTCCTTTTTTGATTAAATCACTGAAGCTGGGTTCCTGTCACTTACAACCAAGGTCTTTGCCAAATACGAAGAAACCTTGGGGAACTGGGCTCAGTGTTTTCCCTAGAAAGCCAACAACCCGTACACTTACCCGTTCCTGCCCAGCAGTGTCCCAGATGAGGAACTTATGAAGCTCATTTCCACAAGGCACGGTTTTGGTCATAAAAGATGCCCTGAAAAAGAGAACATCTCCACGTTACCAGGCGCCCCTGCCATCTTCACAAAGACTCCTGTTTCACCCAAGTTCCTCTTGCCTCAGCAAAATGCCCCAAGCTCCCTCCTGGGGGGCGCTCTAAGAGGAAAGAAGGGCTGCTAGAATCCCATCACCTAAAAGAAAATATTCTGCATTTCTCTTAGTCCAAATGGAGGTTTAGAGAAGGAAATTATTTTTTAAAAAGCCAAGAATGCATTCAAAGCCCTGGGCTTCCAAAAACACGGTCCTAAGACAGTACGCTCAATTGTTCTAAGACGATATGCCCCAAATCTCTGGAAAGAAAATAAAACCCAAGATTTTAAAAATGGATTATTGTAACAATGAAGAATGGACAGGGCAGCTGGTTTTTGGGCAGGTCACAATGTGGGCCTTGCGATGGCACACACAGAAAACTGCCTTCCATATGCACCCAGGCTACGTACCCAACACTAGCAGCAACTAATAGAATACCGTATATCTCATTCCCACCCTGTTTATATACATGCAGGGATAAAGGTTGGTGGTTTACCAAACATTTCTGTTTTCTCCATCAAAAAAAAGGAAGGATTTGAAACTCTCAGTAGATAATGAAACACTTGATACTTTCTTTTTTGCGTATTTCCTGTTAATAAACCTTTTCTTTGTGCTCATGAAAGACGTAAAGATACAATACGTGGAAAGTTCATACCCTTGACTTTTTTTTTTTCCTGTGAGATAAACCTTCCCATTCATGAAAAACTAGTGAGTCTCCCCAACAGTGGGACAACCAGACATGAGAAGCCTCCTCACGTGATGGAATTAAGAACCAGATACAACACCTGAGCAGCATTCTGTCCAAAACCCGTTCACCTGAATTGTAATCCTAAGAAATCAATCAGGCAAATCCAGAATGTGGAGCATTCTACAAGACAACTGGCCCGAATGCTTCAAGTAAGTCAAACTCACAAAAAGCAAACAAAACAAAAGGTAGGAAGATTGTTCTAGAATCTAAATTAAAAGAGAAGAAAGAGATAAAACAACCAAATGCCCCTTGGCTGAATCTGTAATTAGGAGGGAAATAGCTTTTAAAAGACATTTTGAGGACAATTGGAGAAATTTAAATTTAGACTTTATGTCAGATATTATCATTGAATCAAAATTAATTTTTCTAGGGGCACGTAGGTGGCTCAGTCGGTTAAACGTCCAACTCTTGGTTTTAGCGCAGGCCATGATCTCAGGGTCATGGGATCAAGCCCCTCGTTGGGCTCCACACTCAGCATGGAGTCTGCTTGTCCCTTTTCCTCTGCTCCTCCCCCGCCCTTTCTCTCCTCTCTCTCTCAAATAAATAAATAAAATCTTTTTTAAAAAAATTAATTTTCTACGTGTGATAATGGTATCCTCATTATGTTCTTATTCTCAGGAGAGGCAAAGTAGAGTTTTTAGGGATAAGGTGTCAGGCTGTCTACCCTGCTTCCTATGGCCCAGCCGACCTACCCCATCGGGCACACAGTCCAGCCCTACGTCACTCACCACCCATCCCAGTAGTTTCCTCAACTTCTCCTACTTTTCCCCAACACTAAGAGGCAAATTACACAAGTCCCAAGTAGAAAAGCATATGTCCCTGCAGTTCCCACACAATCCTCACAACATACACAATGCCAAAAGTTAACAACAGTTCTATTTATCAATCGACGATTGCACTAAATGGAAATTCTAAGTATTTTTCTGAGTGATATGACCCAATATTATCAAAACCACAACTGTCCCATAATGCTTTATTTCTTTCAAAGTGCTTAAAATATACACAGACTACTGATAAGAGTAAATATATTCCAAAAATGGAAATGTCTTCATTATTTTTCCCATTACAAAAGCAATAGACCGACGTCCCAAAAAAGAAATTCAAAAAATGAAAGCACAGGAGAAATAGAAATCAATCGTCATGTCACCGCCGAGCCACAATCACTGCTAATAAGTTGGTATACGTCCTTCTGAATTATTTTTATACAATGATTATACTCATAATTGATCATACTCTGCATACATTTCGTTTTCCCTCCACTCGATGTATCATGGACATCTTTCCATTTCTGTGAATACAGATCAACAACCTCATCTAAAATGACTAAATATTCTACACCATGTAATGGCTTCACTACCCCACTGATGGACATTTTGGTCACCTGTTTTCCACTGTTATGACAATGATTAAGTGAATATCTTTGTACTTATATCTTTGTGTCCTTGTACAACTATTTCCTTAGAAACAGACATGCCACACTGGGTGGGACCAGCCTACAGGCCCATGATTACAATGTCGGAGATGCCCTTCTCCCCAGCTAATCCTGATCTTTCAAATCTTTTCCAGTATGATAAGGAGAAACGCACATCATTCCCATTTTTATTATGCTTCTTATAACTTTGAACGTCATTTTAGTATTTACTGTTCACTTGCCTTTTTCTTTAATAAATATTTGGTTCATGACCTTTGCCCACTTTTTGGTTGGGGTGCTCATCCTTTTCTTATTCCCTTCTTGAGTATTTTACACTAACCTTTTGTAACAGTATATTTTAAATAATATTTTTTTCTGGTTTAACCCTTGGTCTTTAACTTTGTTTAGAGAATTTTTCCATAAATATCTTTGGTTTTGTTTTTACTTTGATATAAGCCAGATTTTCATTCGTTCTTCAACAAACTCTAGGCACTAGGATAAATAATGTATCAACCCTGCCCTTAAAAAGTTCTCAGGCTTAGAAAACTAAGTTCATGCCTTTAAAAATCTTGGAACCAGAGATTTTTAGAGATGGAAAAAACATGAAAAATCTAGGCCGACCTCTTCACTCTACCGGTGTAGAGTGAAGGGGGGAAAATCTGAGTCCTGAAAGACTGCCTTGTCCACGGTCAAAGAGTCTACCAGCACAGTCAGGAACAAAACGTACAGGCCTTCGCTTCCAGCAGGGTAGAATGAGCGTTCAGAGAGCCCCTCAGTTTCCTCATCTGAGAAACAGCACCAATATCTGCTTTGCATATCTGGGGGAGCTGTTGTAGGATCAAATAAGGGAATGACATCTGCAAAATTCCTTCCTGACACACAGTAAGCCTGCAAGGAACAGCTTTATTATAGTTGTCATGCAGATCACATACACACACACACACACACACACACACACACACACACACACACATGCTCATGTACACACCCCTCTCTGTTCCTCATTTCCTGCCACTAGAGAAAAGACTACATTGATATTTGAAACTATGACTGACAATCCTTGTTCTTTTGGTTGGTAGGGTTGCTAGTTTTTCTTTCTTTTTTTTTAACAGCTTTGCTCCATTCAGTCTTAAGAACCTCAAACATCTTTTCTTCTCATTAAATTATCTTCCAGAGTGGTAGAGGGAGGGAGCCTTGGCAATGCTGAAAGGACTTCATTATCTGTGGGAACCAAAATCTGGCAGAGAAGTAACACAATTACCTTGTAAAAGTCGAAACAGAAAGGGAGACACACACACACACACATACACACACACACACACACACACACATATCCACACATATATATGTTCAAGATGTCAACACAATATGCTTGAATAGCAAAGCCAAGATTTTTCATTGTGAGTCACAGAAGACGGTAAGAATGAACTCTTTCGATGCTGAAACAATGACATTTTACGGCCCATGGCCTTTCCCCGGCGGTAGTTGGATCACAGTGGGAAGAACAAGGGTCGAGTTTGAAAGCGGACTCACTTGGTCGGAGTCATCAGTTTGCTGCCCATTGGCTGTGTGTGGCTCGACAAGTCACCTGGCTGCTCTGATTCTGGGGGCCAAGCAGCGTTACAGTGAGAAAGGCCCTGGCTCAGGGGCCTGAACGCAAATGTCTCCAGGACCAGGCAGCAACCATATAAATGAGCCAAGCGGACTAGGTGTAAAAGGAATACTGATAAAAATAATAGTAACAATAAACAGCAGAAGCGCTGTGGGAAGGAGAGAGCCCGCCCACCCACGCGGAGCACCCGAGGCCCAGGGCCAGCTGGTTTCTGCTACGTGGGCATGGGCACCCGGTACGCCAAGTCTACTGATTTTTTTTTTTTTTTCCTACTGATTTTTTTTAAAAGAAGCCAGAAATGCAAGTTTATTATGTAAAAATCTCCTGATTCTTCATTAGTGGCTTAAAAATGCTAAAGCACTGTGCAGGCTAAACAAAACACGTGGATAAGCCAGAGTCCCAGGGCACCAAACCCAGCAGCTAGAGGATGAGCACGGCCGTCCATATATCACACCGTCCAAGAAAGGCATTTGTTCCTGCTAGTTTTAGTTTTCTGAAGTTGGAGTGTGGGAACACTTCTTTCAAAATCATAAGAGAGGATAAATTTTGAGTGGGTTTTTAAATTGGGTAATTGAACTATATCAGGAAAGGACGACAGATAAGAATGGTAGAGCCCATCTCACCCTTGACTCCAGAAGAAAAGCAAGGAATGTAGGTAGAAAGCAGAACAGCACAGAATTTACAATCACTTACTATTATGTTTATGAAGAAATTTTAAGGTATGAGAAAATGCTGAAGTTTGAAGTTCTGCGGAAAACGGTGATTCAAAGTCATATATACAAAAATGCTTCAAGACCTGAAGCTGGTAAGTGCACAGAAAAATAAGGACAATCTTTCTGAAAAACCATTTGGCAATATCCATCAAGACCCTTAAATATGTTCATATTCTTTGCCTGAATTATTCCCATTGCTATGAATTTAACCTAATGAAATAATCAGAGGTACATGCAAATACTTATGCCCCAGGATATACATCATACATTATTTTAAAAGTTAAAAAAAAATTATAAATAACCTCAATGCCTTAAATGGAAAATACAGTCATTAAAAAAAAAATCATTGCTTTTTTTAAAAAAGTTTTTATTTATTTATTTATTTGAGAGAGAGAGAAAAAGAGGGAGATTGAGGAGAGAGGGGGCAGGGGAGAAGCAGAGGGAGAGAGACAAGCAGACTCCGTGCTGAATGCAGAGCCCAACACAGGGCTCGATCCCACAACCCTGAGATTATGACCTGAGCTGAAACCAAGAGTCAGACGCTTAACTGACTGAGCCACCCAGGTACCCCAAAAAATCACTGCTTTTTTATACAATCATGTATATCAATTATATCTCCATAAAACTGGGGAAGCTTGCTTTTAAAAACCATTTAGTAAAATGGAATTCATAATATAATGTTGAATTACTAAAGATTTTATATACACATAGCAAAAACACTGGAAGAAGATATACTAGATATTTATGGTAGTTACTCCAGAAGACAGATTATGGGTGGGTATTTTTTCAAGATTTTATTTATTTATTTGGGAGCGAAAGAGAGAGATAGCAAGAGATAGAGCACGAGCGGAGGGAGAAGGAGAAGCAGGCTCCACAACACAGGGCTCGATCCCAGCACCCCAGGATCTTGATGTGAGCCCAACGCAGACATTTAACCGACTGAGCCACCCCGGCGCCCCAGATTATTGGTGGTTTTTATATTTTCTTCACAGTTTTCTTCATTTTCAATTTTTTATGAATATATAATACTTTTATAAAAAGAGAAAACAGTATTTCCGTCATGTTTCTAAAGATTACGTGATATTATAAGAAAATGTTCTAAATATATTAAGAAGAAAACAGGATAAAAAACTGTGCACTATGATTCCAATTCTTATAAATTCTGTGGTTTTTTTTTAGAATGAACATGAACTTTTATAATCAGAAAAATTAGACTTCAATCTTGACTCTGTCAAGGAACTATATGGACAGCATGTAAAGTGTTCCATTTATTTTGTCTTCTAAGAAATTTGTATTCATGAAAGAAAAATAAGGCAGAAGATGGAGAAGGCACACTGTGCCATGTCAGGTAGAATGTGATGTCATTTTTGGTTTTAGAAATTATGTATTTGTTCATCTGCATAGACACAGCAAACACTTATAAGAAGTATGTTAAATATGCACTTTAGACTCTAAATATTGGTAATATAAATTGAAGAAAATGGGATCAGAGAGCTAGTAAAATCCTCTGATTTCAATTTTTATTTTACATTTTTATATGTGGTCTGAATTCTTCATAATGAGCCTTATAATTTGAGGAATGAATACATAATGTTTTAATTAATGGACTTTTTTAGAAAAGTATTAGGTTTACAGAAAAAAATGAGGGTAAAGCACAGAGAGTTTCCATATAATAAAATAATTTTTTAAAAAACCCAAAACCACCACAATGCATTTATTACACAAAGCAGGGTCAACTGGGTTTGATGGTCTCCAAAATGGATACCAGTTGTCCATACGGCTCCCCGTCTGAATGTTGCCCCTCCCACCATGAGGCGGGATTTATTTCCCCTCCCTTGAATCTGAGCTAGCATTATGACTTGCTTCGACCGAGATACTGTGACCCAAATGATCTACCTCTTATAGGCACAACAATGCTTATACCTATGTGTAAAAGTTGTGCTTAACTCTTACCATAATCTGTGGTAAGAACATGCATGCCTTTTTATTTAGAAAAATCATTACAAAAGGAAAACAGATTTGTTATTAAAAATGAATATTTTTAAGTCTAAAAAGGAGAAGACGAGAGTCTCCACCATTTTCCAAAACTGATCTTCAGACTTAATCACTCTTACAGGTTTCACTTTTACTAAACACACAGAGGGAAAAATTAAGGAAAATACAAGTACATCACAGAGAAGAGTGAAAAGAATTTCATCTATAAAACTGTTCCTGGGGCGCCTGGGTGACTCAGTCAGTTAAGGGTCTGCCTTCGGCTCAGGTCACGATCTCAGGGTCCTGAGATCAAGCCCTGCCTTGGGCTCCCTGCTCAGCGGGGAGCCTGCTTCTCCCTCTCCGTCTGTCCCTTTCCCCCATCCCCCCTTCCCCTGGCTCGTGTGCTCTCTCTCTGGCTTTGCTCTCTCTCTCAAATAAATAAAATCTTTAAAAATCAATCAGTCAATCAATCAATCTGTCCCTAATGGGGCGCCTCAGGGACTCAGTCAGTTAAGTGCCCAACTCTTGGTTTTGGCTCAGCGGGATTATGTTGAAGATTCTCTCCCTCTACCACCCCCTCTAAATTTAAAAAAAAAAAAATCTATTTAAAAAAAAAATGTCAGGCGCCTGGGTGGCTCAGTTAGTTAAATGACTGCCTTCGGCTCAGGTCATGATCCTGGAGTCCCAGGATCGAGTCCCACATCGGGCTCCCTACTCAGCAGGGAGTCTGCTTTTCCTTCTGACCCTCCCCTCTCTCATGCTCTCTCTCGTTGTCTCCCAGATGAATAAATAAAATCTTGAAAAAAAAAAAAAAGTCCCCCATCCATGGAAGTGCCTATTGAGAGCCAACAGCTTTCTCCCATTGTGCACATCTTGCAAGCAGAGGCACAGTCTTTCTCCCAGACTGTGTTTTCAAGAATGTTTGCATAGCAAATAGTCTTGGAAGAGAGAAACAAGGTCTCCCTCTGGAGTGAAGTGCAGACATGCATGCTGCTCATTATAAAAGATTTGGGTTCCCTAAGCTCAGGGGTCCTCTCTTAGAACTCAAGCCACTGCATATAACACGTCATCTGAGCCTCTTCACATCACCCAGCAGGAAATTAGTGTTCCAGGAACCAATACAAAATGAGAACACTCCCGACTACTGCTACTTCCCCTCTGTCTGATCCAGAAATCGTGTGTCCTCTGCTGGCATCCGTGCTAACTTGTTGGCTTGCCGTCATGGTTCTTGGTGCATATTTTTGCGAACATGTTTCTTTAAGCCATTTTAATCTACAAAATGCAGTGGATTTTCTCATCTACCCCACTCTAACCACTGGCCTATCGACCAACTGCTGGAACATCTACTTTTGCCCTGCTATGAATTTTCTCCACTTACAAGTGACAGAGACAATCGCCCCTGTTCTCATCAATCCCACAGTGTTCCCAAAATACAGACACACATTCTTTCAAAACATGGTATCTTCAGGGAGAAAACTTAGTGAGGCCAAGTTCAAAGAGAGTGAAAAAGTAAGCACCTGCAAAATGGCACAGCAAAGCACATCGGGCAAAAGAATCTGTAGGAAAGGGGAAAATGGAATAGGAAAATGCTCCTATATCCTAAGGTTGGGGTCTCAGATGTGAACAATCTACCTCCCCTCCCCAAGCATAAGCATGGAAATGATACACTCAATTAATTCAGAAAGGACAATCCATCTGCCCCCCAGACTGTGGACAACTGTGCTGTGTGAGTGGACTGTGTTTCTAGGTTTCCCGGCAGGCAGCTCAAAGCAGGACCTTCGGGGATTTGTCTTGTGTCTCATCTTCCATCTGGAAATAAAGCCGATGTGATTTGCAGAGTAGTGCTCTTGGAGATCAAGGAGATGGTCGTAGGCTGAAGCCCAAAATGGACAATCGGCTAGGAAAAAGGAAGTATTGACAGGGACAGTAAGCCCAGACATCCTGCCTAAAAGTCACTGCATTTCTGTCAAAGTCTTTACAGTTGAGATTGATTCTCACTGGCTGGGGTGAAAACTGTTGAAGGTGCAGGCAAAAAAGTGACCTCTCTGAGTGCTCTGGAAGGAAGAAATATACGGGAACTTACATACAGGAACATACATACATACATGCAGGAACTTACCCGATAGTCGGGCTGATGTTGTGGTCAAAGTGATCCTGGACAAACCGACACACGATGCTGGATTTCCCAACCCCGGTATCCTGGAAAAGAATGAGGACACAGCCATGACGACCAAGGCTGTCAGTTCTGACCTGTTACAAATGTAGAACCAGAGGTTATTAACAGGAGAGGTTATTTCTCGTTGGTGGGAGTAGGAGAGGAGGATATTTTCTTCTATTTCTTACCAGTATTTTCTAAAAGGAAATTGTATTGCTTTCATAGAAAGAAAGAAATGTGGTAAAAATAAGCTTCAGAAACATGGCATACATCTATACAATAATTAACCTAGAACTCACATGTTCACAATATATGTATCTCCAGAAATTTGAAAAACTTTTGAAAGGGTCTAGAGGAGACGTATAGCAACACACTGCATTGTTTTGGTAGAAATAGAACCGATTTTGTGCAAAACCCTAGCTCTCAAAAACTACGTAATCTATTTTTCTAGGTATCACCCTGTAAGACTTATGAATTCTAATTCCTGCATTTCTAACATTTGCTCTTCAGAATCTAATGGCGGCATAATAACCTCCAGTTCTGCTTAATTATATAAAGGTCTCATCTCAGTGATATCTCTGTTAAATAATTCTTTAAAGCTGATTAGGACAGAGGTCCATTATACATTGGAAATCAAATACATGCATTTCTATCCACTCCCTCCAAACACCTTTGTCACACGGATTAAGGAATAAAAGACACAAACTCACAAGGTCAAACAGATAGGAGATGAGACATCAGACAAGTGAGGTCAATGAAAAGCATGTGGCCTAGGGGTCACTGAAAAAGGAGAAGTTGGAACCTTAAGGGCCACCAGGGAGGAGAGCCACTGAGAAGCAAGACGATTCGTGCCACAGAATCTACCCTGAACGTATTAAGAATTGGAGGACAAGGCTGAAAGCACCAGTAACTGTTCAAAGTCTGCACAAAAACATACCCTCAGTGCCCCTGGCCACAAAACCAGAGGACAGACTCTCCTGCCTTCCAGGAAGAGGTGGAAGTTTTCTGATACAGGAAAGCTGTATCAGACAGGGCTAGGCGGGGGGCCTTGATATGCAGCTCAGGGAAGGCCCGTGTGACCCAGCTGCCCCGTGCGAAGCCAGACAGAAGGAGTGGGGAGTCCCCTCTGGGTAAGAGGGAAAATCCTCCAGATTCTGATGCATGGAGTCCCCCAACGAAAATCCACGTTGCACCAGTCTACAAGCTTCTGTGCTAACAGACCTTTCGGGACACATTTTAATCTATCAAAAATAAACGCTCAGCTAAGAAATACCACATGTTTATACCCCACACACAAAAGAGCAGGATGCTATTTTAGAAGGTTATTCAGAGAATAAGACTGACCTTAGAAATTAAAAATATGATGGTAGAAATGGAAATTTCAAAGGAAGAGATGTAAGGTAAAATCAGGAGACTGCCCAGGAAGTAGAATACACTAGAACAAAGCAGTGGCCTCAGTTGCCAGTCACCGCTCTTCCAAGAGGGGCGGCAGGGCAAGGAGACACACAATTCACAGACAGTTGAGACACGGAGACGTCCTCCTGGACACATGCTCATCGTAAAGGATCAGGGTGATGTTTTGAAATCTATATGTGAAGGGGGAAACAAGACATAGTTAGCCCAAGAAGAAAACAGTAGTGATGGGGTTCTCAGATTCTGTTAAAGGTGTCTAAAAGCCTGAAGGGCAAGGAGGAAATGTTGAAAAAGAGAGATGTGCTTTTCTTTACACTGAAATACAAAATGAGACTTGAAATACCAACTGGAAATTGGAATTATTTTTACTCCTTCCTGT
>CM052889.1:52299807-52318321 GCA_028534135.1 Potos flavus | reverse complement strand
TGGAGCAAGAGGGGCCCCAGCTGGTCACACTCATCAGAACGTCATTCTCCAGAAGGTCCCCTATCCCGGCGCGAGGGGCCTTCACTGGTTGAGCCATAATGAAACAAAAGCACCAAAGACCATTCCTCTGCGACATGCACGCTGATGTGAGGAGTGCAAAGAGGTGGCGACAGAATTCACACACCAGCTCCCGGATTCCAGATCAATATGCCGCTGTTATTTCTGAGCCGAACCTTCAGGATGGATTCTGGCTAATGTGCCTCACAGTTCCCCCAAACCCCACAACTCAGTTCTTGTTATCTCGGTTGCTTTGAACTCCCTCTGCCTCCCGGCCCCACGGATGAGTGGCTCTTGTCACCCTTTAGCCCACGCAACCCCCAGAGAACCTGAAAACCAAAGGACGGTGCTGCCCTACCCTTGAAGACAAGGAAAACTCGCTCTTCTTACGAGGTGAACTGCTCTCTGCAAACGGCCCCAGTGGGCAGGGTGGGGACTCATTTGTACTTTTATATATTTTTAGGTCCCCGAACTCATAGCGTGCAACTCCTCCCATAGGAATCTCTCAAGTTCATTTTCCCACAAGAAATGCTAAACGATTCGTCTCTGACATGTGGGTGCCCCCAGAAGCCATTCCCAAGATGGGAAGGCAGGGCTGATGTGAGCGCCTGTCTCGTCCCTCTCTGGGGCCTCTCGTCCCCAGTGGAGGGATGCTCTCTCTCCGGCTGACCACTGGGCCAGCAGGCAAGCCCTGCCCTCTCTGTGCCCGCAGCGGGCAAACCCAGACTGACAGGACATTAGAGCCCCCCACTTCCACAGCCGGGAGAGGCGCCTGGAGGAGAGGGTACCCACGCTCACGGGCGGGCAGGGCTGCTCGGCCCAGGGCTTGGCAGACAAATCCGCACCTCCCGAGTTTTGGCCCTTTTGGGCCTCCTTTGGTGTCCTTTCAGCTTACATCCAGGCTCCCCCTGCTTCCAAGCTGAGAAAATCAGCCCTCCGGAGTGCCTCCAATCCACACCAGTTTTCAGAGGCCCTTCCCCTGTAGGCACCATGGCTCTTATTCTCTGCGAGTGAGGGGCCCCCGGGGTACAGGCTTTGGGGAGACCGTGTGCCTCATGATGAGGCCTCTGCTCTAGGAAGCACATTCTGGGTCTCTCCTTTCATCCTACCTAAGGGCTCCGCCCAGAACAACCGGCTCCACATCCCCAAAACAACCCAACACACCCTGCAAGGTCCATCCTCAAAATGCCCTTGAGGATGAAAGATTCAAAAGCCATCTGGAAATGATTCCTTTCTACTCATCATCTTCCACAGATAACTCGGGCTTACAATACCACCTTTTCTGAATAGTTAAGGCAGCAAGCCTGCTCAAATTTAGACTGAACAATTCATCCTTCAGGCAAACACGCTCCGTGTTTCTTTTCTTTTTACCATTTCCCTCTCGAAGTTTCTCTTTCTCTCTCTCATCTATGTGACAGGGAAAAAATGAAAAAACAAAAGGAGAGGCAAAGTTTAAGTCTGTCTCAGAAAAGACAATATCCTCAACAAAGAACTGCTTCAAATCATCTTCTGTGGTCCGTGGCCCTGCGCGGTTCCAGAAGGACCTCCGGGGGCGCCTGCTGTTCCCCCGCTGGCCACCAGGGGAAGGCCCTGCTCAAGGATTGCGAGGGAGCCTGCCAGGGAGACAGGGCGCTTTTCCTGACTCTTCGGCCTTTGTGAGTTCCTCTTCCTGCAGGAACCTCGTTCCCCGGTGACACATACCCAAGAGGGAAGCGCCACTGAGTCAGGCCTCAAGCACGCGAAAACACACAGGGTTAAAGCAGGAAAAGCTGCAAGCCCGACTGGGTGAAGAAAGGCGTCTGTGAGGAAAGAGAGGATGAGAGAGAGGGGCCGCAATTGCCCACCATTCTCTAAAAGGCCATTTTATTTTTAGTGGGTTTACAGGGACGGAAGGAAACTCGTCTCTGCAGATATTTTTCCGTTTCACAAGATTATGAGACTTGCGGAGTCCATCTTGTCCAGGCTCCTAGTTTTTCAAAAGAGGAAGCCATGGGACTTCCTTAGGGTCACACAGCTGGCTGGTCGAGTCAGAACCTAATTTTCTGAGTTCCAGTGAAATCCTCTTAAGGCTCTCACCGGGTTAAATCAACCTCCTTGCTAAATGTAAATTTCTTCCCCAAAAAGTCCATTTTCTAGAACTCCCAAGGTGTATTTGTATTCCTGTATCACTGCTTTCCACTGTAGCATCATGTGTCCTTCAAAGAGATCTACCGGGGTTTTGCCTGTAATGAAAGGGGGACATACTACCAGCTACTGGGGAGGCACCAGAATAAAACCAATTCTGATTCCACAAACCAGAAAGAAAGTTCAGCAGGATCATCCCTGGAGGGTAATCAGTGTGTTACTGTATTCTCATTTGTGTGGTTGACATCAAAACCCACGCTGAGGCCCAGCGAACGGTTCCATCTACTTACGGGAAAATGGATGCCTTCAGTGATATCCCTCCCATATAAATCACTATCCGGGGCTAATAACGCAATCCTCCGAGAACCACCACTTACTCTGACATGACAATATCTCCTGTTCGAATGGTCACATTTACTAGTCACGTGTAAATCTGTGATTATGAAATCACAAACCACAGACTTGCAGCTGCTGTCCTATAAAACACAAGGCATCCCTTGATTCCCTCGTGGACGACTGTGACGGGCTTCAAGGAGGCATTCCTACCTCTCAACATAAAGAACGATAAGTCCTAGGCAAATATACCACCCCTACCTAGTCCTGCTCTCATGGAAGACATCACTCATCATTTGAGGACATGTCATCTTATTGTACCTAAAAAGTGCCTCAAAATCTTTGCAACCCAGCTCTTCAGACGATCGGTATGACTCAAGCAATGTGTGTTCCCAGAACAAATGACCATCCTTTACCGTTGCCTTACTCTTCCCAACAGTCAACATGCTCCTACCATCCTCCTCTCCAAACTCACGAAGCACATTATAAGCCAACGTGCTTCCTGTGGAAAGGAAATGACAAGCTAGACCAAGAATCACAGACTCAGGAATTCCATTCCTAGGAATGTAGTTAAAAGAAGGAAAAAAAAAAAGTAAGCACAAAAAAGTTCATGGAAGTATTATTTATAGAAATCAGAAATGGCCCCCCAAAACCACTATAAATTAAGTAACTTGTGGCACAGACAGGAATCTCTTAAGCTTCAATTTCATGCCAACTAAAATGTCAAGAGGCAGAATATAATTTGCCCGTCATGTGAACTATGGAAATGATCATTTCAGCATCTGTCTCTAGTCTAGGAATTGGAGAGAACCCACATGACAAGGGTTTCTTTTTAATTTATTGTTTTTTTTCAGGCATCCACTTATTTAAGTGTTTAGACTTGGAGCCTTACGCACTTCTAAAAGTCTTAAGTGCTTACGCGTTGATAGGGAGTTAAGATAGGAATTTAGGAGGACTGTGGAGGCCAGCCAGGTTTTATGGATGTAAGAAAACAATAAAGAGAGGAACAGGCAAAACCATGGGATGGTGAGTGGCTTGATCTTTGGACCCCAAAGTACCGGAAATTGAGAGCGCCGCAGTCTGACCCAGTAGAGCAAAGGTCTTTTCAAGGACACTGGACGTGCCCCTCCGCGTGCAGGAGATGGCCTTGTGGAGACGACAGCAGGCACATGCGGAGAACAGTGACTAGTGATTTGGGGCAGTGTTGCGTGTGCCTGCTTATTATTATTAGTTCCACTTCGGGGCAGATGGGGAAGAAACACCTAGAGGAAGTGTGTGCTGCTGCTGAACAGCTGAGGTCACGGAGGAGACGATTTCCGTTTCCTGTGGCTGTAGGGCGCCTGGCCCAGGCCCTCCCCACCATGCCCTGTGTCAGCGGGCCAGGTCCCCGCCACCCGGGCCAGGACTCCTCGATGGCACCACCTGTCCTTCCCCAAACCCTGGATCCACCCAGAAAAGAAAACAGAATAAGAGTTGACATAAAGGAATACGCTGTCAAGCATATCCCAATCCTCGAAGCTCTGCAGTCTGCACCTAGTTCCAAAGAAACCCCACAGAAAGCGGCGCAAATTCCATATTAACCCACCAAGTTTTGTTTTGTTTTTTAAAGCTTTGGCTAAAGGGGAGAGGATGCACAGCCCCATTCCATTTCTCTGCATGGGATTTATGACAAAACAACGGGCAGAATATCCCGATCACACAGTCGAGCCACTGCTTCTGAGGGACCTGAATTGGCCAAGGTCAAAACACTGAACGTCACCCCCAGAGCCTCCGGTAAGCTCCGTGGAGCTGAAGTGAGCTCCATGCATCACTTCAGTTCTGTCTCTACAACACCCTTTCCACGAGGGAACTGAAGTACTTTGTTCCTGGATGACATTTAAAGGCTGATTGGAATTATAGACTTAATGGGCCTGTTTGCCCCTGAGCCCTAAATATCTTTGGCACTGAAATGAAAAGGGTTCGATATTTATAAATCACAGTTACCACTACCAAAAAAAAAAAAGTGCCGTGAAAGCAAAAAACATCATTAAATTCAAGTCTATAATGTGCTTGTTTTATTATCATACATCCTACAAGATTTCCTTCGGTGGGGTGAGACCTCTGTCCAAACAGAGTAAATTTCAACCTTCACGCTACGTTCTGGGAAAAATCTGAACTAGCAAGGCAAGGAAATCCAGCTGTAGGCATCTCACTGTATTTAGGAAAGCACACCACAAAGTTATTTGAGGAAAATACAGTATAAATTAAAAACCCCTGAGCATTCCCACAAACAACTTTGCTATTACTTTGTCATGGTTATTTTGAAGCGTGTCAATGGTGTGCATTATAACAAATGTCTCAGAATTCATTTACAAAGGGAACCTAACTACATGTATGACAAAAGGAAACTGAATTGTCTCGTATTGAAAAAGGTGGGTTCTGTCCCGAGTCTGAGAGTCACTATTTTCTCTCTACCTCATGGGGACAAAAATGGTTACAGACATTTTAAGCATGTAAATAGCATACGTGAATTTTTAAAAAGATTTTATTTATTTACTTGAGAAAGAGAGGGAGAAGCATGAGCAGGGGGAGGGGTAGAGGGAGAAGCAGGCTCTCTGCTGAGCAGGGAGCTGGATGGAACTGGGGCTCGATCCCAGGACCCCAGGATCATGACCTGAGCCGAACACAGATGCTTAACTGACTGAGCCACTCAGGTGCCCCAACAGCATAAATGAATTTATGCATTTAGATCAGCGCCCCTTGGGCACTAATGAATAAAGCTTGGAAATGGCCACAGTTCTCTGGATGTATATGAGAATAATGTAAAGTCCACATACAGAGAATAAGAGATCATTGTTTGGGGTGCAAAAAGTGACTAGGAGAGATGTAAAAATATCCTCCGAGATAGTAGAAAGAAATAAGCAGAAACGAAGAGCATGAAAGCCGCAAGAAGGAGATAATTAAATGGCTCCAAAGGGAACAGAAACACATGTATTCACTTACTCTCTCTCACTGGGTTCTCACAACAGCCCTTTGTAAAGCAGAGGACAGAAGGCATTGTCCACAGTTCCCATGTAAGGAAACCATGGGCTACAGTCCTACAACTAGTAAAAGCATCATCAAGGTTCAGACATCCCTTTCCCCACACCCAGGGCTCTATTCACCAGCCAAACCCTCTCTCTCCGGAAGACATGCCTCCATCACACATCCACTGGTCTACTCAGTGCCTGTGCCGTCAGCAATATGCACGGACAGGAGATGAGAAAATTAAGCCCAATTCCTGCAGTCAGAACACTTACGCTCAGACTTAAACTTCACAAAGGAAGCAAAGACAAGGAGGTTATAGTGATCGCAGCGAGGTCATTGTCCAGGCAATCGCCCATACATCAAATGCATGACCGATGACCATCTTCCAACACTGCATTTGCTGGCTAATCGTTTGAAATTCAGAGAGCATTTTTCTGTTGAAATAAGGCTGTAAATAAATAATGATTATTTCCCAAACTTGCCGCTGAACGATAGCACTCTACTTCGGAGGAATCTGATCGCTGTTTATATCTATAGGGTAACTTACTGTTTTCATGGGAAAACTTACTCTAATTTCAAACTGGGGACTGTAGCCAGTGAGAAGCAGATGCTCAGGCTTTCAGTGCAAAAAGAATGCCCTGGGAGACTAAAGAGATCTTTGTTGAACAAATGGCCTAGCAGATTTGGACTCCGGCAATATTGCCAATAGCACAAATCTTCCATAGGAGCAGAAGCGAGCAAAATAGCAATATGGACAATAAGAAAAGCTGACATTTACTGAGCACATAAAAAGTTCCGGGCACCAAGCTAGGCATTTCATACGGAAAGTATCCGTTATTATCTCTTTGAGTATTGCTTCTGCTCTGTTATATCTCTTCTCTCCTTCTGGGATGCCAGATATGCTCGTACTAAACTTTTTCACCTTCTCTTATACATCTCTTATATTCTATTCTCTATTTTCCATATTTTTGTCTGAATATCCGTTTGGAGATCTTCTGATCTAATTTCTAATTCTTTCTACCAATGTCTCTAACATAATGGTAATCCCATTTATTGATCAATTATTGCATTTTTTATGCCATAAAAATTTCCTTTTTATATATAGTTTTTGATTGCTTGCCAAATTTTGAAATCGTGACTTTTATTTCCTTGAACATATTAAACATATTTGTATTTTACATATTTTAAAGTCCACATCTGATCATTCCATTATCCACGTCCTCTGTAGGTCTGTTTCTATTGTCTGCGGAAAGGTTAAACGGCCTTGTCTCCTCATATCTCTGGTCACAGTGGACTAAGTCTTAGCATCCTCATGTTATAGGGGGGGGATCACAGCAACCTGGCCAAGGACACGGGTGTTGAGGCTAAGACTCCAGCCTGGATCTTCCGTGACTCTTAGGTAAGTGTTTAAAAAGAAGAGATGGTTGGGGCACCTGGGTGGCTCAGTGGGTTAAGCCTCTGCCTTCGGCTCAGGTCATGGTCTCAGGGTCCTGAGATTGAGCCCAGCATCGGGCTCTCTGCTCGGCAGGGAGCCTGCTTCCCCCTCCCTCTCTGCCTGCCTCTCTCCCTACTTGTGATCTCTCTCTCTATCAAATAAATAAATAAAATCTTCAAGAAAAAAAAAAGGGGAAGGGCAGTTCCCTAGCTTCTTTACTTCCGTTATTCTTATAACAACCCTGTCCCTTCTTGGCATATCTCAGAGAGCAGTCTGTCCTCATGTACAAACTCTGTGCAGCTAAGCAGAAATTTCAGTTTATCTAATGACTCTTAGAAGGTGTGACCTTAACCACTTAAAAAAAAAAGTTAACACAATCTTTTACTTAAATCGTACTTCCTGCCCAAGGAACCAACTGTCCTTTGGCCACCTTTCTTTCCTCACAAATGATCTAGGTGTGGGCTCTTGGGTGAGCAAGATGGGTCATTGGTCAAATGACAAAGGCATAGGCTCCCCTCTTCATAGAGGGAAAATCCATTGATCTCATGAAATACTTGGCCTAGATAGGCACAAAGCACCAAACATCAGATCTTGTTATATTCGGGAATTTTTCTGACAAAACAGTCAATATTTGCTGTTCCTGATTTGCAGAGCTCATAAGTAAGGAAAAATAATGATCGTAATTGTAGTAGCCAGCTTCTGAAATCGTTCCCAATGATCCCCATCCCCACCTCCACCTCCCTGTATTTGGTTCCCTGCATGTGGCCTGGACCTAATGAGTTGCTTTTAAAAAACAGAATATGAAAAATTCTGAGGTTAGGTTATAAAAATTGCCCTCTTTCCTCTCACGTGCTAGCTCTGAGGAAGTAAGCCGCCATGCATGGGGGGACCACGATGCAGAGAACTGAAAGAGGATTGAGGCCATGGCCGCCAAGTCCTCAGAGCACATCTGCAGGGGACCTCGGCAACTGCGTCCTGCCAGGAACCACCGAGGGAGCTTGGAAGCAGGCCCTGCCCCCCATCCCACTCCAAGGTGACTACAGCCCAGCTGACACCTGACTGTGGCCCTCTAAGTGACCCAGACCCGGAGGACCCATGGAGCTGTGCCCAGATTCCTGACCCACAAAACGATGAGATAGTCAGTGCACACTGTCTCAAGCTGTGAAATTTTGGTGCAATTTGTTACACGGCGGTGGATAGCTGAGACAGAGGTAGCAGACGGCGTATATTAAGCACGGACTAGGAACCAATTTTATTTCATCGAAGCAGCAACCCTGATGAAGTAGAGTTATGCCTCCTTTGCAGAGCGGGAAGTGAAAGTTGAGGGCAGATCAGGAGTATGAGAGGGCGGCCCAGACACACGATGACGGCAAAGCTTCACGGGACTCACGAGGCTCTTCCCCCAAGAGCAGAGATTCCACGTCCTCCTCCAGAAGCCCAGTCTCAGGTCCGTGAGAGAGAAAGATACCATGTGACTTTAACTGACAAAGTCTATTTTAGCGTGACTTAAGCACCGACGGTAAACCCAAAGTCACCAAATATAGTTATGGGAGATAAAGACCTACAATATAAAGCAATAATTCAATCTTAAGGGTAAGCCTCTAGAGAAAAGATCGCAGCATGCAAGATCAAAAAGCAGAGAATGGGGGATTTCAGAATTTGCTTTTAAGATCTCACTCTAGACATTTCAGAGCTGCTTTGAGCAACCGCTCACACAGCTCCCTGTGTAGGGTTGCGTTGTTTTATTAAGTGCCCGTTCATCTCATTAGAAACGTTCTCCTTCATTTAGGATCATTTCCATACAGTGAGTCAGCAGGGGCTCCGGCACCAGCGGGTGGGGTGGGAGCTGTTTCGGTTCTCCTCCTCCTCCTCCATCCCCACGCCCTGACTGTGGTCCTTAGGAGCCATGACATGACAAGACACTTTAGGGGAAGTGTAGGAATGTTCTCCAACCTGGCCGTTGGACCACAGCCTGGATGGTTGGTGCTCGAGAGTGGGAAGACCGAGGGAGAAAGGAAGTGTGGAGGACACATCCGGGAGCTCATTTCCTCATCTCTGGACCTGAGGGAACCCTATCACCCCCCTTCACAACTCCTCTGAAGAACAGCTCATTAAATCAATCCTAAATCTCTGTGGAGAAAATGTGTAATGGCGAAATCTCCGACAAAAGGCAAGGGAAATATAGGCACAGCCTTCCCTCTCTAGCCAGAGGGCTTCACACACACACACACACACACACACACACACACACACACACAGTGGTGGTCAACTGATCAACCCCACAGGGAAATGGATGAACCATTCTCTCTCTCTCTCTCTCTCTCTCTCTCTCTCTCACACACACACACACACACACACACAGTGGTGGTCAACCCCACAGGGGAATGGATGAACCATTCACACACACACACAGCTTAGAACCTGGAATCAGAAAGGCTAGCCCTTATCACTTGTATGACATCAAGAAGGGAAGAAATGGTGCTTGCTGATAAGTCCCAGCAAGATCATCTGTCCCTACCCCTCCCCTCCCAGAACTCCTGGTCAGGGGAAGAAGAGACAAGTAAACTGGAGAGTATCACATGCTGTGCATGGTAAGTGCTGGGATGAGGAAACAAAGGGACATCTAACCCACATTTGAGAGATCAGGGAAGGCTGTGTGGAGGCAGGGACGTTAAATCTGAAATCAAAAAAATGCATTCACCAGGCAAGGCAGGGAGTAGGATTGGAGAACGGAGGAAGAGAGGTGGGGGAGCTGAGTTCTAGCAACAGGAGCCAAGCAAGGGGAAAAAGAAAGTCTCTCCAAGAACTGAATTTAGTGGAGGTTTGAGGGTTTTTTCCCTCAAAACCTCAAAGATGCCAGCAGCTCCCCATGACCATGTGGATGGAGAGCCCAGCGATTAGCAGAGGCCTCTCCCGCCGCTCCTACTCTGACTTCAGTCGGAAGCTTAAAGAAGCTCTCTAATCCAGAGGCTCTAGCTCCCCTCTTCTGATATTCTCATACATTTTTCCACAGGGGACCTGAAGCACAGCTGTGCCCGTGACACACGCACCATATACGCACACGCACACATGCATGCACATGCATACAAATGTGTGCACATTTGTGTGCACACACACATGCACATGCATGCACACATGTGTCCACACCCCACACAGGCTCTGCTACACTGGCCTGCTCTGCACCCTCCTGGATTATCCGACTGTCAATGTGGCTAAAGCAGGAATGACATTTCCTCGGATCCCTTTCTCCGTAGGGTTCTGAGTTTGAATTGGCCAAAAGGAGAATTTGCCAGAAGCTGAGAATTGCTGTTATATCACCGAAAAAGTCTTTGGCACACAAGTAGAAATAGATTCCCAGCAGAGCCCACTTCCGTATCTACCTCTCGTCCCGCCTGTGGCCCCAGGCCTCCCTCGAGATGTAGGCAAGAGGCAGCAGCTGCCCACAGATAGCGAGCCACCCCTCCCCTCCGCGGGCCACTTGCCGTTGGCTGTGTCAGCTTCTCAGAGCTTCCGTGACAGCCCCACCGACCACCACGCTGGTACTCTGGTTCCAGGGGTGTCCTCTGATTTTCAACCTCCTTCTTCCAGGCCTCCCGTGGCCCCTCCGCCCACACTGGCATCAAGTGTGACAACCGCCATGAATCCTTTCCCGTAACACGGTAGCTCTGCTTCCCTGAAGGAACCCTAATTAACGCTGATACACCCGCCAGGAAGAAGCACCTGGAAACAGGAGCAGGAGAATGCAAACGAATGTTCCGCAGGCTGGAGAGGGGTCAGGCCGGCAGGAGCAATGTCAGCATGATTGAACCAGCAGCACAAAGAGCGTCACTCAATCAGAACAGACCCCAGAACACCCACAGGGCAAGGGCATTGTCCTAACCGGGTTAAGGAGTCTGGAACTTGTCTGAGGACCGTGGGAACCAATAAAATCCACCCAGTTGTGGAGCTTGAAGAGGACTGGAGGGAAACCCAAGGAGGAAACAAAGGCCATTTAGAAGGCTGCTCTTTCATCGGCTGCATTTTTACTGAGCATCTACTATGTGCCATCATACGTGATGGTGGGCAGAGTCTATCACGGCAGTGCTAAGACTCTAGAAGAGCTTGGCCTGCACTCTAGGCTCAATTCTGCAGGGCAGACAGAAGAAAGAGTTCATACATCCCGACTATAGTAACCTTGAAAAGTCAGCACCCTCAGCCACCTCACTCATATGAATGAACACTCAACGCTTCTCAGATCACCCAGCCGAGATTCGGTGTAATGCAGCCTCCTATAATGATCCCTTAATCAAGATACTAGCTGACAGAGAGTGTGATTTAATCAAATGAGATGCATACGCGCTTGCAGGCTGCATCAGGGGCAGGCTAGGGAAATGACCGCCTGCTCGTGACTGATCCACCATCCTTATCCTATCACGGTTCCAACGAGATAACATTTTTTTTTTTTTAAGATTTTATTTATTTATTTGACAGAGAGAGAGAGATCACAAGTAGGCAGAGAGGCAGGCAGAGAGAGAGGGGGAAGCAGGCTCCCCGCTGAGCAGAGAGCCTGATGCGGGGCTCGATCCCAGGACCCTGAGATCAGGACCTGAGCCGAAGGCAGAGGCTTTAACCCACTGAGCCACCCAGGCGCCCCCGAAATAACACTCTTGACCCATGATGTATTAGGAAACGTCCTGTACTTATGAAGGTCAACTACATCGAGTCTAGGCCTCGATTAGCACACTAGCGACAGGAAAGGCACTTTGCAAGAAAGGAAGGGAGTGTGTCAGAGGAAGGGGAGTTGGCCTCTGGAATGTGACTAGAAACATCCCCCATCACTATACACTAGCCTGACTTTCTCATGGTTTAGAATTCTGGTTTCGAATCATCTGGCACTTCTGCAGCGCTTAAGAGACTTTACAAAATACAAATAAAAGTCATCGATGAATTACTACCACCCTCGCTTTTGGTCTATGCTCTTTGGAGATAAATACTAAAATAGTATACTTAGTTTAAGAACGTGACCGGGAAACACAAAACTGCCTACATCACAGCTTCCTGAAGAATCCACCGCACATTGCAGCCTCTAAGCAGAGGTCTGCAGAAACCCCCACCTCCCCACCATCGCCCAAGCAGCCAAGATCAAAGATGAGGCAGTTCTGTTTGTTTATCTTCCAAATGAGAGACAGTGAATGTGTCTGATAAAGACAGACACTCAGATGTGGACAAATTTCCCAGGAACAACCTCAATGGGTGTTATGTTGATAATAAGCAGTAAAGCTATGGAAATATACTCTGAATGCAATTTGCTCTCCTATACCGTGTCCTCAGCTGCTCCCCAGCCAAAGACCAGCTCAAGGTCACGAAGAAAGCAAGTGACTGCCGATCTGCTCTTTGCCGCGGTGCTGGATATTAAATTGTGGAGCCAACCTCTTGTCCTTAATGCTATGGTACAACCCTGGTCTAAAAAAAAACAACTGCGACCCCTCCAGCATGGAAAACTAATCTAAAACCTTGCCAGAGGGTAAGAAGTTCCCACTGGGGGTGCCTGGGTAGCTCAGGCAGTTAAGTGGCTGCCTTGGGCTCAGGTCATGATCCCAGGGTCCTGGGTTTGAGCCCCGCATCGGGCTCTCTGCTCAGCGGGGAGCCTGCTTCTCCTTCTCCCTCTGCCTGC
This sequence comes from Potos flavus, assembly GCA_028534135.1. Classification (NCBI taxonomy): domain Eukaryota; kingdom Metazoa; phylum Chordata; class Mammalia; order Carnivora; family Procyonidae; genus Potos; species Potos flavus. The sequence continues at coordinate 52,305,713 of CM052889.1, read as the reverse complement.
CGCTCCCACTGCTTGTGCTCTCTCTCAAATAAATAAATAAAATCTTAAAACAAGAAAAAAAAGAAGTTCCCACTGGCAGAGGTTAATATCAAGGGCACTGAAGTGAGCCTGCCCTAAAAAGTCAGTGCACTTGTCCAGGTAAGTTGAAATTGGCATCACCAACAAAAATGGTGACTAAGGGAAAATTAAATGGGAGACAGTTAAAGACATCAAGGTAAAAATGGAGCTTCTGGGCTTCCAAGTTCCAAATCACAATATCAGTGAGCTTTTAATAATGCCAATCGTGTTATTCATAATGACAATGATGATACCTGACATTTTGTTAAGCTAGATTCTGTGCTGTTCACTTGCATCGTCTCAGTTAATCTTTAACCCAATTCGATGAGAGATGGACTATTATCACCCCTCATAGATGGGAAAACAGGCTTAGCAATTGAACTGGCCCATGCCTCAGAAGCCCGAGCTCGTGACCTCCATCCCAACCCTACTGCCTCTTGATGAACACCGTCTGGGCTCCCAATCCTATGACAAGGCCCAGAGATGCAAACAGGTATGATGATCATTTCTCTTCTACCCTAAGCACCTCCTGCATGCCTAAGCCATACCCAGCATTGTCAGGCCCTAGAGATTCAATAGGACCTCTCTCTTTTTTTAAAAAGGTTTTATTTATTTATTTGACAGAGAGAGAGCACTAGCAGGGTAAGGGTCAGAGGGAGAAGCGGACTCCCCGTTGAGCAGGGAGCCCAATGCAGGGCTAGATCCCAGGACCTGGGGATCATGACCTGAGCCAAAGGCAGACGCCCAACTGACTGAGCCACCCAGGTACCCCTTCGTAGGATAGCTCTTATCCCATAAGTGCACAGGTTACACAATGGGAATAAGAAATGGAGGCAGACTTCAAGGCCTTAGCAGCCCGGAAGAGGTGGGCTTTTGTCCTGAATTCATCATCACAACACAGAGAGACAGGTTATGGTGCACCATACATGGGAACAATCTCTTGCCACCCTGGAGTATAACTGCTCAGATCCAGGGGTGAGTTCCTTGGCACCCCACAATTCCTCTCAGGCATGATGTGTGAGAATATGCCCTTTGTCAACTGTTCATGAGGAGCTAAAACAATGGCCTCTCTTTACCTTAACCTACATCCTAAAGGCTCTGTGGTTCATAGAGCAGACTCAGATTTATTACTGCATTTGACCTTCACGGTGACTCTGAGGTCATTATTCCCATTTTATGGGTAGAGAACTTGAAGACCGGCGCAATGGAGTAAGGGGCCAATTCCAGGCCTCTGTTTCCTGGTACTTTCCTTCCCTATCACTAAACTGTCTTCAGACCACATCTGAGTCCTAAGATGTCAACAAAACCTTATAGAATCTCAGCATGTGGGACCTTCAAACGCTGGGGAGGGAAAAGTCCAGAGCTGTGAAACCTCAAAGTGAAGTAACAGGCAGTTTGTAACTTATAAACAAACAACTTTGGTTAACTTTGATATTAAAAAATAATTTAATACAAATAGGAATAGACAACGGGATAATCTCACAGCACAGGCCACCTTCCTGCTCACGATGATATAAGGGCATCAGTGCGCGTTTGAACTTCATACACCAACACTGAAATCATTGCGTGCATCCTCTAATATGTGTATATTTACTTACAACCTGTATACATGTGCTACTATACTAAGATATTACACAACATATGAAACGTATACAGAAACACAATTTTAAAAGAATGACATGTCCATTAGGATCATGTCAATACTGTGCCACCAAAGCCCAGAAATCTACTGGATGCCGAAGCTGGCGAACTGATTTCACATTTCTGTTCATCAAAAAAGCCTCACTGACGCCACAGAGAGGCTTCTAATAACCACAAGCAAGCACTGGGGAAGGGAGTCTCAGTGTGTCCTTCCACACAGAGGCCATGAAACACAGAGAGACGAAGCTCCCGGAAGCTACAACTGTGTCCCGTGAGGTGGAAGCTGGGGGCGGCCATCTTTTCTCTCCCTCAGAAGGAAGAAGGAAGCACCCTCGAGACAGCATGCCCAGGGCTGCTAGTGACCGCAGGAGGTTCCCTATCTTCCTGAGGCCTTGGTACAGTAGCAGGCTGCCCCATCTGAAGCTTCACACACACATACACAAACACACGCACACATGCACACACACCCGGGGAAACATCTCTAAGGACTTTCCAGATAAGCCCTGGTCACATTACATCATCACCAGTCCCCTCTCCACTCGACCCCTTCACTTCCTTGTCACATCGTCACACACACTGTTTTTTTACGGGAACTCACTCAAGTCAGTTTCTTCCACAAGTACAATTTATTACATCCAAACCATAGCTTAATAACATGCCGCTCTACCACAGGGGCTAGAGAATGATACATCAGAATAACGATTTCTCCTACCTAGAAACAGTCAACATGAGGAGCCTGGAAAAGACCTCCACAGCCTGATGTCCAGCCATGCCAACAGCGAAGTCACCTGCCTCTGACCAGAGCATCAGGAGGGCTCACTGGGCCACATTTTAAGCTTGAGCATATTTTGTCCACATTGTGGGCCACAGGCATGATTGTTATGCATGTACTCAGAATCCAAGTTACAGAAAGCGATGTGCATCACCTAATTTGCCAGCGAATGTTCATTTCTATACACTAGCTTTACGAAAATACAACTGATTGACTTTATTTAAAAGAGAGAGAGAGAGAGAGAAAAGAGGGATGCCTGGTTGGCTCAGTCGGAAGAGGATGCAATTCTTGATCTTGGGGTCATGAGTTCGAGCCCCACGTTGGGGGTAGAGATTACACAAATAAATAATTTATAAAAAAAAAAAAAAGAAAGAAACTTGAAAGGAAAATAAATGTGCCAGGAAAGACAGGAATGAAATCATCATTCTGGTTTTAATTTGGACCCTATGGCCGTTCACGTTTTGACTCTGGGGACCAATGATACTCTGCCCTCACTTCCCCCACTAGATTCTCTCTCAACCAGGCAGGAAGATTGCAGCTCAAATTGAGGCAATCAGCCCAAAAGTTTACATATAGTAATTTGGTCAGATGAGCTAAAGGAAGTATGTTTCTTCACTTAGTGGTCTGGACAACTCTGGAGATCAAGAAAAATATTGCAGACCTTCTCTGAACTCAGAGCACAAACTTCTGCTCCTCCATGACTTAACCATATGACCTTAGCAACTACTTTCTAATTCTGGTTTCATACCTGTAAATCTGGTGCCTTGCCCACAGTGGCACAAAACAGACTCTCCTGAATGTACGATGCCGCCCAGAGTCCCTATTTCACGCGCCTGCCCTCTTCCCAGAAAAGATCAGTCTATTTCAGAATGAGTTCCCAGAGTCCCAGCGTAAGCCAAGCCTGCACTTTTACCACAAGACGGGATCCTTTTCTGTTAAGTGAATCTAATGGCGGACTGTACCCGTGGGGGCCAGGAATGCAGGGTCAGCCAGGACACACAGACGGCGGGAGCATCCTGTCATTTTGCTGACCAAGAGAAAAAACTGGGGAGCTTGACTTTTCAATTACCTTTTTTCTTGATTCTTGATCCAAACTAGCTAGCTGCTTGTGCTCCCGTAAGACAGTAGCAGAAAGGCTGCCGGACATCACTGTGCTATCTGTTTCCTTCCTTCTCCACGGAAGATAAAACATAAATCCACAGCATTGGGGCCAACATACATCTCCAGAATGTGCCCTTATCTGTTCACGTGCCACAAATTCATAAAGCATCCCGTACCCTCCCTCGTCTGACCTGTTCAAGTCACGCCTGTTTGTTAGATGAGCTACAGGCTACATTTCAATCTGGAGCTCAGTTTGGAGACACAATGGCCTTGTAGGAAGAAAATAAAGAAACAGCCAATGGCCCACTGGCCCAAGGGTCGAGGGCTTTCTTGCCCCACCCTTTTATTCTGGGGCCTAGTCATACCGTCCGGGCGTGTTTCCGTGTGGTGTTCCAAAAGAACGACTAGGACCTGCGCCCCCTACAGGTGAGAAGAGCAGCGGCTAAAGATTTCTTTTAGCATGCCCACCACACTGTAAAAATTATACACGCTCTCTTTTCCGGGCCAAGAAATCAAGCCCTGGTAGCCACGCTTGGGAAAAAAAATTTTGAAATCTTCGTCATAATTGTTTTACTCTTCGTGGTTATTCCCTAGTTCTTTTAATAGGAGAAAGACAACATTACGAGAACTCCAATAAAACACAGACCCCCAAGAGGTCACGGCCTGGAGTGTGAGATAATAGTGCACATTTCAGGGAAGAGTCTGACAAAAGGGGAACGGAAAACAATCAAGGAGTAGAACGCATGAAAGCTGCAAATAATGATAAAACCCAGCTCTCCCACAGACTGTGAAGGGGAGCGGAATTTTGCAGGGGTCAGAGAATGGGTTTGGGATCAGACACAAGGAATTTAAATTTCTTGCTGGGTCTCTCTGGGCAATGTTGCCTCATCTGTAAAATAGAAGCGATGGCAGGGCCTAGCTCAGAGGATTCTGTGAGGATTACATGAGGTAATGTATCTACAGCACTTAGAACAGCACTGGCACACTGTAAACGTTCAATAAATGCTAGTTATTACCATGATGATTACATAACCATTTAGTTTTTTAAGCTTTTATTTATGTATTTATTTGAGAGAGACAGAGTGAGAGAAAGCGAGCATGGGTAGGGGACGGGCAGAGGGAGAGGGAGAAGCAGACTCCCCGCTGAGCAGGGACCCCCCCCCCACTCCCCCCCAACTCGGGGCTTCATCCCAGGACTCCAGGAATATGACCTGAGCCAAAGGCAGATGCCCAACCAACTGAGCCACCTAGGTGCCCCTACATAGCCACTTAAAAGAATAAAGTACATCAATAGTGCTTGTATGTATGGGAAGGGCTCTAAGATTCTCTGATAAAAAGTTGAAACAGATTGTCAGTTGCCAGAGATGGGGGCCAAGGTAGGTAGAATGAGGGAAGGTGATCAAAAGGTACAAAATTCCTGTTATTTTATAAGTCCTGGGGATGTAATGTACAGCCTGGTCACTGAAGTTAACAATACTGTATTGTATATTTGTAAGTTACCAACAGAACAGATCTGAGATGATCAAATCAGAAGGAAAAAAATCTGTAACTATGTGTGGTGACAGATGTTAACTATATTTACTGTGGTGATCATTTTGCAATGTATAGAAATAGCGAATCATTATGTTGTACTCCTAAAACTAATACATTGTTATATGTCAATTACACCTGGGCAAAAAAGGAAAAAAGCCATATGCAAGCCTGTGATGACTTCTTTTTTTTTTTTTTTTAAGGAAATCTATGTGTGTGAGCACAAACACACAAGCATGAAACAGTTCTTTAAAAAAAAAATCACAAGAGCATATTTAACAGTGATTGTCCAAGGTAGAGAAGCCTTCCCTTTTCATTCCGTACCTTCCTGTATCACTTGAATTTAGTAATTCCATACAAAGTATTCCTTGTATTTTTTTTTATTAACATATAATGTATTATTTGCCCCAGGGGTACAGGTCTGTGAATCATCAGGCTTACACATTTCACAGCACTCATCATAGCACAACCCTCCCCAATGTCCATAACCCAGCCACCCTATCCCTAACCCCCCCACCCCCTAGCAATTCTCAGTTTGTTTCGTGAGATTAAGAGTCTCTTATGGTTTGTCTCCCTCCCGATCCCATCTTGTTTCATTTTTTCCCTCCCTACTCCCACGACCCCCGGCCCTGCCTCTCAAATTCCTCATATCAGAGAGATCATATGATAATTGCCTTTCTCTGATTGACTTATTTCACTTAGCATAATACCCTCTAGTTCTATCCACGTCATTGCAAATGGCAAGATTTTGGGGGTTTTGATGGCTGGGTAGTATTCCACTGTATATATAGACCACATCTTCTTT
>CM052889.1:52283277-52299307 GCA_028534135.1 Potos flavus | reverse complement strand
GACCCCAAGATCATGACCTGAGCCACCCAGGTGCCCTCCTTAAAATTTTCTTAATAAACCTAACATTTTACTCTAACATTTCTCCCCATCATTCTGTCTCACCCCCCACCTTCACATGACCAAAACTTAAAATGACCATCACCTAAATTGCAGATTCTTAACTCCATGAAATATGCCATGAGTAACCTGTAACGAAGCTGGTGAGGTGGAATTACAAGAAACTCACTGGAAATTGCACATAATCCTGAGAACCCCTGGGATGGTGCTTCCTATCTCAATGCCATTGTCCTTTGTGGTTTTGGTGGGAAAATACTAATAGTGTCAAACAAAACCCTCTTCCTTCTGGGAACTAATTCCTCACATTTAAACTATATGGAACATGTAAATTGTCTACCCTCGTCTTTTGCAGTAGTAGTCGTTGTTGAAGTGCAATCTTCGAAACACATAATTCGCTATTTTAAAGTGAACAACTCAGTGGCACTTAGTAATTTACAATATTGTGCAATCACGATGTCTATTCAGTTCCAAGGTTATTTTCTTCATCCCCAAATAACTCCATGCTGATTAAGCAATTACTCTCCCATTCTCCCCTCCACACAGCCCCTGGATTTACCTGTTCGGGATACCTCATATAAATGGGATCATACAATATGTGACCTTTTGTGACTGGCTTCTTTCAATTAGCATAGTGTTTTCCAGGTTCATCCACAGTATATCAGGATCTCACTCCTTTTTAAAGCTAATGTTTCATCATATGCATAAACCACAATTTGTTTCTCCATTCATCCATCCAAACTATGTGGGTCGTTTCCACTTTTGGGCTATTGTGAATAATGCTGTTATGAACATTTATGTACACATATTTGTTTGAGTACCTGTTTTCAATTGTTTGTGCATATACCTCAGAGTGAAATTGCCGGGTCATACGGTAGTTCTATTTAACTTTTTGAGGAATGGCCAAACTTCTGTTTTCCACAGCAGCTGTACCATTTTACATTTCCACCAGCTACATATGAAGGTTCCAAAATTTCCCCACATCCTCAACATTTATTATTTTCTTTCTTTTTTTTTTTTTTAATTACACCCATCCTAGCGGGTGTGAAGTGATATTTCACTGCGGTTTTAATTTGCATTTCCCTAATGTCTAATGATGTCAAGCATCTTTTCATGCACTCTTGGCTATTTGCATATTGTCTTTGGAGAGATGTCTATTCAAATCCTTTGTCCATTTTTAAATTGGGTTATCTGTCTTTTTGGTTTTGAGCTTTAAGTCTATTTTACATATCTGGATGTTAGATCCTTACCAGACATTTGATTTGCAAATACTTCTTCCCATTCTGTAAGTGATCTTTTTACTTCCTTAATATTGTCCTTTGATGCACATAATTTTTTTGATTTAAATGGAATCCAGCCTATGCATTTTTTTTCTTTTCTTGCTTACGCTTTTGTTGTCATATCTAAGAATCTATTGGCAAATCCAAGGTCATGAAGATTTAACCCTGTTTTCCATTAGGAATTTAATAGATTTAGATCTTATATTTAGGTCACTGATCCATTTTGAGTTAATTTTTGTATACGGTATGAAGTAGGGTTCCATTGAAACAAGTGGCTATCCAGGTGGCCCAGCACCATATGTTGAAGAGACTACTTACTGTTCTCTCATTAAATGATCTCAGCACTCTTGTCAAAAATCAATTGCCCATAGATGTATGAGTTTATTTCTGGAATCTCAATTCTATTCCTTCGGTCTACATTCCTTATGCCAGTACCACACTGTTTAGCTTACTGCTGATTTGTAGTGAGTTTTGAAATCAGAAGTGTGGGTCCTCCAACTTTGGTCTTCTTTTTCAAGATTATTTTAGCTACTTGGAGCCCCTTGTGATTCCACATGAATTTAGAGACTGAATTTTCCATTTCTGCAAAAAAACAAAGCCATTGGAATTTTGACGGGAATTGCACTGAATCTGTTCATCACTTTGGGCATTATTGCCATCTTAACAATAATAAGTCTTCCACGGCCTCTTCAACCAATGGTGTTGGGAAAACTAGACAGCAACATGCAAAAGAATGAAACTGGATCACCTTCTTATACCATAAACAAAAATAAATTCAAAATGGATTGAAGACCTAAATGTGAGACATGAAATCCTAGAAAAGAACACAGGCAATAACTTCTTTGACATCAGCTTTAGCAACTTCTTTCTAGATACGTCTCCTGAGGCAAGAGAAACAAAAGCAAAAATTCAAAGGAAACACTTGTACTGATGAGCACACAGTGTTATAATGAAAGTGTTGAATCACAATATTGTACACCTGAAACTTATATAACACAACACTGTATGTTGACGAACTGGAATTAAAATAAAAAACTTTACGGGCGCCTGAGTGGCCCAGTCGGTTAAGTGGCTGCCTTTGGCTCAGGTCATGATCTCAGGGTCCTGGGAACGAGCCCCACATCGGGCTCCCTGCTTCTCCCTCTCCCTCTGCCACTCCCCCTGCTTGTGTGCTCTAGCTCCTTCTCTCTCTCTCTCAAATAAATGAATAAAATATTTTACAAAAATGAATAAAATAAAAAACTTAAAGAAAAAATATAAAATTCTGAGTAAAGGTCAAAATTAGGATAATCTGATTTTTAAAATTTTATAACTTATTGGATGGATTTTAGAGATTTAGTTAAAATTGCCACTGAGCACGGACTTTGTTAAACTTTTCTCTTTATGAAAAAAGTAAAAAATAAAATAAAAACACTTAGGCCTTTAAAAAATAATAAGTCTTCCAGTCCATAAACATGGTATATATTTCTATTTACTTAGGTCTTCTTTGATTTCTTTCAGCAATGTTTTTAGTTCTCAGTGTATAAGTCTTTCACCTCTTTGGTTAAATTTGTTTCTCTGTATTTCATTCTTTTGAATCCTACTGTAAATGAAACCATTACGTTAATTTCCTCTTTAGATTGTTCACTGCTGGTGTACAGAAACATGACTGACTTTTGTGATTATTTTGAATCCTGTGAATTCCTGTGAATTAAACTTTGTTGAATTCGTTTTTTAGTTCTAGTAGTCGCATGCACGTGTGTGTGTGTGTGTGTGTGTGACATTTTTTATATCTATGATCATGCCATCTGTAAACAGATAGTTTTACTTCTTCCTTTCCAATTTGGATACCTTTTCAACTTGCCTAATTGCTCTGACTAGAACTTCTAGCACAGGGGCAAAAGTGGACATTCTTGCCTTATGCCTTATCTTCAAAGGAAAGCTTTCAGTCTTTCACCGTTGAAGATGGTGGGTTTTTCATAATGCCTTTTATCATGTGGAGGTATTTCCTACTATTTCTCATTTTTTTCATGTTTTTATCGTGAAAGGGATTTGTCAAATACTTTTTCTGATTGAGATGATCATGTGGGTTTTATTTCATTCTATTAATATGGCGTACTACATTGATTGAACTTATGTTGAACTGCTCTTGCACTCCTGGGATAAATCCCACTTAGTTATGGTGGATAATCCTTTTAATATGCTGCTGAATTCCATTTGCTAGCATTTTGTTGAGGAATTTGCATCGGTATCATAAGAAATCTTGGTCTGTAGTTTTCTTAACTTGACCTTGGTAACAGGGCAATGATAACCTCATAAAATGAAGGAGAAAGTATTCCCTTCTCTTCTATTTTTTTGGAAGAGTTTGAGAGAGATTGATGCTATTCTTTTCTTTAAAAAAAATTTTTTTTATTTATTTATTTATTGGACAGAGAGAGAGACAGCGAGAGAGGGAATACAAGCGGGGGAGTAGGGGAGGGAGAAGTAGGCTTCCCGCTGAGCAGGGAATCCGATCCCAGGACTCTGGGATCATGACCTGAGCTGAAGGCAGACTGAGCCACCCAGGTGCCCCAAGATTGACTATTCTTTAAATGTTTAGTAGAATTCACCAATAAAGCCATCTGGTCCCGAGCTTTTTAATAACTGATTCAATCTCTTTATAGATCTGTTCAGATTTTTCTACTTTTCAGGGGACAGATTGGGCAGTGTGTAGATTGATTTTAGGAATCAATCGATTTAATCTAGATTATCTAATTTTTTGGCATACAAGTGCTCCTGGTATTCTCCCATAATTCTTTTCATTTCTACAAGATCAGCAGTAACATCCTCACTTTCATTTTGAATTTAGTTATTTGCTTCTCTCTTTTTTCTTAGCAATCTAGCTACAGGTTCATCAATTTTCTTGATCTTCAAAGAACCAATTTTTGGGGGCACCTGGGTTTCTCACCTAGTTAAGCAGCTGACTCTTGATTTCAGCTCAGGTCATGATCTCAGGGTCCTGAGATCGAGCCCCACGTTGGGCTCCATGCTAGGCACGGAGTCTGCTTGAGATTTTCTCATCTCCCTCTTCTGCTGCCCCTTCCCCCACTCAGGCTCACTCTCTCTCTTTCTCTTCCAAATAAATAAATAAATAAATAAATAAATAAATAAATAAATAAATAAAATCTTAAAAAAAAAAGGACCAACTTTTTGGTTTCATTAATTTTCCCTCTGATTTTTCTAATCTCTGTTCCATTTAAGTTAGGTTATTGATTTAAAATCTTTTTAATGCTTGCTTTTATAGCTATAAATTTCCCTCTGAGCACTGCTTTTACAACATCCCATAAATTTGAGTGTGCTGTGTTTTCATTTTAATTCATCTCAAATTATTTTCTAGATTCCACAATAATTTCCTCTTTAACCCATTGGTTGTTTATGAGTCTATACTCATTTTTACAATATTAAGAGAAAACCTTCCAATGTTTTGAATCCCTTAGGATTAGTTAGTTCTTCTACTTTTTGGATCCAAGTTCCTCTTACTAGGGTCCATTCCTGTCGCTGCTTAAAAGAAGCACAGCACCTTTGTTATTTTTAATAGAGACCATAAAATGTTATGTTAAACAATAATTACCAAAGGTAAAACCATGACCCTCATAAGATAGAAAATAAACATATGTTAAAGATTTTATTGACCTCATCATTAATGAGGGTATTATTAGATGTTATAATCAGTTCAAAGGAGAAGTCAGAGAAGCACAAATTTATATAGATTAAAGGAATAATCGAATTAATGGTTGAAACAAATTTACAGATAGATGACAAACTGGCTTTTCTTCATAATGGGGAGGGATAGTCATTTTAACCACACAAAAAGCTTTTTTCCATGTCTCTAGACAGTAACTATTTTGCCTTGCTACCAGTTACCTACAACTTATAGAGCTGTAAAACATATCAAAGGCAAGGAAAAGGTCAGAACCAGATACCTTAGAAGGGTGCCCTCTACACAAGGCACAGTTTTCCACTGGAGGAAACACCCAGTAATCTTTTCTGTTTATGCCAAATATCCTCACAATAGGACACAGAAAATAAAAAGAGAAAAATTAAAGGTGTGAATGAGAAAAGGAACGAGCAGGGGCAACTCCACTGTGGAACGAAAATGAGAGCTGAACTGAGAAAAGCTTAACGGGCCCAGGTACCACGAGGCCCCACACCTGCAGTGTCTTTGGGAGGCGGTGGGGGGGGGGGGGACGGAGAGCCCCAGGCACTGCCAGCGAAGTAAGCCTGCTGCCCCGCAGGCACTGACCACCCCAGGCCACTCGAGTCCACAGTGGAGAATCCATGGGCCACCATCCAGATCTCTCTGCAAACAAAGACTCACACCTCCAAGGGAGGAGTCCCAAAGGCACTGGGCACAGGACCAAAAACACAATTTGGACAGCAAGATGACCACAACTGGTAGGGCAGTTGTCACCTGCCAGGCCCCAAGACCTGACCTTTACTGCCCACCTGCCCGTACTCACTACCTGTGGTCTTATACTTTTTCTTAAGCGCTTCTTTCTGGCTTACCTCTTAACTCAGGAAAATGGAAATCGACACACCCCACGAGTGATAGCGACTGCCTGGACCACCCAGACCCTTTGAGCTAAAACCCCTGACTGCCGCCTGTGCAGCTGGACCGCGGAGTGACCCCTGGAATGACCCGCCACTACCTTTCCCTCATTCTAATACGAAAATCTCCACCCAAGGAGGAGCACCAGCCTCACTCCCATGACATGGAATACAGGTATACACATGTTTCCTTAAAGCCCGTGAGCAACCTTATGCCCACCTCTACATACAATGACAAGGCCTCCTTACCTAAATATTCATCCTAACCCTAAACCGGAGGAACCCCTACACCCTCTCTCAGGGAGTCACGCCTTCACACGCCATTCCCTGTGATCTCCTTATTTGCTGCAAAGAAAGTTTTTCTTTGTGTGACACTCACCCTGGTGCGGTTTCTGACTCACCCGGGAGCGAGCTCACATTGGGTCGGTGACACAGTGGCTGACACTACTTCCTGGGCCGCTCGGGGACTCAGGGCCTGTCAGGGATGACTAACCAAACTGGTCGTGCATGGGCGCCCGGAAGGGAGGTACCCCGGAGCCCAGCGGCAGGGCACACACGTGGGCGGTGAAGACCCAGGACTTTTCCCACCCAGAGTCCAATTCTACATCATCTGCAAGTTGGGTTAAAGATCGGATGGGCGTCAATCCTCAAATCAATCAGCCCCTGGGTGAACCAGCCCTCCTAGACATCAAGAAAATAATCCCTAAGTTCCAAATACTTTTCAGATACGCACTATATAAACATTCAGGTTTTACGGTGTGACCGAAGGCAATACTTCATGGTCAGGTAAGTGAGATAGATAATTCAGACGTTTATGTATATCCTGTTGATTTTCAGTAACAATTGTTTTATAGCTTTCAAGCCTATTTTCAAGCACGGACGTTATTTTTCCATCTATTAGGCCTTCTCCTCAAGTGCCAGTAATGCCTGGATAGGGAAACTTACCACACAGAACTGAAAAAAAAAATCAAAAAATCAAGGAAAATAAACGATTTCAAGCAAAACTGTACCCAAAGGAGGCCTGGGGGCTGAATTATTAAAACACTGTCATAGGTCTTCACTGTGCTGGTAAACATGTCAGGGCACGTTTGCAAGTGCTTTATAAACAGTCATTTATCCCACCTACGTTTATGAATAAAAACATATCTTTTATTAGAAGACAAAAGGCCGTGAAGAAAACACTGAGAATGAATGTCCTCACCCCGTACACTTGCCCCCTCTGGGCTACTTCAGCAGGACTTGGCTGTCGCTAGGCCACATTAGCATTTCTTTACCCTTCCTGCCCAGACAAACGGGATGATTGTTCCGACAGGAAGTTCCCAGAGGGCCCGCAGACTCTTCAATGGGACCAGCAACAGACAGTTCGCACCCCCCCAGGATTGTCTGAACCCCTCAGCAACGTCGTCTTGCCTTTTCTACCAATCCTGCGCCATGATATCATGATAACGTGATTCTCACCCAATGTTATCCGAGTTCCTCTTTTGGAAAGTCCACGTTAACTCGAACTCTAATTCCCCATCGTCAGCCTGTGTCTCCTCGCTCTGAGAGGCTTTGGCTTCGCCAGGCGCTCAGCAAGGGGGTCAACTCTGTGACCAACAGGCTGTTGGCTGAGTTCTGAGGTCAGCTCTGGACGGGAAAGAGGGCGGCGAGCTGGAGGCCCCAGGACGCCACAGGCCCGGAAGCCACTGACTCCCTTTCCTGGCCTGTCCCAAGGACCCCTGGAGCATCAGGAGGCCTGTGGGCACTGAGCGAGGGATAGGTTCCATTCATAAAAGACGAAGGAGCCATGAGGAAGAGCAAGGTGCTTCCAAATGAAATCCGCACCCCCCCCAAGATGGCGATCTCAGGGCTCCTGTGGAAAGGTGCCACACAGAGGGAGCTAAGAGGCTCTTGCCACTTCCTAGCAGGGGCTGCCAGTACTCTGTGAGGCAGACGGTGAGAGCGTGCCCTGTGGCTGCAAGTTGCCCAGGCTAGGATGCAAGGGCCTCTGCTGCCCCTCATAGCCTGCTGGACGCCTTCAAAACCCTCCAGAGAGCTGCCTGTGTGCACGCAGGTGTGCACCCCGGCTGGGGAGGGGTGCGGGCACACACACAGGACAGTAGTGATGTGGAGGAGTGTGGCTGCCCCATGGCCTGCCCAGGAGGGCATGTATCCCTGCTGGGCGGCTTCACAGGGCAGGGAAAGGAGGACCCTCTGGACAAATTACAGGCCATTCCCAGTGCTAAAAAACAAAAAACAAAAAAACTCAACTGAATGAATTTTAAAGATCTTACCGGCTTTACTCAACAACTCATGAATCAGACAGCAGCCCATCTAGCAGACAGAGAGGAGTTCCAAAGAGCTGTACAAAATGAGAGGCTTTCATAGGCAGAGGAGGGCAGAAAAAGGAAGTTTCTAGGAAAGAGTGGGTTGTTGCAGACAAGGTCACCTTCCTGTTGGGGACAAAAGGAGTCTCTCAGGTGGATGACCTCACTCGTACTGACCAGGTACCTCCAGATTGTCCACTTAGAGACTAAAAGTCCTGTTTCAGAGGCTGAAACTGCAATGAGATCAGGTAATGAGGTCTTGGTTTGCTGACCTAGGTTTAACACAAGTGACTCCATTGTGGGCCTGTCGTCTCTTTTTTAACACCGAGAAAGCCTCATAAATTCTGACTCCACCGCTTCAGTTCTCGTGATGGTCTCTGTCACTGAGCGCTGGCACCCGGTTCTGGAGCCGCCTCCCTAAGGACCTCATTTGCCACATTCCAGGGGGTCCCTTAACCACCTCTCACGCTTCACCAGGCATGGTGCTCCAGAGGACTCTCACCTCCTCAAAGCAGCACCTGCCAGGGGCTTGCCCGGGACCACAGGCTAGCGGCCACGAAGGGCCTGCCCTATGGTGAGTGCTGTGATGGCCTCAAAGCCTGGTCTGAGGCCACGTGCTGCCGCTCAGATCCCTGTGAGGCAGTGTCACACATCACTCCCCCAAGGAACCCTGTTCTTCTGTTTACCCCTTTTATGCTATCTATTGATTCACTTGTAGCTTTGGTGTGACAAGGCCTGAAGAAGATGTGTTTTGGCGGCATGAGTTGCCTCTGGGTGAACATCAGCCCATCAACAGAACTTTAAAATTTGCATTTGGAACAGTGAAAAAATACCTTTCCTGTCAAGTGATGTAATCCTTGTGCAATAATGCAAATTAAATTAAGTCTCTGAGCAAAGCAACTCGTTCACCTAGAAGCGTTCGGGAAGTTGGTGATATCTACAGTTCTAGATGAACTAACTTTTACTGGGAACTTAGCACATGACAGGCGTGCTCCTGGATGTTCTCATTTTACTTCTGGTATCGCGACAACTCTGGGAGGCAGACATTGTTGGCCATGTTCTACAGTAGGGATCTGAGTCCCCGAGAGGCCCAACAGCACAACATGAGGTCATAAGCAAGTGACAGAGTCATGATTCGGTCAGTGGGTCCCACTGGAACCCTCTGCTCTTCCACGACGCCATCTTGCTTCTCTCTCTTTCAAGTCCAGTCTGAGAGAAGAATCAATTCGAAGTTCCAGTCAAGACCTGAACTCGTATTCTTTGAATTCGTATGGTGGCAATGACCCAGTGGGAACGTAATAGGTGTTGATGGAGGAACCTGTCGGGGTTCCACGATCCCCACTCTGCCCTCATCTGTTAGAAACAGAACCCTGAGTTTTAGCTGGGCACTCAGTCATCCTTGCTGGTGGAAGCAACCATGGGTTTAGGTTCTAGCCAACGGGACAGAAGCAGAGACAATATGTTGACCTCGTAAGCCACCATACCCACCCTGAACCGGCTGCCAGGACTAACAGAGAAGAAAGAAATGATTTCCATCCTGCTTCAGTCACTATGCTTTGAAGTCTCTTGTTTCAGCAACTTCACCCGGGTCCTAATCAATGCAGCTCATCTAAGAAACTTAAAAACCTGTATATTCCTCTAGATAGGCTAAGAACTCTCCTTATGGCTTGCTGAACCTACTCATTTGCTTTGCACCCCACTTCTTCAGAAGGGATACAAGACAAATTCATCCTGTGCCCAGGGTCTGAATTCTCACAAATTCTAAATCCTAATTTATGAGACTGATTTGTATAGTACGAAACTATACACCTGTATCACAATTATTTCTTTAAACCCATATTCTTCCCAATGTCCTTCTTTGGAAAACGCCACCCACCCGTATTTAGCTATTGGGCAGGGGGCCACCATGGCTTCCCAGTGGCCCACGTTGGCATGACATCATTCGAACCAAGGCCATGTTCACTGGCCTGCTGGGCTGCACTTCTTCTTCAGCAGCTGCATCTACTTGCACCCGCGGAAGGCCCGGTGGTGTTGCCACGGCAGCGAGCATCATTGAAATGCTGGTAGGCTGGCTGCCTGCCAGGACCAAGTTGTTGGTAATCCTGTCTTGTTGGACAGACAAGACATTAGGGTAGACAAAACTCTTTTTAAGACCATTCAGTAATAAGAGCTTTTACAAGCAGCAGAAGGGGGTGGGGTATCAGGCGGAACCCTCTGACCTATTTGGAGACCCCGGCTTGGATGACTTCTGCAATGTAATATTTCAGGCCCTCCGAGCATAACCAGCCATCATTACTTGAGATTAGATAATAGGTATTGGTCAATGTGTCCCAGCCTGCCATTTTTTGCCTTCCTGACCACCTATTTATTACCAATCCCAGACTGATTTGCTGTGACACCTGCTACTATCCCATGACTAGAATAATAAACAGAAGCACATCACTTTGGCCATTACATCTCTGGTGAAGAGCTATGGTAGACAATGACATATGTCTGCTCATTAGAAGTAACACATAATTAACAGCATTATTTATCCACCCCATACCAAGCTGTATACGGAAAACAAAGTGTTTCACAAAGGGAAAGCAGCAGTTTCCTCTACATACTGAATTTGAGATACCCTACCACCCCCCTCAGCCTCTACTACAACCTAAATAAATGTACTTTTATATTTATGTTACATAAAATATCCATTTATATTATATGTGCTATCTATTCATATTATATCATATAAGGAATTATATTATATTATGTATATTACCTGCTACAAAAGCATGACTGAGGCGAATCTTAAATTGAAACAGATGGAATCACTGCCGATGCTGACAAAAAGACGACTACAGAATTAAACTGACATATGGAACTGTGCTTTCTATGGCATTTGATTGGGATTTTTATGTGCTTGACCTTGTCACAGTAGCAGAATCCATCATCCATGGAAAGTCATAAAACTGAGAGTGTCACCTTGGCACACTATTCGAAACTAATTAACTGAACCTGTTAGGCGCATAAATCCATTGATCCCTTCTCACAACTGGGACATAAAATATTTATAAGGCAAATAAGGTACTAAATTTCAATAGATTTTTGAAAGAGTGGGCTAGAGACATCACGGATTTAAAACAAAAATAATGAGCCCTTGCCCGCTCTCATGCAGCAATAATTCAAAACATTGCCCCCAAAACCTTCCTAGCATTAGGAGAAAACTTCGAAATTCAAGTACAATAAAAAAGCACTGTGCTTTCAAAATAAATTAGTGTATTCTAACACAAATTACACACAATTTGAAAGCAAGTTAATGACCACCATGGTTTGAGGCCTTTTAGAAACTGAAAGCACAACCCACTTAGGACTTCCCCTGCCTTTGGCAAATCTAATTAACAAACATTTCCCAAATTGGCTTTGGATGTGTGATATCATATTAACACAAACAACAAATATTTATAAAAAAAATTCCCAGGATGAATGCCACTCTTCTGATGTTCTGAGCCATCAAGAAATTTATAAGTGAACAAATACGAACTCACAAACAGGGGGAAATGTCAGCTCTACCAGTAAACAAATGAAGAGTGAAGCAGGAGGGTAGGATGCCACCTCAGTAACAGAGAAGTCCCCTCCACACAGCCTCCAGGGTCACTGAATGTCACCTACAAGGAGGCCCTGGGCCAGCTCTGGTCCTGCACTGTCCCCCAGGGAGAAAGGACCCATGTTAAAAGATCAATAACAACAGTGGGGAGTGTGCTTCTAGAGCGTAAGTTCTAGGTTTACGATCTAGAATAAAAATTAAATGTTTTAATAATGACAAAGACGACCTTACTTTGGACATCAAGATGGTCAAGAGTGAGGAAAAAACCACTCTTTTTTAAAAGAAGAAATAGGGCGCCTGGGTGGCTCAGTTGGTTAAGTGACTGCCTTCAGCTCAGGTCATGATCCCGGAATCCTGGGATCGAGTCCCACATCGGGCTCCCAGCTCCACAGGGAGTTTGCTTCTCTCTCTTTCTCCCCTCTCATGCTCTCTCTCACTGTCTCTCTCTCAAATAAATAAATAAAATCTTTAAAAAAACATTTCTTAAAAAAATAAATTAATTAAATAATAATAAAAAAATAAAAGAAGAAATAGATGTTGACAGAATAAAATCACATACAACATGTCTGGCACACAACGTTGAGACAAAAGAAACAGGGTTTTCATCCCTTGGTGAGTCTTTCCCTTCCTGTGCTCATGCACACAGTGATTTGGTCCTAGAGCCAAAGGTGGCTGCCCCTGGAAGCTTCTGGCAGTCAGAGCCAAGGAAAGCCTCCCAGTCCCCCTTCTGACTTAAGACGCTGTCATACCGTGGCTGTGTCTGCTGTCTCTTCTGCACCAGTCTCTGAAGCCAGCCCTGCAAGGCCTATGTGGCCTCCAGGCCCTGTACGTCTTCACCTGGCCAATCCCTTATCCCTACACAGGCCGGCTGGGCGCAGAGCTGGCTGGGAGCGGTGCCATGTGGCTAAGACTTTCACAGGGATGATTCTCTGGACCTCCTTGGTCTCTCATATCTGGGATCCTTCACCACCCCCCGCCCCCCGCCCTCTCCTTTCCTCCTGCTGCTCAGGACCTTCACTTAATAGGACTCATTCCTCCACACTTGCCTGCTGCCGACCTGGATTGCTGGTTGTACCTCTTCAAGTCCATGGTCACATTTCCCACCTGGCCTGACAATCTCACCACACTCTAAAGGTAGAGTTGGAGGTTGAAGTGGTATCTTTAGGCAGAAAGGAAAGTTACAGGAAAAAATTCTAGCATAGAAATAAAAAGACACACAATGAACACAGCAAAATGGTCAGAGCTGCGTGGAGGGCCTGGAGTGGAGTAAAGAAAGAACAAATTAATTAGAGCTAAAATATAAGAAAGGCGGGCGCCTGGGTGGCTCAGCCCTTAAGCGTCTGCCATCAGCTCAGGTCATGATCCCAGGGTCCTGGGATGGAGCCCCGCATTGGACTCCCTGCTCCGCGGGAAGCCTGCTTCTCCCTCTCCCACTCCCCCTGCTTGTGCTCCCTTCTCTTGCTGTGTTTCTCTCTGTCAAATAAATAAATCTTTAAAAATACATAAAATAGAATAAAATATAAGGACGGCTGCACGTGGGCTTGGGATAACAATGCGGCATGAACTGAGGAGTATGGTTCATTGAGCTCTCCGCACCTGAAGGGCACAAACATGGGTGAGGAACCATAAGGCTGCCCAACTCAAGGAGGTTTTCAGGAAACTGGAGAACCCAGCTAGGGAAACAGATTTTGGTGCCAGCCAAAATCACCCCACAATGTCAGGCTGGCAAGGCAAGTCTGCTGGACACGGTTCCCCATGGCCTCCCTGCCAGGGTCACTGCCATTCCACACAAAGCATCCTCCCCCATCCCAGCTCCTGGGGTCCAGCTCCCGGGCAGAGGCCGGGACACACGCCCATGCCGAGAAGTGGGCCCCGCAGAGGTACCCGTCTTCTGAGAAGGCAGGAACTGCTTCCCCCGGAAATCAATGCCAGGAGGAGTTGCCTAAAGTAAAAGACCAAGGTCTACCACATTCCTTTCGTCCAGTTTCTTGGTTTGTACAACTCAGACCTGCTGCGGCACCCACCTCCAGAAAAAACCTGTTCAGTGCCAAGAGAGCAGCTTTGGCTTGGACGCCTTTCAGGGAGGTATTGAGAAGTGTTCTCTGCATGTGATCTGGAAACTAAGCCAACGAAGTCTCCCCTCCCATGATATCTGAGGGTTGGAGGCAACAAAAGCATGAACATTCCAGCTAAGGGGAGGCCCGTGGACTCAGAGAGCAGTGACACGTGTCGTATGTGTGCAATGTCACCCGTGACCAGCGGGAATTCACACGCCAATGGGAAACTGAGTGGGGCGTTATCGGGTTCCACCTTAGAGCGAGGTAACACACGTCCCAGCGCACTGTGACTCCATTTCCCTACCCCTTTATAGAAGAGAGTGCCATAGCAAAAAATAAAGGTACTATCCCAACAGATCCTCAGCAACCGGAATTGAAAGGAAAGACCCCAACCCCAGTCCTGCACTGCAGCAGGCTGGAGCCTGTGGAATCGCTGTACAGGAGCATTTAGGTCGGACCCTTACTGATTTGTCTTTCCAGTTTCACACACTTACGCTTAAATTGGCTCTCATGAAAGATCCGGCTATTTCGAACTATTCTTTAAAACAAACTTGAACAAGCATATGCAGTTTAAAAAAGAATGCTGCAGAATACTTTCAACTTCTCATTTCAACACCCAGTGGCCTAATTGCTCTAAGAGGGCCGCATGGGAAAGGCACGGCGATGACTTCCAGTTAACGCCAAAAGGCTGAGTGAGAGCCAGGGCTCTCCCTCCTCAGCAGCTACTCGAAGGTTCCTGGCAGACATGTCCCAGCTCGGAACCATGGTCTTTCTTCTCCTTTCACCAGCTCAAAATGCTATCCTGAGCCTCCAAAAATACCTAGTAAGCATGTCTGTGCCCCCACCGCGTGGTCCCCCAGCTCTGTTTCAACACCTCCTGGGACAAAGAAAAATCCTTTCAGCCATTCTTCAAATGTCACCACTGAAGTCACCTTCATATGGACAGGCTTCATGCTGCACAAAACCGCAGCCTTGGCAGTAGACACAATCCCCCAGCTAAAACCAATGGTCCAGGGACATGGGCTTCCCCTTTTCCTCACTGAGGATGAGCACATCAACAACCAGACTTGGCCGTGGATCAACCTTGGTCACTACCGTTTTTGAGGCCGATGCTGAGCTTAATCGCAATGTACGTAGCAAACTTTGACCACACTCCCAGGATGGGCCACCTCATCCTGCCCCTTTACGGGAGGCAGTTGGCATGGTGATTCAACAGCAGTTTCTGGAGTGGCCTGAACATCAGTCCTGCTGCTAACTGACCAAGGGGCCCGAAGCAAGTTGGTAACTTCTTTGGGCTTCCATTTCAACTGCACAATGATGATAATAAGAGGCGCACCTTATCGGGTTGGGGTAAGATGGTACAGGGAGAGACTGCCCAGTGCCCAGCATGGGCAGCTGGATAGATACTGACAGCTGACCCTTGAACAATGTAGAGATTAGGGGTGTCGATCCCCTGCCCAGGTGAAAATCTGCAGATAACTTTTGACTCCCCCCAAACTTAACTAATAGCCGACTAATGACCGGAAGCCTTACTGATGACACAAGCCGTGGATTAACACGTGTTTTTTATGTAATGTGTATTACATGCTACATCCTTACAATAAAGTAAGCAAGAGAAAAGAAAAGGTTAAGAAAATCATAAGGAAAATCATTTCTACAGTACTGTACTTACTGAAAAAAAATCCACGTATACGTGAACGCGTGTAGTTGAAACCCGTGTTGTTCGAGGGTCATCTGTATTTACTTTCTACAAAGGATTTAAGAGGCCCAAGTGCTTCATCTCATCTTATCCCTTCCTCCTTCCCCCGTTTTTAGTCCCATGGAACAGGCGCAGGTCCCCTGCTACACAGCAATCCTCTCCATAAAATAGAACACATTCCTTCCCTTCTACATTTTCATGCACCCCTCTTCTCAGGGAGAATTAGACACACGTCAGCAGAATTCACCTATTTTTGTGCCTAAGTATAAGAAACAGAAACCTGGGGACGCCTGGGTGGCTCAGTTGGTTAAACGGCTGCCTTCGGCTCAGGTCATGATCCCAGGGTCCTGGGATCGAGTCCCACATCGGGCTCCTTGCTCAGCGGGGAGCCTGCTTCTCCCTCTGCCTCTGCCTGCCTCTCTGCCTACTTGTGATCTCTCTCTCTCTCTCTGACAAATAAATAAATTCTTTAAAAAAAAAAA
>CM052889.1:52251735-52282777 GCA_028534135.1 Potos flavus | reverse complement strand
GGACGCCTGGGTGGCTCAGTTGGTTAAACGGCTGCCTTCGGCTCAGGTCATGATCCCAGGGTCCTGGGATCGAGTCCCACATCGGGCTCCTTGCTCAGCGGGGAGCCTGCTTCTCCCTCTGCCTCTGCCTGCCTCTCTGCCTACTTGTGATCTCTCTCTCTCTCTCTGACAAATAAATAAATTCTTTAAAAAAAAAAAAAAAGAAACAGAAACCTGTTTTTAAATAATTTAAATAATTTTAAATAAAATTTTAAATAATTTTTTAAAATAGTAACTTAATTTTTTAAAATAGTAACTTCACTTTACCAACCACCCTTCCCCATTCAAAAAAAAAATATATATATATATATGCTTCGCTAGTTGCTTCTAACAGCTGCCACCTCCAACTTCAGGAACCTAATATACCTAGATGAACACCAGAAGGCTGTTCTGAGGCTCTCTCAGTCTGGGAGGGAGGGTGGGCTAGAGTTTAAAGACTAATGGAGAGACCAGCTGCTCAAGCCCTGGGAGTTGTGCCAGAGGGCACCCTGATCCGACCAATAGAGCAGCAAAGAGAGGCAGGGAACCAGGAGGCCCACCGTCCCAGGAGTTCCGGCCACACCCACTTTGGGCTGACTCCTGGAGGTAATGACAGCTCAGGAAGATGGGACAGGGCTTGGGGTTTGGCTGGGACTGCAGGTAGACAGTAGGAATCAGAATTCTAAGCTAACCTAGTAATCAGAATAAAGGAGAGGCTGTACCCCTAGAATGGCTATTGATACTGAAGAATGGGGCAGCTCTGGGCACAGAAAGTGCCATCTCCTGGAAGCAGCCTATCCCCAATGTGACTGGTGACAAGCAGCGCTGGACCCCACTGTAGTGTGGGGTCATCGTTTCGCCCACCACAGCATGTGCACCATAGTCCATACATGACGTGCATCGGAAACCTTGTGTCACGATGACTCCAGCACCACTCACTGTTTGGGGGAGACGAAGAATGCTCGAGGATCCTTTTAAGTGGACTGCGTTACATGTTAAGCTCACTTTATCCCCAACTCCTAGACTCACAATTCCCACTGACATAGCAATTTCTGGACCAACTCCAATGGAAGGAATCCTGCTCACCCTGAAGTGGAAAAAAATAAAGATTTACGGCATGGAAAATACCCAAGTGCTGTGGATGGTGGAAAGTGCAACTCATCACTCTGCTTGCTTATTTTTCTACCACCGATCCAAACACATGAGCCACCACACTTCAGAGCCAGGCCCCCCCCAGCTAAGACTCAGCTCCCAACAGCACTCTTTCCGTTTAGCTACCCTAAATTTTTCACTCCTTGATGTATCTTCCAGTAACCACCAAATTAATTCAATACATGCAGTGTTCCAGATTACTGTTCTCAGTGAGATGCGCATTGTCATAGACAATCAAAACTCACCATACACTCGGTACCTAGCAAAACTCTTGCATGTTAATAGTGGCTAATAGTGTTAATAGGGTCATCTTAAATATCTGTTGAATGAGCAAATTAATTAACTGGTTCCAACTTGTAGCCCTGGATGTTCAAGGCACCTTACGTCATTCAGCTACCATAAACCAATGCCTTTATACTATTCCTAAATTTTCCTGAATATGATTGATTCAGAAATCAATGGATTTTTTAATAGAACAATATGGAATATAGAAATTGACTCACGTACACATGGGGGTTTCATTTATGACACAAATAGCATATCAGATCAGTAAAAAACATGAATTAATCAGTAAACTGAGACATTTGAAAAAAGAAAAAAAGAAAAAAGAAAAAAAACAAATCCCAACCCGGCTTTTGGTACCAAAATAAATTCCATTTGATCAAAAAAAGTTTAATAAAAAAAAAAACCACTATAAAAGTAGTAGAGCAAAATAAAAATATAGGTAAAGATTTTTATAAGATTAGAGTGTGGAAGAACTTTCTAAGTAAGACATAGAACACCAAAACCACAAAAGAAAAGACTGCCATATTTGACTAAAAGTTTTTAAATATTTGGTATGATTTTTAAAATACAGTAAACAAAGTAAAATAGAAACCAACAAACTGAGGAAAAATATGTGTAATATAAATGACAAAGGGTTTGGTTTCTTAATATGCAAAGAGTTCTCACAAATCAATAAGAAAAATGACCCAATTAAAAATGGGTAAATGATACAACTTGGAAAGTAACAGAAAAAAATAATCAATAAACATTTGAAAAGATATTCATTATTTAAAAGTGCAAAGAAGAACAGGTTATCACTTTTAACCTATAATATTAGCAGAGATAAAAAATCTTGGTGATATTCATTGTTAGCAAATGTGTGAAAAATCATACTCTAAACACTCAAAAGGAAATAAGTTAGTACAATATTTTGGAAATTACTTTTACAACATCTTTTTAAAGATATAAACTTCATATATCTCTGACCCAAAACTCTATTTCTGGGAATTATCCTACAGATATATTTTATATGCATACATTAAAATTTGGATACAAAAACTTTATTGAAAACTCTTTGTAAAAAACAAAATTGGAACTATCCAAACATCTGTCATTAGGGCACCAATTAAGTAAATCATGGTATATTGTTATGAGAGAATTCTATGTGACTCTTAAAATAAAGGAGGTAGATCAATACATACCAACAAGAAAAGATAGTCAAGGTTTACCTCTAGATGAAAGATGCAGGGAAAGAACACTTGCGTATGTACAGACCATAACTAGAAAACTACAAAAGAAACATAAGACATTACCAGAGGAAGGTGGTCTTTGCACTTTTCATCTTGGAACCTTTCTGTACCATTTGTATTCTTTACAAATATGTATTAAGTCCAGTCATTAAAAAGAACTTTAAGAAAGGGGCACCCCGGTGGCTCAGCTGGTTAAGTATCCGACTCTTTTTTTTTTTTTTTTTAGTATCCGACTCTTGACTTTGGCTCAGGTCATGATCTCAGGGTTGTGAGATCGAACCCCACGCAGGGCTCCACACTGAGCATAGAGCCTGCTTAAGATTCTCTCTCTCCCTCTCTCTTTACCCCCACCTATCACTTGCGCACGTGCCTTCTCTCTCCCTAAAAAAAAAAAAGAAGAAGGAGAACTTTGAGGAAGAAGGGTCTTAACAATGGTTTTCTTCATAGAAAGGTTTTCTTCATTAAAAATAGGCACACTATTTTTGATACTTGACAGAATTGCTCTCAAGCACCCTTTGAACACTTTAAAAAGGCTTATTTATCTACAGTTAATAATGTGTCCCATTGAATTGATTAAAATAGGCCTGCATTGCTTTCCAACCCCCTTCATATCCCACTAAACATGGAAAATGATATTATGTGTCTCCCACTGGACACACGGAAACAGGTGGCTGCGGCCTGCTCAGCCCCACTGCCAAGGCTAGCCTCTGAGTCCCTGCACCCCTGTGACATGATGGCAGCCCTCGCCCACCAGCTGGGAGGCTCCTGTTCTAGGCGCTTCTATTAAACGACACCACTTCAGTATAATTACTTTAAAATAATGAAGATCCTTCAGTAAGTATAATTTAAAAACAAGCGAAATCGGGTGCCTGGGTGGCTCAGTCAGTTAAGCGCCGTCTTCGGCTAAGGTCATGATCCTCAGGTTCTGGGATCAAGCCCCATCCCTGCTCAGCAGGGAGTCTGCTTCTCCCTCTCCCTCTGCCCCTTCCCCCGACTTGTGCTCTGAAATAAATAAATAAAATCTTTTTAAAAATTAAATAATAAATAAAAACAAGCAAAAATACAGGTGACCCTTGAACAACAGGTTTGAACTGCGTGGGTCCATTCACAGATTTTCTTCAATGAATACACTATAGTACTGCAAATTTATTTTCTTTATAATTTTCTTAATAACATTTTTTCTCTGAAGTTAGAGAAAACTTTATTATGATTGTAATAATACATTCCATAATATATACAAAATAGGTGTTCTTTTTTAAGAATTATTTATTTGACAGAGAGAGAGAGATCACAAGTAGGCAGAGAGGCAGGCAGAGAGAGAGGGGGAGGCAGGCTTCCCACCTAACAGGGAGCCTGATGTGGGGCTCAATGGGGGCCGGGCTCGGTGGGGCCAGGGCTTGGTGAGGGCGTGGCTCGATCCCAGGACCCTGGGATCATGACCGGAGCCAAAGGCAAAGGCTTAACCCACTGAGCCACTCAGGCACCCCACAAAATAGGTGTTAATTGACTTTATATTATCGGTGAGGCTTCCGGTCAACAGTGGGCTATCAGTAGTTAAGTTTCAGGAGGTCACAACAGTTACGCATGAGTTTTCAACTGTGCAGGGGGTCAGTGCCCCTCATCCCCACATTGTCCAAGGGTCCACTATAATAGTATAGTGTTAGAAGTCAGAAGAATAGATTAGTTTTCTTTCTTTTCTGCTTTTCTTTTCTTTTCTTTCCTTTTTGAAGGCTAGTGCCAGGAAGGAGGAACAGAGTGGGCTTCCGAGGGACTGCTCACTGTCCAGACCTGCGTGTTTGTGGTTACATAGGTCTACTCATTTTCTGAAAATCCACTTTGCACCACATTTAAGATCTGTGCAGTGTTTTTATATGACTGCTATACTTTAATATAAAAGTTTAAAGAGTAGGTTATAAATTTGTTCAAGTTAGTAAAAATAATGAAGTTCGACAATATGGAGTAAATCAAAAACTATTATTAGCACTTAACGTCTTGCAGATCCCATAGCAGAAAAGATTAAAGAAAACTTCTAAATTGGAATCCTCTTGTAGAAACAATCTATTTAAACTCCCCTAAGCTTTTTGAGGTTATCAGGATGTAAAACGGTTCAGGGAGGAAGAGTAAAACACTTTTCTGATTATGATTTTCCAGGCAGGATTCCCTGGTAGAAGTCACGTTTTAGTTAGTTAAGTGGCAAAGACAGAAAAGGTCCTCGCGTCTCTCTGCCCAGAGGCTTATCCAGGCTCCGCTCTGCTGCCTGGCAGGAGGCTGGCACAGTTGTGATGACAGTCGTACCAGCAGACCTAGAAACTTCTGACATCTAACAGGCTCCGCCCATCTAGCAGGCTGGCCTTCCTGATGGATTGCTCACAACTTGCAAACTGACATTCCTGACAAAGCCCTTAACAGGCATCCCGGGAGAGAGTAAAGGAATAAAAGGACTGAAGTAAAACGCTGCTTCCTGCACACGTGAGCCAGGAAATGGGGAAAGGCCAGAAAGCCAGGGCTCCGGGCTGCTCCCCCCCACACACAGGCTCTGGACCTGGAGCGAAGCAGTCAACACCCCAAGCCTCAGTGTCTCGCACCTGCAAATCAGGGACAGGAAGTGCACCCCATATGTGGACCACACGCAGCGACCATACAAAGTGCTGTTGCTTTGCTGTCGTTGTCATCGTGCATTAGAGCCCCTGGGGAGGTGTTAGGACCTCCCTACTGTCATCAGGATCCTGATAGTGCACTTGGCCTCTTCATATGTAATACATGTCCAGAAGTAAGAATCAGCCGTCTTGCCTCCTGAAACACCTGGCCGCGACCCTGACATGGTGGGAATTTGCCTCCTTTTCTTCCATGGACATACTTCAAACCTGGTTCAGTGATTATTATTTTTTTAAACACGGGATATTTTATTTTTTAATAATCCCATTCTATGGAACCGTTACTGCAGGCCGGCTGTGAACAAGTGATCTGTGACCGATAACGACCAAGGTTTGCGGCACAGCGAAGTAGTTACGTGCATTGGGTCCTGGAGTCAAACAAAGCTAGTTCCAATCCATGAAGTCTCCCTTCTTAGCAGTGAGTGTTTGCGCCTGTCCCTAACCCCTGGGCTTCAGTCTGCTCATCAGCGAGGTGGGGACAAAAACAGAACTCATCCTTACAAGTCCCCTAACGCCATAATGTATGTAAAGCACTTACTCAGCTGGGGGAGATTAAAGATGACCACAGATTCTTGGCATTCCTCCCATTAAGAGGTGGAGGGTAAATCTTCCTTTGCTTCCGGGCTGGCCTTAGTGATTTCCTCCATCAATTACACCTGGCAGAAATACCATTCTGGGCTCTTTAGCCGCCCGAAGCTCATGGAACACTCACTCTGGAACCAGCCAGCCCCCAGGTGACAAGCCTGCCTCCCCTGAGACCCCAGGCTACGAAGAAGCCCACGCTAACTGCGAGGAGAGGCCACGTGGAGAGAGATACCTGGTTAGCCCCGGCTGGCCCGGCCACCCCAGCGGGAGCACCAGACGCGAGAGTGGCGCAGCCCGCAGAGGGTTCCTGCCCCAGCCAGCACCGGCCGGAATCGGCGAGGAAACCCGGGCAAGAGCAACCCTGGGAGCCCACAGAACTGGGGGAAAAAACAGTGCCTTATTCTTGGAAGCTACTCAGTGTGGGGTGGCTTCCTACACAGCCACGGGTAACTGACGCACTCAGACGGTGCCTGGCGCACGAGTCACACTCAGCACATGTCCGCTGTTAGGGTGACGGAGATACTCGCACACCAGCCTGAGTTTGAGCTCATCTATACAGCGACCCCTTTCTTAATCAAAGGCATTCTGAAGCGCTTTCTGTATCGGGGAAGAATGGGGTACGTTTTAGTTTCGGTTCCAGGACTGTGCACCAATATTTCTCAATCAACTACTGCTGACCCCACTGGGATGAGGGCTAGGGGCAATTATAAACCACTGTAGTGCTCGTGAGGAAGAAGCCAAGGACGTCTGAAGACACAGGCAGAGTGTCCGTAACTACTTTGCTGAAAAACAAGAACAAGGATGTGCACATCTGGTTAGCGGTGACACAACAGTGGTGATTCACAAGTCAGAAGCGCGGGGCTGACGGAAGTGAAATGTGCAGTAACCCGATGTACATTAGCTGCAGCAACGTACTCAAATCAGTAAATCGTACAACCAAAATTTTAACAACATTTTCTAAATATTTCTATTTTTATTTTGCAATAGTACAGATTAGGTTATGTTACTAAGATTAACCTACGAGGAGTTCTACAAATAATACAACTCGTGTGTTTAAATAGGGATCTTCTGGGGTGCCTGTGTGGTTCAGTCGTTAAGCGCCTGCCTTCGGCTCAGGTCATGATCCCAGAGTCCTGGGATCGAGCCCCGCATCGGGCTCCCTGCTTGGCGGGAAGCCTGCTTCTCCCTCTCCCACTCCCCCTGTTTGTATTCCCTCTCTCACTCTCTCTCTCTGTCCAATACATAAATAAACTCTTTTAAAAAATAATTAACTAATTAGGGATCTTTTTTTTAAAAAATCTATAGACCAAAAAAAAATCTATAGACCATATTTATTACTAGTTCCTTTTAAGCTGAATTATTCTGGAAGATCTTTAAATGACTGAGTTCATGATTCTCAAGCTTAAATGAATAATGCTTTTATGAGAAGAACATTCTTAAAAAGCCTAATGCATTATTTGGCCACATACACAACAGAATCCAGGTATTCCTATGGGAGGGTCTAGGATTTCCAAGGCTGTCCATGAGCTGCATCACACCGGAAAAAGTAGCAAGACTGCACGGTTGAGGCCTACTCCTCTGGGAGTAGCATCCTGGGCCAGCACTTGGCATTGCTAAGAACATACCTCCACATTGCAGCGGACCCTGATTCCTAGAATGTAGCCTCCTTTCGCACAGTCCTGCCAACATCGGACACTTCATGAGGGACAAAAGCTCCATTAACCCAGGGCCAACCTTTATGGTTAGAGCAGTGTTTCTCAGGCTCTTTTAAGCCTCCATAGGCTTTTTTAAGGGGAAAAGCAATCCCATGGATCCCAACGCAGACATTAATGATAGTGTAAATAAATGCAAGTGATGGGGCGCCTGGGTGGCTCAGTGGGTTAAAGGCTCTGCCTTTGGCTCAGGTCATGATCTCAGGGTCCTGGGATCGAGCCCCGCATCGGGCTCTCTGCTCAGCAGGGAGCCTGCCTCCCCCTCTCTCTCTGCCTGCTTCTCTGCCTACTTGTGATCTCTCTCTGTCAAATAAATAAATAAAATCTTTAAAAAAAATAAAAAATAAATGCAAGTGATTAAAGTACACACAAACTGCTTATGATATTCTGAAACTATAATTATAAATGTATTGATTAAATGCAAAGCAAACTACAAAACCAACAACATTCAGATGAATATCAGTCGGCTGTGATGGGTAAGGTTGCTCTGCTAAACTGAAACAGCTCAGGGCTGGGGAGCATGCTGAGGTCAGCATGCTGTCACCATGTGACGGTATGGTTCCCTCCTGCTCCACACATGATCTGTCGGCAAAGTGTTCACTTCTGCCTTCAAACAGCCAGAGCGGGACCCCACTCACAGCCTCGGCTGCTATGCTCTGGTGGAAATCACTGTGACCTGGCCTTCCACCAGTTCCCCTGCCTGTGGTCTACCCTCCACGCAGCTGCTGGAGCCATCTGCCAAAAAGCGAGGTCAGACCATTGCTACTATTCTACACGAAACCTCCAACAGCACTCCCACCCCTTCCCCTACCCGCCCCCCCCCAGCAGGTATCCCCAGTACTAGGTATTTATGAGCAGTGGTCACTCCTGCAGGAATGTCAGCTCCACGAGGCCAGGACTGTGGGTCCTATGTGTCACCCTCTGTATGACCAAGCCCTGGCACAGTGCTTGGCATAAATCTGTGACGTGCCACAGGATCACTGGGTCTTCACGTGGCCCCCCTCATCATTTCTGTCCTAACTGCCTGCGCTCTCGTCTCATGAGCTGGTTCTTATGGGCATCGAAGTGGACGCGGTTTTCTCACACAGTGATCACTCTGAAGATCCAGGAGGTCATTTTCTTTCTTTTTTAAAGAACAGCCTCGAAAATGAACAGGCACAGAAAGCTACAGACCCCGCGGGGCAGAATGCCAGACCCACAACTTCCCAAAACCCCATTTTGAGAAAGACTAGCTCTGAGAGTGGTGGGAAAGCCAGAGTAGTCACGAGGAGACCGAAGAGTGACGTGCACAGATAAGAACATAGCATCCTGATAAGCTCCTGGCGCGTGTGTCTGCTGAGGACAGGCCTGGCCTGGCCTCTCCCGGCCTGAAGGCATAACCTTCATGTTTCAAGGACCTCTCACACTCTCGCCCAAATTACTTTCCAGTTTTATTATCAAATTATTGGTCATTATCAGTAACGACGAAAGGGAATCTCTCCCCGTCAAACATCTCCTTGGCCTTGGAGCACATTTTTACAGGTTTTAAATGACTGACACAAGCAAGGTGTGCTCATTAAATAAACCAAGAGAAAGAGTAAGTTGTTTTTAAGTGCAAATTAGGCCCCACCCCCACGGGGATCACCACTTGGACAAATGAGTCTTTTCAGAACCTTTTCCTGTCAATGAATGCGTATGTAAGCAAAGCCTCTCCCACTCACTCCCTCCACATTTCCCTCCTCTGCGCTGGGGCTACCCCCTCCCTGGCCTCTCCCAAACTCCCCAGACCTTCCTTGGGAACATGGGGCAATGAAGTATCACGTGACATCCTGCGGGGTCACCTGGGGTTGATTCCCATGTGTGCCCCGTCACACCAAGGACACAGCTCGACTATAAACCTCAAGGGCACTGTCCCCTCCTCTCCAGGAAACTGTTCTATGTGCTGTAGCCAGCAGCCGCGTAGCATATCTCCCAGCAAGTATCTCCATTCCTCTCTCAAGGCACGCGGCCCTCAGTTAAACCCTCATTCACTTTACACAGACCCTGTCTGCCTGTGTTACTCTCCAAAGGGTAAGCCTGGTTGGGTTTTCTGGTCTACACTGGCATCAGGAGGGAAGGTCATCAGGCTCAGCTCAGCACATACTCCCCCACTCAGCAGTGGGGGAGCCCGTGAAGAACAGGCCAGAAACATTCCCTCTAAGAGCTAAGCCCCGGATGCCTCTTTCAAGAAGGACGGTCTGATGATTCATCGATGAGAGGTGGGGAGAATAAGAAAACAAATTACAAGGATGGAAGAAAATGATCCTGCGGGACAGGAAAGAACAGAGACAACAACAACAACAACAACAGCAACAAAAACGTAGAGCAGGTCTGTGAACTTGATGTTGACCAGAAAATTAAGAGCGGTCGTCTAAATATTAACACCAAAGACAGGGAAAGAAGAGGAGCTACAAAAAGGGGAACCAGGGGGTTAAGGAAGGCAGGTAGGCTGATTTCTTCATATCTTCAGGATTTTCAGTTAACAAGAGGAAACAAGACTGTGGCAAGTTTGTACAATTATGTCATTATAAAGAAACAAGGCTAAAGTCATCGTCCTGGATCCCTCAGTCTTTGTGGTCTCAAATGGAAATCAGCATTTACCATTTCACTACGCAGTCATTGCCCCCACCTCATAATTAGAGTCAAAATTTAATTAAGATGAACATGTATTACTTTACAACGAAGAAAATAGCCTCAGAAGATTATTATGAAAAAGTTTAGAAAATATTTTAGCTCCTGAAATGAAGGAGAAGTCTATGAAGTATAGAGTATTGATGCTAGGCTTTTTTTTTTTCTTAAAAAAAAAAGACTTTCCTAATTAAGCTTGCCATAAGTGTAAATTCCGTGGCCAATAGTTTGACCAGAAAAAAAAAAACAAAATAACAACAAACAAACAAAAAAACACACGGGAACACTTTGCTCTTTCCCTTTGCCAGCAGAGGGCACGTGGGCAACTTTTATATGATATTCTTCAGGCACGTGTACACTGGCATTCCTCTCTCTCTCTTTCTCCCTCTCTCTCCCTTTCTCTCTCTCTTTCTTTCCCCCAACCCGTCTCCCCTTTTCCTGTCTTTTTCTCTCCCCCGCACTCCCTCTCCCTCTCTCGCTCCCCTTTCAGGGAAGTCTCCGACAGAGGCACCTTTTCAGACTATGCTTTCTACCAGCAGATCCTAGCTAGAAGACTGACTCCAGGAAAGCAGAAAGGAAGTGATACTGGATAATGCAGGTATCTTTTTCTCCTAGAAAAACAAATACCGTCGACTAAAAGGGATCCAGCTCTCTGCTACTTTGTTCAAAGTAGAGAACATGGGAGGGAAATGACTTCCCCTGGGTTCTGCTTTGCTGTCCCACAGGTCCCCCAGGTGCCTCTGGGGGAACTGAAAGCAGCCTGGGGTTACCTTTTGGGCTAAATCTTGAGCAAACAGAAGGCGAGTTCATGACCTCCAGAGAAGGCAGAAGAGGTCTGAGCCCACAGGAGCAAGGAAATAGATCAGAAAAAGATACACCGCAACAGAAGATTCCACGGTGAGAACCCATTCAGCGACCCCAATGTTAAATCCCCCCTTTTCTTTTCCTCATTTCTGCTGACAAAGTAAGGCAACAAGAAAGACAGCTGGTTCCTCAGGAGCTACACACCTCTCAGCGAAGCTACAAAACCAAAGTCAACCCCTGGGTAAAGCAGAGGGCTGGTCTGGTCTCCGCCCAGAGACTAAACACTCTCACCCACCAACCTACCTACCTGCTCCCCACCTCCCAGAGCTCCTGTGTCCCTCCCCCAGCTCTGGGCCAAGTCTGTTTCTCCATATAGCACTGACCACCTTCTAACCAACCATAGAATCTGCTTTCCCACCTTTCTGCTAAAATGGAGTAAGTTCCACAAGGTACATGAGCACATAAAAAATAAGGCCATTCAACACCTTGAGAGGGTGTCTTCTCACCAAAATGCATAACCCAGAAGAAGCAAGGAGGTAACAATCAGACAAATCAAGATCTTGGGACTTTCTACAAGTGGTCTGGATTTGTGGCAGAAAAAAAGGAGGGGAACTGTTTAAACGACAGACATGACAAGCAAATGCAGTTCAAGGTCTCTTACTGTGGATTTTTTAAACAGCTATAAAGGACATTTGGGGACAATTGGAAAATCTAAATCTGAACAATATGCTCGATACCATTATATCTGTGTTCCATGCTGGAGGTATTACATGTGTGCAGGAGAATGTCCTTTCTCCAAAAAGATACATACTGAAGTATTTTGGGTTCAAGTGGCATAAGGTCTACAATTGACTTTCCCAAGCTTCAGGAAAAAGAAATAGTATTATTTAATACATTAGAGAAAGAGAGCTAAAGCAAGACTGGCAAAATGTCACCCCCGCTGAATCTAGGTGAGAGATCTACAGGCATTCATTGCACTACTCTTTCAAACGTTTTGTGAGTTTGAGACTTTTCAACATAAAACAAGGGAAAAGGGTAGTTCGAAATAAAAGACCCCATGCTAAGGAGACAGTGGGGTCAACAGGACGGTGGTGAGCCTGGGAGTGGAAGGGCTGGTGCTCCCTCCAACCACCTCAACCCTCCAGAAAATACCGTGAGATCCGGAGCTTCACCTGCTCTTCCCAGTGCCGGGGGTCCACACCCACCTTTCCATTCTTGTCAATGCCCTGGGTGTCCTCTAAGGCTCTTCAAATCCTTCCCTCTTGGAGAGGCGTTCCCGGATTGTTCGTTCCCAACCCCTCCTGTGCTCAATTTCACTTCCGCGGCTCTCACTAAACCACGTGACACCTCCAGCATTCCCTGCCCCCCCAATCACCCGTGGCCGGGAATGCTAGTTCCTGCGCATGCGCCTGTCTTTCCTGCCCAACCAGGAACCTCTCCATCACCAGCAGTGACCAGAGGCCCACTTTCCCTGTTTTCTGTCTCCAGCAGAGCTAGCCCAGCAGCAAAAACGTTCTGTCCCTCACCCGTCCTCACATCTAATAAGATGGATGACAGTCAGTATTTGTCATCATCTTACTCTTCTGCCGAGCATGGCTCTGTGGCAGGTGCTGTCACAGGAATCCAGGTGATGTCACTTAGTTCACCGCCGATCTGTCCCCATCCCAGGAATGGCAGAGCACTTCAAAAGACAAGGATCGTCGAGGCTGTCCTGTCTACCTGCAGCCACCCACAGCTCCTGGCATGAAAGGAGCACCGGATAAATGGTGAGTGGTTGAGTGTATGAATGCCTATTCATTTTCGAGCACATATTAGAAATTATAAAAACTAAGATAAATGGAGGGCACCTGGGTGGCTCAGTCCGTTGAGCGGCTGAGTTGCCAACTCTTGGTTTTGGCCCAGGTCGTGGGATGGAGCCCTACTAGTGGCTCCGGGCTCAGCTGGGAGTCGGCTTGAGATTCTCTCTCTCCCTCTGCCCCTCCCCCTTCCCCTTCACGTGCACGCGCGCGCTCCCTCTTTAAAATAAATAAGTAAATCTTAAAAAAAAAGAGAAACTAAAGTGTAATATTTGCATAGACGTTCAAGCACTAAAAGTAGACTCGCTTGTTGGACACAATTAAGTCTGAAGACCTTTTCTAATTCATGAGTTCAAAATCTTTTCATGTCCTAGCATCTTAAAATATGAAATTTTGTGTTTTCCAATGGCCATGGCCTTGGAGCAATCCTGAAGGATACAGCACGCTCACGAGAACAGGGACACTGGGCCAGGGGAAGGGGTGGGGGCCACATGCCTGACAAGGGACGGGGAGGGACCGTGAGAAGTTTGAAAATGCTCCACGAGGGACTCTGATGCACACCCAGAGACGAGCTGAGCTCTGGAAGCTGAGGGAGACATGCAGCCACGCTGACCCTGAACAAAAGAGGAACAAAGAGCGCCTGGCAGATCCTACCGGCCTGGCCTGGGTGCTCCTGGTACCATGCGTTGTGTGCTCCTGAGAAGACATCCCACCGTGTCATTTATATTTATTTTCAAGCCAGAACCACACTTCCCACAAAGGGCTCAATTTAATAGAGGAATCAAGTTTGATAAGAAAGAAATTAGGTTGGGGTGCCTGGGTGGCTCAGTCGGTGAAGCATCTGCCTTCGGCTCAGGTCATGATCCCAGGGTCCTGGGATCGAGCCCTGTGTCTGGCTCCCTGCTCAGCAGGGACTCTGCTTCCCCTCTCCCTGTGCCCCCTTGCTCATGCTCTCTCTCTCTCAAATAAATAAATAAAATCTTTAAAAGGAAAAAAAAAGAAAGAAAGAAAGAAATGAGGTTTCTAGCCTGTCTGCACCCTCCCCCAGTAGCCCCCACCCACGAAATGCTGGTTTCTGGGAACAACTGAAAACGAATGTGTTAGACTCTCAGGCTTGGAAAGCAATTCTGATGATTGCCTGACCCAATTCTTCCCATCCTACCCACTCTTTCCCATCCTACCCACTCCTTCCTTCCACAGTGACCCCAACAGATTCATATAGCCCTATGAATACTTCCGGTGACGGGGCGCTCACCAACATGCAAAGCAGCCCATGTGAGGTTCCACAGCCATGATTGATCTGCTTGCTGTGAGCAGAAATCTGTCCCACCCTTGGGTCCTAGAGCCTCTGGGGGTCACACAGCCCCCTCCTGCAAAGGCCTCGCACACGTCTGAAGTCTCCACTGCCCAGACGTCACACCAATCCCAGGTGTTTGCTCCACCCAGATGCTAACGAAGGCCAGAAGGATAGGCTTCCCCAAGCTCCTTACCAGAAGCAGGACACCCCTGGTTGTCTTTTAACCTTACCACTCAGCTGTTGAGGAAGTGGCAGAAATCTCTAAACTGTCGTCAAGACAACCAAAGTCCAAATATAAATCTCTTTGGGATTCCATCCGGAA
The DNA here is from genome assembly GCA_028534135.1 of Potos flavus. NCBI lineage: Eukaryota > Metazoa > Chordata > Mammalia > Carnivora > Procyonidae > Potos > Potos flavus. Next base: position 52,268,277 of record CM052889.1, on the reverse strand, counting down.
GCAGTTTTTAAGTGTACACACCCAGAGGAAATAATAAAATAAAACAAAGCTCCTCTCCTCCCCCTCCTCTGCCCCTCCTCCTACTCCTCCTCTTCTCCCTTCTCTCTCTTCTCTCCCTCTCTCTCCCCTTGCTTTTTGCCACGTGGTGATGTGTGTTAAAAATGCATACTGGGAAGCTTTCCACCTTTGGGGTTGGAACAGCTGCTGCCTCGATATTGTTTTTGTTAGTTTAGTTTTTTTTTTTTTAACATACTTTGCTGTTTTTAAGGGGGTTGTTTTTAAGCTATGTGTTTCATAATACTAGTTCAGATTACAAAGTGGGACAATTGGCACTTTATTGACAAGAACAAGACTCCTGGGTCCCAGGTGTCTAGTAAGGACCCTTTCCCAGTGTGTGCCCCTGTCAAACACACCATCCTGCACAGCTGGCTTCCACGGGTGGCCTGCCTTCTCCCAGGAAAGGGCATTCACAGAGGCCTAGGAAAGACATGAGAAAGTCTACCCATGAAAATAACGAGAGCCAAGAATTTATAACAAGTAGCCTAAATAAACCCCAAACTGTGAAGTCCTTGGTTTTTCTAAGAGCACAAAGCATTCAGGGAATGTTCCATAGACTGCCGTGGATTCCACTTGGGAGCACTCACCAAAAGAAATAAGATAGACACACTGAACCTCAGAGTCCTGAAAGGCACGGGTACAGGTAGAGAAGACGTGCCTTCTGGCTTGCTCTGGCTTCCACCTGTTGCAAATGACCCTCCAACTGCGTGGAGGTTGCAGACTACAGCGAAGACGGATCAAAGTCTACACTGCCCCTGCCTACAACAACCTCATGCTTCAAATGGGAAGTGCATCCCTGCATGTAACCAGGGAGCAATCAGGGCAAAGAGCCAGGCACAGAAACACCAGCCCCTGCACAGTCCCCAGTGAGACCGCCAGACTTCAGCTAGGAGGTCCCCATCCTCGATCACCTTCTCAAAGGGGCCCGAGAGCAAGTGACAGGAACAGAGGGCATGGCCTGTAGGGTGCCAGTCATACTGAGACTTCAGGGAGATGCGGTGGTGGCTGAAAAACAGGAAGCTGAGTGCTAGCCCCATGCAAGACTTCATCCAGAAAAATGGACCTCCCAACACAGAGAACAAAAGGAGCTCAGGACTCCCGGTAAAATTTTGAGGGTACTTTCAGACGTGGCCTTGATCCCTTCTTTTAGTCACTGACCTACAAGGTTCTTTCTCAAATCGAGTGAACCCCAAGGTGGTTAAAGTGGCTCTGACCTCCCCCAAATGCTATCTCACTCACCTATGGATGAGCCACTGAGAATACGGCCCTATCACACACAGCTTGCCCAGGACAGGCCCGGTCCAAGCACAGGACTTAACAAATTCTACTCAGTGTGGGCGACAAGGTCATCGGCCCTCTGACCTAAACAAGACAAAAAACTTGGACCCACTAAATAAAAAAGAAGGCTGAGGATATGGTATTACATGGGTGAAACGTCAAGCCTCCATCTGCCCAGAAATACCTTCTTGCTGTGGCAGAGTTCTTTCCTCGCCAGCCAATCTCCTACCAACAGAGCCACTGCAAAGCCCCAGCAAACAAGGGTGAGGCACCGTCTCCAGGAAGTCACTGCAAGAGTGTGCTTCGTTCTTAGAGATCAAGGGAAAGGAGCAAAGGGACTTCCTCCAGCTATCTGGTCTCCCAGTCTTGCTAATTGTCACCCTGGAATCACAGGTTAGCAGGAAATGGTACCATGTATCTTAGCAGATCATCTGGTATAATCCTCTGCCTTAAAAGGGAAGACGTTATCATGTCCATTTTCTAGAAGAGGCAACTGAAATCCTGGCCCAGAATTGCACAGTGGGTGATCCATCTCCTTGTAGAAGGATATAGAGACTCATCCCTGAACGGGGAAGATAAATTCATGTGACGGGTAGAGCCTGTGCCACCTACACAGGGGACGAGGAGGCAAAACGTTTCCTACTTCATTTACTCCCAAGGCCAATCCCCGTGCGCACAATACACGTCCTAGTTGCTGTTGATTCCTTGGGACACGACATTCCTCCTAAGTCTCTGAAGGCCTTCCATGAGGCCGAAATGACCCCTCGCAAGGAAAGCATGAGATGCCCGGAATTTATGTCGGGACTCTGTTGGAGAGCCTGGCTGAGAGGGAAACCCACCCAGGCGACACTAAGAGAGGTCAACAGAGGAAGACCAGGACGAGATCCTTTGCAGGTCCCAGATGTGGCTGAGCAAGCCCGGAGGGCAGGCACACCAGGGAGTTTGTGACCAGGCTAACAGCAAAGGGAGGGCCTTTGCCAGGTCTTCTGGAATTCTCACCGAACCGGATGGTCTAGTGTAAATGACAGTTCTGGCAAAGGACAGTGACGAGAGACAGTCAAGAACATTGTCCAGTCAGAGATTCCAGAAGGGCCTAGATGGAGCCTGGACACTCAGCTGGTCTGGTACAATTCAATCCTAACCTGGAATCATTTCCTTATTAGAGGAGCCTCTACATCCCTCCTGACAGACCAGTTAGCATTTCTTGTAAATAACAATGGGTCTCCCCCTTTGCTGCGCTTTTTGTAGGAAATAGTTTTCTTGGGAGACCGGATCTGCCAGAGGCAGTACCCTCGCGTCCCTGCCAAAGGCTGCTGGAAACGAGGCTTAAAACCAGCTCTTTCAAAAGAAGAAATTCTGGAATTTGATGTGGGCACCCAAAAGGAAATGACCCGTAATATTATCTGAGCTCTCTGCGGCGGGTTTCCAGAGACTGTCCTGCATCCCCCAACAGGTCGGCCGAGGCGAGGGGCTGGGGTATTTGTTTCTATCTGTGTTTCTTGGCTTCTTTCCCATTTCCTCAGACTCGGAAAGACCCACTTGGGGAGGGGAAGCGGTGATCCCGGGAGACTTTCTCATCCTGCCTTCTTTCTCCGGAGCACGAAGTTTCCGAGGCGCTAAGCCCTCCAATACTTATCCCTTTACCTTCCAGCCGGGGCATCCTCTCGCATTTGTTCGCCTTTTGCTGGACTTTCTTTCCCAACCCCCTTCCCCTCTCCCCGTCCCCCACCCCCACCCCCCGCAAAAAAAAGTGAATAAACCAATTGCCCCCAGGAGGTAAAAAGGATCTGGAGCCTTGGCTGAGTAACCTAAAGTTTCCGCCGGAAGGAAATTATCAAAGGCGAAGGAGAAAGCCCTCGGAGGCCGGAGGGACCGCGGCGGCGGCCAGGAGCCGCGGCCGCTCCGCCTGTCCCCGCGGAGGGTCCCGCGGCCCGGCCCGGCCCGAGCGTCGCAGAGCCCGCGCGGAGCCCGGGAGACGCGGCGGCGGGGTGAACGAGTGAGCAGCTCCGGCGTAGGCTCGCCTCCGGCCGCCGCCGGGCTGGGAAGAGGGGGCGCACGGACGGGGGGGGGGGCGCCGGGGACGGTGGGGGGGACGCGCGGCTGTGGGTGTCCCCGGCGGATGGCGGCGCAGGACTCACCCCGAGAAGACACACTTTGAGCTCCCGTATCGCCATCATGTGCTCGGGGCCGTACCGGGCAGGGGCTCAGCATCCTCCGGGGCCGGGGCCGCGCCGCGCAGCGCCCGCGCCCAGCCAGCGGCCTCCAGTCTCCGCCTTTCGCTCGCGGCAGCCGGCGGGCGGGACCGCCGCCGCTGCTATTTCTGGGCCGCCAGCCCCGCCGCGGCGGGTCACGTGGCCGCCGTCCGGCTCCTCCCGGGGCTTCGGGGCTAACCTCGGCGGCCCCCAGCTCCCAGGAACGCCCCCCCCACAGACGGCGTCAGCCACCCCGGGGCCATCCCCCCGGGACCTGCGGCGTTCCTGGCACAGTGCCTCCTCCCTCAGACCCGCTCAGCGGCCAGACCCCGCTCTGCTGAGTCCCCTCCGGCGTCTGCCCCGCCAGCCCCGCCCGGCCGCAGTACCCCGCGGAGTGTAAGGAGCCCCCCCCCCCGTGGGCGGGGGGCAGACCCCACGGCTGGCTGCGTCCCTGAGCACTCCATTCCTCATCTCCGAGTGGATGCTGGCAGCCGAGGTCCTTCATGGGGGAGCACTTCGAAATCCGCCTGCAGTCCCATCCTTACAGGGACATTCTAGGATCCCCGCAGAAATGAAGCCAGGACATAGCTGGAAGGATGAGAAGGAGCAGTAACTTTGCAACTCACCTTCTCCTGCAGTTCCTAATGCGAGGGTTTCGACGAACTCCCACGGAGTTCTTAACGCTCACTCCGGAGTTCATTTTTCTAGATGTACTTGAAAACGGTTCTAGAAGCGGGGGTCTCTAACTCCCTCCAAAACAGATGTGTCCCTGTCTGAAAAAGGAAACGGGCATTGTAGAGAGGAAGCTGCCTTGCTCAGTATAGAAAATGCTATAATTTGCCTGGATAGACACCCACCCTCAGAAGTATAGCTAGAAATATGTAGTTCCCAGAACGGATCATCCTTCCTTAACCAGCAAATAAAGAGGTTCTCGCTTGAGACAGCCAAGGAAGTCTTGTGGGACCTGTCCTCTCTTCTCCCTCCATAGCCCAGTCAACCTCATCCACTGAGATAACTTCACTTCTTGCTACTATAGACATGTCAGCTTTTTGGACATATCCACCTAAATAATCCACCGGCGTTTCAGATGGGAAATAACATGCTTTTTTTTTTTTTTTAAAGATTTTATTTATTTATTTGACAGACACAGTGAGAGAGGGAACACAAGCAGGGGGAGTGGGAGATGGAGAAGCAAGCTTCCCCACGGAGCAGGGAGCCCAATGCGGGGCTCGATCCCGGGACCCTGGGATCATGACCTGAGCCGAAGGCAGACGCTTCACAACTGAGCCACCCAGGCACCCCATAACATGCTTTTTCTTAAACTTCATCCCTCATCCCAAACTCTCAGGGCTCTCCCTTGTCTTGCCAATTTTTGGTCAATGACATTTCCGTTCCTCCAGCGGGCCACCCACTTTCGTCAGCTGGCTTTGTTTGTATTGAAGCAATGTTGAAGCAACCTAGCACCCTCGTAGCGCCCCCACCTCCCCGTACAGTGGGGGCTTCGAAATCAAGACCTCCAGAGAGAAAAATCCTAGATCTCTAGGGTCTTCGCTGGCCACGTACAGGCTTCTGGAGGGTTACTCACACAAATCTGGATTACATTGTTCAAAAAACAGCCATGGACAAGATACGGGTCTTGTTCAACATGGAGATTATTGTATCAGCATCTGTCCTTGGTTTAGTATCCAAGGCAAGGACAGTCTTTTATGTGAGCAGTGAGAAAAGAGATCAGCCCAGAATTACCCAGCCCTGGTCACAATACCTCCCTGTCCTCAGATTTGCTGAGCAGAAAGCAAGGGCAACACAGTTGCAGAGACATATGGTAGAGCAGCTCTGTGACCAATTCCTGCAGCTGCCTTCCCTAACACCTCCCCTGTCCCTGGTAGTATGGCTTGAGTCTCTGTGCACAGTCACTTGCCTTTGGCCTTTCTTCTACCTTCCCGAAGGCCCATCAGACCAGAATGGAAGCCTTTCCATGTTCTCTACCCTCCAAAATGAGTGGGAATTGGTGAACTACAGTGGGTCACCGAGGGCAGGACCATCCCCAGACAAAAATGAGCTGACAAAATTTCTCTTCCCTTCCCTTACCCTTTTTCATGATTCTTCTCCTTCCATGCTCTTCTCCACTAGCCTAGGTGTATGGGATGCTTGTTTGGTTTCTAGGCTCTCCCCAAACAATCCCTTATCCAGGTCTCCTCCCCTAGGCCTCCAGAATCACTCCAGTCTGTTTATCCTTCTTGCCACCCCCAGCTCCATTAAAAATCACCTCATTTGGGGCACCCAAGTGATTCAGTTGGTTAAGCATCCCACTCTTGATTTGGGCTCAAGTCGTGATCTGTTTTGAGAAATTGAGCCCTGCAGGGTTCCATGCTGGGCATGGAGCATGCTTAAGATTCTCTCTCTCCCTCTCCCTCTGCCCCTCCCCCGCCTCTCTACCACCCCTCCTCGCCCCACTCTAAAAAAAAAAAAAAAAATCAACTCATTTGTGCCAAATTCTGGTCAGAGCGCTCTGCTTTACAAAGTAGCAGTCTTAATCTGGCAACTGGACCCCCTTCATGGGTATATACCCCTTCCTCAGCCAGCTCACCCTTGGAAACTTAAAACTGGCCTCCTGAAAAACCAGGTCCCCATGGTCATTCCCAGGTGATGCATGAGGCTCTCTCCCAGGAAGGAGGGATGATGATGACTACCATGACACATATTTGGGGAATGACAAGATCATGGGTAGCTCTCAACTTTTAAAGATATAATGTTCTCTATGAATGCTATTATTATACTTTTTTTTTATTATACTCTTTGATTACTGTGCTAAGTGCCTGTCCTGACTCTTCTGGGATTTTCTGTGTAGGAAGAGGTTCTGATGTAACTGAAGCAGGGATCAACACTTAATGATACATAACTGAGAACTTACAAAATTAAATAAAATAGAACAAGCAAGTTTTCTTAATGAGAACTCTGTTAAAGTAAAAGGTCACTGTACTAACTCAGACTCCTGCCTTTCTGCTGCTAAAGTCTTCAGTGATGGGACGCCTGGGTGGCTGAGTCCGTTGAATGTCTGCCTTCGGCTCAGGTCATGATCTCAGGGTCCTGGGATTGAGCCCCGCATCAGGCTCTCTGCTCAGCGGGGAGTCTGCTTCCCCCCATCATTCTCCCTCTGTGTTCTCTCTCTCTCTCAAATAAATACATGAAATCTTTAAAAATAAATAAATGAAGTCTTCAGTGGCACCAAACGAGATGAACTGAAGCTCTTCGAGACATCTTGCAATAACCTCCGCAATCCAGCCTCTCCTCTGCCCAACTGGTGAAACCCATCATCCTTCAGAGAGACCCGCTCGGATTTCAGCTCCTTAGTAAAGTCTCCCCTCACCTCTTAGTGTTTACTCAACTTAAATAAAGGAAATTAACAACTAAATCCCCTTTACAACAAGTCAGTCTCCAAACGGATCAGGAGATGGAATTACCCATCTCTATGAAATGTATCCATAGATTATATCAAGGATCATCTCTGTTTTATTAGGGTTTAAAAAGGGCAAGTAATGTCTTAAAAAGAAAAGTGACTAGGAATGAATGGTTTTTCACCTCAACTAAGACTTTTCTCCAGCAGGATCTTTGGCCTCTTAGTCTATTTGAACAAGACTACCGTTTTGGGGGTCTCCAGGTCACGCGTGATGCGGCCCTGCGATCCAGGGGCTACGCACAGAATTGATGCTTGAGCCTGGATACTCTTCCTTGGACCACATCTCAGAAGGTTCTGCATGTGATATCCTTTCAAAGAAAAGAGAAATTCTCCGACAAGTATTTAGAGTAAGACTACCAAGTGACCAGAAAGTGACTGGGAAAACCACCTCATTCTTTCTGGAAAAATCTAGCAAAAGCCAATAAGAGCCATAAAACTGGTCACATTTTTTTGATCCAGCAAATCCATTTTTGGACGGTCACTTAGAAATAAGCACAAATAGTGATCCGATATAAAGCCTGCCTATTTGCGCCCAAACATGCGTAAAAGAAACAAAGAAACATGTGAGGGGAACAGAAAAATCATCTCTGCAGAGATAAAGGGAGTGGAAAGGCAACAGTGAAGGGACAAGATGCCTGACATCCTTTCACCCTCCAGGAGCAAGTAAGCAAATGACGATGCTTCGCTGCGGTATACTTAACAGTGGCGCGTGTCACCTCGGTGGTAAATGAAATGTGTATACTAGGTGGACTTACAGAGAAATTTGTAGTAGGTAAGTGTCTGTGAGAATCACGTGACACAAAATTGGGCCCGCATGTTACAGAGGATAAGCCACGCAAATATGTTACAACTCCCCAGGCTGCAGGCTGATCTCAGCGGGCCAGGCATGAGTCATCTGGCCAGCTCCAGGGCCAGTTAGGAAAAATTAAAATGTTTCCGAACCTTGTTTTTAATAATTGTATTTTTTTTAATGGAATTTTAGTGTCTGCAATATCAGTTAAATAGCCTTTTAATATATCTCATTTTCTGAGCCCTTCCTTCTTTCCTTCCTTCCTTCCCTGCTTCCTTCCTTCCCTCCTTCCTTTCTTCCTTTTCTTCCTACCTTCCTGCTTTCCTTCCTTCCTTCCCTCCTTTCTTTCTTCCTTCCTTCTTTCCTTCCTTTTCTCCTTCTTTTCCTTCCTTCTTTTCTTCCTACCCTCCTTCTTTCCTTCCTTTTCTCCTTCCTTTCCTCCTTCCTTCCTTCCCTCCTTTCTTTCTTTCTTAACTATTAGATATTTTCTGACTAGCACGTGCTGCTCTCTCTTATTTGTATTTCAGACTCTTTAAACACACTTCGAGAAGCTAAACTCCTGGACATACCAGTTAAGCCAGCAATTTGAGGGATTTAGGAAAGCAGAAGTGAAAGGGCCCGCCATTCACCCGCAGACTCAGAGAAGGAGAAAACAGCCTAAAAGGGATTCTGAGTGGCTGGGGATGCCTGGGAACAGAAGGTGCCTCCATCGTGGGGAGGAAAATGGGCCCCGCGCATCTGGAATGGGGCAGCATGGTGAAGAGCGTGGTAGGTAAGTGGATACACATTCCTCTGTGAGTGGCTGTTCTCCCTTAGCCACTCTGGTTGTCTCCATCTTCACGTGGAAAGGATTGTGGCATCTCTTAGAAGCTCAGGAAGGGCAGCTGGAGAAGTTAATGAGCTGTCAGCTCTTCCAATAATGATGGAGGAGGGTCAAGACACATTTTCTTCATTCTCTCCATCACCACCTGAATGGGAGTACTCAGAAATGTTCAAGAACAAGCAGATCACCCAAAATTAAAACAAGGGAGGCCTCTGTTGGGCTCTCACAAAGCATTGGTGGTAAGAGGTAATTTTTAGATTTTCCAGATATACCTCCCTGGGTCTCCACACTGACCACCTCCTCACCTAATGACCTCTTCCTGGACATTCCTGCCCATTGGCCCCTAAAGTCTTTCCAATCCCTGGTTGAGCTGAGAGTTGAGTTAGAAGAAGATACAAGATATATATTAACACCTCCCACAAAATAGAGACGAATAGATTCAACAGGGACACCACCTCCCAAAACCCATAAACAGTATGAAACCCAGTGAGTCCTCTTCTCTCCTTGCTTATTTGTAAAATTGAGAAGTGAAATTACAATGATGCAGCCCAAAGTCAACCCAACTCAGTTTCATTTCTTAGGCCATCAGTAGGTGGTCCTTTCCCACCGTTCATGTGAGTTTTACTGTCATTGCTTAGAGTAATGCTGGCAGTTTAGGATACACTTTTTTCTTAAAAGAGATTGCGTGTGACTTTTTTTTTTTTTTTTTGTACTTTAACATTATTTGTTAACAAACTGGAACACCGATTTTAGATGAAATAACTCTCATATCTTCAGGAATTTCTGTTTTTAATTGTTGACATAGCCATTCAGCAAATGGTAGATGCTGACTATGGGCTAGACACTGGGCGTGGAACCAAGTGAGACAGAGAACATCCACTGGCGTGGAGCCCATAATGGAAACAGGCAAACAAATAAACCGGCAACTCTCCTATGCTGTTAAATGTCTGAAGTTCAGTACTTCTGTTTTATTTTTCTTACTTTTCTGATTGAGAAAATGAGTATAATTCCCAGAGTCAGCAAACCTTGAATGCAATAAGACCCAGTCCCCGAGAAAGGGGGACGATGATCAAAGATAGAGTTTGAACCTAGTCAATCACGAGGGTGTGTGTGTGTGTGTGTGTGTGTGTGTGTGTGTGACAGACACAAACACAAAGATCTTTGTTCTGTCTGAATTCCCAGCACTGCCTTAGACTAGGAAGAGCCTAATGCTAACAATCCCCTAATGCCAAGTGCCTCTCAGAAGCCTTAAGTACCTAGTTTAATGGTTAACTGAGCTGCCTTAAGGGTTTAATTACATTGGAACTCTTGCATTTTGTGTTTCTATTATTGTGGTTATTGTTGCTGGACTATCACTCTCATTGTTATTCATCGACTTGCTTGATTTGCCAATGTGACAGAGCCTGTCATAAATTGTCTGTAATCGGTCCTTAGAGCAGCCCGTATTTAGCACTCTGTGGGTGTCTGAGTGAGTCCATGAGTGAGTGAGTGTGTCAGCACCACGTATAATCTCAGGGGTAGTGGGGCAGAAAGCACCTGACAGCAGGCGGAACAAGGTTTAAATCGAGGTTCCTTCATCCCCTGCTCATGTGAATTTAGGGAAACTCCTGAATCTCTTAGACCTGCAGTTTCATATTCTGTTAGGGTGGTTATAGAAAGGCTGCTGCATTATTTTGGGGGAAGATTACATTAGATGTGTGTGTGTGTGACTAGCAAACCCGGAAGACTGACTGACTGTCCCAGTTTTAATACTGAAAATCCTGCATCGTGGGAAACCCTCAGTCCTGTTGGCCACCCTATTCCCTTCCCCAAGCCTGTAAGACTCTTTCTGGGTTGCTATTATCCTTAAAAAGGAAGTGTTAACTTCCAACCAGCCTCACTTCCTTCCTCAGCTTTTCAGCTCTGAATATAGAAAGGACTGTAGATTAGAAAGCCGCACCAACACTTTACACAGACCCATAAACACCTAAATTACCTACAAGCTTTCACCATTTTACACTCAGCTCACATGGAAGACTTAAATATGCAAATTACAACTTCAGCGAAATAACAGCTATTTCACAAAATGACACACTACGTTTTTAAAAACAGGAACTAGGAAAAGATTGCTTAGTTTTCCAGGCCCCTGGTGAGGCCCCTTTCCCCATTTCAGGGGTTTCTAGTTTACTCTGTCTCTCATTTCTGATGCCCACTCCATACCTTCCCACACACACATCTCAAACGTTGTATTCTTCTACTGAACTAAAACTTTCCTTCAGAACCAACCCATCGTAGCTCTGGTGGAAGGGATTTTTAAGGCAAAAAAATCCTTTCCTGGGTAAATATTCCGGGAAGTTGACCTTCCTCCAAATACTTATTCCCTTAGCCCACGTGCGGTCGCCTGAGTTTCAGGCTATGGCATCCCTCTTGGTTCTGCCATCAGTGGTTGCTCAGAAGCAGTGGGCCAAAGTCATCGGGTGGGATGCTGTGGAGAGGCTGAGGTGGGAGGGCTCTGGCTCTATTTGTCCTAAATGGAGAAAGGAAAATGCAGATTTACTTTCAGAAATCACAAGGAGAAAGACTGATAGATTTGAACACATAAAAGTTAACTCCTTCCGGGGCGCCTGGGTGGCTCAGTGGGTTAAAGCCTCTGCCTTCGGCTCAGGTCATGATCTCAGGGTCCTGGGATCGAGCCCCGCATCCGGCTCTCTGCTCAGCGGGGAGCCTGCTTCTCCCTCTCCCTTTGCCTGCCTCCCTGCCTACTTGCAATCTCTCTCTCTCTGTCAAATAAATAAACAAAATCTCTAAAACTAAAAAAAATTTAAAAAATTAAAAAAGTTAACTCCTTTATGCAGGAAATATTATAAACATAATTTTTTAAACAGCAATCGAAAAGAATATCTGGCATAAATATGACTCAGTGGTCATAATATGGAAAGCATTAATATGTTAAAAAAAGAAAGAAAGAGATGAAGATCTCATTAGAAAAAAATGAGCAGACACTAAGATTAGGTATGAGGCAAAGATATTCCCTCTCACCACTCCTTTTCAACATCAAACTAGAAGTTCTTGCTGATGCAATAAAACAAGAAAAGGAAATTAAAATGTATACATAATTTAAAGGAAGACATAAAACTATCTTTGCAGTCAGATGACATTATTGTTTATCTAGAAAATCTGGAAGAATTGACTAAAAAAAAAGCAAACCTGAAACTAATAAGCAATTATACCGAGGTTGCAGGATACAAGCTTCATAGACAAAAGTCAATCACTTTCTTGTATGCTAGCAATGAACAAGTGGAATTTGAAATTAAAAACACAATACCATTTACATTATTACCCCAAAAATTGAAATACTTAGATATAAATCTAACAAAATAAGTATAAGATCTACATGAAGAAAACTATAAAACTCTGATGAATGAAATGAAAGAAGATACATGTTCATAGATAGGAACACTAAATACTGTCAGTTCTTCCCAAATTGATCTATAGCTTCAAGACAATGGATGTTTGTGGATGCTGACAAGCATTCTAAAGTTCACATGGAGAGGCAAAAGACCCAGAATAGCTAACTTGATATTAAAGGAGAAGAACAAATTTGGAGGACTGACACTACTTGACTTTAAGGCTCACTATAAAGCTACAGTAATCAAAACAGTATGATATTGATGAAACACTAGACAAATAGATCAATGGAACAAAATAAAGAGCCCAGAAATAAACCCCCATAAATATAGTCAACTGATCTTTGACAAAGGAGCACAGGCAATACAATGAAGCAAAGATAGTCTTTCAACAGACGGTGCTAGAACAATGAATTACTGGGTTGTATGATACTACTACCTATTAGAATTACCAAAGTCCGGAACACTGACCACACCAAATGCAGTGAAGATGTGAAGCAGCAGGAACTCTCTTTCATCATTCCTGGGAATTCAAAATGATATGACCACTTTGGAAGACAGATTGGCAGTTTCTTATAAAGTTAAACATAATCTCACCATATAATTCAAAATCATCCTCCTTAATATTGACTCAAAGGAGTTGAAAACTTAATATCCACACAAAAACCTGCACAAAGACATGTAGAGCAGTTATTCATAATCGCCAAAAGTTGGAAACAACCAAGATGTCCTTCAGTATGTGAATAGATTTACTGTAGTACATCCAGACAATGGAATAGAATCCAGTCCTAAATAGAAATGAGCTATCAAGCCATAAAAGACACAGAGGAACATTATATGCCTATTACTAGGTGAAAGAAGCTAGTCTGAAAAGGCTACACCCTGTATGATTCCAACTATATGACATTCTGGAAAAGGCGAAACTATGGAGACTATTTAAGATCAGTGGTTGCCAGGGGTTAGGGGTCAAGGGAGGAGATGACAGAGTGGAGCACAGGGATTTCCAGGGTAGTGAAAATATTTTGCATGATACTGTAAGGAAGGATACATATCATCATACATTTGTCCACACCCATAGAATATACAACACTAAGAGTGAACCCTAATGTAAACTGTGGATTCTGATTATGATGTCCCAACACAGGTTATCGATTTTAAAAATCATACCCTCTGGTGAGGGATTTTTATAATAGAGGAAGCTATGCATGTGTGGGGCCAGGAGAAATATGGGAAATCTCTCTGCAGTAGTTCCTCCCTTATCCACAGTTTTGCTTTCTGAGGTTCCAGTTACCCATGGTCAACTGTGGTCCAGAAGCAGATGATCGTCCTTCTGATATATCATCAGAAGGTCAATAGTGGCCTAAAGCTATGTCACAGTGCCTAGGTCATTCACCTCACTTCATCTCTTCATGTAGGCACTTTATCATCTCACATCATGAAGGGTAAGTACAATAAGATCTTGAGAGGGAGACCACATTCACACTTTCATTACAGTATATTGTTATAATTGTTCTATCTCATTATTAGTTATCATTGTTCATCTCTTATTTTGCCTAATTTATAAATCAAACTCTATCATAGGTATGTGTGTGTAGGAGAAAACATAATATATACAGGGTTCAGTCTTATCTGTGGTTTCAGGCATGCACTGGAGGTCTTGGAATGTATGCTCCATGGATAAGGGGAGGCTATTGTACCCGCCTCACAACTTTGCTGTGAACCTAAAATTCATCTAGAAAAATCATCTTTAAAAAATGAGTGACACGACCAGGCGATCCCCAAGTAGGAAATGAATGGACAAAGAAAATGTTCAATTTCATAAGTAAAAATAAAGATGAAGCATCCAGAAAACTATTCACTACTTATCAAATTAGCATTCATAAAACCTAAAGCTCCATGCTGCTGTGAGTGGGGTAGAAAGTGAAATGGTCGTTCAGGATATTCCGAGGGTAAGCTGGCTTGACCTCTTTGGAGTCACATATTGTTTCTTTTTTTTTTTTTTAATTGAAGTATAGTTGATATTTGATATTATATTAGTTTCAGGTGTACAATGTAGTGATTTGACATTGATATGTTAATATCCTCACAGCCATTCTGTCATGTGGGTACCTTCACCCATCGTTTCTCTGATGCAACATTGATTTATTTTCTCAGTGAGCAAAATTATACTTTTGTCAAGCTTACTTTTAGGTTCTGATGAGAAGGGAGATAAAGAATCTGAAAATTCTCCGCTCTTTGCTAAATACATAATATTTGCATATAGAAGATAAGGAGGGGAGGAAAAGGGACTTAGAGGGTTTAGGTCAGGACAACTGGGAAAATGCTCCTCTTTTGAATATGAAAACCTGGATGGGAAGATAACTCTTAACAACAAAAGTAAACACTAATCGAGTGTTGATGGCTAGCTGGATACCAGGTACCACTCTGCCAAGTATCTTTTATCAATTATGTCACTGTTTTGCTGACTAGAATAAGGTGCAATTGTTCTTGAAATGGAGGCAAAGAGGACTCTGGAAAGATCTGCCTTTATGGGCCACCGCCAGGATTCAAGCCCAGACTATTCAGTGAGCCCTTTTCTTGGTTTCTAGTTTGAGGTGTTGTTAAGGAGCTGAGGTGAAAGTAAGATATCCAAGCTAGACATAGAGAGTCTGGAGTTTGCTGCAAAGATGAGAGTTGGCGCGTGCACACACACACGCGCGCGCACACACACACACACACACTGCTCTTTGGACAGATCCCATTCCTCCCTGTTCACTGGAAGCTCCCAGGTGTCCAGGATGGTATCTTGAACATTTCAGTTATCTCTGCAGGGCCAAGGAGTCTCCCCAGAGTATAAAAATAATAAATATTTGTGGAACACATGAGATCATGTCTATGAAACACAGAATTTTCCACTCACAGTATTATTCTTGATGCCCTAAAGTTCTTACCTAAAGAGCAAACAATAAACTCAATAGTATTTGTGATGGTGAACTTCACGTGTTAACTTGGCTTGCCCATGGTACCCAGATATTTGGTCAAACATTATTCTAGATGTTTCTGTGAAGATATTTCTAGATGAGATTAACATTTAAATTAGTAGACTTTGGGTAAAGCAGATTACCCTCCATAATGTGGGTAGGACTCATCCAATCAGTTGAAGGCCTTTGTAGAAAAAGACTGACATCCCCAGAGGAAAAGGGAATTCTGCTAACAAATGCCCTGCAGACTTGAACCATGATGATACCCTGAGTCTCCAGCCAGCTGGCCTACCCTACGGATTTGGACTCGCCAGCCCCCAGAATCCCATGAGTCAATTCCTTAAAATAAATCTCTTTTTATATATGTATATATACACACATTATACACATCCTATCAGTTTTGTTTCTCCAGTGAACCCTAACTAATACAATACTTACCTGGTTCTTTCTTTGTCCTGAATCTGCTACCCACTATGCATACGTTCTACTCCTGACTCTGTTTCCCCAATATCAACCAGGCACCCACTATGTGGCCAGGAGCTAGAGTTGCAAAAGGTCAACCAGGAGGCATCAAGAAACCCACAGTCTGAACTTGCCTCTGACCATGAGCCTTTGAAGAAATAGACTGCTTCTCAAACTTCTGTAGTCATGGCCACACCATGAGAATTCACGAACATAAACGTAAGTTTAGGCCACATCCATGTTGTGAGGAGAGGGCCATTATAACTTAAAAATAGAAATACAAAGTGGAAGAGCTTCCAGGTTGGTGTATGCTGGGAAGTGGCACATGTGGAGACGGTGTGCAATCTCCTTGCTCTTTCCCACCCTGTGCCTCTCTTCCATTTGGCTGTTCCTGAGTTATAGCCTCATCATAAACCAGCAATCTAGAACAAGATGGCGGAGGAGTAGGACCTAAATATTGTCAGATCCCAGAAATTCAGCCAGATAGTTATCAAACCATTCTGAACACCTACAAACTCCACAGGAGATTGAAGAGAAGAAGAGCAGCAACTCTAGGAACAGAAAAGTGACCACTTTCTGGAAGGTAAGACGTGCGGAGAAGTGAATATGAGGCGACAAAGGGAAGATAGACCGCGGGGGAGGGGCCGGCTGCCGGCAAGCGGTGGAGCAGCGGAGCACAAAATCAGAACTTTTAGAAGTCTGCTCAGCGGAGAAGTGGGGTCTCAGCTCAGGGTTACCTTAAACCGTGATCCACAGCACAGTCAGGCCACTGCTCTTTGAGCAGGGACCCCACAAGAGGCAGATCCAGGGAGACTCACCTTCCTCCTCTGGGAGGAGTGGTGCAGAGCGCGCTGCAGGAATCTGCTGGGTTTGGAGACGCCAAACGGCACCGTGCGCCAGAGACAGAAACGCTCAGTCACAGGCTGGGTGAGCTCGGAGTGCGGCCGGAGACCAGGGAGACGGGAGGGACTGACGGCTTTTCTCTGAGGGCGCACTGAGGGGTGGGGCCCCGAGCTCTTGGCTCCTACAGGCCGGAGACTGGGAGGCCGCCATCTTCATTCCCATCCTCCAAAGCTGTACGGAAAGCGTTCAGGGACAAAAGCTCCTGAGAACGAACCTGAGCAGATTGCTTAGCCT
>CM052889.1:52231177-52251235 GCA_028534135.1 Potos flavus | reverse complement strand
GAATTTGAGAGGTAGGGCGGGGGGTCAGGGGGGGAAGGGAGGGAAAAAAAATGAAACAAGATGGGACCAGGGAGGGAGACAAGCCATAAGAGACTCTTAATCTCAGGAAACAAACTGAGAGTTGGTGGGGGGTTGGGGGGAGGGATAGGGTGGCTGGGTTATGGACATTGGGGAGGGTATGTGCTATGGCAAGTGCTGTGAATTGTGTAAGACTGATGATTCACACACCTGTACCCCTGAAGCAAATAGTACATTATATGTTAATAAAATAAAATAAAATGAAATAAAATAAAATAAAATAAAATAAATACAAAGTGGAGATAATAGATCCGGGTCTAAAGCAGAAAAAGCACAACCTAAAAGATTTAACCTAGTGACCAAGAAGTGGCAAAAGTAGAGAGAAGAAGCTGGTAGAGAAGCAGAGATGAGTCAAAGCTGACGAGGCTAGCTCAGAATTATGTAGCAGGGCTATCTCATGGAAGGGTTGGATCCAAGGAAGGCAAGGCACCACTTGGGGAAGATTTTACTGACCAGGCAACCAGGATGCCCAGAACCTCATCTCGACTGCAATATCTAGTGTGAACTCAAGGGCACAATCCAGAGAAGTGAAACAGAAAAGGAATGATTACTTCTTCACTATCTGGGGGAATTGAGAGAGAAGGCTGCAGCTTGGACCAGGAATAGAAAAGAGTTCTGTTTAGAAAATGAAAGAGAGAAGCAATATAAAATTCTGCTGTGTTAAACCAGACCCAGCTGGTCAGAATAACAAGACTGCAACTTAGCTATGTGGGTGAAGTATTGGAGGCACATAGTTGATGCTCAACAAATATTTTTGGGAAAAATAAATGAATGAACAAATGAAATCCTTGAGACATGCCGCCGGCTGAATGAAGGAGGAAAACCAAAGGAAAGTAGAAAGAAGGGCTGGATGCCAAGGAGGAGACCTCTAGATGGTGAGTAGTGGGAAGTTATCACTTCTGCTGGGGACTGCTTACTTCCCCATGCTGGTGCCCTCCTGGGTTGCTCATGTCAGTCTGACTTCTCAGTCCCAGCATCTGGGATGCACATCTGTCCCAAAGCTCAGGCTCAATCCTGCCTTTGCAGGTAACACTGAGGTGTTCTTGAAGTTATCCAGAGCTGGTACTCTCCTTTTTCTCCTTTTCTTTCTTTCTTTTTTTTTTTAAGATTTTATTTATTTATTTGACAGAGAGATAGTACAAGCACAGAGAGCAACAGGCAGAGGGAGAGGGAGAATCAGGCTCCCCACTGAGCAGGGAACCCAATGTGGGGCTTGATCCCAAGACCCTGGGATCATGATCTGAGCCAAAGGCAGATGCTTAACCGACTGAGACACCCAGGCGCTCCCTTTTTCTCCTTTTCTAAAGCAGTTTTGTAAGTATATAAGTAATATCTGGTCATTTATTGAAAATTGACAAACACTATGACAAAGGAGAAATCACATTATTTTCACCATCCAAAACACACACACACGCACACATACACAACTAATAGTAAGTTATTTCTGATCTTTTTTCTACACATAAAGTTACATCCTGAAATGGTTATAACCATTCTACATACACAATTTTGTATTTTTTTTTGCCTATTAACATTACATCTAAAATAGTTTCATGTGACATAATCTAATTTTATAAGAAATATGATGTTGAGGGTTTTTTTTATTATAATGAAATACACAGAACATAAAATTTACCATAGTGACATTCAGTGCACTCACAAGATTGTGCACCTATCACCACTATCCAGTTCTAGAACAGTTTCATACCTCAAAAAGAAACCTTCTACCTATTAGGCAGTCATTGTCCACAGCCCCCTCTCCCCAGCCCCCGGCACTGATCTGCTTTCTGTCTCTATGGATTTGCCAACTCTTGGTATTTCACATAAATGGAATCATACAATACATGGGCCTTTGTGACTGGCTTCCTTGACTTAGCATACTCTTCAAGGTCCATCCACGTTGTGGCACGTGTTAGCCCTTCATTCCTTTTTATGTGATACTGTTTTAAATTCTACTCTTTGGCTCAAAACTCTTGTATGGCTCCCCACTGCCTATCCAAATAAAGTCTGAGCTCCTTCACATGGCATTCACTATTCTACAAAATCTTTCCACTCATCTTACCTGCACCAACCTACACTACTTGCCGGCCTCTGTACCCCTGCCTTAGCCCCAGTCTCTGCAGCTCTAAACCCATGGTTCTCAAAGTATGGTCCCCAGAGCATCTGCAGGAACCTCACCACCCAGGAAACTGTCATACTAACTGAAGGACCCAGTTCTGTGGGTTGATTCTGATGTATACGAAATTTGAGAGCCATGGGTCTAAATCGCACCAGTCCTCAAAGTCTGGCTCATATGCTTTGTCCCTGAAACCTTGGCTTTCTGTCTCCTCTTACTTCCCATTGGACATTTTCCTGCCTCCTTGAGAGGATTTCTCACTTTTTACACTATATTGTAGTCATATCTCTACCACCAGAACGCACTGCATTATTTAGTTTATCTAAACACTGAGAAGGAGTTTGGAGAAGATCATTTTGAAGGTTGTCTCCTGCTGGGATTTCAGGCATGAACTCCCAAGGACAGGTCTGAAACTTTCCTACATCTTCCATTGCACTTGGTAGCTGAAAGGGTGGCTCCCAAGTTGTATGGGACAGACGTCTGTCAACATGCAGCAAAATGAGAAGAGAAAAAAAAGATAAAGTAATAACCTTCCTTTACCCCAAATGTATCCAAGTTTATCGTCCTGAGGTTATAACATTCCTGTTTTTGCCGGTATTAAAATGTCCTTTCTTTTTTCAAGTAGGCTCCATGCCCAGCGTGGAGCCCAATGTGGGGTTCAAACTCACAACCCCAAGATCAAGACCCAAGCCAAGAGATCAAGGGTTGGATGCTTAACCAACTGAGCCACCCAGTTGCCCCCAAATGCCCTTTCTCTTATGAATGATAACAGTCATAGAGGGGATGTTTGGACTTTGGGGGTCTTATTTGGGTGTGTGTTGTTTTTGCTTACAAGTCTATTATCAGATGTCAGGTGTTCTCATTTGTATTGCTGTGTCTGGGAAACCATGGCCTATAAAGATGGTGGGCGTGGGAGGAACTCAGCCAGGGAGGTGTTTGGAAGCACCGCTCTGGAACCATCTGGGAATGCCTGGCCTCTACACGGTTCAGGAGCCATAGCTGGGCCATATTCAGCTTCAAAACTGCTCTCCCCTGCCAAGTGTCAGAGCCTGCTGTAAATATGTCAGAGCCATAGCTCAGAGATCACAGAGTGCAGCTAAGAAAGAGATAGGGCAAAGGGAAACCCACTGCTGGGGTGATAAGGGTCTTCAACATGCATGACAGAAAGCATTTTGAAGGAAAGCAAATCCCCTACATTCCAGCCTTGTAGGTTTATTCACGCGCACGCGCACACACACACACACTAACTAGAGCTATAAAAACAGCTGATGAGTACTCAAAATCTGAACTTTGAAGAATTGCAGATGGAGTGTCTATGGAAGCCCTGAGATTTGTCTTAAAAAAAAAAAAAATCCTACTCCATGGTCCATTATCAGCAGAGATCAGCACATTTAAGCCCCAGCAGATACTAAGCAAGCAGGAGAAAAGTTCAGAATGAGCAGGATGAGACAGGACAGACATCATTCTCCCAGCCGTACTTGGCAAGAGAGTGATAGATTACTGACAGTATTTATGTTTCAGCTGAGCGGTGATAAACTCAACCCAGCTCGTTCAGAAATGAGTTCAGTTTTTCTCGTTTTATTACTATCGCCATATTTACGAAGTCTTAAATAGATTAAAGAATCCTCTACCAGATGATTTTTTAGAAATTCTGCCCAGTTTAGAAAGACTCTTTCCTCGAAGGAATGCTCCTTCTACCAAAAAAATAAATTAATTAAATTAAATTAAATTAAAAAGTGGGCTTTAGGGGTGGGAGGGCCGAGCAGCCATTGTTTTACTACCTACCCAACTCCCTGGCCACTGATTGGACTGCAGGTGGGCACAGGTGGATATCTGATTGAAAACAAATCAATGAAATTCTCTTACAATTTGGAATTGAGGCCCTGGGATTCTATTCAGTCTCCACATGCAGCTGGAACGAAGGTACTAGAAACCGAGGTGATATAGCATGAGGCACATGCATGACGTAGAAGAGGGTGTGAAGCTAATTTTCAAATGAGTTTCGGCCATGTTTCAAGAGGAAGAAGGAGTCTAGGGAATGACTGACAGTGCTCCAGTCAGCCCTCTAGTTCCTGGGTCAGGCTTCTTGTGAGAGAGCCACATTTCCTGACCTGGATCTCTGAACTACCCATGAAACCTACCATATTCCGCTTCTTCACTCACGTGAGCAGGAAGTGAGGTTCCGTTTCTTATAGCCCAAAGAAATTCAGTGAAGACAGATCCTTCCAGCCAAACCCAACCCCCAATGACAATCCCCGTCAAGATTCTGGTGTCCCAGGAGAGCAAACCAGGCACTCTTGACTAGAAGGGAGCCTCACAGGACCACAGACACACTGGCACGAAACCAATCCTAGCAACCAGTGGAAGCTCAAGAAATAACAAACCAATCAAGTAACCAACGAATAGCTTAGAAAGGATATTTGAAAGACTGGTGCATTACAGCTAGCGATGAGTTAAGACAAGATGGCCACCTTCAAATATCACAAGCATATTCAAAAAGAGGGGGAAAGATTGGTACCCTCTTTGTTTCTTTTTGGACTCATACCTTACCTCATTTGAGGGGGAAAAAATTGATCTGGCTAAATTCTGATGTCCTCCAGATGGCAAAGTAGCTATCAAAGAGGAAAAGCCACAGAGTGGCCCATTTCTGCTCATCTATAGGAGAAACTGACTCTTCAAGGAATTGTCCGAGGTAAAATACAATCCGCAGCAAGGATTTAACAGTCCTCCTGCCTCTCCTGGAGGCTCAAAGCAAAGCCAAGTGGCAGGTGCGCCTCCCCGCTGGGAGGTGGTAGGACTCCGTGGTGGTCCCCAGTGCTTATCTGGAACTCACAGCAGCCTGCCACATTTTCGCTTGTCCACCCTGAATAAGAACAATGTGGGCATTCACATGGCTCAATGCAGCTGATTTTCAAAAAACTTTTCACCCTGACTGCCTTTTTTTCTTTGAGGTCATCATTTCATGAAAATGACATTTTTAGTGGCACCAGTGTCTGGTAACAGATGGAATAATGGGTGAGCTTTTAATTTTTTATGTCAGTCTTCACTAGACAAAATATGGCGTTAGCAACTTGACATCAGTTCCCCCCAATGTTTTGTTTTGTTCTTCTATGTGCATGTGTGTGTGTGTGTGTGTGTGTGTGTGTGTTTGTTTATTTGTTTGTATGTTTGTTTATATCACTCCAGAAATCCAAGAGACTGGAACTACTCTCCTTTCTCACCTTCTCGCCATGACTTATTCGTGTATGAACTATATGACCTTAAACCCCTGTCCAACCATGGATTCTAGACTCTTAGGACTGAACTTTATCTGCGACAAACCTTGCAATCTGTCCTAACACCTAATGCGGACAAGCAGAGGAAAGCAACACACCTCCTTCTAGAACCGCTCTTGACTTGCCTCAATTTTCTAGCCTGAATTTTCTAGCCAAGGAGCCGCTGCCAAATGGGGAAATTTATAGTGTTACACTGAAAGAGACATTGGAGTTTTGCCTCAAACTTTCTATTTTGAAAATTTTTGAATCTACCAAAATGTTAAAAGAATTGAACAAATCATTCAGCTATCCTTCACCTTCACCGTATATATATGTGTGTGTGTATGTATGTATATATATATAGTTCATATATATTTATAAATACATATTTTATTTATATATTAAAAGTAATAATGTAAGTATAAATAAATATAAAAATATGTATTTATATTTATAAAACATATATATGTGGTGAATATATATGTGTATATATAATATATGACACTTTTTTTTTGGCTGTACCATTTGAAAGTAAATTAGAGTTATCATCATATTTCACCCTTAAGTACTTCAGCATTTAACCTCCCAAAAACAAAAATGTTCTCATATAAAACTATAATAACATTATAATTCTCAAGATATTTAACTTTGATAAACAATAATATTGTTACGTTAATAATTGTTACAATAATTTGTCACTGTATTAGTTAATTAATATCAAATATACAACCCAGTTGCATGCCTTGTTCTACCTTTCATGATTTTTGACATTTTTGAAAAGCTAGTTGTCTGGCAGAATGTCTTCTATATTCTGGACTTGTCCGATTGTTTTCCCTTAATTAGATGCAGGTTGAGCATGTTGGCAAGAATACTACAAAGGTGGTGTTGTATTCTTCCCCTCGCATCAGAGCAGGGGGCTCGGTTGCAAATGTATCCCATTACTGGAGATCTTAACTCAGTTAAGATGGCATCCACCGGATTTCTCATTGTAAAGGTAACTTTCCCCTCTGTGATGAATAAGTAATCTGACACAGTAAGGGTTTCAGATTCGCCTTTCACTTTTCCTGCCCCAGACCCGCAAGTCAACTATTTCTCTAAGGATCCCTGATTTTTTTAAACAACAAGATTTTGGTGCTAAGTATTTCAGTGACATTGGAAAGAGCATATAGGTTGTTTCAATGGATTTGATTAAAGGAACAAACAAATAAAGATGAGTTCACACTCATACAACTACAGCTCTTCTTTCTCACCTCCCCACCATGACTTATTTTCCCCTTCCCTTCCCTGGCTCCCAACAACACAAAACATATCTATCCTACGATGTAGAGAAAATAGTTCCAATATTGGTAAACCAGTACCACTTCCTACAACAAACCCACTAAGCAAATTCAAGTTTTCTCTGCAGTTCTTTTTGTCCTCAGATCCACTAAGATTATACAACCAGAGCACATAGTTCAAAAGTTAATTGCATTGTTTTTTCTCTGTGGTTATGTAATTCAATGTATAGTTAGGTTTGTTTGTTTCTATTTATATTCAATTTTAGGTTAATTTTGTTTTGTTTTGTGCTATGGACTGGATTGTGTCCCTGAAATTCATATGTTAAAGCCCTAATCCCAATTATTATTATTATTATTATTATTATTATTATTATTGTTATTATTGTTATTATTATTATTATTTAGAGATAGGGCCCATAGAAAGGGTAATTATAGTTGAACAAAGTCATAAGGGTAGGGCCCTGATCTGATAGGATTATTGTCCTTACAAGAAGAGACCCCACGAGCTTGCTCGCTCACTCTCTCTCTGTGGGCACTGAAAGAAGGCTACGTCTGCAAGCCAGAAAGACAGCCCTCCCCAGAAACTGAATCAGCCCCAAACCCCGGTATCACTTCTAGCCTCCAGAACTGTGAGAAAATAAATTTCTGTTGTTTCAGCCACCCAGGCTATGATATTTTGTGACGGCAGCCTTTGCCTTCTTCTTTCACATATTGTTGATTTCTTATAGGAGTCTGGGACACCTGCTTCTCTGGAACAGTAGGGTCATGGCTAGAATGAACACACAGATGAAAAACAAAAATAATTGGCAAGCCTACACGCATCAGATGTCTCTATGTAGATTATGGTTATTAATACCTCATAAGACTCTTAGAACAAATCAGACAGTGTTTGAGATAATTTATTAGGGAAACCAAGCCTAAATAAGAGGTTAGCCTGAAATATCAGCTGGTCAGTGATAAAAGCAGGATTGAAACCGCATTTTCCCTAGACCCAAAGCATGTGTTTTAAATATCGTGCTATACTACAAGGAATAATAAGAGTTAATAAAGATTGGGGCCTCTGGGTGGCTCAGTAGTTAAGCATCTGCCTTTGGCTCAGGTCACGATCCCAGGGTCATGGGATCGAGCCCCACGTCGGGCTCCCTGCTCAGCAGGAAGCCTGCTTCTCCCTCTCCCACTCCCCCTGCTTGTGTTCCTTCTCTCGCTGTGTCTCTGTCAAATAAATAAAATCCTTAAAAAAAGAGTTAATAAAGATTAATAAGAGTTTCAGGGATTTTAATGAGCCTGTAGAAAAACTATTCACTATGCATTTATAAATAATAGATAAATATATACATATGTAAATATTTTTCTCATGTGCGTAAAGAAAAACGAACAGGTTGATTTGGATTTATCTGAGTAAGGGCGGGAGTATGACTGAATGCATTGAGATTGTGGCCAATCGCCAAGACCAAGACTCCCCAAATGTACCCCTATCTTAGTCTCTCAGCAATGCATCTTTTCAGAAAGAACTCACCCTTAGGGAACAAAGAATTGCTGCATCCAAGTCAGTCCAAGAAAGCTCAAGGTTGCTTCAATTTCTTCCATTTCAGAGAGGTGGGAAAGAACTGTGATGACCATGCCAACACCCATAGTAGAAGAAAAGAGATATTGCATGAAGTCAAACTGTACCTTTGGGAAACATGGTCAGGCGGCATGAAAACTTTCAAAAGAGACAGCATTTATAATTAAGATTTTAAGCCTGGAGAGCATAGTTTGGGTCCCTTTCTTGGTATGTATTTTAGAAGAATTAGAAGTGCCAACATTGATCCAAGAGACAGAGGGATTTAACCTGTCTAAGTCCAAGGTTGTGGTTTTCCCCAAGACCAGATCATCTCTGCTTTGCCTGAACTTGGGAACAAGAGCCAGTAAATCCCCTCTTGTGGTTTAGGCAAGGTGCAGTTGAGTTTCACCTGCAAACCAAGACCCCCGACTAGTACATACATCACCATTAACCCTTACAGTGGCCTGTAGGGAAACTAGTAACAATTTTGTGATGAGAAAACTAAATTGCAGATACTGTAATTAACTTATTTAAGGTGATATATATTTAGCAAGTAGCAGGTAGGACTTGAACCAAGGTACTCTGAGGCTGAAGCACTTTTCACTAGATTATATCATGGAATACATTGTACCTTCAACAACTCTATTAACACAAAGTTTATTTACTAAAAAAACACAGATTATAACATGTGGTTTTTTCCCTTCTCAGTTATCATGAAAGAAACAAGGAGAATGTTATTGAGCACCCACCACATGCTAAATGCTTTCGAATATGTGAGGTCATTATCCCTCCCAGCAAACCAGTGAATCATCTCCATGGATAGATGAGGACCCAGAGACGAAGAAAGTATAATTAGTAATTATCCATTTATTAATCCATTAATTAATTATCCTGTTACTCAGTAAGTAACAGGACTAAGGTATAATGTCTTCTGAACAGAATTCTGGTGTTCTCTCAATGCTATCAAATTCCTTCTTCCTGGTGTAGGATTTTATTTTTTTACCCCAATTCCACAATTCAAGGTGCTAACAATCACTGAGTGGCCGTTACTCCTCCAGGGAGTAAGTGAGGGCTTATGAGAAACTAACCAGCTCTATGGACAACTTTCCACATTCAACCCCGTTTCAGTGGTAGAAACTGGTAGAAAGCATCATAGCATTTCTGGGCAATTACCTCAAGCTCAGCTGAGAGCTACTCATGACTTTAATATTCATCAACAATGATGAATTTACAAAACCCAGAGTGAGTGTCCAGGCAAATAAATTATTTCATTTATATGTTCTTGTCCTGGCTAATAAAATTTACATTGATAAGAACCAACAGTGGAACCCAGCTTGAAGACCAAATGTTTTCACTCATGACCATTAAATATCCTAGACCACTTCTGAACTATTTTTATCATTCCATGACCATCAATTAAGTTTTTTCTTCACAATAGTGTTAAGTTCCACGTTAAAACATTAACACTTTAAATGCTTGATATGTTTTTATAGACAGTTTCCTTTGCTCTTATAATGGCCCAGAGTCTCACTCTTTGGGGCACTGAAAAGATGGTAAAAGAGCTTTACTACTTCCTTTTGGAGGATTCCAAATAGATTTATCTTTTTCTCTCTGAATGCATTTTTAATTTATTATGGTATAAACATGCATACAGAAAAGCTCAGAAACCATAAAGTGAATACTTTGATGAATCACCCACATTGAGCACACTCATATAACCAACACCCAGATCAGGAAATACCAGAACCTGAGAATCATCCCCATCTTGGTCCTCCTCCAAGTAACTACCTCTCCCCAAAGGTAATGACTATCCTGGCTTTTAATGCAATAGATCTGTTTTGTCTGTTGAACTTAATGTAAATAGAATCATAAAGTCCTATGTATCAGCCTGTTGGATATATACTGAACAGAGGAATTGCTAGATCATAAAATATGAATACATTCAGTTTGGGTTGATGCCACCAGTTTTGCAAGTTGGTTGCATGAATTTACACGCTCCCCAGTAGAGTACAAGCATTCTGATTGCTACAGTTGTCCAAGTGGTTTGTTTGAACTTACAGTTGCCCTAACAGAGTATGAGCATTCCACTTGATCCAGATCCTTACTAATACTTGATATTTCTCTTTTTCAAGAATTTTAACCATTCTGGTGGGTGTGTAGTAGTATTTCATAGTGGTTTTAATCTGCATTTCTCCAATGACTAATGAGATTTAGCCTCTCTCCTTATGTTCTATGACCATTTGATTAGTCTCTTCTATCCAGCCATTAAATGAGGGAAATCCTCAAAATCTTACTCCTAAATATTCTCTTTTCATCTCATTCTTACACTGTCTATTTCAATAACTAGTTTTTATCTGCAGCTTGAATTACCTGCCATGTTTTTTTCATTCTTCATTCATTTAATGTACATTTACTCAGGGCGCCTGGGTGGCTCAGTTGGTTAAGCATCTGCCTTTGGTTCAGGTCATGATCTCAGGGTCCTCTGATCAAGCCCCGTGTCCAGCTCCCTGTTCAGCGGGGAGTCTGTTTCTCTCTCTGCCTCTCACTCCCCCCCCCCACTTGTGGTCTCTCACTCTCAAATAAATAAATAAAATCTTTAAAAAAAAATAATGTACACCCCTTACCAAAGAAGATGGCAAATAAGCATATGAAAAGATTCTCAACAGAGGAGCGAAGGGTTTGAATCCCATATGCGGCACACCTAACTTTTAAAACCTGCACCTGAGAAATAATCCCCAAAAATATCTAGCTTTGAAAATCACCCCCGCCTCTAAGAGACCCACAAAACTATGGCAGTCTGAAAAAAAGTCCCTTAAAGGGCTCGTGCTTGGACTCTCCATCCTGGGAATTCGGGAGAAAGCCTTGGTCAAGAATGAACCAAAAAGGGTGAACAACAAATCCATCATCATACAGCTTCAGAGGGACACAATGTTCTCCAATCTCATCTCATATCGATGCAAAGGTCTTCTTAAATCTGTTAGCTGGAGAATTGGAATAGTCAGAAAATGACTAGAACAAAGGCAGTTTTCACTCCTTCACCTACCATGATCCAAAATCATGGAGAAAAATGCGCTAGTGTGATTCATCTACTCCATATGGATATGTCTCCAACTCCTCTGCCACAGCAATCAGCCCTGCCTTATATCATGCCTCAAATATGATGAAAGGAAACAGAAGCAGAGGCATTTATCACAGACACTAAAGAGTTCCACCTTCGGGACCAAATGCTACGGTTAATGCATTAGTCACAATAAATCTAACCTGTTCACTGAAATCTGAAAAAAAAGAAAACATTCTCAACATCGTATATTATTAGGGAATTGCAAATTAAAATAATTAGATACTACTAAAAATAGCAGTCACAATTCGAAACACTGCCAACACCAAATGCTGGCAAGGATGTGGAGCAAGATGAACTCTCATCCATTGCCGGTGAAAATTCAAAATGGGACAGCCACTTTGGAAAACAGTTTGGTGGTTTCTTAAAAATTAAGCATATTTGGGGCACCTGGGTGGCTCAATTGTTAAGCGTCTGCCTTCGGGTCGGGTCGTGATTCTGGAGTTCTGGGATCGAGCCCCACATTGGTCTCCCTGCTTGGCGGGAAGCCTGCTTCTTCCTCTCTCACTCCCCCTGCTTGTGTTCCCTCTCTCACTGTGTCTCTCTCTGTGTCAAATAAATAAAGAAAATATTAAAAAAAAAAAAAAAAAACTTAGCATACTCTTACCATTTGATCCAGCAGTTGCACTCCTTAATATTTACCCAAAGGAGTTGAAAACACACCCCCACAAAATCTGGGTATTTAGAGCAGTTTTATTCATAATTGCCAAAATTTGGAAGCAACCAAGATTTCCTTCAATAGGTGAATAGGTAAGTAACCTGTGGCACAGCCAGACAATGGAATATTATTCAGCGCTAAAAAGAAAGGAACTCTCAAGCCATAAAGAGACATGGAGGAATCTTAAATGCATGTTGCTAAGTGAAGGAAGCCAAATGAAAAGGCTGTACACTGTAGAATTCCAACTGTATAACATTCTGCTAAAGACAAAACTATGAAGACATGGAAAATATCAGTGGTTGCCAGGGGTTGGGGAGAGGGAAGAATGAATGGGTGAGATAGAGCACAGAGGATTTTTAGGGCAGTGAAACTATTCTGTATGATACTGTAATGGTGGATACATGTCATTATACACTTGTCTAAGCCTAAAAGATGTGCAATGCCAAAAGTGAATCCTAACATAAACTATGTACTTTGGATGATAATGATGTGTCTGTTCATTCAGTGATTGTAACAAAGGTACCACTCAGGTGCAGGATGTCCATAGTGGAAAGTTTGCATGTGGTGAGGGGGCAAGGTATGTATAGGAGTTCTTTGCACTTTCTGCTCAATTTTTCCATGAATGTAAAATTGCCCCAAGAAATAAAGTCAATCTAATAAAAAAGAAAATAAAGAAAAGGAAAGGAAAAGGAAAGAAGAAGAGAAAAGAAGGGAAGGGAAGGGAAGGGAAGGAAAGGAAAGGACAGGACAAGACCTCTTCCTGTTCTTATATTCTAGTGACAGAAACAGTCGTTAATCAAATAAGAATGCAAATAAATGTAAAACCACAATTGGTAATTTCTCCAAGTGCCACAAAGGTGAGATATATATGGTGCTGGGGGGTGGTTATTACAGGCATGGGGGTCAGGAAAGGTAACCCTGAGGAAGTGACAGTCAATCTGGAATGAAGGAAAAGTAGAGGATTGGGGGGAAGGATTTGGGGCAGATGGAGTAACATATGCAAAGGTTTGTCACATCAAGTATGAACTCTCTGAGGAAGTAAAGGCCAGGGAGGTCAGAGAATGGAGTGTGCACAGATGATTTCAAAATCATCTTCATGGCCAAGTAAAATTCATATATATATATGATTCATATATATATATAAAATTCATATATATATGAATTCATATATATGAACACCACATCTTCTTTACCCATTCATCAGTCAATGGATATTTGGGCTTTCGCCAAGTTTGGCTATTGTTGATAATGCTGCTATAAACTTGGGGTGTATGTACCCTTTTGAATCTCTATTTTTGTATTCCTAGGGAAAATACCTGGTAGTACAATTGCTGGGCTGTAGCAAATCATACTATTTTTAACTTTTTGAGGAACTTCCATACTGTACTCCAGAGTGGCTGCACCAGTTTGAATTCCCACCATCAGTGTAAGAGGATTCCCCTTTCTCCTCATCCTTGACAACACTTATTGTATCTTGTGTTGTTAATTTAACCATTCTGACAGGTGGGAGGTGGTAGCTTATTATGGTTTTGGTTTGTATTTCCCTGATGATGAGTGATGTTGAGCATCTTATCGTGTGTCTGTTGGCCATCTGCATGTCTTCTTTGGGAAAGTGTCTATTCATATCTTCTACTCATTTCTTAACTGGGTTATTTGTTTTTGGGGTGTTGAGTTTGATAAGTTCTTTAGAGATTTTGGATACTAACCCTTTATCAGATATGTCATTTGCAAATATCTTCTCCTATTCCATGGGCTGCATTTTAGTTTTGTTGATTGTTTCCTTCACTGTGTCAACAATTTTTATCTTAATGAAGTCCCAGTAGTTCATTTTTGCCTTTGTTTCCCTTTCCTTTGGAGATGTGTCTAGCAAGAAGTTGCTGTGGCTGAGGTCGAAGAGGCTGCTGCCTGTGTTCTCCTCTCAGATTTTGATGGTTTCAAATCTCATATTTAGGTCTTTCATCCATTTTGAACTTATTTTTGTGTATGGTGTAAGAAAGTGGTCCAGTTTCATTTTTCTGCATGTGGCTGTCCAGTTTTCCCAACACCGTTTGTTGAAGAGACTGTCTTTTTTCCATTGGATATTCTTTCCTGCTTTGTCGAGGATTAATTGACCATACAGTTGTGGATCCATTTCTGGGTTCTCTATTCTGTTCCATTGATCTATGTGTATGTTGTTGTGCCAGTACCATGTGTCTTGATGACTACAGCTTTGTAATAGAGCTTAAAATCCAGAATAATGGTACCTCCAGTTTTGCTTTTCTTCTTCGTGATTGCTTTGGCTATTTGGGGTCTTTTGTGGTTCCATACAAAATTTAGGATTGTTTGTTCTAGGTCTGTGAAAAATGCTGGTGGTATTTTCAAAGGGATTGCAGTGAATGTGTAGATTGCTAGATAGCCATCAAAAAGAATGAAATCTTGCCATTTGCAATGAAGTGGATGGAGCTAGAGTGTATTATGCTAAGTGACATGAGTCAGTCAGAGAAAGACAAATACCACATACGTGGAATTTAAGAAAGAAAATAGATAAACATATGGGAAGAGGGGAAAGAAAAAAAGGAGAGAGGGAAACAAACCATAAGAGATTCTTAAAGATCGAGAACAAATTGAGGGTTGATGGAGGGAGGCGAGTGGGGAATGGGCTAGACAGTTGATGGGTATTAAGGAGAGCGCTTGTTATGATAAACCCTGGATATTATACATAAGTGTTGAATCACTGCATTCCACTCCAGAAACCAATATTGCACTGTATGTTAACTAAAATTTAAATTTAAAAAAAGAAAAAGAAAAAAAATTATCTTCAGTGTTGACCTTTTGTCTGAGCTCCAGACTCCTTTATCTAACCAGCTACCTGACATTTTACCTTGCGTATCTCTTGGACACCTAAACCCTACACGATCCTCTCTCCAAGTCTAGTCTCCTTTATTCTTGTCCCTGCGCAATGTTTGGAAGCTTCTCTTAGTCCCCTCTATAAAGATCTCTCTCTTTCACCTTCCTGACATATTTCAAGGTTATCCACTTCTCTGCATCTCTATTGCCACTACCAGGATGTGGGCCACCATAGTCTCCTGTTAGGATTCCTGCACTAGCATTTCGAGTGCTCTCCTCAAAGACACCTCTTGCCCTCCTCAAGATACTTTCCACGCTGTAATTGAAATGACTTTTCAAAATTGAAACTTGATTACATCATATCCCTTGCTTAAAACCAACAATGATTTGCCATTGCTTTTGGGATAAAGACCAACATTTGTAACCTGGTCTAACACACCATGTATGGATCTGGCCTTTGCCCACATCTCTGCCCCATGCTGCACCACCCTCATCCGTCCCACACGTCAGTCCCAGAGGTCCCTTCCCACCCCAAAGTGCATACCATGCTCCTGTTGTCTTTGTACATGCTTTCTCTTCTCCTGGGATGGTTCCCTCTCTTTGTGGTCTGTAAGCACCCACACATCTTTCAGATCTCAACTCAAACATCCTTGTCTCAAAGAAGCTTTCCCCAACTCCACCCTAGATCAAGTCCCAGGATCTGCTCTCATCACTCTGACTTCCTTTCCTCCATAGCACTTATATCTGCACGATTGTGACAAGTGTATCTCTCCCTCAGGAGACAGTAATGTCCAAGAACCTGGAAAATGTTTCTGTTTTTATAACTTCAGGTCTTAGCACGGTCCTAAATAATAGAAAGGCGATTGAGAATTTTTGAGCCAATAATGAATACCGTCCTTGCTATCCTGCTATCTTCTTAGTTTTGGAAGTCCCCTCTCATTAAAGAGCCCACCTTATGAAGGAGTAGAGGTACCTTTACACTATGGTATCATAGGAAGGTTACCCTAGGGCCCCACTTCCCCTGAAATAATGTCTATCAGTTCACTATGACATTTTATTTTATTAAGATTTTATCTATTTATTTATTTGAGAGAGAGCGTGCAAGTGAGGGAAGGAACAGAAGGAGAGGGACAAGCAGACTCAATGCTGAATGCAGAGTGTAACCTGGGACTCCATCTCATGAGCCTGAGATCATGACCTCAGCCTAAATCAAGAGTCAGACACTTAACTGACCGAGCCACCCATAGATCCATTCCCATTAGGTAAAGCCAACAGAACTGTCCAATCGCCACTAACCACGTGCAGCTGTTGAGCGTATGAAATATGGCTGATTAAAACTGAGCTATGCTGTAAGCATGAAGTCCACAAAATTTTGAGGACTTTGTATGAGAAAAGAAATCCAAAATATCTCACTAACTTTTTTATTGATTGCATGTTAAATGGTAATATCTTGGATATAGTGGGTTAAATAAAATGTATTATTAAAATCAATTTAACCTGTTTCTTTGTACTTTGTCAAATGTAGCTACTAGATAATTTAAAATCACATGTGTGGTTCACATTATATATCTATTGAACAACACCTGTCTAGCACATAACTTTTAAAATATAAAAATTACTACATCATTCACGTCCCCCAAGGAATTAGCGCAATTTTTTTTAATAATCTGCTGGAGTGAAACAGATCTGGGAGCAGCTCTGTGTCATGTAATAGGAGCCAGCTTTGGAGCTCACTTAGGCCTGAAAAAAAATGGTAATTAGAGGGAGATACTGATTGAACAGCTTCAAGGATAGCCAATGGAAAACACATGTAAAACTCAGGAAGGGACTGAACTTGAAAGAGCAAAGTCGTCTGGACCTTCCTTTTTGCTTCTGTCAGCACATCGGATTTCTTCTTCTTTTGGTCTACAGGCTGCTGGATGTCTCTGCGTGTTCCATCCACGTGGCAGGTCCTGACCAACACACCATCCCTGAACTCCACCTACTAAAGTGATATTCACACACAAATCGAGAGGCTGGACTTCAACTGCCCCTGCACCGCAGGCTGACCGTGCTGGAACGGGGCATCAGCCTCTAGAAGGGGCACTTACAGCAGAGAGCAAGAGCATCAAGAATTGGGAACAATAGGAGAGGAATCCCAAAATACAACACAAGGGGAACCGTTTGTCTACTTAGCAGCTCTGTCTCAGCTTGAATTGGGTCATCATGGAAAGAACCTAGGGAGACCAAGTTTTTCTGGACATAGTTGGGAAGGAATAAGGAGCCAGATGAAGCGCTCCAGGAAATCAGGCAGACCAGTGAGAACCCGAATGTACAACCAGAGCAGAGGTAGGAAGAGAACTGACATTGTGCCATGTGATCTTCATGACCTCCGAAGAAGAGAAACAGATGGCGAACAAATGAACAGACATGAAAGAGTTAAACGTGACTCCTCAGCCTTTCTTTTCCAGGAACTGACCTAAATTCTGTTTGTCTGCCTACATGGAGTTGTGGTTAGGAACACATTTCTGAGGGATTGGTGTGGTTTCAATGTTTTCCAGTGTCTGGTGAAAACAGAGCTATGAAAGTTGAACGTTCAGAGACTTTTGTTTGGGTTTTGAAACAGGAACATTATTGAAATACTGAATATGTTATTCTTTCATTTTATTATTTTACTTAAAGAGGTACTCTTTATGTAAAACCAAATTTTCAACTACTAACGTAAACACTTTAACTAGTTCCCCTTTTTGCTCTAAAGGCAGTTCCAGATATTATAATTTTAGAGGGAGGGAGGCAGGGTGTGGGGCAGATGGAAGGATAGAGAGGGGGAGAGAGAGAGAGGGAAAGAGAAAGAGAGAGAACATCACAAGTGAAAAGGAAATTTAGGACAGTTATGCATGTTCTTCTTGAATGTTCTGGCTAATCACTCTATCCCTTTTCTTCCTTTGGCTGTGCTGATCTTTCTTTGGAGTTCAACCTGTTGAGAGAAGTTAGAATTTATCTGAGGAAGCCATTTGCACTTGATTTTTAATGTCTTTAAATAACATGTATGACTGGATGCTTTTCCTACTTACATATAAAGGAAGCTCGCTATGTATGCTTTCTTATTTTCTTATTGGAATGTAGATCTAATATAGTTTCATTTACTAGCTTTAGAAAGAAATATAGAAATTAAAAAGAAGGTTCTAAATTTCTGTTTCTGGCCAAAATGGAGTAACAAGTACCTGATTTATATTCCTACCTGAAACAACCCCTTGCTCCTCCTCCCCCCTAAAAAAAAGCCAGATCAAGAAAAGTTTCAAGACCCTGGATTCAGGCAATGAATGATACTAGCTAGGCAAGAAGCTGGTTAAAATCAGATTCTCGGGCCCCATACTAAAAAACAAATGGTACCAAAATGTTAGTAATCACTAAAGCTGTGTAATGGATATATGGGGGTTCACTATACTGTTCTCCCTATTTTTCTATACTCTAAAGTTTTTCATAATAATTTCTTTTAAGGTTAAAAAAAACTCAAACTGATGCCAAGTAGGAACTTGGATCTACATAAAGGAATGAAGAACACCAGGTATGGTTAATTATATGAGTAAATTTCTGATGTTTTCTTACTATTTAAATATATTTTAAAGATCATTGGCTGCACAAATATGGGAACAATGTACTACAGAGAATATAACATATAAAAGCAAAATGTGTGATAACAGCACAAAAGTTGGGAGGGGAGAAATAGAAGTACAATATTATAATACTACACATTCAGTAATATAATATCATTTAAAGGTAGATTGTGATAAGTTAAAGACATATCCTATAAACTCTAAAGCAATTACTTAAATAATACAAAAGTTACAGGTAATAAGTCAACAAAAGGTATAAAATGGAATGATAAAAAATACTCAGTTAATTCAAAAGAAAGAAGAGAAAGGGGGAAGGAACAAAGAAAAATGAGTCAAATAGAAAACGAATAGCAAGATAATACATCTCACTAAATCATTTCAATAATCATTAAATGTGGATGGTCTAAACACTCCAATTAAAAGGCAGAGATTTTCAGGTCAGATTAAAAAAACAAAATACAACTGCATGCTGCCCATAACACACTTTATTTTTTTTAAGATTTTATTTTTTTATTTGAGAGAGAGGATGAGAGAGAAGCAGGCTCCCCACTGAGCAGGGAGCCCGATGTGGGATTCAATCCCAGGACCCTGAAATCATGACCTGAGCTGAAGGCAGATGCTTAACCAACTGAGCCACCCAGGTGCCCCCACAAACACACTTTAAATATAAAAACACAGAGAGTTAAAAGTAAAATAATGGAAAAATATATGCTACGCTCATCAAAAGAAAGATGGAGTGGCTATATCAACATCAAAGTCAATTTTAGAGCAAAGAATATTACCAGTGAAAAAGAAGGTCATTTCATAATGATGAAGGGGTCAAATCATAAGGAGGACAGAATAATCTTAAATGTTTAGGTACATAATAACTGAGCTGAAAAATACATGAAATACAGACTGACAGAATTGCAAGGGGAAACAGATGAATCTATCATTGTAGTCAGAGATCCTCAATAATTGGTGGTAGAAGAATTAAACAGGAAATCAGTAAGGATATGGGAGACCTGAAAAACATAGTCAAATCAACTTGACATATTTAGCTCACTATAGTCCACCTTTAAATAATAATATATCGTAGCCATTCCTGAAAAAAAGGAATTCTTGGTAAACTAGATATAGAAGGAAATATCCTCAACCTGATAAAAAGCATCTACGAAAACCTACAGCTAACATCATACTTAATGGTGGAAGACTGAAATCTTTCCGCCTAAGATTAGGGACATAACAAGGATTTATGCTCTTACTACTTTTATTCAACAAACATTGAGATTCAAGCCAGTGCGATAAAAGAAAAATATAAAATAAAAATAAGCATAGCCACATTGAAAAGGAGTAAGTAAAATTCTTTCTTTATAGATGACTTGATCATCTGTGTAGAAAATTAGAAGAAGGGGCGCCTGGGTGGCTCAGTCGGTTAAGCAGCTGCCTCCTGCTCAAGTCATGATCCAGGGTTCTGGGATCAAGCCCCAAGTTGAGAGGCGGAGAGCCTGCTTCTCCCTCTCCCTCTACCTGCTGCTCTGCCTACTTGTACTCTCTCTCTCTGTCAAATAAATAAATAAAATCTTTTTTAAAAATTGTCAAAAAAAAAAAAA
>CM052889.1:52220464-52230677 GCA_028534135.1 Potos flavus | reverse complement strand
GCGGTGTATTTGCCAAATCCACTGCCCACGGCCCCCACCCCTGCCGCAGAGGCAAGCAACCGAGACTGATTACCCATCCGATGGAAACAGGAGGCACAGGCAATGTCCAGTCAGGCCATAAATGAGTTGCAAATTATTCTGGAATTTCATCTCTGTGGGAAAAAAGATATTCAAACAGCATCAGGTAAGCACTCTGGGTAAGCAATCTGAGAAGTTGGTAACGGAAAGCTATTTCAAATTCCCCTGGGCCACACTCCCACTTCTTATCATTTCAGATAGGACTTGTATCCCTTTCTGGCAACTAAAATTCCCTTTTTCAGCTGGAATTTTTCTTGCCCCACATATTTTCCATAGACTTTGGTCTTATCTATTATTTTTTTGAAGGAGTAAACTTGGGTCCCCAAAATTCCACTGATCCTTGAACAGGGCTTTCAAATGCTCTCCATCCAATGAATACTGAAAAGTCGTCAGTAGAAACCCCAAGGTAAAAACCCTGTCCCCTAGATATTGAAACCCTCCTACTGATCTAATTTTGGAGCAGGGGGAGGAGCATAGAAAATCAAATTAATGGACCAGGGCTCAATTTATTTAAAGCTTTGGTTAAAAATAAGTTTGCTGCTTTGAATTATTTCCAGAGATGTCACCTGAGATGATGTCCGGTGGTGGAAGCAAAGAGTTGCACGGGGAGGGCGTTAAGCCCCCTAGAATCTTCGATAACCCACAAAGTGATATTTCTCATCTGGAAAATTGACCTTCGCGGCAATATTATATACATTGAATAAAACCTATGCCATCGTAAATGATGTGCACAGAGATATGAAACGTAAGTAAAAAGTGGGGGTTTACTATGAAATAGTGCTCTGATTTCACCCAGATGGCTAACTGCTAACATTTCTCAGTTTCTCAGTTCTCAATGCTGCAGTCAGCCCATTGGTTTCATGTGATAAGTTAAAAGTTCTGAAAGTTCTGCAAATCAAGGCTGCTCTATTTTCTCTAACATCTAATTCTGGGAACCCAGGGACACTGCGACAGTTGAAGTGGTGAAGATCCCAGGTCCTTAGGTGTCTATGAATGTTGTAAAAATTTCAGCCTACACTTACTGAATGGGATACACCAGTGACTACACTCGGCGCTTTCTGTCCGTTAACCCCTCTAGTCCTCACAAGGATAGTATCGCCCACTGCTCTGATCGCCCTGCTTTTGCAGAGGAGGGAGTGAGACCTTACGGGAAGAGCAGGCTGGAACCACCCTCTTGCCCAAATTCCCCCTGTCCTTGGGCGGTTCACTGACTCTTCCTCTGCAGAAGGGTTAGACCCACCTCTGTGTGGTTTCTAACCTCTGACATTAGATGGCAGTGACTGGGAGCCAACAGCCCCTTCTAGGTTCGCTATATGCTATAAAGCTATAAAACGAAAAGGAAATATCTGTGTTATGGAAACTCAGAAATGAAAGGAGCATCTTTTACTGTTCTGGCATGAAATTTAATTTCTGGGTGACATCCATTTACTACACATGAGAGAAATGATTAAATTGCTTCAGGAAGTATATACTGAATAGCCTGATACTTACACAGGGGCAAGAGAGTGCCATATGGATGAGAGGTTTGTATTTGTTGGTATCTAACTACCTTTTGCAGGTACCCAGAGGATCACGTGACTTGTGGAGTCTAAGACCTCCCCACTCACAAGGGTATGCTTTAGAGGCGGTGCGGCCCCGAGACACCAGTGTGAGAGAGCCACGATTAAGGCATCTCAGAACAATACTGTAAAGCATTAACTCCAGTTCTAAGAACTCTGTTATTCCATTAAAGGTAGAGAGGTCATAACTAGGGAACCCACCTAAGGGATGATGAATGGAACCAGAGAAAAGCCAGGGCCTGCCAATTCAGGTTTACAATTTCCAGAAAAGCATTCTTGTGAATCTGATGGTATTTACATGCTGGAGTATTTCTATTTCACTATAAAAAGGATATTTCAATTTCTGTCTTGTCTGGCATCTAATTCAGAACATTGAATTTTAGGGGCTCCTGGGTGGCTCAGTGGGTTAAGTGTCTGCCTTTGACTCAGGTCATGATCCCAGGGTCCTGAAATCAAGTCCAGCATTGGTCTCCCTGCTCAGCGGGGAGTCTGCTTCTCCCCCTCCCTTTGCTCCTCCCCCTAACCCTTTCCCCCAAAGCCTCCGCCCGGCTTGTGCCCTCTCACTCAAATAAATAAATAAAATCTTGTAAAAAAATTAAGTTTTATTCAGTAAAAGAATGAAAAACGACTTTTTCTTTAAATTGCACAGATATTTCTCATACACGATCACTTTTTTTCCTAATTTCTTTTTCTCTAAGGAGAACAAAGGAAGGAGTATTGGAAAACATAAAACTATACATTTGATAGACAAATACAAGAGCTCTGAAAGAAACAAAGAGTTTGTGGGGCACCTGGGAGGCTCAGTCAGCCAGGCTCTGCCTTCAGCTTGGGTCATGATCCCAGGGTCCTGGGATAGAGCCCCACATTGGGCTCCCCACTGAGGGGAGTCTGCTTCTCCTTCTGCCCCTCCCTCGGCTCTCTCTCTCTCTCTCTCAAAAAAAAGAAAAAAAAAACTTAAAGAATTCGTAGACAGATGTAAACAAAAGAACATCATTTGAACATCATTTCATTAAGACAGAGTAAGAGAATATAACCACAGTTAATATGTGAGATTTCTGTGAAAAAAAAATTTTGTACTTGTAAGGCATAATTTTCTTAGAAAACACAAATTAAAAAAAAGAAAGAAAACATAAATGATCAAAACTTATATAACCAATAAAAATATGACCAGGATTATTTAAAAGTAAACTATCTGACTCTAAATTTCATAGGAAAGACAAATAATAATGGCCAGAAAAATCTGAAAAATTAAAAAATATATGTAATTGAGAGAAAGGTAGTCCTATTGGATATTAAAATGTATTTAAAAACTGCAGCAATTAAAGTCATGTGGTACTGACACTCGAATAAAGATATCGACGGACTGGAACTCATGAAGTCTGGACTAGACTCAAAGAAATATGAAAATTTAATATAGGAAACTAATGTCATTTCAGATCATGGAGGAAAGATGTGTTATTCCTAATTTTTTTAAAGATTCTATATATTCATTTGAGAGAGAGAGAGAGCACAGCAGAGGAGAGATGCAGAGGGACAAGCAGACTCCCCACCGAACAGAAAGCCTGACCTGGGGTAGGACAGTAGGATATATGTACATAACGCTTATACACATATGCATATACATATACCGATATACGTATGCCATGTGTACATATGTACCAGTGAGGAATCAATCAGAGAAGCAAAACCACTACAAATGCTGTAGAATAAAGAATTCACGTCTAGGGACTGGACCATATGCAATTGTGGGAGCTGATTAACCAGCCTTAACTCAGCTCTTTATTCTGCACCTGGTTTTAAACCTGACGTCACAGGACTGCGGTCAGGCGAGAAAGACACATGGGAAATGGGAGGGGATTAGGGACTCACTCCAACCCTCTTCCCCTCCCACCTGGTACCCAGACAGATCCCCCAGGCCCTGGAGGACTCTGCCCGTAAGAGATGAGCCGGCAGATTCCCATAAATGTGCTGGAGCTCCAACAGGGCCTGGTCTACACTGAATGTCAGAGAGTAAGCATGACTACTTCAGAATTTCTTGCCAATTTCTCCTGGGTGCAACCTTGGACTGAGATCTACTGTGAAAGGAATTCTGGGAAATGTAGTTCTGTTTAGCCATGTTGACACATTATTAAGCCAAATATGTCTACTTGGTGTGTATTTGTGTACCTATGTATATATAATACAATTATGTTAATTAGGAATCAAGCTATTTGATATAAGAGGGTAAAGATGCAAACATAAAAATCTAGAGGTGAAGTCCGTGAGATATTTAATTTGAATTGAAAGATAAGTATGAACTCGTGATGTATTTCTCTTTTTTGGAAAAAAGAATTAGTATGCCTTTCCTAGCTCTAAACTGGAAAGGCCTTGAAGCAATGACGACGGTAGCATTGAGGCTACCTGGTATCCATCCTGTGGCCTTCAGAGACCATTTCTCACTAAAAGGAACCAGGGCTTCTTGGAGAAATGGCTGTTTACAGGGCCCGGGGCAGGAAAAGTACAGGATGAGCAACAACTGAGCAAGGAAACAATCAACGACTTTTAAGTTAATGTCAAAGACTCAGGAACCAACTTCAAGGAAGATCGAAATACATGGGATCTATAAAAACTCATCAACTCATCAAGATACTGAAAGAGGAAAAGAAAAACACCCGTGTGCACACTCAACAACTCATCAATAAACCAGGGGCTGGAGAATTGTCTCGAAACTGGTACTTTAATCCCGAGTTTCCGCAAAGATGGGAGACATCACCATTCACTTTGTGAATGTGTCCTAAGCCTAATGTGAAAAGCTGACAAATTGCCATCAAACATCCTTTGTGATAGAAGCAGAGCATTAATAAAATATGAACAAATGGAATGCAGTCGCATCAGAAGACGAATAGGACTCTATTATCCTTAGAGAATCCTGCCACGTTTTTGAGGTTATGAAAACAATCCTCCCTGGTTTCTTCCAGTGCTTTTTGGTTTCCGTTTTTATAGATAAGATTTATTGATCCCAGGGTAGGATGTGAGGAATGTTACCCAGTTTCCCCCAAAGTCATTTTTATTGTCAAAATATTCAAACTTACACAAAAGTTGACTTTATATGCAGGATAGAATGACTTCCTGTCCTCCAGCTTTAACAGTTGTAAGTATTTGATGATTTCTGTTTTAGCGATACCCCTCGCTCTGTCTCCTCCAACTCAACTACGTTATAGCCATGAAGTCTGAATTTCATGATGTTCTAGTCCACTGATGTCTCTATTCAAGTGCTAGCACCACATAATTTTAACTGCTGTCACTTTCAATACATTTTATTGTTATATGGAAAACATAACCTTCCACCTGAAATACTTTGGGATGTACTCTAAGAGATAAAAATTCAATTCTTTTCTTTTTTTAAACATAACCACAATATATTTAGTATCTTCTCTTTAAAAAAAAAAAGGTTGCTTTAATATTATCAAATACAGAGTCAGTGTTTAAATTTTCCCAACTGTTGGGGCGCCTTGGTGTTCAGTCAGTTAAGCATCAGGTTCTTGGTTTCGGCTCAGGTCATGATCTCAGGGTCGTGGGATCAAGCCCTGTGTGGGGCTCCACGCTCAGCACAGAGCCTGCTTGAGATTCTTTTCCTCTCCCTCTCCCTCTCCCTCCCCCTCTGCCTCTCCTCCCTCCTGCACTCACTCGCATGCACTCTCTTTCTCTCTCTAAAAATAAATACGTAAAATCTTTAAAAAAGAATTGTTTCCCAACTGTCTTCCTAATGTCTTTTCCCAATCAGTTTGTTCAAAGCAAGGTTCAAACTAGGTCCAAACAATGCATTTGCTAAGTCTCGAGGCTCTTTTAGACTTCAACAATTTACCTCTCCTCTCCATTTTATTTCCACCACTTATCTGTTGACAACATTGGGGCACTTTTCCCATAGAATTTCTCACCATCTGATTTTGGTGTTCAGAACCCTTGTTGCTCATTTAGTATTTAATATACCCCATATTACTTGTAAACTGATGGTCAGATCCAAAAATTTGTTGATATTCAGAATAGTTAGGTTGGAGGCAGAAATACTTCAAAGGTAGGGCTATGTATTTCCTATCGCATCTCATGAGAAAGGACACTCAGGTCTGACCCTTAGTCACACCAAGATTGAGCAGTGATTCAGGTGTGGTCAGCCCCACCATCCCCTCCCCATCAACTCTTTCCCTGCTGGCTTTAGAGGTCATTCTTCATTGCCTGCATCTATTATTTGATTAAAGGAGGCACACAGTGATTTTCTGACTGTATCTTTCTCCCTGCAATCATTAACTTTGCTCCTTCTCTAAAGAAGAACTTGTCCCATCAACTATTGTCTACTGTGAAACGACCCACCAAGGAGGCAGAATAAATGATTCACCTTTCTCTCCTGAATATCTCCAGAATAAATGCTTCATCTATTCTCTCCTGTCCCCTCCTCACCTGAGTTGGCTTTTGTCTGTCCTTTAGAGGAATTCCTTGGGGATGTGGTCAAATCCCCCACCATAGGTTTTC
The DNA here is from genome assembly GCA_028534135.1 of Potos flavus. Taxonomy (NCBI): domain Eukaryota; kingdom Metazoa; phylum Chordata; class Mammalia; order Carnivora; family Procyonidae; genus Potos; species Potos flavus. The sequence continues at coordinate 52,224,534 of CM052889.1, read as the reverse complement.
AGGACTGTTCTTCTAGAACAGTTAAGAATTCTTTTGCAAATAACAGAAATTCGTTGCAAATAGCAGACCCCATTTTGGAAAAGCTTAAGAAAAAACATAATTTCTTGGCAAGATACTAGTTATTGTAGAATCCTCGGAAGATCTAACCCAGGAGGAGAGGGAATCAGGCCAGCTTTGAGCACCTCAGCAGAAGGCATTTGTAGATCTTTTCCTTAGAGAGTCATCACTTATGTGACTCAGACTCAGCAACACGGACTTCCAGAACCTGAATGCGGGAATTTAGTCCACTGTCCAGTAAGAGAGAACAGTTCCCACAAGAGAATGTCCTTCCTTCTGTTATCAATTGCAAGTTGGAGAAGTCCCAAAATCACCTTCGGTGTTTATGACACTGATGGTTTTGGTTTATTACAGAGAAAAAAAAAACAGATGAAAATCAGCCAAGGGCAGGGACGCATGGGGCAGAGTCGAGGAGGGTCCAGACATGGAGCTTCTGTCTGGCCATCTTATCCAGGTCTGCTGTGGATGGTGTTAATTTCTCTCAGCCATGATGGGACAATATATATGGAGGACTCCCAACCGGGAAAGCTGACCAGAACCTTTGGTGTCCGGGGTTTTTATTGGGGCTTGATCACATACTACCCACATGGCTGGACTCTAGCCTCCAACCCCTGAAGATCTGGTTGATACCTTTCATCTCTAGTTCCTTCCAGAAGCAGAACTGATACCGTGTAGCCCAAAGTCCCCATCATAAATCACATTGTAAGACTGTCCAGTGGACCGAGATCCTGGGCAAACAAAGACACTCCCACCAGGTAGGATTCCAGAGCCAGGAGATCTCCTCCCAGGAGCTGAGGGCAAAGGCCAGACTTCCTTTTGGGTCAGTTTAATTTTTCACTGCACATTGGGTCCCTCCATTGCAAGCTTAAAATTATGCAAGAGACAGAAATGGATTAGTCCAGTTTCTACAACATCCCTTAGCTCAGACATAGCCACTAGAAAAGGACCTTTTCTATTTTATGTGTACACTTCTTCCCCTATCCATTTAGAGATGCTCCTGTCTAACACAGCTGAACCAATCTTCCATGCACCCCTCTTTCCCCAAGAGGACATAACCCAAGTTAAATTCAACAGCTGCCTGCAAAAGTTATTTCATGAAGCCACATTCCCCAGGGTCAGAAATCGCAGGCCAGGCCCACGCTTCTCTAGTTCTGCTGGGATCCCCTTTCAATGTTCTGCACCTTAGGGACATGAGCCCATTCAGGCGACAATATCACATTCGATATCAAACAGAAGAGAGAGAGAAAAAAGGATACATTATAATAACTTCTTTTACAAAGGGAAAAGGGCTGTAATTAGTTGACTCTGGCCATCAGCAATAAAATACAGATGGAAGCACTTTATTTTTCTGTAGCTGGTTTCCAGGTTAGGCTGGTGTCATGAGTTGAATTGTGTCCCCTCCAAAAGAGACAATGTATTAGAATGTGACTGGATTTGGAAAGGGGGTCTTTACAAAGGTAGTCAAGTTAAAACAGGGTCATTCCGGTAGCCCCTAATCCAATATGGTGGTGTCCTTATAAAAAGGGGAAATTTGGGGGCGCCTGGGTGGCTCAGTGGGTTAAGCCTCTGCCTTCGGCTCAGGTCATGATCTCAGGGTCCTGGGATCGAGCCCTACATCCAGCTCTCTGCTCAGCGGGGAGCCTGCTTCCCCCTCTCTCTCTGCCTGCCTCTCTGCCTACTTGTGATCCTTCTTTCTCTGTCAAATAAAGAAATAAAATCTTTAAAAAAAAATAAAAAAGGGAAATTTGGACACAGAGACAGGCACATACAGAGGGAAGAGGATGTGAAGAGATGCAGAAAAAGATGGCCGTCGACAAGTCAAAGAGATAGACCTGGAAGAGACCCTCCCCTAGCACCCTCAGAGAGAGCATGGCTTTGCCAACACCTTGATTTCAGATTTCTGGCCTCCAGAACTGCAAGACAATAAATGTCTGCTGTTCTAAGCCAACCCAGCCTGTGGAGCTTTGTGCCAGTAACCCTAGCAAACTAACCCAGCCAGTATTTACAACTTCCCTCTTCCACGGTGTAATCTATCTGGTGGCTGTGGCCCACCCTTACCCACTGGGTTACTTGTCTGGGTGAGGAGGCCCAAACCTTACTCAGGATCTAGCTCTTCAGCCAAAACTATGATGCTCTTGGGCATAAAGAGCCTGAAAGAGCCCTGTGGCCGTTTCATCTTCTAATTCAAAGGAACCATCATGGCGTCCTTGCCGCAAACTCCAAGTTGCCCATCTGGATGTGTGACAATTAAGGACTTACTGCCTAACTTCACAGCTAACCTCATTCCAGGGTTGTTTTCTTTGAAAGAAGGAACCTCACTCACTGCAGACTTCAGAGCGTATGTTCAGTACAACCTGTCTCTGATGTTCCAGTTCTCGCGAGACGCCGAGGGGGACAAAGGGAAAGATAGCCCAAGAATGGAGTTTAGAGGAACAACATCTCCCCTTCAGCCAGGTTCATTCCAATAGCTGAAGGTCTCCAGGTGCTTGCCACATGTCTGTGACCGGCTGTGAGCAGACCCAACAGAAACAGCCCCAGGTGAGTCATTTCCCTGTTGCCTCAGGCTTCCCCAAAGACGTGGCCACTGTGGTGCCCTCCCTTACAGGGGCTGGTTGGGTCTAGTACTGACTCTTCTCAAAAGCGGGCAAGCATTAAAAAAAAAAAAGCCGGCATTTAAATATATGTTTAAACCCACATATATTTGGTTTAAATATATTTTAAACATTGTGTCAAAACCTAGTATTGTACTATCCCTGTAGGTCGCATCATGCAGTTTTATCTCTAACACCATCATCAAGATTCTCATCATCAGAGGACAGTCTAGGGACCAAAGAAAGAAGGAAAGACAAGGTAAGCAACTGAATGTGTTTCTACAAACACACAAACTTTCCAGAAGGATCCATGATTGAGGGCTAAACAGAAGGTACTGGGATGAAGGCAAAAGATAAAGAGGAGTAAAAGACTTTTGCTTTTTATTTTATGCTTTTCTCAATTGTTTGAATTTCTAAACATAAACATGTATTAGTTTTACAATTTAACAAAAGGGTTTCTCCGTTGATGGATGGTGGATGGATGGATGAAGAAAATGTGGTCTATACATACAATGGACTATCAGTCAGCCTTAAAAAGAAAGGACATGCTGACTCAGACTACAACATGGATGAACCTTGAGGATATCATGTTAGGTGAAATAAGCCAGTCACCAAAAAAGAAATACTATATGTTTCCACTTATATGAGGAAACCAGAGCAGTCAAATTTATATGGACGAAATGTAGACTCATGGTCGCCATGGGTCAGGGCAGGCAGGATGAGGAGTTATTACTTAATAGACACAGAATTTCAATTTTGAACGATGACAAGAGTTCTGGAGATAGACGGTGGTCATGGGTGCACAATGTGGATATAATTGATGTCACTGGACTATATACTTAGGAATGGTTAAAATGGTAAATTTTGTATTATATAGTTTATGTATTGTACATACTATCACGATTTATAAAATTACCTTCTTTTTGTATTCTATTAGGAATTATCTTTTGTCCTTTACCATTAGTCCATTTATTTGAATGAAGTCTTTATGCATTAGAAGATATTAACCTTGCTTCTTTCGTATTTACTTAGAATATATCTCAAAATTTGTCATTTATTTCCTTTTCTAGTTGGAAATTGGATTTTTTTAAAGATTTTATTTATTTATTTGAGATAAAGAGAAAGTGAGAGAGAACATGAGCTGCAGAGGCAGAGGGAGAAGCAGGCTCCACACTGAGGGGGGAGCCCGAGGCGGGGCTCAATCCCAGGACCCTGGGATCATGACCTGAGCTGAAGGCAGACGCTTAACCGGCTGCGCGACCCAGGCGTCCCAGGAAAATGGGATTTTTTTTTAACTTAGAAGTTTATCATAATTATTTAGTCATTTAAAAATCTTTTCCTTTGGGATTTCCCTTACAACTTCAAGCTTCTGAAGCGGCCCACCCCTCTTAGTGTTTTGATATTTTTTCAGTTTTTTTCTTT
>CM052889.1:52173552-52211507 GCA_028534135.1 Potos flavus | reverse complement strand
AAGAGAGGGAACACAAGCAGGGGGAGTCGGGGGCGGGGAAGCAGGCTTCTGAGCAAGGAGCCCAACATAGGACTCCATCCCAGGACCCTGGGATCACGACCTAAGCTGAAGGTAAATACTTAACGACTGAGCCGCCCAGGTGCCCCAATAAATATATCTTAAAAAAAAAAAAGAAAATCAAATCTGCAGGGTTTAATAAATGGAATTTTGTGTTGTGGAATTTGTAAATTTGAATTTTATATACTTGTAAAGGTTTTAATCATTGACATCAGAATCAGAGAAGTTAGGGCAGTGATTCAAATTTAAAATGTGTAATTATTTGATTCGTAATTATTTCATTGAACTCTCACCATGCTTTTATACTGTTAGAATACCGATGAGAATAGAAGTTCAAATTTTCAAGTTTTATTAGCTACTTAAGAACTTGAAGGGTGCCTGGGTGGCATAGTCAGTTAAACACCAACTCGATTTCGGCTCAAGTCGTGATCTCGCTTCCGGCTCTACGCTCTGCAGGGAGTCTGCTTAAGTTTCTGATTCTCTCTCTCCTTCTGTCCCTCCCCACCACCATTAAAATAAATCTTAAAAAAAAAAGAACTTGAGAAAGCTTTAAAGTTTGAGGTGCTTAAAAATATCAAGTATATTATAATGATACAGTTTGAAATATCTAAGGGAATTTAAGTTGTATCCTCTAAAAGGGACGGCCAGAAGGTGTCAAATTAATAAATAGAGTAAGATAGGTGAATTGAGGACAAATACTTAAGAAAGAATTAAGTTTTTTTTATTTTTTTTTTAAAGAATTTACTTATTTATTTGAGAGAGAGAGAGAGCATGAGAGGGGAGAAGGTCAGAGGGAGAAGCAGACTTCCCTCCAAGCAGGGAGCCCAAAGCGGGACTCGATCCGGGACTCGGGGATCATGACCTGAGCCGAAGGTAGTCGCTCAACCAACTGAGCCACCCAGGCGCCCGAAAGAACTAAGTTTTGACAAATTTTAATCAACTGCAATTCATTTTCAACCTTAAAATAAACCTCTAAACAATCAGGAAAAACTCTTCTTTATAGACCAAAACAAAACCGAGACGCCTGATGACCACCTACCCAGAAACACTTGTTTGTGAGATTCTCGCACTGGCCCGGCTCTCAGCGGCTCCCTGGGAGCCCCGGTAAAATATGAATTGCTCAGCCTCCACTCCACACTAAATCAGGAATTGGGGTCAAGTCTGGGAGTTGTGGGTTTCCCCTTCATGTGCCAGAGATGAGGACACTACTAGCGCATTGAAGTCTATTTGATACTAACGTCATGCTTCCAGTGAGGAATTTAAAATGCTTTCATACAATACCAGATACTATCTGATATGTGTAATAATCGTTAACTCCAGGCAGAGTGGACTTAAAAATGTCTCCATGGTAACAGTGTGCTCTCTGGTCTCCATGGTGAGGCTTATAAGGACCCTCCCATTTGCTTTATTTAAAATGCTAGATTATTTTGCTGTTGATCAGACCCACATAAAGAGCTGGGTTTTTCAAAATAACTCTGGCCCTATTTCAGGAGTCCTGTAAAAAAGGAAATAGAAGACTAATAGCAGTAAATCAGTCTCTCTCATGAAAGCTCATTTTACATGGCAGTGAATCAGAATATCAAGGTCGAATGGTGTGAAACTGAATTAAATAGCCTACCTATTTTTTTAATCTGATGTCTATTTGTCAGAGATCATTTTGTATTATTTAATACATAAAAGGATTCATTGTTCAACTAGACATCATTTTTATGCATTAAAAATGTATAAATCGGGGCGCCTGGGTGGCTCAGTGGTTTAAAGCCTCTGCCTTCGGCTCAGGTCATGATCTCAGGGTCCTGGGATCGAGCCCCACATCGGGCTCTCTGCTCGGCGGGGAGCCTGCTCCCCCCTCTCTCTCTGCCTGCCTCTCTGTCTACTTGTGATCTCTCTCTCTGTCAAATAAATAAATAAAATCTTTAAAAAAAAAATGTATAAATCATCTTGATATCTTTGCGGCAGGAAACATAGTTCTCTTGGTCTAACACAGCTTACACAGATGTCTGATCATGGGAAAACCCATTGACAAATTGCTGTTGAACCAAACCGCCAGTCCGTGATTGGGACAATACCTCACAATTAAAGACACCGTCTAATACAAGTTGTCCCTTCAAACTGTCACAAAGCATACCATGTTTTCCCCTTCGTTAAGGTCTGGGTTCATTTGCGAACAGAATTGCCAAATAAGGAAGCACTCTGTACCTTCCAATCTCCAGACCCCAAAGAGCAATAAACATCTACTTATTGATTGCTCGCCCGAGGAAGGGTAGAATCTACTCGCTGGAAGGGCTGAAGTGAACAGATTGTTAAGTGGTCTGTTGAATTCTGACCATGTTTTCCAGGGGAGGATGAAATAGCCCTGATCAGCACGGCAGACGTACTTTACTCTTTAGAAAAGAGAGCTGCCTCTGTTCTAGGGGGTCCAGCCTTTCTCGGGGTGCCCGTCTCAGGGCCTTTTTTTCTGGGCTCGCCTTCTGCACACGCACACATTTCTAGCTGCGCTACTTCGAAAGGTGCCTTCAGCTCGGTTGTATGAAAGTTTCATCCTTCCAACATCTCGGCTGGACAGGAGGCTCCGTGAAGTCACCACCCGCGGAACTGTTGGTCGCTTCGTTTCCTCCGGTCCCCACTGCTCTGGCTCTCAGAGCCGGAGCCTATTACCGATTTGTTGACCGAGTATGAATGAACGATCGTGAATGGATGAGTGGCTCCAGAGGGCACGAGCAAGGGCATGGGGAGAAGTACTTCATCTTAGCGGGGGCACTGTTGCCTTGGACGCGCCCAGCCCACGAGTGCTGGGGTGTAGCCGGCCTCAGGAGTCCCCCCCAGCCTCGCAGGGGGATCTGAGTGGTGAGATGCAACCCTCTCTGGCCCCACTTCCCAGCTCCTTCTGAATGCCGGCTCCGCCCTTGTCTTCCCTGCATTCCTTTTCTTCACTTTATTCCACCACATCTTATCTCACTTTACGCTTTTGCAACAAAGGCCTTTCGTTCTTCTGTTATCGCGGCGTTCTAGTCCCTTCACCCCTATGTGACATTGAGCTTCCTGTTAAAAGCAAGTGTTCTCCTAAAAGAATTTTCGATGTTACCTGGGGTGATTTAAGGGGGAAAACACGGTAGGTCTATTTAAAGTCACCTAGCATCCGGCCCCTCGTTTTCTCCATCCCTAAGATAAGCTGAAAAGGACAGACCGTCTCTGGGTTCCCTTTTAAGTCAGGATTCTCTTCTCTGCCTCGGGGCGTCCTGTGCCAGTGACAGGGCCAGGCGTGTTGGACACTGACGTCATGTCCCCGGGACACGTCCCCTCGTGTAGCACAGCTGGGGGCGCTGGGGGTGATCAGAGACCAAGTCCAGGGCTGTCCTGGGCCGATAGCAATAGATGACACATGTACGTCATTCATTCTGTTATCCTAAAGCCAGCGTCACAGGCTCCAGAGTTCACTCAGAATCACCAAGTGGCCTTTCTGGAACTCTGGAGCCTATGGGAAAGCCGAGTTGGAAACCAATGGTGTTGGGAGCCTGAGTGGTTCAATCAGCAGTTTATTTATTTATTTATTTATTTTTAAAAATACATTTTATTTATTTGTCAGAGAAAGAGAGAGAGAGAGAGAGAGCACAAGCAGGAGAAGCAGCAGGCAGAGGGAGAGAAGGAGAAGCAGGCTCCCCACCAAGCAGGGAGCCCGATGTGGGGCTTGCTCCCAGGACCCTGGGATCATGACTGAGCCACCCAAGCGTTCCAATCAGCAGTTTATTTAGACAAGCCTAACTGAACGGTATCTTGGTCATCTGTATGGTTTTTATTAAAGGAGCCGCTTCAGTCTTGGGATAACTTTTGCCCCGGATCTCCTTAAAATGACATTCGACCTCTACTACGGTATGTGGTATGCAGAATAACCCCCCTCCCCAAAGACAGTCACACACTAGTCCCTGGAACCCGTGTGTATGTTAGGTTATATGACAAGCGGGAATTAAGGTTACAGATGGAATTAAGATGGCTAGTTAGCTGGCTTTAAAGAGATTTTTCTGGATCACCCAGGTGGGCCCAGTATAATCACAAGTATTTTAAAGCAGAAGAGGGGGGCGCCTAGGTGGCTCAGTTGTTAAGCGTCTGCCTTTAGCACAGGTCATGATCCCAGGGTCCTGAGATCGAGCCCCGCATCAGGCTCCCTGCTGGGTGGGAGGCCTGCTTCTCCCTCCCCCACTCTCCCTGCTCGTGTTCCCTCTCTCGCTCTCTCTCTCGTCAAAAAATAAATAAAATCTTAAATAAATAAATAAATAAATAAATAAATAAACAAATAAGAGGAGGACAAATAAGAGGAGGAAGGCAGGAGGGGTCAGAGTCAAGGAGGATACTTGAGGACACCGGGCTGCTGGCTTTGAAGATGGCAGGAGACAAGACCCCACAAATACAGGTAGCTCCCAGAAGCTGAAAAACTCAAGGAAACAGGTTCTCCCTTAAAGCCCCCGGACCAACACCTTGGTTTTCACTCAGTAAGAGCCTTTTCAGACTTCTGACCTCCAGAAGTGTAAGAGAACAAAAGTCATTTTTAAGCCACTAATTATGTGGAAATTTATACCAGCAACGATGGGAAACTCATAGATGGTATGTATCTTCGCGCTTCAGAAATGTAATATGATGATTTCATTAAGATAGCTGAAAACTGATCCACTTAAAGTTTAAGAAATAGTCAATTAAAAACTCCGGAATAGGGGTGCCTGGGTGGCTCAGTTGGTTAAGCGACTGCCTTCGGCTCAGGTCATGATCCTGGAGTCCCGGGATCGAGTCCCGCATCGGGCTCCCAGCTCCACTGGGAGTCTACTTCTCCCTCTGACCTTCTCCCCTCTCATGCTCTTTGTCTCTCTCTCTCTCTCAGATAAATAAAAAAAATCTTAAAAAAAAAAAAAAACTCCAGAATAAAACCACAAGGAAATGAAATGCACATTATTCTTCTGAGTTGAAAAAAAATAGACGCGTTCCATCTTTCATTGTCATTGTGTGAGCTGCGAGTACCAATTGGTCATGGCGATAGAAGCTGAGAGAAAGGAGGGGATGGGAAATAAGCACGGGATGTGAAACTGGGCTGGACCTGGAAGGTGGTCAAATACCAGGTTTCAGATTCAAAAGAAAAGTCAGAATGTTGGGAAATTTGGGCAGCAGAGATCTCAGCAGCACAGCGGGCCAGGCAGGTGTCGGGGACCACAGAGGTGTCCCGACGTTCAAGGCGAGGTTAGGGAAGCTGGAATGAAGATGACAGCAGACACAGGGCACCCTAATGGGGAAGCTTTTAAAAATAAGGGACCAGGCCGCCTGGGTGGCTCAGTGGGTTAAGCCTCTGCCTTCAGCTCAGGTCATGATCTCAGGGTCCTGGGATCGAGCCCCGCATTGGGCTCCCTGCTCAGCAGGGAGCCTGCTTCCCCCTCTTCCTCTGCCTGCCTCTCTGCCTACTTGTGATCTCTCTCTGTCAAATAAATAAGTGAAATCTTTAAAAAAATTAAAATAAGATAAAATAAGGGACCATCTACACCAGCCAGGACGCCTCATACACACTCCGAGATGTCCAGAAGCAATTCCGAGGAGGCACCAGGTGATACGTGCTAAGGCGACGCCCTCTGACAGCGTGGAACCGCAGCAAAGGACGCATTTTGACCTGTGCCCAATTATAGAAGAAGTGGTTTTACTCATCTGGTCATTCTTTAAAGTTTTTAGTATGAAAAATGTCATATACATACCCAAGAAGACAGATGGCCCATTTTATCTGTACCCCCACTGCTTGCCTCCCAGGGAAGTCAGTCCCAGACATCATATCGCTTCACCTCGAAACATTGCAGCACTTGTCTCTAAAAGCTAAGGACTCCACCTGCCAAGTGTTTAATAAAAATACTCATGCTAAATTGTTTTAACTCGACCTGCTTGCCCGGCCTGCTTCTCTGATCCCCACCCTCCCACCCATCTGATTTATCTTCATCCTTTGGAAATATCGTAATTGGCTAGCAGCTGGGAAATCTGGGAACCATCGCTGACAGCCACACTCCTATCCACACTATATCCCGTGTGCATTGGGATTTGCAATCTGCGAAGGACCTACACGCATGTACATCCCTCTCTCCAGAATGCTTTACATTCTAGCCGATGCTGGCAACATCTCCTGCAGGACTTTCTGCCTCTCGGGTGCAGAGACAAGCGAACTAGTATTATAGGCAGGAAAGTGGGTTTTTGCAAAGCTGTATGAAACAGGTAGCATCACAATTTCCCCATGACTCATCCCCCCACGTTATCAGACGCTGCGGGCAAGCCAGGGAGTGGGTGAGGTATTTCAAACATGTTGTGTCATTGAAAAACCGTCCTCTGGAGTTGGCACTATGACAAAGTATAATGGCCCTTTCCCCCTTTTTACAAATTAGAAATCTCAAGTATCAGAAAGTTGGGGGCGCTTGTTCAGGATCAACTTTGGAACACTCTGGAATACCAGCCCAGGTCTGTCTGGCTCCTACACTGGGCAGTGATCGACCATACTACGCCCCAACCCTGCCCTTCCCAACCTTCCTGCAGCCTCACCATCACGCATTCCTTCTTCCCCAAGGGCAGCAAAGGAGTTGGCTGCTGGAGGTCTAGATCCTTTACCCCCAAATGCTAAACACTTCAGTATATTTTAGTGAAGAATGGAGAAGAAGCAGATCATTCATCTCCAAGCATTTCAAATTCCAGAGTTTCACTTTTCAGAAAATTAATGAAGCTGAAACTTCAGGGTCTCTCGCTGGCTGAGACTCTTTCAGGCCTGGGAGGTGCACTACCAATATCTTCACACAGTCTTATGTTTTTGTAAAATTGGCGAAAGTCAGTGGTTTTTAAGTTATTTTTTTTTAAAGAGAGCCCCCAAAGTTCTGGAAGCTGTAGGCCCCATAGCTTGAATACCCCCCCCCAATCTCCCCAATCCCAGGAGTCTTGACCACCCTTGTGATGTTGGCTTGAGACCTGGAGGGGGAAGTCAAGGAGGGGGCCTTGGTCCCACGTCCTGTGGTGGGGCAGCAGGAAGCTGTGTGTCTATCTCCAAACATTTGAACAGCCTGAACTTTCCCATAGGAACCCTGACACTGTATCTATGTGTAGTTGAAAGAATGTATTTATAATATTTCTCAAGTACACTGTGGGCTACGTGAGCTCTTGTGCGCAGACCAGGGACACCAAAGACCAGATAGAATATTGTTTCTATGCAAAATACATTCCAAATACGAATGGTCAACATAAAAAGAAATTGTGCATCATCAATGGAAATATGTTAGTTGTACATGTCCAGATCCGGCCCATTCTTCAAGCCTCAGTCTGAAATCTGCTTTATGAGCCTTCCTGGATTGGCTCCAAGCTGAGTTATTCCTTTGTGTTCTGAAATTCCAACACTTTATAGCACTTATCACCTTCTTCCTTGAATGATAGATATTTGTGTGCCTGACTTAGCTTGTCTACTCTACTGCAAGTCCAAGGGGGGTGGGCCCTTTCTTACTCATCTTGAAATCCCCTTAGTGTCTAAACTAAGTCATAAATAGTCATTGGTTGAATAAATGAATGCATGCATGATTGAGTGAATAAAATTTGTTAGGGATCCATCTCTCTCTTGAATTTATTTTAAAGATCTTATTTATTGGGGCGCCTGGGTGGCTCAGATGTTAAGTGACTGCCTTCGGCTCAGGTCATGATCCCAGGGTCCTGGGATCAAGCCTGCTTCTCCCTCTTCCGCTCCTCCTGCTTGTGCTCTCTCTCTCTCTGTCAAATAAATAAAATAAAATCTTAAAAAACAAAAACTGAAAAACCAAAGAGCCCTCATTTTCTCCATGACATCATCTTAGACTGGAAGTTTCTTGTACAGAGAACTGGTACTTTTCTTGTGGGAAATGGGTTCCCTGACTTTTATCCCCACGGGCCCGGTGGGGAGTTGGCAGAATTCATTTCCTTCTCCTGCCTTGTTAACAACCATAAACAGCGCAGGGAGTCCTTCTCCTTGCCCGAGGCATGTCCTTCTTCGGTTTGGACAAGGGCAGGTGTGGCTGAGGGACAGATATAAAGCCAAGATAAGGGCCCCACAGGGCTCCTGGCCACAAGGCTGAGTCACTTCGTCTCCAAGCCATCACCAAAGCATGGGTTTTGTTTTCAAGTGGTCTGAGATGAAATGGTATTTGTTAAAGAAGAGAAATTCCGTACATTTTTGAGAACAAGATAAGAGCTGGATAAACAAATGCCCAGTTCACGTTGTTTTATACGGTATTCCGGGGATTATAATGAGGACAGTCTCTATGAAGTCAAATCAGAACAAGGAACACTGAACTGGTACGAGGTTTTGATTATTACTGGCTTACGCCTGGGTCGGCGCCATCATCCATCACCCACATCTACAGCTGAGGAAAGTCAGGCCCAGCAAACTTGAGTGGGTAGCTCAAGATCTTTTTTTGAGCCTTGTAAATTCGAGACAGGGAGAAGAGGAAGCAGAGGTGAAGGAAAGGGCGAGGGAATTAGAACTCCATCTCAACCCCTGTGCATCTGAGGTCTCCTGTTTTTTCCACTCCCCTGGTCATGTTCCTCGTGATTAAACCTCTAAAGGTTCATAATCAGAAACATTTGGGTAAGAATCTTACTTCCAGGTTGTGCTAACTCTGCAACCTTGGGCTCCTTTCTCTAAGGTTCAATTTTCCCACCACTTTCCTATTGCTGGAGATGGTACTTCCTCGCAGTGTCATCACGAGCGCTAAATGCAGCGTGCGTGGAGTCTGAGTTAGGACAGACCCTTAGGAAACGATCCTCCTATCCCTCGCTATCCATATTCCAAACTAGGATTCTACCTCCTACAGCACCCAGCTCTGGATATTTGTTATCGCGTCTTTAGCCTAGAGAGCTTTGGTTCTGGGGTATCGAGAAGTGGTGGACCAGCCCCAGATGTACTTCTTCCTCCGCGTTTTGTCCAAGCTGCTTCTGTCAGGAGCCAGGAGGGGACTGGAAACAGCTGCGGTGGCCTCCCCTTCATTGCCAGCAGCCCCTTCCGCTTCTCCAGCCCACGTACTGCTCCTTGCCAAGTCCAAGTCGCCTTGTTTGACTTTCTGATAAGAGATGGGGGAGCAGTAATGTTGCTTATTCATATTATTTGCCCTAGACTTTGACACTTCACGACAACACATGGCACGGCCTAATGGTCTTCAGCACTGCCCCCAACAGACTGGAATTTCCTGGAGCCCACTTAGTGCCAAGCATTTATGTTCTCCTCACTGGAAGGGAGTAAGTGAGGCACAAGAGATAGCCAACAACAAAATTGTCCTTGGTGCCCAAGCTTGGCGGACTTCTGCAGGCTTTGGTTATTAATGCAATTGGAGCAGGAAAAAGCTGATACAATTGAGCAGAGAATCATTACCAACCCGGCTTAAAAAGAGACAAAGATGCGTAAGCAAGTGCAAAAGGTCAAAGAAAAAATTTAATACAGAGGGCAAAGCAGCAAAGATAGTTGAGAATTCCAAATAGTCTCACGCGTCTTAAAGGGACAAGAGTCACTATTTTTTTTTTTTTATGTATGATGCAGATGGCTTGTTTTTGGTGTCCCAAATGACAGCCCTCGGTGCCAATCTACCATCTACGATAGTGCCTAGGTTTTTTGTTTTTTTGTTTTTTAAGATTTTATTTATTTATTTGACACAGAGAGAGAGATCACAAGCAGGCAGAGGCAGGCAGAGAGAGAGGGAAGCAGGCTCCCCACTGAGCAGAGAACTGGATGCGGGACTCGATCCCAGGACCCTGAGATCATGACCTGAGCCAAAGGCAGAGGCTTTAACCCACTGAGCCACCCAGGCGCCCCATATAATGCCTAGGTTTTATTTTACAAAAATTGAGACAGTGGTATCTCGCCTAATTTTTTTTTTTTAATGTTACTTGAGAGAATCCCCATTAGGAACTTCCATTTTTCAACGTTCCGAAAGCTGGATTTCTTGTAATGACCTAGGATATTGCTGGCAAGTATAGTTCTGACATCGTTGGGCCCGAATTCTGGAAGCAGAGGCCCCGAGCTGGTCAGAGAGAAACAATGGTTATTTGTGAAGGAGAGGACACTGAGAGCTCCGCGTCTCTGAAAGGGGAGGCAAGACCCTGCTCAACTCTAAGGCTCCAGACCTTTATTTGGTGAAATGCAGTGTCAGGGGACACAGAGTGAGTGTGTAAGAGCTTACACATTCATCAGAACCCGAGCCACAGTGTGGGAAGAGAACCTCAAGCCATTTCCGCAAATACCTGTGGCTTTGTGTAAGTATGAACGTATAACAAGGAAGTCTGTTATTTTACTCTAAAATCGTTTTTCCATTTTTAAAGGAAATCTGTTTGCCTTACAATGACCACACAAGTCTGGGAGTGATTTCTTAAACTTCTCAAATGCATCATTTCTCCAAACAACTGAATACCCACTAAGAGGAAGAAACAGTTGTTATTTCTACCTAGCAAATAATGTCGGTCATACTGAGTACAGGTGCATTTATTTGCTTTCTAGATGTGCCCTTGAACAGGTAACATATAATGTGTTCTTTATCTTAACAAAAAGACAGCAATCCACACACAGTCTTAACACGAAAGGACCTTGTATTTTCTTAAAAGAGGTTAGCCTTCTTAGAAGAGGGAGGGAAGGGTTTTCAGGCTTGTCAGAGAAAACGTTTTAACTGATTTGATTTGATTTAAAATAGAAACGTAAGAAAACTGCTTGACCTGTAATAGCAGAATTTTGCCTGATTCATAAAAATTCCCATGTGTATAATCCTTTTACTTTTCAAATCTTTCACATACAAATTTAAACTCCCTGAGGATGAGCAAGGAAAACTAATACTTGGAGAGTGTCTAAAATATGCCAGGCATTTTGTTGGGAACTTTGATACATTGTTTCGATTAATTTCCACCAGAGCCCTGGGAGATGTGAGGCTCTAGAGACCACTTTATTATGTGGCTTCTGGTTGCATCAAAGATAAGGCATTCATTTCAGTCCATTCATTTCCAACGTCCCTGCTGCCAAAAGAAATGGAATTAGGGCATAGAAATCCTTTTCTCAGAGAATATGACTTTATCACTGATAATCCATTTGTATGTTGAGTGATCTTAAAACTAATATTATATTGTAAAATTGTACCCGAGAAAGAGAACTGAACAGTTTTTCTAGTCAAAATCCAAGTTCTTGTGTAGCATCTTGAGGTTCTAACGTCAGTGACAGGAATAATGAAGTAGATACATTCATCATAGACCTTAACATACAATTGGGGAGCCTTAAACTCTTCCAACAGGCTTGGGTCGTATTTTTCAAATTACATTTTCCCACATAAGAGTATCATTGGAGCAAATATTTTCTCGGAATCCAACACGACGACTGCGAATTATGTAAACATTTTGTGGTCATGTTTTCTGTTAAATATATGGCTTTGAATTTGGAAGAATGGAGGAAAGGAGGATCTAGTAGGTTTGTGAAAATGATCACCAAGTCCCTGAAGTACTTGGGCTCGTTCTTCGTCTCTTAGGTCATTTTTATGTAAGTGTATAAACATATGGGTCAGTACCCTAGTAACCACAAAGACCACGTCAGCAGGAAATCGTCCAACAGCATTCCACAGCCCTTACGCTTCCCAGAGCATCGGAAGCAAGGAATATTGCTCTTCTCTTTCTTAAGTGTGGAAACAATGAGATTATTTCTAACGTAAACCTAATTCAATGTACGAGGTGGGGAAAAGAGGAAACCACTAAACAAATTCTCTGGCTCTCACGGGATTTGATTGCTCAACAATTATAAGGGCAGAATTGATTATGGACATTTCTAAATTGTCAAAATTGGAAAAAGCCATCACTAAGGGAAAAGAAACATGGGAATGGGACCTCTACCAATTGACGAGTTGATTGGTAGATTTAGTTGATCTCTCCTGAAGTACTAAAATGACAGCTTTAATATATCTTTTGTGAGGTATTAATGTTGCTTGAGAATGCTGGAAAGTTAAAATCCCCTCAAGATTCAAAGGAATACACCCCAAATTGTGGTACTTCAGGCACTGTATGCCCTGAGATAACGGGAAGACATTTGGGGAAAGACAGTCCTGCCCCCAGACCGTTGCCCACCAGTAAGCCCTAAGCATGGCTTCACTAGGAATTCTCACTAGAAAAAGTTAAATCACTGGGGCGCCTGGGTGGCTCAGTCAGTTAAGTGTTGGACTTTCAAGCTCAGCTCAGGTCTTGATCTCAGGGTCGAGAGTTCAAAGCCCTGTGTAAAAAATAAATAAAAATAAAAAGAAAGTTCAATCATTTCACTGTTCGGCGTGTCATTCCATCTATATGAAAGATTCCATGGAAGATACGAGATATATTTGGACATGGTCTTCCTATTTTATTACAAACTGCTACTTCAATATACCTGATCTCTAAATGTCCAGGTAAGGAGTAAAATGCTCCAAATTAAACTGAAATGGAATTTCTTCTATGTGTGTGGACCGATGCTAAACTTCACCATACCATGATATCCTGATCACATGTTACTAATTGCACTTTTGATATCTGCTCAGTTCCGTCATCAATGATTCATTCATTAATATTTCCTGAGTCAGGCATGCACTCTAATTACTAAGACTACTGCAGTAAAGGGACAGAAAGACCCTAATTCTCATGGGTCTTGCATTCTTATTATGGAAACTGAGGGCTTTACTATATTTTGGTTGAGGGTAAATTTTAGATAGGAAGTTATAGGAAAGACGCCAATTAAATTCAGATGCATTTAAAAAAAAAAGAACCCTAACTATGTCATGCTGGTTGGAAAGCTATGACTTTGAATGACTCAGAATGGCACCAACAACAGGTTGTTCTTCTGTAATAGCACAGAATTCTGCAGAGCAAAATGCTAGATATCTCATTAATCACTTATTTATTAAATACTGGGATGGTTAATTTTATGTGTCAACCTGTCTAGGCCACGGTACCCAGATATTTGGTCAAATATCGCAGATGTTGCTGTGAAAGGATTTTTTTTTTAGGTGAGATTTGATGTTTAAATCAGTAGACTGAGTAAAGCAGATTACTCTCCAAATGTGGGTGGGCCTTGTTCAATCAGGTGAAGGCCTTACTAGAACAAGGACTTAGGTCCCCTAGGGAGGATGGAATTCTACCAGCAAACTCCCTTCAAACTCAAACTGCAGCCTTAGCTCTTCCCAGGGTCTCCAGACTGCCAGCCTTATGATTTTGGACTTACCAGCATCCACAATCACTCATTCCTTAAATCTTTCTCTGTCTCTCTGTCCCTTTCTGTTGATCTCTGTCTCTGTCTCTGTCTCTGTCTCAATACGTCCTATTGGTTCTGTTTCTCTGGAGAACCTTGATTAATACAAGCATCTACATCGCTTTGAGAGATGACGAACCTCCATGGAAGCCAGGGTTCAAGCCATGCATATAAACAAGAAGGAACAAATCTTGTGAGTTTTGCCCATTTAGGAAGCATGTTCACATATATATTAAATTTTCATGCAAGTTTATTGTTATCACCAATTTACAAATAAGGAATCAGAGGCTCAGAGAATTTAAATGGCTTGTGCAGGTTCATACAGCTAATAAATGAGAAAGCCAAGAAACTGTTTAAACATAAGTTTGAGATCTAATATACTTCAACCTTCTGTTTTGAAAATTTTCAAAAAAAAAAAAATACAGAGAAGAATGCAGTATAATCTACCCATTAACTAGATTTAACAAAAAATATTCGACACCTTTACTTCATCTTTTGCTGAAAAGTTGTTTATTAGAGACATGTCATTTCATCTTTAAATAGTTAGAATGTTCCTCTGAAAAATGGGAACATTTTCCTACAGAACTAGAGTAGTATTATTACCAAACTCAGTGAACAGTAATTCCCCTCTCATCAACAAATACCCAGACAATATTCGAATTTCCCCCATTGCACCAAAATCGTCTTTGACAGATGATTTATTCAAACCAAATTCCAATTGAGATTACACCTTCCATGTGGCTGCTTAAAAAAAATTAAAATTTTCTTTTCATCAGTGCTCCTCTGCTGCTTTTAATCTTGACATTGACTTGCTGAAGTGACCTACTGTCCTGTTTCCTCTCCCACTTTCTAGAATTCTCCATTTTCTCCAGAGGCCGTTTCACTTGCTCTTTGGTCTCTTGTATTTCCAGTAACTTGGAAGTTAGAGGTGAAAACTTGATTATATTCAGGTTAAATGTGTTCTCGTTCTACCATATCACCCTGATTTCTTTGTACAGAAATTTTACCCATAATAATTATCCACCTAGCTTTGTCAGTGCCTTTTTCGTTTGGGGGAGTGAAGAAACCAGGAAATACCTTGTCGATGAGGATTCTGGGCTCGCTATAGCAGGCTTCGGTGCTTATAGAGATCCACACTAAAGGGGCTTTCTACCTCTTGGTGCATTATCTCCAAGGCCGGACAGCCTATTGACCAGTTGAAGACGACTCCTGTCCTCATCAGTTTATTTAACAAAAGAGAATTGAGAGTGCTACTAATTTGCCAGAAAACAGAATTTGGGTCCTTTTACAAAACATTCATAGTGGTCTACACAGTTGCAGGCTCGAGTTTTGGCCCGGCCCCTTGAATGGCCAACAGCCGCTTGGGGTAAAGAAGCATCTGTGGGCTACCATGTCATGTGGGCCCCATACAAGGACTAAACTTGTCACCTGGCTTATTACAGCTATTTTCCAATCGGCCGAGTTGACCATGATTACAAAAGAACTCACTGAAAAGATATGATTTCTGCAACTTAAGGATTACCCTTTCACATCTTTCTTCTTAATGGTACCTCTACAAATGTATATTTTTTTATTCCCATGGAGGTTAACTGTAATTTTATTTCTAAAGATGGAGTCAGCATGAGATGGAAGATGTTCATTCCATGCTTAATTCGAGAGACTCCTAGGCACACCTGGGAGCAGGCAAAGCACTCAGGCCCTCGGCGAGTTTCATTGAGTCTCTTTAAATTAGCTTCCGTGGAAATAATGTTTATGTAAAATAAAAGTGAAAAAAAAAAAAACCCACAAAAATAGGCTATGCCTCCATGGGTCCGTGTACTAAATGCAGACTGAAAATTAGAAATGACGATTATTTAAAAATCAAAATTATGAGGTTCCTTTTTTCTTCCACGTTGCGCATGTACCTACTTTACAATGTTTAAACCTACTTTAAAATAAAGTACTTACAGGGGCCTCTGGGTGGCTCAGTCGGTTGAGGGTCTGCCTTCGGCTCAGGTCATGATCTCAGGGTCCTGGGATCCAGCCCGGCATCAGGCTCCTTGGTCAGCGGGGATCCTGCTTCCCCCTCTCCCTCTGCCTCCAGCTCCCCCTGCTTGTGCTCTCGCCCTCCCTCTCTCTAATACATAAATAAAAGAAAGAACCTACAATAAATAAATAAATAAATAAATAAATAAATAAATAAATAAATAAATAAATAACAAAGTACCTGCTCTGAAACTTCTGGGTGGGAAGGCCTGGGTTCCCGCCCTCGCTCTGCCACAAACTATCCACACGGCCTTACCTAGCTTTCCACCCATCAGAGCTCCAGGCTCTTCATCTGTAAGTTGGAACTAGCACCTGCCCTTTGATCTCGCCCGACTGTTTTGATTAACAACTGAAATAACTTATAAAAGGGCTTGATAAGCGGCAAAATGAAAGAAAAAAGGCTTATTATGGGGCACTCGGCAGTTCTGCGCTCAGGCAGGCATATTTATTAAATGTCCTTGGTAGGTGGTGCCCGGTAGCAGGGAAGGAGGAAGCAAACAGCAATAAAACAGCAGTCTTACGGGCCAGGTTGCTGCCCTCCGTGTCCTGGTTTAGCATGGGGACACGGGTGACACGGGTTTTGGGGAGGTGGCGGGAACAGAAACAAATGAATATGGAAACCAGTATTTATTGGTATGTCCGATTAAAATCAAGATGTGGCCCTTGGTGTCTTGCACGGTGGCGCTGGGGGCCTTTCTTGTTCTCGTCCTACTTGCTAATCGGATTCTGCTTGGCGTCCTCGTGACCTTTCTCTCCTCCGTTCAGAAATGTGACTCTGCGAAACCGCGTCAGGTTGGTACAACTCCAGCTCTCTGTGGCTCCCCGAGCTTGCGATCTTGGGGGAACCTGAAAAGTTGGTATTTTCAGTGTCTTGCCTGTTGGGAGAGGTGACGAGATGGGGTACCGGCCTGATGCCACCAGGCAACGTTCTCCCGGAGGAGGGACCAGTGCCAGCTGTGCTCTAGGACGTGGAGTCAACAACGCCTGAGGCTAGCTCCGCACAGACACCCACCTTCACTTTCCTCCTCCGGAAAGTGGGGGCAATCCCAGTCCTGGCCTCATCAACCGCTCTTTAAGGTATGATTGCTTTGATTTTCAGGAGAGTCTCCTCATGAGAAGGCTGCAGGCCACCATGCCCAATACCGGTAGGCTCACTAGTCTCCGGAGACGACGTTTGAGCTACCCCAGCCCAGCTGAGAACCTAAAGGCTTGTCTGGGCGCCGACAACTAGGTAGGAATGGACCAAGTGACTTCATCTTTGGTGCATGAAGGTCATAAACCCCACTGCCTACAGGTGGCTGAGGCAAGCGCTGGACCGTCTCTCCCAGTTCCATTCCCCTCCCGTGGATCGATTCCTGTAGGGGACCAGCACCCACAAGGGAGCAGTCTGCCGGAGCACGGCTGCAGGTGCTGCCCAAGGAGCGCACCTCACGTAGGACCCCCGATCCATTCCTTTGTTTGCCCAGCCTCTTCAGATTCACCCTGACTGCTCCCAGAGCAGTCTGCCCCCTTCCATCAAAGCACTCAACACATTTCATCTCGATACTTTTACTCTCTACTGTCCCTAGACTGTGAACTCCGTGAACACATTTTTCCTACACAGCCCTAATCCCAGAGCATATGGAAGGCACTGGGTAAATATTTTTCTGAATGAATGAATAATACTTGTGTAGTAGGCCTAGTTCTTGGACATCTGCCTCCATCTGAAGCAGGATTTCCTGAGAATAAATTGAGATAAAAGGGAAGGTTTATTTGTGCATCGGCATCTCCAGGGAGCCCTGGTGCTATCCGACAAGAAAAATGACGCTGTATCTCGCCCTAGACGGATAAGTGGGGTCCTGGGCATGCTGGCCTGGATCAGTGTTTGACGTTTCAGAGCCTGAGTCCAGAAGCCTGCATAGACCCGAGATAGAATCTTCCTTGAGAGGTGACTTATGAAGCCACGGAGACTAGCCAGGGGGTCGTCCGGCCAGAGAGGTAAGTAGGGGAAGGAGATTCCCGGTTTAAGCTGAGCGGATGTAAACCAGGGAAGCCGAGCAGCGGAGAAGCTTCAAGCAGGGCATGGGGGACTGGCCCTTTCCGTGCTCTGCTTCCATGTGGGGGGATCCATACAGCCTCCGGGCCAGGACCGCTCCCTAAATGTGCCGATTGCATTCAGCAGTTCCTCGCCAGCAGCCGTTAGATGCCCTTTTCCAGTTGGATCAACTCTCAGTGTCTCTAGCCATCACTAAGCTGGACTGCATCTGAATATAGGACTATGGGTGATAAGAAACGGTCTGTCTGACCTGCCTAACCGTTAGAAGAGTGGATGAGGTCTCTTTTACTCACAGCGCTCCAGCTGCATTCCAAGGGTTGGTCTCAGTATCTTCCTCGTTTTTAGGATTACGAAAAAGTCAAGCAATACAGTGACATATCCCACAGACATGATCGAGCTTTTTCCCTCTCAGTTTGTCATTTCTAGTCCAGTTCTGGACGGAACTCCCTCTCCCCTCCATCCAGCCAAGGCCCACTGGGACTTGGCATGTGCCCAGTTTTTCACCTGCGGACTCCCTTAAAAGCTCTGGTGTGTATCCCCCCAAGCCCTCCCAATCCTGGACCACATAAAGTAGTATATTTATCCAATCTTGGCTCCCAATCTTGCACCCTGGTCCACTGGCTAGCAGGAACATTAGATCTTCCAAAGCAATGTCTCTTTCTACTATATCCTCCCAGTGCACCAGGAAAATGCTTTATCTGCAAAGTCAAAGCACCTTAATTAAGGTTCTTTTCCCCCTTTACTTCTTTAGGAGAACCTCATCCTCCCCATGCCCACTGAGTCAAATAAGCATGTCTCATATAGAAATATTTAAAATATAAAATAATTTTTTTATTGTGGTACAATATACATAACATAAAAGACACCATTTTTAAGTATACAATTCACTGGCATTAAGTAGATTCACATTGTTGTGCAACCATCACGACTATTTATCTCCAGAATCTTCTCATCTTCCCAAACTAAAGCTCTCTACCCAGGAAACACTAATCCCCGTTCCCCTCCCCCCCTCCCAGGGAACGACCACCATTCATTCTACTTTCTGTCTCATATAAATGGAATCATACAGCAGTTGTTGTTCTGTGACTGGTTTATTTCACTTAGAACAATGGCCTCAAGTTTCATCATGCTGTAACATGTGTCCGAATGTCCTTCCTTTTTAAGGCTGTATAATATTCCTGTGTGTGTGTGTGTGTGTGTGTGTGTGTGTGTGTGTGTGTTTGCCACATTTGATTTGTCCATTCATCCATCAGTGGACACTTGGCTTGCTACTTTTTGGCTATTGTGAATAAGGCTACTATGAACATTGTTGTACAAATATCTGCTTGAGTTCCTGCTTTCAGTTCTTTTGGGTATATACCGGGGAGTGGAATTAATGGGTTCAATGGTAATTCTATGCTGAATTTCTTGAGGAACCATCACAATGGTTTCCACAGCACCTGTCCCCTCACACGTTCACGCCAGCAATGCAGGAAGGCTCCAGTTTCTCCACAGCCTTGCCAATGTTTGTTCTTTTTTCAATAAAGCCACTCTATTTTTTAATAATTGAGTGGCTTTATTAAATTTATGAAGCAATATATCACGTGGTTTTGACTTGCATTTCCCTAATAAATAGTGATAACGAGTACCTCTTCATGTGCTTATTGGCTATTTGTATCTTTTGGGGGAAAATGTCTATTCAAGTCCTTTGCCCATTAAATATAGAAAATAATTTTTACTGTAATTCAGAGGAACTCATTTCTTACAGTTCTTTAATATATATGTATATATGAATATTCGTATCTTATTACAGGCTAGTGTCCCTTATCAACTCATACTGATTTGGGACATACCGAGGAAAAATATAAAGAAACTGTAGGCACGTTGTATGATCTGAACATAAATATGCATATACATGCCATACTTACTCATTACCTACATTTGAGCAGTGCACCGAATGTTTTTCATGGTAAAACATCAAATAACCAAATCTTAAAAATCATACTCAGCCAAAGCCGGGAGAGCTCCAAATTCACTCAAAGCTGAAGCAGAAGCTGAATATCACCGCCACAGATTAAACCTCGGAAGTATGAAAATAAGTGACATGTTGTCAAAACTTAATTAGGATTATAATTTGACCCTTAAATATTTTAGTAACCAATATTTTAAAGTTTGACATTATTGTGCAGGAACAAAATTTGTCAGTGTTGTCATCTGTGAGATCACTTTTGCAGGCACTTCCCTGCACATTCACCAGACTCAACTGCCACCAGCATTTTGAGCAAATGGCATTAGTCTTATGCAGGACAGAACGCAATTCGGTTTTCAGTACTGACTTTTTTCAAAGGAACTGTGCATCTAGGAACATCTCGAAAATATCTTATATCTTCAATTACCAAAAAATGGTTGGCAGAGCGCAGCAAACATTTGGCAGTCTTTATATTTCTTATAAAGATTTATTTACTTATTTGAGAGAGAGCGAGCGTGCCCACAAGTGGGAGGGGCAGAGGGAGACAGAGACCCAAGCAGACTCCTCCTCCTCCCGCTGAGTGGGCGGAGCCAGAGAGAGGCTCCATCTCAGGACCCTGAGATCAGGACCTCACCTGAAATCAAGAGTTGGGCGCTTAACCAACTCTACCAGCCAGGCACCCTAGCAAAGCTTTATATTTTAATGTTCAGTTTCTATTGGCTCAACTCTATAAAGAATTGTTTTCTTCTAAGTGTTCCTACAGCATCTATTTTTAAGTTTATTAGAAGGAACAAAATGTATTTGGGATACCTAGTTTTTCTCTCACAATTTTTTTTTAAACATTTTATTTATTTATTTGAGAGAGAATGAGAGAGAGAGAGCATGAGGGGGGGGAGAGTCAGAGGGAGAAGCAGACTTCCCTCCAAGCAGGGAGCCCAATGCGGGACATGATCCTGGGACTCCAGGATCATGACCTGAGCCAAAGGCAGTCACTTAACCAACTGAGCCACGCAGGCTCCCTGTCTAACATATTTTTTTAAAGATTTTATTTATTTATTTTAGAGAAAGAGTGCACACACGTAAGCTGGGGCTCAGGCAGCAGGAGAGGGAGAGAGAGAATCTCAAGCAGACTCCCCACTGAGCACAGAGCCCAATGCCAGGGGGCCGGATTCCACGACCCTGAGATCATGAACTGAGCCAAAACCAAGAGTCAGTCGCTTAAACCGACCGAGTCACCCAGGTACCCCTCCAATATTTCTTTTTTTCCCACGATTGACACACTTTAGTGTATCTATTTGGATTAAAGATAACTCATCATGGATTTACTGTACACTGTGTTGGATTTTTTTTCCTTGTGGAATTGAGACAGCAAAGTTGACATTATGATTTTAATAATACTCTCATGAGATACGAAGAATTTTCAAACGGAACATTTTTTTAAAAGACTCTTGGCTTAAAGAGAATTTTTTTAAAACTAAATCAAATGCAGTCGTTACAGATTATTTTGATTAGTGATAGAATTGCGAGTACAACAGTTCTGAAAATATTGGAATCATGATATAATCACTATTCTATTACCTTATGTTAGTAATTAAATTTTTATAAAAATTTTTGGCTCCAGGGGCGCCTGGGTGGCTCAGTGGTTTAAGCCTCTGCCTTCGGCTCAGGTCATGATCTCAGGGTCCTGGGATTGAGCCCCGGATCCGGATCCGGCTCTCTGCTCAGCGGGGAGCCTGCTTCCACCTCTCTCTCTGCCTGCCTCTCTGCCTACTTGTGATCTCTTTCTCTGTCAAATAAATAAATAAAATCTTAAAAAAAAATTTTGGCTCCAAAAATAGATAATGTCCTTTCTAAAATTAACTATCTAAAACACTTTCATTTAAATATTTCATGATATTCATGAATATTGCAGCATTTACTCGGGCAATTATAAATTCATGTAGCACTTTTCCCTGGCAGAATTTCAACAGGGGAAGTACCTAAGGAGATTTTCCTCCAAGTTATATTTAGAATGCTTAATTGTATTTGAAAGGGTATCTTCAGATAATAACAATAAATCCATGGCAGGGTTATTGCCGTTGTTGACACTGTCACACCAATTAGACGCTTTGGGAAGCTGTGGCATCTGCTTGCTTGATCATTGAGCAGCAGCGTCTCAGGGATTCTAGAAATGTCGCTCGGGAAGCGCTGGGCTGTTTGGCCTTCCAAAGGCTGAAAACAAAGCTGAAGTTAAATCGCAGAGTTGGGCCCAGCACCAAGGCTGAAGTCCAATGCCACTACATCCCTAAGATATGCATTATTTATCTCTAAAAGCTGAAAGATAGAAATGAGAGCTCCGTGAGCATGGGGAATCCTAGGCCATCCTGAGCGCCATTAAATTTGGGGGGCTGTCATTTGCGTTTTCTGAAGAGCAGCGACAGCTAAAAATAGAAAGCAATCAGAGGCAAAGTTTATTGGCATTCGGCCGGATCTACTAACATTACTCCTTATGTCAGTAATTTCAGATGCTCAGAATGGATGACTATTAGTAAATTCGCTGCTGAGTTTCTTTACTGAGTCATGACCACGTGCCAGCCGCTGTCTCGGCACTTTACGGGTACCAAAGCCTCCGGTCCTCACCCGGGGCCCATGAGAAAGGCAATTTTATTTTGATTGTCTTTACACGAACATGGAAGCCAAATCCGAAAGAGGCGAGGCAATTGCTCAAAATCCACAGACAGGGGGCGGCAAACCCAGGATCTGAAGCTGACGCCACCACGCTCCCCCCGGGGTGTGCGAGTCACGCGGACACGGAGGGATTGTCCCATGATTGGCTTCAGGTGCCCTGTTCGCTCAAGTTCCAGGCCTGGGGACTTTCCCCAGGGCTTTATGCCCAGGGGGCATGGAGGTGCAGGAAGAGACGGAGCACCCAAAATTGCAGCTGAGGAAAAGAAGGTTGAAGACTTAACAGGGAAAGGAAGAAATGAGGGGTAAAAGAGAAAAGGTAAGTGGGAATAAAACCAAGGATGCATACTGGTTTCTTTAATTGGCCTGGAGAAAGGCAGAGTTTACCTTGCTCATAGAAGAACACTTTGCTTGAAAAGACAAAATAATTAGTAAATAATTAAATTGAGTTAGGTAAACATTTTTTTCCTCTTCCGCCTCATTCTTCTTCTTCTTACTCCTTCCCCTCTTGTCTTCCCCCTCCTCTTCCTCCTCCCTGTTCTCCTCCTCTCCCAGCCCTTCCCCTTCTTTCCCTCCCCGCCTCCTCCTCCCCTCCCCTTCCTTCTCCTCTCTCTGCGCTTCCCCTCCAGCCCTTTCCCTCCCCGCCCTGATCTTCTCCTCCTCCTCCTCCCTTTTCCTCCTCCCCTTCCCCCTTCCCTGCCCCTCCCCCTCCCCTTCTCCTCCTCTTCATTTCTCCCTAAAGATGATATAAAAAAATCAGTGTTTGAAATTCTCAAGTGCTGGATTGGATTTTGTCACACAGGCTTTTCTAGAAGAGGCAAATGATTTTTTTTTTCTAAGTAATTTTTTTAAATCGTGGTAAAAAAAGTCACATAATATTAAATTTACCATCTTAACCATTTTTAAGTGTACAGTTTAGTAGTGTTAAGTATAGTCGCATTGCTTGCATGCTTAATAAAACTTTATAAAATAAAAGTAAAACATGCAAATAGAAAAAATGCCCAAATCATAAGATGCAGCATGAAAAATTACTACAAAGTTCACACATATGCAGCCTTCACTCAGGTTAAGAGATGGAAAGTTTCCAACACCCAGAAGCCCTGCTCAAGTCCTCTTTTAATCATATCTGCCCATCCCCCCACACCCCCACCCCCGATTAATCTCTAAACTGACTTCTAACACCAAAGATTAGTTTTGCCTGTTTTTAAATTTTGAACAGATGGAATCATATAGAATGTATTCTTTGCTGTCTGGCTTCTATCAGTTAATGTTACATCTGTGAGTCATTCATTTTACAGTATGCGACACTTGCTCATTCATTTCTGTTGCTATATAGTATTCCATATACAAATATACCGCTACCTAATCTATCCATCCTGAATGCTGATGGACACTTGAATTTTTTCCAGCTTGGGAATTTTTACAAATAACGGTGTACATAATGTGTACCTGTATTTTGGAATGGAATTGCTGGATCATAGGTTCCGCATGTGTTTGGCATTAGAAATTATTGCCAACTATTTTCTAAAGTGGTTGAACCAAATGTGTGAATTGTATGAAAGTTGTGTCACTCTATGTGGTAGACAGAATAAAGCTCGCCCTGCAAAGGTGTCCACAGTCCTACTTCCCAGAACCTGTAAATATATTATCTTACATGGCAAAAGGGACTTTGCAGCTGAGACTAAATTAAGGATCTTGACAGAGGGTTTACTCCAGATGATACAGGTGGGCCCAATATCATCACATGAGTCCTTAAATGTGGGGGAGAGAGGAAGAGAGTCAGAGGAGATGTGACCATGGAGGGATGGTCATAGAGAGGTAATGTTGCTGGCTATGAAGATGAAGGAAAAAGGACAAGAGCCAAGAAACATGGAGGTCCTTAGAAGCTAGAAAAAGCAGGGAAAACGAATTTTCCTGTAGACCCTCTAGAAAGGAATGCAGCCCTGTTAAAACATTGATATAGCCCAGTGAGACTCGTATCAGACTTCAGACCCACAAAACTGTAAGAGAATACATTTGAGTTGCTTTAAGTCACTAAATTTGTGGCAGTTTGTGGTAGTTATCAACGGAAAAGTAAGAGACTCCACTTCCTCAACAATATTTGGTATTTCAAGCTTTTTGCTCTTCCGGTGGGTTTATTATAGTATCTCACCGTAGTTTTGATTTATATTTCCCTGATGAGAAGTTATATAAGCACCTTTTTGTAAGTTTCTTAGCCATGTGGATATGCTCTTTTATGACGTCTGTATCTATTGCCCATTTTCCTATTGATTGTCCTTTCCTTATTGATTCGTGTAGTTCTTTGTATATCTTTGTATTTGTATTATCTATGTATTTATATTATCTTCCACTTTATAGCATGTATTTTCCCTCTCCTAATAGTGTCTTTGCATAACAGAACTTCTAGGATAGTCCAATTTATCTTTTTCCCTCATGGTTAGTGTTATTGTGTCTAAGAAATCATCCCCTACACCAAGACCAAGAAGATATTCTTCAAGAAGATCTTTTGAAACTTTATTGTTTTACATTTCATATTTGTATCACGACCCCTCTGGAATTGATTTTTGTGCATGGAGTGAGGTAGGGATCAAGTTTCTTTTCTTTCTTTCTTTTTCCTCACATGGCACACCAATTGACCCCACATCAGCTTTCTGTTACAACTCTACAGTGCTACTTTTGTCCTTCACTTACTACTACTCTACATTGCTGCTGCTGTCATAAATAAGGCAATTCATACATGCATGGTCTGTTTCTGGACTCTTTATTGGTCTGTTATGTCCACTCCAACACCACATACTCTTAATTTTTGTAGCTGTAATATAAGTCTGGAGGTCCAATAAAGGAAATTCCTCTCATTTCTTTGTTGTCCTTCAAAATTATTGGCTATTCTTGTCTTGGCCCTTTGCAGTTCCATAGACATTTTGAATCAGACTGTCAGTACACACACACACACACACACACACTGCTCAGATTTTTATTAGGAATGAATTGAATCAAACGCAACTGACATCTTTACAAAATTGAGTTTTCTAATCCATGGTCTTGATATAGCCTTACATTTTACTTAAGAATTTAATAAATTTCCCTCCATAATGTCTTTCTACTTTTGTATGAAATGGTCCTGCATATCTTTCATTAGATTCATTTCTAGGATTTGACTTTTTAAACACTATTGTAAATGGTATTACATTTTTAGATCTATGTATAATTATTGAATGCTGACATACATAGACCAGACCTTGTGTCCAGTGACTTTGCTACATTTACTTCTTAATAATTTATTTGTGGATTCTTGTATTTTCCACATATGCAATCACGCCATTGATGAATAATGACAGCTTTACTTTGGATGAGGCACATTTGGAACCCCCATACATTACTGATGAGACTATAAAATGGTGTGGCTGCTTTGGACGACAGTTGGCAACTCCTCAAAACACTAAAGATAGAGTTACCACGGGATCCAGCAATCCCAATCCTAGGTATATATCCAAATGAATGGAAAGCATGAATCTGCCCACAAATTTGCATATAAATGTTTACAGCGGCATTATTCATAATAGCTAAAAAGTAGAAACAATCTAAAGGTCCATCAACTAATGAGTGGACAAATAAAATGTGTATCTGTATAATAGGGTATTATTCATCCATACAAAGGAAAGGAATCCTGATAGATGCTACAACACAGATGAAACTTGAAAACATTATGCTGAGTGAAAGAAGCCAGTCACAAAAGACCATATAACTTATGAATCCATTTGTATACAACATCCAGAACAGGCAAATCTACCCAGATGGAGGTAAATTAGTGATTTCCTGGGGACTGAAGTGTGTGCGGGTGGTAATGGGGAGTGACTATTAACGGGTACTTTTCTTTTGAGGGTGATGAAATATTCTCAAACTAGATGGGGTGATGGTGGGACAACTCTGTGAATATTCTGAAAACCATTGAACTCCACACTTTAAATGGGTCACTTTTATAGCACGTGATTTATATCTCGATAAAGCGTGTTTAAAGTTTTTTTATGTAGGCCCTTGAAAGCTTAAAAAAGGAGGCAAAAGGACAATAATGTTGTGTAGTATAATGGCTGAATTGGGAGATTTTTGGCATTTCTTATTTTTTCTTTATACTGTTTTGGAATTTTATACATGTGTGTGTTTTTTTTTAAAGATTTTATTTATTTATTTTAGAGAGAAAGAGAGAGTGTGTGTGAGCGGGGAAGAGCGAATCCTAAGCAGGCTCCACACCAGCACACAGCCCAATGCAGGGCTCGATCTCATGACCCCAAGATCGTGACCTGAGCCAAAACCAAGAGCTGGATACACAACAAAATGAGCCACTCGGGTGCTCATTTTGTTCAATGCTCAATAAAAACATTATTTTTATTACTGGAAAAATAAAAAAGAACATATGTCACAAAGAGGTAGAATCTCTCCCTCCTCTTCTCCCCCCAGTAGAGACAATAACAAAAACAAACAAACAAACAAACAGAAATAACAAGAACATAGTTTGAAGGAGCAATGAGTTGGCACCCGAGTTCAAGATTATCTTAACCCAGGATAACTTGGCTTAAACCAGAAGAGTTAAGTGGTGGTAAACGGCAGGTAATGAAGCAAAGGGCATTTGGTAGAAAGGCTATACATATATTTATATATTTATATTATGTAATATTATATATTATATTATTATTATATCAGATCATATCACATTATTATATCAGTTTATATCACTATATTGTATCGGTTTCAGGTGTACCTCACAGGGATCAGACACTTGTACACACTGCGAACCGATCACCACAGTAAGTCTCATTACTAGGACTAAAGGCACATGTTTGGGATTTTCATGGAATTGAAATGAGCAAAATATAGAAAGACAGTTTTTGTGTCCTTGGCCGGAGTGAATGAAAAAAGCCTAGTTGGAAAGTTGCTAGTAGGGTTTGAAGTGGTTAATACTCCGGTCAGGACGTTATGTGAGAAAAGAGTGAAAAGGTAATCTTAAACCTTTCAATGGCTCAATCGGCAGGGAATAGTGATGGCCTAGTTGGCGAGACCATACACGTAAAAGGGCAGAAGCTCTCTTGATGCCAGAGAAATTGGCTGGGGAAGTTTTGATGGAAAAGTTGTGGATATGATGATATATATAAATGCTATTAGAATGAGGATTCCAGTGTCTGAATTCCAACTTCCTTATTTGCGATCTGACTTTTGACAAATTACTTAACTTCTTTGAGCTTTGGTTTCCCTTATTTTAAAAATGGTAATATCGGGGGCGCCTGGGTGGCTCAGTCAGTTAAGCGTCTGCCTTCCCTCAGGTCATGATCCTGGGGGTCCTCAGATCAGCCCCTGTCCGGCTCCCTGCTCAGTGGGGAGGCTGCGTCTCCCTCTGCCCCTCCCCCTCCTAACACTTTCCCCCTCTCCTACAACCCCCTTCCCCCCTGCTCATGATCTCTCCCTCTCTCTCTCAAATAAATAAATAAAATATTTAAAAAGGAAGGGTAATACAGGGTTGTTTTAAGGGTTAGATCAGGAAGTACATAAAAGCACTCAGCAAAATATGTGACATATACAACTCAAAAATGTTGCCAAAGGCACCATATTACCATTGAGAGAAATGGGGTGGGGGATGCACAGGACCTCCCTGTACATGTTTTGCAACCTCCTATAAATCTGAAATTATTTCAAAATAAACAGTTTAAAAAATGGATTGGCTATCTTGAGTACAAATTGTATTGGGTCACTGTGCTAATTTTTTTTATTTTTTAATTTTTCTATCAAATGAAGGCATCGAAGACCAGGAACACAAACAATTGGTTCCAAAGAGTTACACAGAAGCGAAATGAGAGTGGAAGCAATTTGTTCTGAACCATAGACCCACAGAGCAGCGTTACTGTGAAGTGACCTTAAAATCAACGTATGGCTTATTCGCTGAGTTTATCTGGCTTTCAGTATATGGTTTACCTGTGGTCTTTTCCTGATTCAACTTGACTCACGCGTCCAGATTTAGAAGAATAAGCATTTCCTCAGCACATCCTCTGCAGGCTAGACTCTTCCACATTGCTTGGAACCGCAGCTAACATTTTCTGCATTTTGAGAGGAAGACACAAAGAAAATTAACGCTGCTATTTTAATGTACTCATTGCTCACCATTTTCACATCTTAGGATTTACCATAAAGTTAAACATTGTGAAACAAATTGTAGAGGCTGCTGTACCTTGGCTGGAATAACTACATTCTCAGTGGAGAATCCCTTCGGCTCTACTAACGTTTTCTACTTGGCTTACGGTAGTGGTTCTAACAGGATTCTCTATTCTATTCAGAACAAGCCTATGCTAAAACTTGCAGCAGCGGCGGCTGACCGGAAGAAGGAGCTTCTGTTCTGTCCCATTCCATAGGCAGCCTTCAACTCTTGTAAATAGAGAAAGAAGAGCATGAATAGGGGTGACTCCGATGGGGCTCAGTTATGCAGCTATTTCCCCCTCCATTCTTTCCTTCTTTCTTTTTTAGCATGGTCTGAGAAAATGTATCGTTAGCTAATGTGCGTAAAAAGAGGTCCGATGTCTTTGAAAAACAAAACCAAACTATGAAAGATCTAGGAAACGCTAAGTTTTCACATTTTGGAAGGTCACCTTGACCTTGAACTTTAAAGGGAGCTGGAAGATGCAAGGGAACAGAGATAAGAAAAATTGTACACAAATATTTACCTTTATACAATTTACCAGAATGTGTAAAGGAGGCTTTCAATAAGAGACTAATTGGGGCAATTAATTAAAAAAAAAAAGAGGAAAATGTTTGTTCTTTTTACTGGGGAATGGCAGTCTATGAGGGACATCTCATCAACCTGGCTCCCAAAAACACAGAGATGAATAGAAATGAATGTTAAAACTTTGTTTAAAAAGCACTTTCTCTTATAAGTATTTCTCCATTTTCAGACTGATCCATTTTTTTTTTACTGTTCAAAACAATAACTAATAGATCTGCCTGTTTTATCTTCTCAGCTTCAGGAATGAACATTCTGAAGAAAATAGTCAACAATTCAATTACCGATACAAAAATTAATAAATGGGATAGCCTCATGCAATGCCAGGTAGGTTTTTTTATTGGTAATATTGTCTCCATGATATTTATTGTGTTTGTTTTTGAAGAGCCAAATATATCCATTTCCAAGGCTCCTTGGCAACTAATGGAAGTTTTCACAAGTATTTGAAAGACTACTTATTCTGAAAAATCCAGGCCTTTGTAGCCACATACTCAGATAATACTTTTTTTTTCAAGACTTTGACAGAGAGAGAGACAGTGAGAAAGCGAACACAAGCAGAGGGAGTGGGAGAGGGAGAAGCAGGCCTCCTACCAAGCAAGGAGCCCGATAAGGGACTTCATCCCAGGACCCCAGGATCATGACCTGAGCTGAAGGCAGACACTTAACCCACTGAGCCACCCAGGCACCCCTCAGATAATACTTTTTTTAAAAAATGGACTTGTGGGGTGCCGGCTGGCTCAGTTGGTGGAACACATGACTCTTGATCTCTGGGTTGTGTGTTTGAGGGCCATGTTTGGGGTAGAGATTACTTTAAAAAAATAAAATCTTGTAAAGAAAATTGATTTGTAACATTCCCTCTATTTTACAGATTTCAGTGGAAAACAGGCTCAGAGTCGACACTTCTGTTGTGCTCTTACCACCAAACAACAGCTTCTGGAACCCACAGGCAACATTATAAGTGAAATTGGGGTAAGGGTGTATAGGAAAATGATTGCTGTTCTCTGTTTAGATATTTTTTTATAAGGAGGGGACAGAGTGAATTTTGTAAGTGCGGGTTTAAAAGCCATTTATCTTGGGACACCTGAGTTGCTCAGTCTGTTGGGCATCTGCCTTCGGCTCAGGTCATGACCCCAGAGTCCTGGGATCGAGCCCCACGTCAGGCTCTCTGCTCAGCAGGAAGCCTGCTTCTCCCTCTCCCTCTGATGCTCTCCCTGCTTGTGCTCTCTCTCTGTGTCAAATAAATTAATAAAATCTTTAAAAATAAATAAAAACCATTTATCTTATCTTTATGACGGGAGTAGAGAAAGAAAATCAAATGTAAAAAATATGTACTTATGCTGAACGGTGAATAAGGAAATCCTCCCTGAAATGTCTAAAAACCACACTGCCTAAAAGGATCTGTAGTGACATGTAAAGCAGGTAGGATAACAAATGCATAGTTCCTGAAGAACATGGACGGAATTACACAGACTCTCCTCCTTTGCTGCCTTCCCGGAGAATAGTGAGATGATGTTTACTGAGGCCTAGCTACCAAAAGCAGAGTCCCTTCGTCTTTCTGTACCCCAGGCTAGCAATTGGTACATAATCTGTTTTACCCCCATCGCTGAACATTGTAAACCTGACTTCTGGGTAGATGGTCCAGACAGTTTTCGTCGTCTTTGTATACCCAGTGGCTGAAGTATAGTTGACACTCTGTAGGTTTTGTGTTCTTGCAAAATCACCAGTTGAGTGCAAAGAGCCAAATCCTCTGCCCTCCTCCTTTCTACCCAGAACTGCTAAAAACTGTAGGTGGTCAACAAGACAAATATTTGCAAGCAGGGCAGAACTCTCGTGGACTGAGTCAACTGGGACTGGTTTCTCTTACTAGTTTGTGAATTTATAGCTGTCATTTTGAGAATTAGTGTCAGCTAAATTCGCATAAGGGCATTCTGCAAGGGAAAGAAAGAAATAGGATTATGAGTTTGGCCTTCAGTTTTAATTATTCTATATTTGAGAAAATTAGACACACATCTGGAGTAATAGATTCTGTTCTGATTTTTGTTTGCTTTTAGAAATTTAATACACACTATACAATCTGTGGCCCACGTTGTCATAGCTGAGAGGGAAGTTTTTAGTATAGCTATGTGGAACCCATTTTAGTACACAGAATTATGCATTTCAGAGGATCGATCTAATCCTTAGTGTGATTCTCAATGGCATTAAATGTCAATACAATGGGATAGGGTGCACACCCCCTTGCAGTCAAAACTCTATGTGAAACTTTTGACTCCCCAAAACTTAACTGTTTATAGACTACTGTCCACTCGAGGCCTTACTAATAATCCAGTTGATTTGTGTGTAATATGTATATCCTGTATTCTTACAATAATACCTTTCTTTTTCTGCTATTTCCAGGCTATGATGTTTGAGTTTTTTCAAATTGTTGCAGATCTCCTCAAATTTTTCTAATGTATTTATTTTTAAAAATCTACATACAATTCAAACTTGTGTAGTTCAAGGGTCAACTGATAGTGTTCTTGGTGAAGACCACAATACAGAAAGGGACAAGCCGATGATTCAGAATTCCCTCTCCTCTTCAAGAAACCAGACCTGTCAATATGGCATCAATTAAACTGGGTGTTTTGTTCTCCACTTCAGGAGATTACCATTTTGGAGGCCTCAGGTGGGGCTGGAATAGATTACAGTCTTGGAGATAGGGCAGTGTGAAAACCTGGATTCAGCTTCTACTTTGCATTTGAGCTAATCACTTAACACATGTAAAAAAAAAAAGCGGTAATAATAAAATTAGTAATAGTGATTTCAGGCCTGCCCATCAAGTGCTCGCAAAACTATTTAAACTAAAGAAGTAACATGCTAGGTTCTTCACATTCTTTGTCAATCCCAGGAATCCTGAGCCAGGTATCAGCCTTCATTTACAAACGTGTTACACACCTAAGTAAATGGCAGAATCGGGATCCGAACCCAGACCCGCCGGCGCTCTTGCCGGAGCATTTCCCGCTTTGCCAGCGCACGGAAGAGCAGGCCACGGGGGCAACAATCTGTGCCCCGGACTTAAACGCGCCAGGTGGTAAAGCGGGCTGCACTAGGATGACTTTGTCACTCAAACACGGTAGAGCCGGGCCCTGGGCTTTGTTACCAGCCACTTCGCGAGGGCCCCCGGCGCGCGGGGAGGCGGCGCTTCCTCCACCCGGAGGGTGGGACCCTCGGCCTCCACCGGGCCTCGGATCGCCGACGACGTACGTGCAGCCCTGGGGAGGGGGCGCGGGGCGGCGAAAGGCGAGCTCGCGAAGACGGGCCGCGGCCGACGAGGCAGTGGGCGAGGCCGGTGACCCAATAAAGCCTGCCGGGCCGCGGGAGGCCCCGCCCCGGCCCGGTTCCGGGCACACGCCGCAGGGTCCCGGGCCGGCGGCAGCTCGCGCGCGCCCGTCGCAGCGCTCGGCGTGAGGGCGCCTCCGGCCGAGGGTGTGAGCGCGCGCCACCGGGCCGGGAGCGAGGGAGGCGGGAGGAGGGAGCGCCGGCCGCCCGGGAGCCGCGCGGAGCGACCGGGCGAGGCGGCGCGAGGCCCGGGGCCCGCGGCACCCGTCCGCCCCCCGGCGTCCGGGAGCCGCTCGGGCCCTCGGCCCGCCCCGCGCGTGCCCGCGCGCGCGCCCCCGCCGGCCCGTCCCTCCTCCTTGCCGCCCCTCCCGCGCGCGCTCCCCGGCTCCCCGGCTCGCGCCGCTCCATGTAGCCCCGGATCCCCGGGAGACCGAGGAGGAGGGGGCGACCACAAGATGGCGGGTACGTGGCCCCCTGTCCTCTCGGCGGCGGCGGCGGCGCCTCCTCCCCGCGTCCGCCCGCCCGCCGCCGCCCCGACTCGCTGCCGGCGCGGGGTCTCGGCGCGGGGAGGCGCCGCGGGGCCGGGAGGGCGGGCGGCGGGGCGGCGCGCCGGGTCCCGGGGGCGCTGACCGGGCCTTTCTTCTCTCCCCTCGGCGCAGACCTCTCGCTGCTCCAGGAGGACCTGCAGGAGGACGCGGACGGATGTGAGTGCGCCCGCCTCGCTGTCGCGGCTCCGGCGGCCCGCGGGGAGCGGCCGGGAAGGAAGGGCGGGCGGCGGCGGCCTGGGCCCGGGGGCTCGACGAGGCGTGGCCCTGGGCCGGCCGGGGCCGCGAGCTGGAGGGAGCACTGCGCGTCGGGGAGGGAACGGTGCGCCCGGGTCCGCGGGCGGCTAGAGATGCCCTGTCTGACGCCCGAGCTCGGGCTCCGCCGCGTCGCCCACCCTCGCATCACCCCCCGGGCGCCTGAGGGCTCGGGGCCCGCTCGGCGTCTGTTTCGGGGAGGAGAAAGTGGCAGGGCCGAACTGTGAAATGGGTATTTGGGGTGTGCTTGTTCCCGGTCGGGGCCCTCCGCGGACACCCACTCCTGCCTCTCCGTCCCAGGAAGGAAGAGGCTGGGAGAAGGAAGGTGTGTTTTCTTAGAGTTGCTCGCAAGTATCACTCGGCGGCCAGCTGTAGGGGAGCCTGGTCCCCGTCCCGCCGCCTCGGTTCAGTTGCCCGGGCTCTCGCTGTGTGGAGACTACATACCTGTAATTTCCCTTTAGCTCCGAGCATTTTTAGATTGCCTCGACCCCCCGCCCCCCCCGTGATTTGTGGATTACGGGAAGGCTAAAAGGTGTGGCCTTAGCAGGAGTTACTAGGTTTAGAGAGCGTATATTTCTTTAAGGCAAATGTTCTGCAATCACCCAGACCTCCCTAAATATTACAGTTTCAGCTTTTCTTTGAGAAAGGGAAGTTTTAAGAGAGTCGATCTTTTGTTTAAAAAAGCAAAAAAGGAAAAAGAAAAACACAACTTTGACATTGTCTGCAGAATAGTGTCAGGAAGGAACTGATATTTAGAAAGGAATTTGTTTATTCCGTGTGTGCTTTTCTAAGCATCAGAAGATAATTTGGAAATTGTTCTGCGTTGAAATGATAACCATGGTAGAATTTGTGGTGTATTTAGGGGAAAGCCGGCCTGATGCTGAGATTTACTGTGGCTAATACCTAGGTAAGTAATTCAGAGATGGTTGCAGTTTGAAATTGCTCTTTTAAATACTGGGTAGTTAATCCTTAGCATTGTCTAATGTGGTTTCCCTTGGCCAAATTAAGCTTAATTTTTAAATTACTAGATGTTTTGAATGAAGTTAGGGGGAATTTACTATTCAGAAGGGTTCTCTGAAAAGAGTATTTTTAAAGCAAATGAACCATATGCAAAATTAACTTTTGCTAACTCAGGGTTGTTTTTTTAAATAAAAAAACTCAAGGGGAGCAGTGCTAATGTAGTGAACGGCAGCTTTTATCTTTCACTTGATGTTGCATGTTATGCCTGCTAGCAGGTTTAAAAGGTTATTCAAGGCAGCCATTGATTGCTTGCAGAATTAGGATTGGAAAGGTGGCTCTGATTGTTATCTCAAACAGGGGCTTCTCATTCCTGTAATTAGGTTCAAGACTTTATAAATAGATAAATCATTCAGCAGGTGTTTAGGAACGTGTGAAGGAAGGACTTCTGCCTATTTTATTTTCACTGGGGTGCCATGCACGTAAAGTATGAGCTGTAGGGTCAGTTTCCTTGTTGACCCTAAAGGAGCGCAGTCTAGAGGGGAAAGCACACCTGTGAAGAACTCAACAATGGTTTATTCATGAGCCTCAAGACTTCTGTGTGCTGAGGATATAGCTCTGCAAAGGATGGTCACAGTCTATGCCCTCTAGTGGTTTACAAGCAGTTTTAGTAGAAGTGTGATAATGAAGATATCAGAGGCAGGGAACCACAGTAGTTAATAGACAAAACTCCGAAGCCAGATTGTTTTGTTCCAGTTTTGTTTTGTTCCAGTCACTTTGGACAGACTCCTACAACTCACTTAACCTCTGGATGCCGAAGTTTTGTCATTTGTAGATAGGCATAGTAGGTATTGCCTGGTTAGTTGTTTAGAGCCTTACATAAATGAATGCACATAAAGCACTTAGAACAGTACTTGGTAGGTAAATAGGGACTGTTACATGGTGGTGCTTAGGAGTGAAGAGGAAGGCAAGCTTAAAGAGCAGAGAAGGAAATACTGATGTTGAACATTACACTACAGAATTAATGTAATTATACATGCTGCTAATGCTTGCAATTAACTTATTAAAGGTTCTGTTCCCAGTGCGTTTTAATTTAGGATAAAACATTAGACGTCTGAAGGCATAAACAGTTTATTTGCATATTTATAAATTGGTTGAAGATTTTCTTAGAATAATTGTTTTTTTTCGGTTGCTAAGGTTTTCACAGGTGATACCTTTAGCCGGAGTATTTAGGAACAAAGGATCTTTGAACATGTGGCCAGTTGAAGGACCACTTGCTGTTTATTGTGAAGGGAGAAAGAATGAGGGGGAAATCTGGCTATGATGCCTAGGTCAAGGGTAAGAGAAACGGAGAGGAAATGAGAAAGCTTGTCACATCCTGGAGAAGCTGGAGAAGGTGGAGGACCAGAGATGTTAGAAAGAATGGAGCTTGGGCTACCCTTAACAATGGGAACGTATCATATGAGCCCGATTTTCTGTCTCAAGCGACCCTGGTATGGAGGCCAGTTTCCGGAGTAGTTGTGTACCAGGTCCTGCTGCTTCAGCCAAGCTAGGTTTAGTCAGCCCTTGTGATGGGAAGAAATCACTTTCTGGCCAGACTCCAGAATCTTGGTTGTCTTTCCTAAATGCAGAACCTAGACTACAAAGAGAGTGAATATAATAGTATAGGCGATCTGCAGCTGTGGAGAGTAGGAGGGGTCCTGGGTGCGGTCTGGATCTTAAAGTGGGGCGGGAATTGCCAGACCTTGATAAGAGTCTCGGGTCTTTTGGTTTAAGTCCCAAAGTCTCCATACAGAGCCCATAGAAAAGTGGGTAGAATGGGAAAGAGGTTGGTCAAAGACAGACTTGGCTGATAGCCTTGAGAAAAAGAAATGAAATCCTAGTCTGTGAAAAATGGTGCTTTATATATACATAGCAGAAGGTCATAAAGGTAAGTAAATGAAATGATTAAGTGCTGTTAAGTTTGTTTTAGGTTAAAAGTGGTACTTTCCGTACTGTATCATGAAACATACTTTGAATTTCAAAGTGAAAGAAAGCCAGGGACACCCGTTTGAATAGGTATCTCAGAGTGACTTCAGAGTTCGAGATAACCCTTTCTGTTTCTTGAATCATGGGAGGCAATGCAAAATTACAGGTAGACTTTCAAAGAGATATTTTAAATTTCTATTATCAGTTTTCCAAAGATGCAGTTTTAATTTACATTTCATTTGCTGGATTTCTGAAATAGGTGAGATAGGGCTTATAGTAATCTGTAAGATTGGATGAGTTAGAAGGCTGTGGTATTCTGATATTAATAAGTAAGCTGACGCTCAAGGGACTAAATTATTTTCTCAGGAAATGAAACTCCTTACTTACCAGTCAGAATTTTAAGGTAGGCCTCCTGATTCTAAATATTATATTGGAAACACTGTCTTTTCTTAAATTGCTCAGTTTACAGCATTGAGCAGCAGCCCCAGCCTGTTGTATAGGCAAATTTGTTTGAACCCGTGCTTAAAATACCCTTGAGGATTAATCTAGCATGCTGCATGTGGTTTGATTTAACCGAGAGGTCATTCGGATGAAGCTTGGGTGTAATACAGCTTATTTAGTGTTTATGTGAACTTTTCTTTCAGCTGTAACTAGCATGATGTCAAAGAGCCTTTGGAGCTGTTATGTCGTAGGCCATACTGCAGAATTGTTCATATTCGAAGAAGTTTTGGAAATCTTTCACACTATTGTTTTTCAAGTTGGAGGGCACTGTTGGATTAGAGTGAATTAAGGATGGATCCAGGACTAATTGGGTATAATTGCCCGGACTGTGCTTCTTTCAAAGAGTCTCTGGGCCCTCAGACTACTTTTGAAAACTAGTTTTGATAAGATTCTTCAAGTCCTTGCCACCTAAGTAAGGAGGAAAAAATTAGGGCTGTGTGTAGTAGTTGCCAGGGAATCAATTAAACTGTAGGAAGGTGACCTTGAAAGTCATGATATTTAGAAGTGTCGTTAAATGGGGATTTGGAAGAGTGAATCATGAGACTTGATAGCATATTTTGATTGCTACCAACAAGACTGGACAGGAAAAATCTTTATTTAGAGATAATATAATTACTATCCTAGAAAAGCATGTTTAAAATTGGTTTTAGTGGTACTCACATGTGTATAGAATCAGTTAATGATGTGTTGGGTAACAATTCTCTGCAGAATTTTTTTTTTTTTTAAGAAAGAAAAAGGGGGAAACCCTTTGTAAATAATGCATGTCAGCTGCCTGGGCTTGTATCTGCATGACTTGGGGAAAAACAAAACAAAACATAGGTTTTTGTTTGCTCTTTCCACCTATGAAAGTTAAACAGCCCTTGCTAGGTAAAGTTGATTGGCCTGCCACATATGTTTGATCACTGGTTCATTATTTCTGGTCTTTTTGCCTCAGTTCTTCCTCTCATCAAAACATAGAATTTATATTTTAAACTATTCACTCCTCTGTTTGCCTTATATTTTGGAATTTGGGATTTTTCGGTCTTGATGGCAAAGAATTTTTGCCATCAGCTACGTGGTAGAGTGGGCAGTCCCTAGGCTAGAATTAAAGTGTTACTTTGCATTTAACTTGGATCTGAAAATAAACCTAATTTAATGTTTTGGGAGGAGGAGGTGGTGGCACACCTGTGGAATTTGGGCTAAGGTTAAAAGGCCCGTATTCCCTCCAAGTTCACTTCTGCACTGATCTTTCAGCTGGCAGGTCACTTAAGGTCCCCCTTCTCCAGAGCCATCCTTTGATCCTCCTGACTGTTCAGTCAAGTGTTCTTAGCTCTTTACCCCCCTAGACTTGGTAGCAGACTTGTTCTCTGGCCTACTTGGTGTCAGGTTGGTGTTTGAGCATTTATCATGCTGTAATTCTGGAACACATCTCAGTATAGTTTTTTAATTTTTTTTTAAGATTTTATTTACTTATTTGACAGAGAGGAGAGAGATCACAAGCAGGCAGAGAGAGAGGGGGAAGCAGGCTCCCTGCTGAGCAGAGAGCCCGATGCGGGGCTTGATTCCAGGACCCTGAGATTATGACCTGAGCCGAAGGCAAGGCTTTAACCCACTGAGCCACCCAGGCGCCCTGGTCTTTACTCTTCTTCTACTTAAAAGCAAAACAGGTGAATTCTAGCAAAAGTTAAGTATTT
>CM052889.1:52125803-52173452 GCA_028534135.1 Potos flavus | reverse complement strand
GTTGTCCGTGAAAGTCCTGCTTAGAATGAGTCTCAGAAGATGAATAGGAGTGGATACGTGGAAAAGGAGAGAAAAGATGTTTCAGACAAAAAAAGCATCACGAAAAGAGGAATAAGTATCTCTGAGGAGCTGCACCTGGTCAGGTGCGAGGGAAAAGAAGAACGTGCCAAAGATTGAAACATTAATCCTGATTTTATCACGGAAGTAAAGCATTTTTTTTTAAAGATTTTATTTATTTATTTGACAGAGAGAGATCACAAGTAGACAGAGAGGCAGGCAGAGAGAGAGGGGGAAGAAGGCTCTCCGCTGAGCAGAGAGCCCGATGCAGGGCTCGATCCCAGGACCCTGAGATCATGACCTGAGCCGAAGGCAAGGCTTTAACCCACTGAGCCACCCAGGTGCCCCAGGTTTTTTTTTTTTAAGATTTTATTTATTTACTTGAGAGGGAGTGTGTGTGTGCACAAGTGGGTGGAAGGGGAAAGGGAGAAGCAGACTCCCTGCTCAGCAGGGAGCCCCACACGAGGCTTCGATCCTGGGATCATGACCTGAGCCGAAGGCAGATGCTTAACTGAGCCACCAGGTGCCCCAATCCCAGTATAGTTCTGTGCAGAGGAAAGAGCACTTGGTTTTGTAAACATTAAGCCTGCATTCAGATTCTGGCCCTTACTGTTTATTCACTTATTATC
This sequence comes from Potos flavus, assembly GCA_028534135.1. Lineage (NCBI taxonomy): Eukaryota > Metazoa > Chordata > Mammalia > Carnivora > Procyonidae > Potos > Potos flavus. The sequence continues at coordinate 52,172,766 of CM052889.1, read as the reverse complement.
TTGAGCAGAGTACTTCATTTTTCTCAGCTGTTCTCTGTCCTTAAAATGTTGATGGACTTTAGGAATGATTAGGACTTTAGGAATGATTCCAGAGTTTTTGGCTGTTACAAATAAAGCCCTGATGAGCATTCATGTACAAGTCTTTGTGTGGGCATATACGGTCTTTCTCTTGGGTATGTACCTAGGAGTGGAGTGGCTGTCTCCCTTTTTAAGGAACTGCCAAACTGTTTTCCAAAGTGGTTGTACCATTTTACAGTCCCACCAGCAGTGTGTGAGAGTTCCTGGTGCTCCATACCCTTGCCAGCGTTTGGTGTGGGCAGTCTTCAGCCGTCCTATTAAGTATGTATGGTGGTTTGGGTCTTTTTGTTTTGTTTTTTGGGGTTTTTTTTTTTGTAGTCTGAATTTGCATTTCCTTAATGACTAATGCTTATATTTTTTTGTGCTCATTTGCCATCTGTGTATCTTTGATGAAGTGCCTGTTCAGATCTTTTGCCCATTCTTTCATTGGGTATTTGTTTTCTCATTAAGTTTTGGGAGTTCTTTATATATTCCAGGCACAGGTTCTTTCTCAGGTATGTGATTTGCAAATATTATTTTCTGTGTGTGACTTATTTTTGTTTTAACAGTGTCTTTTGAGGAGCAGAAGTTTTGAATTTTGAGGTTTGGTTTATTATTTTTTCACAAATGCCCTTTATCAGGTGAGAAACTTCCATGAGTTTACTGAGAGCTTTTTTGAAACTTGGAGTGGATGTTGGATTTTGTCACATTCTTTTTCTACAGCTATGGTTTTCTTTTTAATTTTTTTAATATGATGAATTACATTGATTTTTTTAAAAGCGAATGCCATTAATTTTTTGAATGGGAAATTTCAAACCTACACAGCAAATGAGTCATCATATACCCACCACTTAGCTTCAACTTTCATTTACCCCCCCCTAACATCTGGGCTTTTTAGGGAATAGAGAGGAGGCAGCCAGAGTACTTTAAAGACATCCCAGGTGTCATTTTATTTTAACTGTAAATATTTCACAAGGCATATACTTGAAACATGATGCTCTAATCTATGAGCAGAAGGGCATCTAAGGTATGGTAAATAATTATAACTAAGGTATAGTAAATAATGAAAGTTTGAATGACTAAATTCTTTTTTTTTTTTTTTAAGATATGTTTACTTGAGAGAGAGCATGCGTGGGGGGCAGAGGGAGAGGGAAGGAGAGAATCCCAAGCAGGCGCCACAGCCATAACAGAGCTGGACACAGGGCTACATCTCAGGACCCTGAGCTCATGATCTGGGCCAAAATCAGGAGTCGGACACTCAACCAGCTAAGCCACCCAGACACCCCTAAATGATTATTCTTTAGACATTTGCCTTGTTGGTTCTACTGCAATAAAGCACATTTGAATAATTACTAAATTTACTTTCCTATTGATGACCAGATTAATAGAAGCAACATCTTGTTTATTTTTATCATGCTAAGCACATTTCACCCTTTGGGGCCAGCCTTTATTAGGTAGCAAAAGAATACTGGTGAAAAAGTTGTATTTTGTATTTTAAATTGGTTTGCCATATCATCTCGAGGATCATATAAACTTTAAAATTGTGAGCTGTGCTGTACCTCTAGTGAGCCAGTGATCCCAGAATTACTGAAATCAAGAGCTAGAGGACAGATTATACATTCGTCCTTTAAGCAGAAGAAAGTTTAATAAGCCCCAGGTCTCCCAGATAAGGGTGGCAAGGTGGCTAGAATACAATTCAGATCTTGTAGGTTTTGATGTTCTTTTCCTAGATATCATCTAACATAGCTCTTCAGTGGCAAAAGAGAGGTGGGAGAAATTTCTGGATTTTATTTTTTTTAATTACCATTTATTGTCATACTGTGTGTTGGGCATTGTGCTATAGAGTATTCCTCGAGAGGTCTGTGGTAACCGCAAAGTTACAAAAAGTGGTATCAGATGAGGCTTATCTGATGGTTAAATAATTTGCTCAGTCACCTAACTTCAAAGTGTTAGGTTAATGAACCTCTGTGACAGTCTTTCTTACTTTATTACCTTTTACTACTGTATTCTTCCTGCCTTCCAATTTGACTTCCCTTAATTCATCACTTACTTAGGTCATTAACCCTCCTAAAGGTTCTGGAGGATATAAAGGTAGTAAGATGCTCTAAGTATTTGGTAGGCAAAATAATTTTTGTCTTGAGTTGCTCCTGTTTGTCATGGAAATGTTAGAAGCAAAATACACACTTTCTCTTTGTGTTTTAAAGCACTCATGTACGGGGGAGCCAGTCGTTGCAGTAAAAGTGGGTGAGACCATTGATGGGATCTGATATGTCTGATCATCACATCAAGTGGTCATTCCAAAATCTGAATTTATATTTAAATTTACTATACTGTTTTAAATTTATAGTCCAAGTCAGACTTGATATAAGTCATTTTTACATTTAATGTATTAACTTAGTTTTTGGTAGAAATAACTTCAAAACTTCAAATAAATTCAAGACTCCATTTATTAGAGTATTAGAGATTGGTGGTAATTTGGACCTAGATTAACTCTAATTTTATATTTGGATTACCTATGGAAAAAAGGATTACTAACCAAAGTAATTGGGTTAATAAGACTGTAAGGAAAATGTTTACTCACTGAAGGGAACAAACAGCACATCTATAATGTATAGGAGATCCACGCTTGCGAGGGCTTTGGTGTGCCACGTGTTCCGCTGGCAAGTACTGTTTAGGAAGCATGATCTTGGCAACTAATTTGACAGTAGAGAAACACACTGATGCCTCTTTTATTTATATGTATACTTCAGGGAAATGTTTTTAGAATATTCACATAGAATGAACTTTAGGAAATTATTCTTCAAATAGGAGATTAAACATGCCATAGATGGCTTTATATGTCTCAGTAAAGATCATTTCTGAGAATTTAGTAAACCTTTAATATTTATATTTAAAGGAAAGCTATCTGATGAACATATCGTCACAAAGTACAAATTGAAACAACATACCTGTCGCTTGAGGCTATAATGACTAAGTCATACGGTTCTTCAAATCTGTTGTTTGTCTTAACCATTTTTTCCCCAAGCAATGGCTTAATTGCATTTCTGCTACATTCCTAGACCAAGGATTGGCAAGTTTCAGTGAAGGACCAGCCTGTAAATATTTTAGGTTTCTTGGGCCATGTGGTCTCTGTTGCAGCTCCTCAGGTCTGCTGGTGTAGGATGAAAACAGCCCTAGACGGTACAGAAATGAATGAGCATGGCTGTCTGCTCTATGTACAAAAACAGACTGGGGGCCAGTCTCACCTGCCTGCCGTGATTTGCTGGCCCTGCACTGCGCTGTTAAGTCCAAGGTCTGTAACGTTTTTGCTCTTTACCTGTAGCAGAGTACCCATCCCACAGTAGACCTTCAGCACCTACTTACTAAGGTGAGTCTTGGTTTTTCCGGCCAAGCTAAATACGGTCATAAAACCTTACTTGCAGTCAAATAATGAAGTAATTTATTGTTAGAGTAAATGGGAAAAATTGATTTAATTGAATTGAAAATTTTCAGACCCACGCAGAAGTTGCACAGCTGTTGCAGTTAATTCCCAAAACTTTTTACCTACCTCCAACTACTGTTAACATTTTGCCAGCTTGCTCTATTTTCTCTATGCATTTATATACACACACACACGGCAATGTAATATACACAGTGTTCTTAATCTTCTTTGCATCTTTTGAGAATAAGTTTAGAAATCAGGCCCTTTAGCCTGGATCTCCTAAGAGCAAGGCCATGCTCTTATAATCAGCAATCAAATTCAGAAAATGTAACATTGATACAATTCAAATATGTAAGAAGTAGTCATTTTCAAATTTCACCAATTGCTTGATAATGTTTTTTATGGCAACCATCTTACCAATCCAGGTTCCAGCATTGCATTTAGTTGTAATGCCTCTTTGAAAGCCTTTACCTTTCATGATAGTGATATTTTTGAAGAATCAATTTGGTTTTATAGGTTGCCTCCTGATTTGATTCAGGTTGTGCTTTTTTTTTTTTTTTTTTGCTTAACAGGAATACTATGTAAGCAGTACTGTGATTTTCTCAGTGCTTCATCTCAAGAGGCACCTGATGACAGTTCATTATCGGTGGTGGTAATTGTAACCACTTGGTTAGGTGATGTCTGCAAGATCTCTCCACCTAAAGATTCTATTGTTTCCTTTTGTAATTGGTAAGGGGAATAGTTGGACCCTGGGGAAATACCTCATTCCCAAACGAACTTTTACCCATTAGTGTTAGAATATGTCCGTGACTCTTACTTGAATCCGTTTACATGTACTGGCTGGCAGTCTGTTTTACAGGGGAGCTCCCCTTCCTCCCTGTTCATTCGTTGGCTTATTTATTAAAATATCATCTTAAAACCCATATCTTAAGGTGAGGCTCATAAAAATGATTAAATCTCCAAGGTACATCTCGTTTTCATTTCTAAAAAGAATGTAAAGAACTGGGAAACAGAAAATGTAGCAAGTTTTATTGTGGTCTAGGGAGTATCAAGGGAAAATGGGAGGAGGGAGGACGCATTGTCTCTTTTTTTTTTCTGTTTTAGAGTTTATTATTAGAGACTGTATGGTGAATGGAAGGATGTTGTGTTGTGGTCAAGCTTGGTGAAAGTCAGATCCTCCGAATTAACCATTCTCTTTGGTGTGGTACTTCTCTGAGGCATTAATATGCTAATGAGCTTGGCACTATCTTAGCGGAGGATGAAGTACTCTAGTCCCCTCAAGTATCCCTATGGGCTACCTTTCACTAACAAATGCTAATTAATGTGCATTATTCAGGAGAAGCATTAGACTCATTTCTTAGGTAATGAAAAGATGAACAGGACAGTCTCTGCCTTCAGGGAATTTATCTATGTTGGGGGGAGGCGGGGGGGGGGGGCAGGCAGAAGAAAAAAACAACTCAAACACTGCTATTCCTGGCAGAATAAAAGCTAGGTCACCCAGACTGGGGGGATTCAAAGGAGGAAGAGATCTTAATTAGAAGAGGAGGGGCGCCTGGGTGGCTCAGTTGGTTAAGCTACTGCCTTTGGCTGGAGTCATGATCTTGAAGTCCCAGGATCCCAGAGTCTCAGGATCGAGTCCTGCATCAGGCTCCCTGCTCAGTGGGGAGTCTGCTTCCCCCTCTGACCCTCTCCCCTTTAATGCACGTGCGTGCGCGTGCTCTCTCTCAAATAAATAAATAAAATCTTAAAAAAAAAAAACTGGGTGGTGTTTATAAATAGGTAAATTTAAACTGAGATGAGGGTAAAAGGGCAGAAATGGGGCAGATGTAATAAGCACATAGGACAGGAGGGCTGTGGGAATTGTGACAGGAAATGGGCTCCTGTATGGGCTGTGTACAGGAGAGGGAACGAGGCTGTGCCAGATCATGGAGTCTCTTGAATTACAGGATGAGAAAGTTAGTCCCTTAACCCCGGCTGTCTGGGACTTTCAGTGGCGGGGAGGAAGGGCAGGGAATGTGTTGAACAGAGCAGAGCTTTAGGAAGATGGAATTGGTGATATGTAAACTGAGGTAGAATGAGGGGAGATGAAGTCGATGATTGAGGGCAGTGGTCTTCAAACTTAATCACTGTATACTTCCTAAAATAGTTTCAAAAACTCTATCTCATGCGTTTTTCAGTTTATTTTTTAAAACAAAACTTATAAATTTAACTGTTATAAAGTTTTTAAAAAATGAAATCTACATAGCGTAGCACTTTGATACCCACTGTCATCCATTTTCAAGAATGAACTTTTAAATTGGGAAATTTAGCCTCTTCTTTTTTCTTGATCTCTATTTCCTACACAATTTTACTGAATAGATATCTCAGTGAAATGGATGGGCTTTTTTAAAAGATTTTTTTAAGTTTTTTTGTTTTGTTTTGTTTGAGAGAGAATGAGAAAGTGAGCCTGAGCACGGGGAGGGACGGAGGAGGAGCGAGAGGGAGAAGCAGACTCCCCTGCTCAGTGGAGAGCCTGACGTGGGGCTCATCCCAGGACCCTGAGATCATGACTTGAGCCAAAGGCAGACACTTAACCAACTGGCCTATCCAGGTCCCCTGCATGGGGCTTTTTAAAAAGTGATGTATGGGGGATTCAAAGGGCTCCTGGGTGGCTCAGTTGTTAAGCACCTGTCTTCAGCTCAGGTCATGATCCCAGGGTCCTGAGATCGAGCCCTGCATTGGGCTCCCTGCTCAGTGGGGAGTCTGCTTCTCCCTCTCCCACTCCCCCTGCTTGTGTTCCCTCTCTCGCTCTCTCTCTCTCTGTGTCAAATAAATCTTAAAAAAATAAGTGATGTATGTATTCATGATGAATATAGTTTATTACCAGAATGAGACAATATTTAGCATCTATTTCTACTTTTTAAGACCTGTGTGCACTGAGAAATTGTGTTGACACAAGTAAGTCGATGGAAAGGGTTTTGTTAGCGCCACTAATTTCCTTGAACTTCTTCCAACTTATATGCTAAAATTTTTAAAAACATGTTTTAATGAGCTATCAGCCCTTCAAATTTTTTGAAAGCAAAGGATTGAAAAATAGGACTTGTAAATGTCTTTGTTACAGTCTTTAGAGAGTTGATCTCTAACGCTTCCAGTAGTAAGTATCTCAGTGGGTCTGTTTGATAGTGGAGGTTTTTCCAGCCTTGGGGCAATGTAACATGGTGGCCTTGGAGCGGAGAAAGAGAGGTCTTTACTTGTTCCCGGGAGGCCGGATATTGTAAAAGGGAAAGTCTTAGGATCCAAACTTCTAGACACATTTTTGCGATGAGTACTCCTGGAAGTTGGGGTCTAGAATATCCCTTCAAGTCGTCCATCTGATTTATTCCCAGGAAAATCTTTGTGTCGCCTGGTTTGCTTTCAGCAAAAGACATTAGAGCCTCTGAATTAGGGTGTTGGGAACTGAGATGTGGGAATACAGAATACTTTATAAAAGTAAAATTTAGAGTTCTTAGCAACTGATTAGATGATGGGGGCCAGAAAGGTACGTTAAAAAGGTAACTGAAGTCTTCATGTTTGAGAACTCAAGGTCACAGGGGAGAAAGTCCTGAGGAAGAGTTGATTTTTTGTAAGATCTATCTGAACAGGTTAATTTTTAGAACAAATGTGACATTGAGGTGGAGATTCTATGATGTACCTGCAAATATGGATCTTGGGGATCAGGGCAGGAGAATTGTGGAGGTTATTTGCATTATAAGTGAGAGTTGAAGCCATGCATTTTCAGGGGGGGTGGGGGGAGAGGCGTGTGTATGTGTGTAAAATGTGAGGACAAAAGTAGAGGGAAACTACATAAAACGATCAGAAGAAAATAAGAATAGTCCAGAAAGGTAGAAAAATACTCAGGATGGTATACTTCCGGAGAACCCAAGAAAAGAGAATTTAAGAGGAGGGCGTTGGGATAGCGAAAGTCAGCCTTGTCAAATGCTGTAGAGAAGTAACACAATAGGTCTAAGAAGGGCCCTCTAGTTTTGGCAAATTATTGCTGATCCTTAAGACGAGAATCCCAGGATTGAAGGAGAAATAGGACAGATTGCTTGTCTTGAGGAGGTGAAGGCTGCAAAGGGAACTACCTCTTCAAGAAGTTGGATGAAAAAATCATTTTAGAGAATAGCAAGCTTAAGTTTTAGATTCAGTGTGTCAGGAAAAAAGCCCATGTACTTAGAATTGACCGTAATTACCTTTATAATGCCGGTAGAGTGTAGTATACGTGACCTTGTTTTCCCTCCACCATCATAACGTTGCTGTTTCTGGAGTTGGGTCTTAGATGAGGCGGTTGGTGTTTAAAGGCAATGTTGTTGGAAAAATACATCTTTCAACAGCAGTAGTGAGAGCTACATTTTGAGAAGCATGTCAGGACAGCTGAAGCCCTTGTGTACCTTCTCATGCTCTTAAGCATATCTGTGGTCAGGAGTAGAGTGGTGGTCAGGAGCACTACTCAGACTGTTCTCCCTCGCTTTTGTTCTCCTGGCTGCCGGCACTCTCTCCCCCTGACTTAGTGCTACGGAGTTCATCAGATACCTTTATGACGGTAAGGTGGGAACGGGGTTGTTTTTTTGAGGGTAGTTCTGGGAACTTAGGGATTTGGCACATCTTCTGAGAGAATTTAAGGTTTAGGAATAGTGGACTCAAAATTCTTATTGAAAGAGCATGAAATTAGCATGAATTTGTAGTATGTCTGAGCATTGTTAACAAGGAATAGAAAAGAGGCTTACTTGTGGTATTGATGCAGGTAGAACCAGGATTGGCTCCACTGAATTAGGTTGTACTCTTGAAGGGGACTAGGGCTCCTCGGTACTCCTTTCCTCCTCCTCTGCTCCAGCGACCAGGGGTGTCAGATAATCGGGAGAGGAGTGATGTGATACCCGGGGTTCTCTTAGAATGCTGCATAAAGGTGAAAGGTCTTTTGGCTTGGAAAAGACATCATGATCTTCGATTCTTACTTAACTTAAAAAAAAAATGTGGTTTTGGGGCGCCTGGGTGGCTCAGTGGGTTAAGGCCTCTGCCTTCGGCTCAGGTCATGATCTCAGGGTCCTGGGATCGAGCCCCGCATCGGGCTCTCTGCTCAGCAGGGAGCCTGCTTCCCCCTGTCTCTCTGCCTGCCTCTCTGCTTGCTTGTGATCTCTCTCTCTGTCAAATAAATAAATAAAATCTTTTTTAAAAATGTGGTTTTAATTAATAATTGAGAATTTTAATAAAGTTTTAGCGTAGCACAGTTGAATAAGCATATATGCTGCCCGGAATTGTCTGTTGCCCAAAAGAGGTAACTACTGTTGAATTTAACTAAATTGTTGCTTAGCATTCCCTGTGCCATTCCTAGTTACAGAGTGGCAGGTAAGAGGATATTGCAAAATATAATAACGTTACTTTTTAAAATTAGAAGGCTAGGTTGATTTTGGTTGGCTACATTCTCCTACTCTTCCTGCCTCCCTTCGTTAGGAACCCTGTGTCCCACCTGTACTACAGTCCTTGGGCAGTTTGCCAGACATGGCATGGTTTGCCTTTACTCCCTCACCATCCTTAAATCTCTCTGCTGGGAATGCCCTCTTCCTGCCCTCAGCCCCACTTGGCAGCTCCAGTGTATCTTCCAAGAACTGCCTGACTTTTTGAAGTCTTGTACTCACCAGGGCAGATTTAGACATACAATAAGTAACAGCACATAATAGTTAACAGTATATTATGTATTTATTCTTATACCGTGTATCTTTTCTTAGTACGTATGTCCATATATGTGTACACATATCTGCACTTATATACTTACATGCATACACTTTTTGTCTAGTGTTTATATCCGTGTTCCTTATTGAGCGCTTGGCGCTCCCAGTATATGTGCTGCCCTACTGACTGGCTGGAATGGATGAAAACATTTAAAAATACATGGAAACCACATTGAGATTCTCTATCTAGAACAGACCTAAATGCACAGGGAAGGGAACATTTATTCATTTGCCTGACACCACGTTAGAGACTTTATAGACGTTATCTTAGAATGTGTGTCTTAAAAGTCTTTCCCTTTATTTTATAGATGAGGAAGCAGGCCCAAAATAATGAGGTATTTACGTAAGCTCACATAGTTCATGAGTGGCAAAACGTGAGATTTGAACCCAGATCTGTCTTCGAAGAGCATCTGCCCTTTTCACACCACTGTTTGCTGTCACTATGTAGAGATTAAATTAATCATCTTCACACTTCCACATGGGTCCAACTTTAAACTGTTACATTTTCCTTAAATTTAAAACATCTAAAAATTGGGCCATTGCTTTCTGCTCCTTCGGATTTCCTTTGGTGCTGGTGCAAGGAGCTGAGAGTAGGTAGAGGATACATCCTGAACTATAAAGATATTATTCTCTCTTCCACTATATGACCTCTTAGCTTTATACAAAGGGAAGTATTCTGTTTTATAAGTTAACAAAGAGAAATGTCATTTTTCTGTTGTTACTTTCTCATCATTTTTTCGTGATCTCTTTATGTGTATTGTAACACGTTTGGTTCTTACAATTTGGGACTAGAAGGATCTGTTGAGTCTAATTTGTGTTTTGGGTCTTTGCCATATGATGCCTTAAATATAAGGCTTCAGTTTGTCCTCTAGGTTTCTATTCCTGTTAGGAATTATCTTCTATTAGGGTTCCATTCTATTAGAATTCACTAAAACCCACAGGTTTTCACTGAAAGATTGAAGAGTAAACTTATGACGAGCACTCAGTAATGTATAGAATTGTTGAATCAACTATATTGTACACCTGCAACTAATGTAACACTCTATGTTAACTATACTGGAATTAAAGTAAAAAACTTAAATAAGTAAAAAAAAAAAATTTAAAAAGATGTCGTGTACCTTTTTCATGGAAGCATTTATTTTACAATTAAATATGAGGTTTTGAAAAATGAAGATTGCCTACTTAAGTATTTATTGGAATTCTGTCTCTTATGTAGAGCTTGCAAGTCCTCGTCCTTTTTCTATACCATCCTGATGGCCCGTCAGCTAAGACAGTAAATTTACTGGGGAAGAGGAAGGAATTTGGGGAGGTCAGATAATTTGAAAAAGCATTTTAGAGTGATCGTTGTTTTTATATGCTTTTTGGTCAGTTTGAAATTCAAATAACATGAAAAGATGACCTGGTTTTTTGTTTTTGTTTTTTTTTGTTTTTGTTTTGTTTTTCACTCCATCAGTGGAGGAGCCTAGGTTTTTAAGGCTGTGAAACCCTTAGGGCTTTTGAAGCCATAGTGTCCAAGCATTTGTAAACTTAAGTTCTCCAGAAAGAAAGCTCTCAGGTGGGGTATGGAGGCATGAAATGTCTCTCGTCATCCGCAGTAATAGTCTTAGTCTTTGTCTATTTTTTCTAATAATAATATCACCACTTTGGCTTTCTTAGGCTTACTGTTTCATGTTTTATCTTTTGTAAAAAAAAAAAAAATTCTTTTCAACCTTTTGGTTGAAATTTTGGCTTTAAAATTATGTCTCTGGTGGATAGGCTATAGTTGGGTGTTACTTCTTTATTAGTTGGGGATCTCTGCTTTTAAGTGTTTAGTCCGCTTATATGTAATGTAATTATTGGTCTGGTTGGATTTAGGTCTGTTTTTTTTTCTATTTGTCTCTTTTATTTTTCCTCTGTTGCTTTTTTCCTGACTTTCTTTTGGGCTAACGATATTTTTTAGTATTTCATTTTAATTCCCCTGTTGGCTTTTTAGCTATTCTTTCTTGCATGTTTTAGAGAGTACTCATAAGGATTATAATTTGTACCTTTAATTTATCACAATCTGGTTAGTGTTCTACTTTGCATAAACTATAGGATCCTTATTAATGGTACAGCTACATTTACTATCTCAGTGTTGTCTGTTTTATTGGAGGATATTATTTACTGTATCATCACTCAGTATATGCTGTAGGATTTTTTTCATTAGTGGTGATAGTCTTTTTTATTGATTATTTTCATGTTTCTCTTTTTTGTAACCTGTGGCAGACATTTGGGACAGACATTTGGGTACAGAAACAGATGACTGGGGTAAGACCTAAGTGTGCAGTCTAACTATGGTAACCAAATCCTTGTGGCCTCCGTAAAGATGAGATGCAGAGCCCTATTAGTCCAATCAAGAACCGATAAAGAAATCTTGAATTCAGAAAGGAAGGTTCAGGCCAGGATGATTCCACAGATACTGACAGGAGCCAATAGTTCTGGGAAATAGAAGTGAAGCTTTGTCACCAGAGCCCGTGCCAGAGTGGAACATCTCCTTTTGTAGAGAAGTCATTCGTTGTCAACCGTGATGGATAGAGTGGTGTCTGAAGTTGAAGCAAAATACAATTTTGTTGCCCTCTAACAGTATGTTTCTTAAATATGGTTGTTCAACAATCTGCATTTGAATTAGTAGGGGTATTTATTAAAAATGAGTGCTCCTGGAGCCCACTCCAAACCTACATAATCAGTATTTGACTATGCCACCTGCCATCTGCATTTTGAGTTAAGTGCTCCAAGCTTGCCTTATATACGACAGTGTTGGACGGTTGCCACCCTAGGAGTCTTGGCTTTCTAAGGATCAGAATCATGTTTTTCATGGTTATCTTTAAGATTAACAAGTATGAGACTGATGAAACAGTTTGGTCATAGTCATAGAATTCTAGAGCCTGCATAAAGGTGCCCTCGAGGTCATGCTAGCTCAACAGTCCTGTATTCGAAAGAGAAAACAGAGGCCAAATGAGAGCATCTGAGTGGTTTTTACAACTTTCTGATTCAAAATAAGTACTACTATGAATTGTAAATCAGCATAAACTGTATAAAATTTGTCTGCACCATGTAAGTAATTATTTTAATGTTAGGTGTTATTTTTAATCCAGTTTGAAAATCTCTGCCTTTTAATTGGGGGTATTGATACTGTTTGTGCTCAGCATGGTTATTGACATGGTTGGGTTTAAATCTCACATCTTTCTATGTGTCCTATCTCTTCTTTTATCCTCTTTTTCTGCCTTTTGGATGGAGTATTTTTTTTTTATGATTCCATTTTATGGCCTTTATTGGCTTACTAGCCATGTGTCTTTGGTGGGTTTTTTTGTTTTGTTTTTTTTTTTTTGATGTTTAAGGGCTACTGTAGAATTTATAATTGGCATACATCTTTAAACAGTGTGCCTTCAAATAACATGTATCTCTTCACATACAATGTAAGAACAGTATACTTTCCCCTTTTCCTGCCTTTGTGCTGTTATAGTCATACATTTTAACTTCTATATATGTTAGAAACCCGAAGTACATTTTTTAGAGTGTTTATTTAAATTCCAGTTAGCATACAGTGTAATTAGTTTCAGGTGTACAAGACAGCGATTCAACACTTCTATACATCATGTCATGCTCATCACAAGGGCCCCCCCCCCTTAATCCTCATCACCTATTTCACCCATCCCTCCACCGACCTCTCTTCTGTGCATTCTAGTTAAGAGTAGATTTTTTATCTTTTTTTTTTTTTTTGCAGTACATATTTTTACTTTAAACAATTATCTTTAAAGAGATTTTTAAGTAAGAAAAGTCTTTTGTATTTACCCACATATTTACCATTTCTAGTGCTCTTCATTCCTTTGTATAGATCTAGATTTCCAATTGGTGTAATTTTCTTTTTACTTGAAGAACTTTAATATTTCTTGTAGTGCAGGTTTGCTAGTGATGATGTCTGTCAGCTTTTGTGTGTCGTCTGAAATCTTTGTGTTTGAAAGATATGAATTTCAGAGATACTTTAAAGATGTTTATTTGCTGGATATAGAGTTGTAGGTTGATACTGTTTTTTGGTTTTGGGTTTTTTTTTTTTTTTCTTCTTTTAGTGCTTTAAGGAATGCTCTACTCTCTCCTGGCTTCTATTGTTTCTGATGAGATGTCTGCTGTAATTCTTACATTTGTTCTTTTGCTTAAAGTGTGAGTTATTCTGGCTGCATTGCAGAATTTACTTTACCAGTGTTTGACATTTTATTTACAAGTTATTAGTGTTCTGATTGAACATGTAAGTTCTCAGTGATCACACCATGCTGAGTTTCTGTAGCCTCTGTCTAGACATATCTGTAGAAAAAGGAGAGGGAGCATCCTTGAGTCATTCATGGCTTAAATGTAAGAGTTGATCTAGAATCTCTTGTGATCCTTTATACCACTCCAGAAACATTAAAGACAGTCTTACTTATGCTGCTTCAGACAGGCAAGGGGTACTTGTTAGTTATAGTGTTATAAGGGTTATAACACTCCTTATTATAAGGATAGTTATAACTTGTTAGTTATAGTGCTATAAGGAGTATAACACTCCTAGTTATAGTGTTATAAGGAGTATAGTGTTATAAGGAGTATAAGGAGTATTTCTGATGTCTCTGATAGTTGGTGTGGATGACTACAGCTCAGAGTCTGATGTGATTATTATACCTTCAGCCCTGGACTTTGTCTCACAAGATGAAATGTTGACGCCACTGGGGAGATTGGACAAGTATGCTGCAAGCGAGAACGTGTTTAACAGGTATATTCATATTCTTTTCCTTGTGCAAGTGAAAGGATTAATTATTACATTCATTTCAATAGGGAAGTTCCAGTTTTCCAGTTTAAAGTAATATTAACATGTGTAGTCTCAGTCAGCATGTTTTGTTAATAATCACAGCCAAGGCCTCTTTTATAATTATTTACTCCTTGATCCTAGTATGTGGCACTCTTTCTTTGCATTTTGGCAAAAAAACAAAACAAAAACACCATTACTTTTCTGCTGTTAAGCATAATTTTGGTATCTGTATAAAGTGATTACTGAGGGGAGTATATTATTCTCTCAACAGATGATGTTGTAAACCTACTATGTGCCAGGTGATGTTCAAGGGGATTGGGACACTCTTCCTAATGCATTTTTTCTCCAGCCGTGGTCCCCAGGATACCTGTATCAGTTTGCTGGGAAGTCTGAAAGTCTTAAATTTTTTGAGTATAGATGTATAAAACTCATTTAGTAAAATTTGTGAAGGTAATATTTTATATAATGAAGAATGTGTGTATTTTCCTATTATTTGATAGTTGAAGATAACTGTTTGAAATTTTATAGAATTTTCAGTGACCTTAGAAATTTTTTACTTCACTTAAAGATGAAAAATATTTTGGTAAATACTCAGTTTCCTCTTGTTAACAATAAAATCCATACTAGCATTTGTCACTTAGGAAATTAGTGACAATGTACGTTATAAAATGTATTAAGAAAAATTTTAGAATCATGTAGATTCTACCTTTTGGAATTCTAAATATTACTTATTAACACCGCTAAACACTGTATCATTTTCTTTTTCTTTTAGACAAATGGTGGCCCGGAGTTTGCTGGACACGTTGAGGGAAGTCTGCGATGATGAAAGAGATTGCATTGCTGTTTTGGAAAGAATTAGCAGATTAGCTGACGATTCAGGTATATGTTTATTGCAGTGAAAGGTTTCTTTGACCAAATTTTAGGTTTTAAAAACTAATGAAAAACTTAGTGTGATATAAGACTTCTTTAAAAGATTTCCTAGGTAAATTACCAGATACATTAGTATGAAGAAGAAAAAAACTTTCTAAGAGCCACATTTTATAGTTGGTTTGTTTAGTTTAATTTTCGAAGTTTCTCATCAGAAAAATCTAAAAGTTGTTTTTGCATCATGTATGTTAATATTTTAGGATTGTCGAAAACTTAAAAATAATTTTGAATAAATTTTGAAAGGGATGGAATGAGCTATAACCTTTTTTTTTAGGCAAATATAAAACGCTTCCTTTTCCTATGCTTTCTCACTTGTGAAAAAATGTTAATCAGTCATGATAAAACTAGAGCATGTTGTCTCCAAAGCAACTGCTTAAGAAAGAAGTAAACCTGACTTCAGGCTTAGAATATGGTTATATTAAGTTTTTTAAAAATATTTTTTCTTGAGGCAAAATATGCATAACATATACCTTGCCATTTTAACCTACTCTTAAGTCATATGCATATCTTTATTTTTTATTTTATAAGCAATTCAAAAGTAAATATATTTTTTCCTTAAACCCATTATCTCTTTATTAAAATGTGTTATTTTTCACTCTTAACAAACTTTTTGGCATGTAAGCAGTGTCATTTTTTAATTTTTAGATGGGCTTATCTTTTGAGCAATTTGTTTTATGGGACTATGTTTTACTATTTATATAAGCCTTAAGTTAGTTTTTTATTTTCCTATAGGGTAGAAAAAAATTTGTAAGCTGACAAATAATCTGTCTAATGGTGATGTCTAATGATATATGTTCTTGCTCACGTGTGTATGCTTGTCCCAGAATGGTTTTAGGAGAATCTCATCAATCATAATTTTCACTTATTTTTTTTGCATTGTGGTTATTCCTTTCTTAGTTATTAGAGTAGATATTATTTAGGGAGGAATTTGTGTTTATTTTCTTTTACCTGTTTGCCCCCCATAGTGCTTGTTTTTATAAATATGTTTATATATGGTTGACCCTTGAACATGGGTTTGAACTGTGCATGTCCATTGGTACAGATTTTTTTTTTTAAAAGATTTTATTTATTTATTAGAGAGAGAGAGCATGAGTGAGGGGGAGGGAGGGAGAGGAGCAGAGGGAGAGGGAGAAGCAGACTCCCCGCTGAACAAGGAGCCCGATGCGGGACTCGATCCCAGGACTCTGAGATCATGACCTGAGCCGAAGGCAGACGCTTAACTGACTGAGGCACCCAGGCATCCCGGTACAGATTTTTTTTGATGAGTTACAGTACTATAAATATATTTTCCTTATGATTTTCTTTTTTTTTTTTTTTTAAGATTTTATTTATTGCTTGATTTGAGAGAGAGGGAGAACACAGAGGGAGAAGAAGAGGGAGAAACAGGCTCCCCGCTGAGTGGAGAGCCCGACATAGGGCTCGATCCCAGGACCCTGGGATTGTGACCTGAGCCGAAAGCAGACGCTCAACCAACTGAGCCACCCAGGCGCCCTTCCTTATGATTTTCTTAATAACATTTTCTTTTCCCTAGCTTACTTTACTGTAAGAATACAGTATACAATACATGTAACATAAAAAATATGTGTTAATCAACTGTTTGTTATTGGTAAGGCTTTCAGTCAACAATAGGCTTAATAGTAGTTGGGTTTTGGGGGTGTCAAAAGTTATATGTGGGTTTTCTACACAGGGAGGGGTCAGTGCCTCAGCCTCCTAATTGTTGAAGGGTCAACTGTATATTTTTTTAAAATATACTCTCAGGTTGTTGAGTTCATGATAAATATCTCTATTGACATTCACATCTTTTTGTTCATTTGATAAACATAATACAGTGCACAGTTGTAGGCCAGATTCTAGAATAAATGCTGGAGCAGTTACTAAGGTGAATAAGAATTCCTGTCATCAAATTAACAGTTTAATGAATGCAAATAACTTATAAACAATACATTATAACAGGGAGGATTGGTGCTGGTTTTAGAAAGTTAGTGACATTGAGTTAAATTTAATAGAATGATGAGGTACAGAGAAGGGAAAGAGCATACTGAGGAGAAGAAAAGACTGGTTTAGAGGCTTGAGGAGTCCAAGATAGTGGCCCATTGGGTCAGCAGGTCGTTTTTTGAGTCCACAGTTTGAAATAATGAGGCTGTTCAAGAAGGCAGTCGAGGTCTGGGCTGCAGGGGTTTATACCAAGCCGTGCTCGAGTGCGTTCCTGTGATACAGAACAGTGACGTCCCGGTATAGACACTTGGTGACGTAGGTGGGCAGCAGGAACACTTGTTGGGAAGCTCCGTTACTTTAATATTGATTAAAACTCACTCCAGTAAGTGCATGCACTGTAAATTTTCAGCTCCATGAAGTAAAGCAAAAAGAAGGCCCATGTAATTAGTAGTCAGATCAAGAGAGAGAACTGGCGTCCCAGAAACCGTTTCAGGGCGCCGACTCATTTCTGTCCTGTTCTTCTTCCCCAAGGTAAATCCATGTTTTGACCCCTAAGTGGGTAGATTAATTTTCCCCTCTGAACTTTATATGGAATCATACCGAATATGTTCTTTTGTGTCTAGCTTCTTTATGCTTCTGAAACTTACCATGGTGTGTAACTGTATTTATAAATTTTTTTTAATTGAACCAGAAAAGAGTTGGATGAAAAAAACTTACTAAATTAGTAGTTAATTTAAATAAGCATTTGCTATATAAAATCCTAAAAACATGAGTAATAACTTTAGGGGAATAAAAAAATCAAGATAAAAGTTGATAAGGATAAGGCAGATGAAAGTTTTAAAGGTTCTAAACTCCTTGTTTGCTTAAGAGAATGGGATATATGCATTAATTTTACAACCGTATATTTTTTCAGTAGTCATGGTCAGCCCAGCCTACCCAGTTAGAGACCTTAGGCTCAACTCCCTTTTCTTCCTTCATTCTCTTCAACTCTCATAGTAGCCCTGGAATCCCTCTCCGGCACTTCAGTTCCTCCCATACGACTCATAGTGTGTTCATTTCTTGACTCTGTTTTGTTCCATTGGTCTATTTGCCTAAGCAGAGCTTTGAAGAAAGCAAAGTTACTAATTTCATTTTTCTTTTTTTAAGATTTTATTTGAGAGAGCGAGATGAGTAGTGGGGAGGGGCAGAGGGAGAGGGAGAAGCAGACTTCCGGCTGATCAAGGAGCCTGATGCAGGGCTCGATCCCTGAGATCATGGCCTGAGCCAGCTGAGCCAATCCAGGCACCCCTACTGATTTCATTCTTAACCAGAACTGTAACTTGTATCCTTCTTTTGCTTCAAAAACATATAAAAGTATTAGGTCCATGTTAGCAAATTCAGGGTCAATGAGGAAAAGGAGAGGCCTGTGTCTTTTTTTAAACTAATTATTTTTCAAAACAGAAGCACTATTTTGTTCAATTACTGTCTAACTTCGAATGGCAGAGCCATGTAATAGAAATTCCAAATATTGGTTTGTTGATAAGATTCTTAGCTTTGTAAGATGCTATTATATTTTCTGCTGATACTTTCATTAATTTCTGTTTGTTGAAATCTAAAGTTCCTCTAGACCCATGCGTGCATATTTACCTTAAGGTAACTGTAACGATACAGTCATTAATACCAAAGTTCTAATTATGTCTGATGTAATGAATTGTATTGATAATCCATCATGTCTGTATGTGTCTTAGTCATTTGCATTTCTTCTGAGAACTGCCTGTCCGTATCCTTCTTTTCTTTCTTGTGTTCATTTGAACAAGGGTTCTTTGTATATCTAGTTATTAATACTTTGTTATACGTGTATTTTCTCCCAGGCTGGTTTGCCTTTTAACTGAGTATGGTATCTGTCGTCTGTAATGGAGGCTTTATAACGTGGAATTAGTTGGTCTCAAAGTTGGTTTGGGGGTTTTGTTTGCCTTGGAAGGGCTTCTCACCTCAAGATTAAACATTTTCTTAAATGTTGTCTTTTAGTGCTTTTGATCTTTAAAAAAAAGTTTGGAACTTTAATTCACTTAGAATTCGTGTATGATGTGCAGGATAGGAATCATCTTTTTTTTCTCACATAACTAACTGATTCTCCTGCCATTACTCTTAGGCAGTTCATCTTTTTGAAACTCAGAGATTTGAAATGCTATATTTGTCATACTTAAATTTGCTGTACATACTTGGATCTTTTCAGATTTTTTTGTTTCTTTAAATTGGTGTACTTTAATGGTCACTTACCATTTTAGTCTTAATTTTAACTATAAAATTCTCCTTTCATTGATTAAATTTAGATTAGGAACTGGTCCTTATGATTTGTCCTAGGAGGCTCTTAAATAGTTCATAGATATTACATATTTTGTTGATGTGAGTATTGAATATTTAACCTCTAGCATATGTGACACAATGTAGGTGATGGATAAATTTGGTCATGATAGGAAATGAATGCATACTTGGTGCACAGTAGGAAGACAGAAGCCTGGGATGGGAGTAGGATCTTCCTTTTACTCAAGGGGTTGATGTGCATATGATTGTGAAAGGATCCTAGAGTTAGAGAACACTGTGTAAGTCCCTTTTATGCCGAGGATGGAAGTCCAGAGCTTTCCTAAATAGTCTTAAGCCCAGGAGAAGATTTTATTATTGTGGGAGAACGTGTTTGCTCACATTTCTGTTATTTCAATAGAACCAACGGTGAGAGCAGAGCTGATGGAACAGGTGCCTCATATTGCATTGTTTTGCCAAGAAAACCGGCCTTCAATCCCATATGCTTTTTCCAAATACTTACTACCTATTGTGGTTAGATATCTTGCAGATCAGAATAATCAGGTAAGAGTGCCATTTACATGTTCTTACTGGAAATGTATGTAGTATGTTGTATGTAGAATGGCCTCCGCTAGCTGGTCTCATTTGAGTGCTTTTTTCCTCTTCAGCTTCATTATTCTGTTTTTCAAAATGACCGTGTGTCTAAGACAAGATATGTTGAGAGTCTGGCAAATCTAGGAAGTCTCCTTGATGCCATGATAAGACAATGCCCAGTAGCTGCATTCTTACATGGTACCTTCATGGGTGTCCCTCAGAAAGTTTGCTAATTTGGGGGTCACCTTTCACAAGGAGGGCTTTCCTTTTGTGCGTGTGATAGCATGCGAGCCAGGAGGAGGGGCAGAGGGAGAGGGAGAGAAGCAGACCTCCCGCTGAGTGGGGTACCCGATGTGGGGCTCGATCCCAGACCCTGAGATCACGACCTGAGCTGGAATCAAGAGTCGGGCACCCAACCGACTGAGCCACCCAGGCACCCCACAAGGATGGCTTTTCAGTTGCACTTCATTTGTCGTATCACGGTCTACCAAGTTCTGTCTTTGTGATAGCTGGAGAAGATCGCCACAAGTTTTTATTTGCAAGGTTTTGCCAGTTACGAATCCCTTTAAGTTGAGATGAAAAGTCTTCAATTTTATGAAAATCAGGTAATAGAGTTTTGTTATATCATGTCTGTAGCGTGTTTATACTGTTGATTTTTTCCTAGGTAAGAAAAACAAGTCAGGCAGCTTTGCTGGCTCTGCTGGAGCAGGAGTTAATTGAGCGATTTGATGTGGAGACCAAAGTGTGCCCGGTCCTCATAGAGCTAACTGCCCCAGATAGCAACGATGATGTGAAAACAGAAGCTGTGGCTGTAAGTAGAAGGCGCTTTTTCTGCTCAGGCAAAATTCATCACTGTATTGACAAATAGGAGGTGCTCAAATATTGTATTATGTGCTATGGGGTTTATATGTATTAGGTATCAGAGTAGCCCCAAATCATTAGAAAGGGCTAGAAAGGGACATAGGCATACACAAAAGGTCTGTGTTCTGTGGGCCCCATGTTATGCTTTGCACCTGTGAATTAGACGGCTCTATCACAGGGCTCTGAGAAAGCAAGATATGCAGCAAGAGAATAATAACTAACTGTAAATTCATTATTATGGAAAAAGAAGATGGGAGAAATAATCAGTGCAGTTAAAACAAAAAACACAAAAACCCAGTATTGGGTGAAGAAATGTTGGTGAAACTAGATGCTGTTGATCACTTTTCTAGGCACTATGTAAGCACAGGGGAAAAAAAAAAAATAGCTCCTGCCCTTGACAGTGTGGTCTTTGGGGGAAGGATAGGCAAGTAATTTTATAATGATACATGATATGTGATAGAAATTGTGATTATAAGAAAAACACATGGATTAAATCATGTATATAACAAAGTCCAGTTTAATAAATCCATCTAAAAATTCAAATCTATTTGTATAGTGAGAGTTTACTATTTAAACCTAAAATAGGGGCATCTGGCTGGCTCAGTTGGTGGTGCGTGTGACTCTTCGTCTCGGGGTCGTGGGTTCGAGCCCCATGTTGGGTGTAGAGATTACTTAAAAACAAAGTAAAAGATAAAACCCTAAAATAATAGCATCTTTGTGGATATGAAAAGAATTACGCAAGAGTTGGATAATGTTTCTGGGTCATTAGGATGAATTAGGTCATCTCTGTAGTCCCCTTTCCCTTGGAAATTTCTTGATTCCATTATTTTATTTTTTAGATACTCCATACCAGTTAATAATAAATTTAGATACTTTTCAGTAATATCATTTTTATTGAAATGACATTCACATAATGAAAAACCATTTTAAAGTGTACAATTAAGTTAGCATTTAGTACACTCACCATGTTGTACAGTCAGCACCTCTGTCACATCCCAAAATGCAGATTTTATTTTTATTTCACAAGTTCCTCAATGAAGGACAGGTTTTGTATAACTGAGCGGAGTTTAACTTGCTCTGTTATTTTTATGGTACTTAATAGCGAAGCATTATAACTATAGTAGACTGTATCCAGCACCAGTATGAAACCCATGAGTCTTTTACATTCGGTTTCTTTATTTTATCATGTTTTGCACACCCTAGCTCTCCAGTTGTTCTCTATCTTGGAGAGAATTCGTTCTGATGAATTTAATTATGTTAGATCAGTGATACAGTATATAACTTTGGATCTTTAGGGCTTGAAAATGCTTAGAAACGGTATAGAGTCAAAGAACAAAACTGGCTTTGGAATTTGGGAAAAACAGATGTTATCACCAGTTCTGAGGGTGCTGGAATTTTGACAGGGATTGTGTTGACTCTATAGATCAGTTTGGAGATAATCACCCACCTAACAATCCATGAGTACAGTAGGTCTCTCCATTTATTTAGGTGTTTTATGTTTCTCATCAATGTTTTGTAGTTTTTAGTATACAGAGCACATCTGTATTTTGTTGAACTATGTTTCTTAACATTGCTGTGAATGATACTGTTTTTAAATGTTTCATTTCATTGCTAATTTATAGAAATACATTTGATTTTTGGTTCTGATAGATGTCCTGCAAACTTCCTACACTCACTTATTTATTCTAGTGGCTTCTTTGTAGAGCCTTTGGAATTTTTCTATGTAGAGAATCATGTCCTGTATGAATAGTGTTTTCTTTCTTTGCAACTTCTATCCCTCTTATTTCTCATCATGTTTGTATGGGCTAGGAGTATAGGTATAGTAATAACAGACCATCAGATTTCTTTACTAACTGGAGGGTGGAGTGGGTTATTTATTTAAATAACATTGGGCTGGTTTTCAAACATAGTTCATCCTCATTTGCCTGGGACTGCGTTACCTAAAACTGCATGTTGGAACTGGGTCCTTGCCTTCCTTAGAACCAAGGGACGCAGTTCTCTTTTGCACGAGTTTCTGTTAACACAATACTTTGCAAGGTAAGGACTGCCTCCAGAGAGTCCTCTCTTAGCGGTACAAACATACTAAACCCAAATTCTTCTTGTGGACAATCTTTCCTTTGAACAGTGACCATTTATTTTCTTACTGGGAAAATGTAGGGTTTTTTACTTTTAAAGTTATCAGGCAAAATAATTAATATGATTGAAACTATACTCAGAAATGAAATTTTTCAGATTATCTCTGGGTTTACTGCGCATTTAATAATTATTGGTAGTAGTAAATATCTATTTGTCTGCCTTGAGCCTGGATAAATAAGATGAGTGTTGTTTGTGATATATGCGGTATAATGATGCCATAACCTATTTTATATTTCCTAAAGTATATACTTTTGATAAGTTAGCAGACTTAACTGGAAAAGTCTTAGTTTGAAGATGTTTTCAGTGTGCTTTTGTTCTTATCCATTTTAGATAATGTGCAAAATGGCTCCCATGGTTGGGAAGGACATTACAGAGCGTCTTATCCTCCCTAGGTTTTGTGAGATGTGCTGTGATTGCAGAATGTTTCATGTTCGAAAGGTATTTTTTAGGCGTTTTGTTTGTTTAAGAACACATGGTTTTAGTGGTTACTGTATTGATAGAGGAAACTTAAAAGATTATTTTAAAAGCACTGTTTGGAAGATTTTGAAATGTCAGCGATGCTTCTGTTGTCAGGTCTGTGCTGCCAATTTTGGAGATATCTGCAGTGTGGTTGGCCAGCAAGCTACTGAGGAGATGTTGGTGAGTAGTGCAGAGATAAAGGGGTAACAAAGGGGTAAGCAGTCCGTTACAGGGTCCTACGCAAAGTTTAAAATGCATACATTTACCCCCAAATTTTATTAACACAATCTCATGAATGTGCACCAGAAAGGTAATATGACTCTGAGTTTGAGAGTTTAAACTTCTATAACCTAGGCACTAGAATTGTGTTTTGATTATAGTTTGTTAAAAATGCAGCTATGTGATGTGTAAGGACCATTGATTTATTTTTACCTCTCCCATTTCTACTAAACGAATCAATTCTTATTCGAAGAAGTCTGTAATTTTATTGCAACTTTCAAGTGTTCTAGCGACAAATCTACAGCTTGTTATTTTTAAATGGTTAGTGCATGGGATATACATGCTTCGTGTGCCAGTTAACATACTTGAAGAGTTTCTGAAACCATCCATTAGGCAAAACAGTTTAGGTACAAGCTTTTGCATGACATTGAAGCTATATTTGTTGTTTCTGCTTTTCCAGTCAGCAGGGCTGTGAATGAGGTGTGATTTACTTCAGATTACTGAGTTTTAATACGAAACCGATCTTCTAAATTGTTATAGGAATATCTAGTATTTTGAAACACTGTGAAAGCAGAAAATGAAATAAAATGAATCACTGAAACTCGCGTTGTCTGCCTAACACACCACTGTCCTTGCATAGCTACCCAGGTTTTTCCAGCTTTGTTCTGATAACGTGTGGGGAGTCCGGAAGGCTTGTGCCGAATGCTTCATGGCCGTTTCCTGTGCGACATGTCAAGAAATCCGACGGACTAAATTGTCAGCACTATTTATTAATTTGATCAGTGATCCTTCACGTTGGGTAGGGTCTTGTCTGATTCTCATTTTTGTAAAATAATACATTTTACACGAAACATGATTTTGATTTCATGATTTAAGAACTAATTTATTAAAATATGTTATTGGTAATTCTTTTAGGAGTAGACAGTAGGCAAACTACTGTATTAACTTTTTTTTTTTAACTGGACAAAATTTCTGTACAAATAGAAATCAAGTTCATTCTAAGGATATATGTGATATATTGATTTTCAGGCATTAAACCTTTGATAAGTTTCACCTGGCCATAGTGTAATAATTTTTGATATGTTGCTGGACTGTTTGCTACTATTTTGTTAGGGGTTTTGATATCCATATTATGAGAGATAATGGTCTATAGTTTCTTGCAATGGCTTTTTTTTGGTTTGTTTTGTTAACAGGGCCTCACAAAAATAATGGCCTCACAAAACAGGTTGGGAAGGGCTCCCTCCTCTTTGTTTTGGGAGAATTTGTGAAGAATTGGTGTTCTCGTTTAAATGTTGAGTAGAATTCAGCCATGATACCGGCTCAGTTTGGAGTTTCCTTTGTGTGCAGTTTTTTTTTGTTTGTTTTTTGTTTCCTAATCTTCACTTGTTATAGGGCTATTCAGATAATCTTCACTTGTTAGAGAGTTATTCAGATTATTTTTTCATGAGTCAGTTTTGGTAGTTTATCTAGGAATTTGTTTCACGTAAGTTATCTAATTTGCTGGTATATGATCCGTAGTATTTTCTTCATAATCTTGGTATTTCTGTAACGTCAGTAGTAACGTACCTTCTTTATGGTTCTAGTGTCTTTGTTTCTTGGCCAGTCTGCTGAAGGTTTGTCTGTTTTGTTCATCTTTTTAAAGCTTTAGTTTCATCGATTTTCTCTATGTTTCTGTTCTTTTATTTCATTAGTTTCCACTCTAATCTATATTATACCCTCTCTTCTGCTGCTCTTTATTTTTCCATTGTCTCGAGGCGGAAGATTAAGTTAGCAGTTTGAGATCATCCTTCTTTCTTTGAGTTACCATCCAGGGTAACTGGCTTTTAACCTGAAGAGCTTCCTTTTGCATTTATTGTCCTGTAAATGTGGTAGCAACAAATTCTGTTTCTGCTTATCTGAGCGTGTCTCTATTTTGCTTTCATTTTTGAAAGATAGCTTCGTTGGGTATAGGGCTCTTGGTTAACAGTTTTTTTTTGTTTTGTTTTTAATTTCTTCGAGTACTTTGACTACGTCTTCCCCCCCTGCCCTCTGATCTCTCTGGTTTTTGCAGGAAGTTAGGTTTAGTTTATTGGGGTTCTCTTGTAAGTGATATGTCACTTTCATTTTGCCGCTTTCAAGATTTTCTTCTTGCTTTTGACTTTTGGCATTTTTACTGTGATGTGTTTGTAGAGCTCTTTTATCCTACATGTTGAGCTTCTTTCATGTGTAGATTATTGATTTTTAATAAATATGGGACATTTTGAGCCATCATTTTTTCAAATACTGTGTCTTTTCTCTTCTTGTATTCCCATTACACATATGATGGTGCACTTAATGGAGTCCCACATTTTCTGAGATTCTGTTCATTTTTCTTCATTTTCTTTTTTCTCTCTATTCTTTGCCTAATCTATATTACTATACCTCGAGTTCCCTCATTCTTTTTTTTCTACCAGTTCAGATCTACTTAAGTTTATGTGGTAAGTTTTTATTTCAGTTATTACACCTTTCAACTCCAGAATTTCCATCTGGTTCTCTTCATTAACCTGTGTTTGATATGACACTGTCCTCATACCTTCCTTTATGTCTTCACTCATGCTTTCCTTTCATTCCGTGAACAATTTATAATGGTCACTTTGAAGTTTTTTTTCTAAGTCCAGCATCTTAGTGTTCTCACACGTAGTTTCTGTTCCTTAATTTTTTCCCCCAGTCTGTGGGGGGATCCTTTGCATGCCTTATAATTTTTTTTTTAACTGGTCATTTTAGATAATACAGCAAATTTGGGTACTTCTATCCCGCTCTGGGGCTTATTACTGTTACTTGTTTGTTTAGTGACTGGCTGGAATGTGTCAGTGGATTCTTTCTTATTCCCCCTCCAGGAGGCACAGCTTTGGGCATGCCTACATGCCTGCATCCCATCCTGGGACGACCACATTTCGACGGGCGTGGGAGGGACAGTGGCCCCAGGTTCTCTTGGCTCATCTATCCTGGCCTTACAAGCTGGGGCAGGAACTGTATTCTGAGTATTCTCAGAGCCCAGGGTTCTGAGCCACGTCCAAGGTAGAGCTTCCATTCTACCAATGGGCGTTGTGCAGAAGAAGGGATGCCCAACAGGTAGCCGGGGGCAGGATGAAAAACCTCAAAAGCCCTCTTGCTGGAGGCTAGAAGAGAGGGAGGCCATTGTTGTCAGCTGCAGCAGTCTGGAGTAGAGGTTCTGCCTCCCTGGTTCAAATACCACAGACTCTCAGGGGTTTTTTATTGAATATTTATAGATATTCCCTCTTTTGTTGTCTGCCCTTAGGGCTATTTCCAGAGGTTTTAGTTGGTGGGGGTTGGGATAGTTTTTTGGTTTTTTTTTTCCCCCATTTTCAACAATTTCACTGGAGAGTGGGTCAGTGGCTCTCCTTATGCTGTCATGCTTGAAATAGACCTCAAGACCTTACCATATTTATTTTCCAGACAGACTCACATAGAGGAAAGACTGTTAAGCCTGAGCATGACTTTAATGTTGTTTAAAATGTGTAAGATTGGGGCGCCGGGGTGGCTCAGTTGGTTAAGCACCTGCCTTTGGCTCAGGTCATGATTTCAGGGTCCCAGGATCGAGCCCCATATTGGGTTCCCTGCTTACGGGGAGCCTGCTTCTCCTTCTCCTCCCTGTTTGTGTTCTCTCTAGCTATCACTCTCTCAAATAAATAAATAAAATCTTAAAAAAAAAGTATAAGATTGTGTTAGAAAAAATTATGTGGCTTATTTGAAGTTTTCATTTTGACTTTATCATTGTGTTGGCTTAGTGATATACAGTATTTCCTGCTAATTTGGGATTATGTTTATATTAAAATGAAGGACTCCTGAAATCTGTCATTTGAAGTGTATGTAAATCCTATAATGGTTTGAGACAAGCTCAGAGTTTTAACAGTATCCAGAGTAGACTAAACTCATGCGTATAATTTTAAAAGTTACCTTTTCTGTTTTTACGGAAGTAACATTTTATTGACTGTAAAGGAGAAAACAACCTGTAAGTTCACACATATGCTTCTCTTTGCTATCTTATATGTAATTCTGGCCTTTTTTTTTTTTTTAAACCAACTGAATCATTTTGTATCTGCTTCCCCCAGAAGGCAAATACTAATAATAGGCATACTTCACATGTATTTGCCTTTGCAAAATTTACACATGCCCTGTAATCCTCATTCGAAACCATGGAAAAGATACTGTTATGCCTCAAGGGCAGGGTCTTAGAGAAATTAGTTTGCGGTTTCTCCCGTCATAGTTGCCTCTTTGAGGTTGTGTCCCTCCTTCTGCTTCCTTTCATAAAACCTCACTCCCCCAATTTTTTTCGTAATGAAGATTACAAAAATAATACAGGAATATAATATGAAAGAAAATTCTATAACCCTTTTTTCAGATCTCCTACTTGAGACATTCATGGATAACAGTAGTATAGTATGTGCATCCAGATTTTCGTGAAACATATTTAAGTCAAGATTCTGTTTCTGATAAGTGCGTTCATAGTTCTGGCACATCTGTCTTGTTTCCTTGTAGTAAGCAGTCTTTCCTACCAGAAAACGTGAAATGGATTTATCACATTTTGTCAACTTTATTGCTGTATATTTTCTGTTTGGCAATCTTCATCTTCTTCATTCTGTTTTCCTTGAGAACACTGCAGGATTTCCTTTAGTTCCATGTAGATGCTCGGTGGGATCTCATACTCATATTCTCATGGTTTAAATATTCAAGTCAGATTTTTAAAAATCAAAAGTAAAAAAGTAGTTTATAAAGAATTCTAAATCCTAGCAGAAGAACGATTTATAGTTCTGAATCTGGGAAGGCTGTATAGAAAACACCTTATTACTATCTTAACCATACTTCAGTATATGGAAAGTAGACTGTTAATAATCCCTTATTTTTATGTTTTGTTACTGTTCTCTTTTTCTTTCTAGGTTCGCCAAGCAGCTTTTCAGTCTCTGGGACCTTTCATATCTACTTTTGCTAATCCGTCTAGCTCAGGCCAGTATTTTAAAGAAGAAAGCAAGAGCTCAGAAGATACATCAGTAGAAGACAAAAATAGGTATGGTTTCTTTAAACTTTACTTTCCGGCTTTATTGCTTGTGAACCTATTTTTCATTTCCTCTATTTTATAATGTTCCTTTTGGAGACTTTGCTGTTTCTCTTGATGGTAAAAATTGGTAGATACTTTTAAAGAGCTATATTTTAAATACATTTGTTAAATGTCTCTTTGGTTAGTTACATCTTAAGTGAGAAGGTGAAGATGTGTGTAGCACACTGAGCTTGATCCCGGCCATAGAGAAAAGTATAAATGACAGATGTGATGATAATTTTTGAATAAGTTTATTTAATAAATAAATTAGTTACCTAATAAACCATCTATTGACATTTGGAATAGATGAAGTAATTGTTATACAATTTAAAGTGTTTTGTGTTTTAAGGGGTAAAACCTAACTTAGGAATATGTTTGTTTTAATAGGGAGTCCATTTCTTACTATTATTTTTCCTTTCAGTCAATTAATTTAATTGCGGATCTGGAACTCTGCAGAATGATGATTATGATCTCTCAAATCGAGGGGGGAAAGTATTATAATGATGAGCACCAAATTAATGTACCTATTAACTAGAATATCAACTTTAAGTGTAATAGGGCAACTAATTTTAAAATAAAAAGGACAACTCTGATTTTTATTTTTAAAATTTTTTACATTAAAAAATTTTGAGTTTTAGTTTTTAAAATTTATTATACTATATACTCAGGGGAAAAAAAAATCAAGCCTAACTTATTAGGGCATGGGAAATATGCACTTTTATAGGTGTGCACTTGAAATAATTTAGAATCTGTTTTTGAAACAGTCCCTACTATAATGCTTGAGTTACCATAGTGTCTTGTCCCTCCCTTGTCATGATGCTAATGGACATTTTCTTCTGTAGGTCTTGATACTGTGATATTTGCTTTCTTGGTGTTTTGATTTGGCAGTTCTTCCTTTCTTCTCTGCTGCCTTGTTTTACCTTTTTGCCCGTTCTCCTACTGTCCTGCTGAATAGCCAAACAAACCTGAGGTACTGTTTTTTGTAAAGGAAGAAAATCACTCTAAACCTGTCTTCCTAGTGAGCAAATTCTGTCAGTTCTTTTGAAAAACAGCTACTGCAAGGAGTTTGACAAAAATGATGGGGGGAAATGTTATGTTTTTCATTTTTAAAGTCAGTGTACCTTGTTCACTACCTAATTGTGCAAAGACTTGCATGACTTTTATTTACTTTTAAATCTGGAGAGAGTCTAGTAAGTGAAAATATAAATGTGCACAGAATTGTACAGGTCAGGGGTCAGCAAACTTTCTGTAGAAGGCCGAATAATAAATATTTTCAGTCTCTGCCACGACTGCTAACCTCTGCCTTTGTAGGATGAAAGCAGCCATAGACTCTACATAAATGGATGGCCTTGGCTGTGTTCCAATAAAATTTTATTGACAAAAATAGTTGGTGTGGCTACCATGGCCAGTGGTTGTACTGACTGCCTATGTAGAACATTACTGGAAGAGATATTTAAAGGTAGTTATCTTTTACATACAAACCTTAATTTCTCTTCCATTGTAATGAGGTATGTCTTAATGTCAAGTCAGTACTCTTTGTAGCATTGGATTTTTGCTATATTGTTAGACTTTATTGAATCATGTTAATGGTAGAAGGGAGGGAAGAGAGAATTTCTGGCTAAGGAAGGAATTATGTTAAATACCGTAAAAGCTTTTGTGTAGTTTTACTTCCTAACTTCAAAAAAAATAGTTCTGTGTATTATTAATCTCAGAACCATTAGTTTGGTACCCTCTCTTAAATACTGCACTGGCTTTTGTTCTAAGCGGTCTTAAAACTTGTTTTGTTATTTAAGATTGATTGGTTGATTATGCGGAAATTGAGCACCTACTATGAACCAGCTCCTATAGCTAGAAATCGAGAACTCGGTTCCTGTTCTCAAGATCCTCTCAGATCCTCCTAGAATTCAGATCTATCAAACAAATATCTTACAAAGTAAGCAAGTTTTTGACAGTCTGTTTCCACTATTTATTTATTATATAGTTTCATCTGATCTGGAAACATTTCATATCACTTAATAACTCTCTGAAGACTTAATTGATTTTAGACGTCTGACTTTGTATACCAGATTTATCTTTCACCCTAGATCAGGCTACTAATGCTTCTTGGAAGGTGCTAATAAAGGCTACTTCCAGAAGCAGAGTTAAAAATTTGTATTTGCATTTTTAAATTATGTAAAATAAGCATTTCCTTTTCTTCTTAGTTATCAACTGTTGTATGATATTGTTCTCTGAATACACTTAGGTTCTTTTGGTTCTCTCTGCTTTCTGCTTGAGAAGCCGTTCTGTTCCATCCGTACCCATTTAACAGAGTGAGTTGTCAGCGTGTTTGCTGTCTCTAGACTCACTACCTCCACGAATCTGTTCCTGAGTTTTCTGGGAAGTTCAGAGCTTTTGCATCTTGGCTGTGAGCACTGGAATGAGAGCGTGGATATCAGACGCATATCTTTTCAGTTGTGTATTTGCATATATGCTCCCGTAGACTGCAAGTCCATCTGCCGTAGCAGTCGAGTTCTGAGTTTTTGCGTGTAGAGCACCTTCCCTGGGCCTGGCACATAGTTGGCATGTAATAAACCTTGAATGAGTTGTAAGGGAAGCTTTCATCTCAGGAGCCTTAAGTAGCTACACCACTTCTGTCACTTTTTGTCAGTCTGGCGTAATGCCAGCTGTGCGAAAGTCAAATTGATGGTTGTCGGTACAAATTTGGAAGTATTTCAGTGATGTGAACACTTCATTCAGCAAATTCACGGTACAGGAAAGATGTATGTTCTTTGCTTTTGTGTCAGGACACAGTGCTGCTTTAACCAGCCGTCCCCACAGGTCATTTTCTCCTGGAAATACATGTAATTATTTTTCTAGGCCCGGAGTCTCTAGTCCAGAATTTGGAGGGTATTAATAGAAAACTTACGTAGACACTAAAGGAAAATTAAGGTTCTGTTAGAGAAATTTCTGGCTTACGCTGGTACTCTTGTTACCTACATCTCTTAGGAGATGGGGTAATTCTCTCATTTTGCAGAATCAGAGGTCTTCTAAGCTTTCGAGATGATTTTTGCTTGTATAATAACATTTGGAAATCTGACAACTAAGAATATCAGAATTTTAGTATTGAGCAGCTTGATCTTGCATTGACTAGCTCCCAGCTCTGCGAAAAATTCGTATTCAGATAATTTATATTTTTGACAATTTGAAGCAACTGTTATTCATACATGTAGTAATTCTTCCCAGAATGTAACAAAAGGGAAAATTTTTTTTGTCTTCTTAAAACCATACCAGGAGTTTCAAGTTTGGACAGACTAGTAATTTTAACATCAGACAAATATTAGGACTTAGCCTTTCTTCTTTTTCTTTTTTTTTTTCCTAAGAATATTAAAGTTTAATCTTAATGGCATGGTGAGAATAGTAATCAAGGAATTTCAGGCCCATGGAATAGTTTTACATACTGAATGGCCGTTGTCGTCGTCGTTTGAGAGAGGGAGAGGGGCAAAGGGAGAGGGAGAGAATCTAAAGCAGGCTCCACTCCCAGTGCAGAGCCCAGGACGGGGCTGCATTTCAGGACCCTGAGATCATGACCTGAGCTGAACCCAACTGAACGCTTGACCCACTGAGCTACCCAGGTACCCTCTGAATGGCCTTTTTAATTAGGTTCTTTTTGTGTATTTTAAATGCAGGTTTTAAAAAAAAAATTATCAGATAACAGATGAAGTCTTACAAGTTTTAACCCATTTGGTCTCCACTCCCACCAAACAATATCTTGTTACTATAATTTTTTACATTTAGTTTTCATATCAGAAAAACTGCAAAAATAGCACAAAGAATCCCATATGCCCTTCAGATTCTCCAAATGTTAACCTTCTGCCATATTTGCTTTACTGATCTTTTTTTCTGAATACTTTGAGGTTTTATATATGATATTCTTTTTACCTTTCTTCAATATTTCACTGTGTATTTCCTCAAAATGCAGGCATTTATATATAACCATGGTCCAATTACCAAAATTAAGAAATTAATGTAGATATAATATTGTCCTCTAATCTGGAGACTTTATTCAAATTTCACTCCTTATCCCACTAAATTCTTTAAAACAAAAGAAAAAAATGTCTTTTAATGAGGACCATGTGATTGGAAAATATGTAATTCATGTAGAAGACATTTATTTGGCATAACAGCACTAGCTTCAAGAACTGTTTTGGAGAGGGAAGGAATCTTAAAGGTTGCCTAAGCGGGTCTCTCATCCTTATGAATAAGGAGTAACTGTGGAATCCTGGGGGCCTTGAAAGGCTCACAGGTTTACGGTAATGCAGTGCTGGCGCTGGGACAAGGACCTGGGAACTCGGGGCCCAGCTCACCTGCAAGCGTAACAACTGTGTTGTGCATGCACACTGTCTATTTTGTAGTCCTAAGAATAGAAGGGAAGCACCAGAAGTAAAATGCTATCATTGTGTGGTACATTTTCAGGTGACTTCTTACATATTTTTTCTATAATTTTTTCAAGTTTTGTTAAAATAATCGTGTTTTTAAAAATATACATTTTTGAAAATAATGTGAACATTACCCTGAGATGAAGTGCAATCAGAGGGAAGTTGATAATTTCTTGGTAACATGTATGGTGGCTACTACCTAGGAGAGTACACAGGTGTTAATGTCGCCTTCGGTTTGCTCGGTCCTGGTAAGCCTCGTGTTTAGTGTCTTTCACTGTGTGTACTTAAAGGCACACACAGTTTCCGGGAGCACCTTTAATTTTTTTCCCCACACTCACTTTCAAATTTACCTACACATCCATTCTTACTTCCCTTTCCTGTTTCTTATGAAAGAGATGTGTCTTGACCCCTTGAATCTGTGCACCTCTGTTCTTGAGCTCACGTTCTCCTTTCTTCTTGGAAGGACAGTGCTTTCATCAGGGATTTCGGCGTCTCCCGTGCCTGCAGTCCCTACATCTCTTCTGACCTCTTTCTCTACAGCATCCCGAGAAAAATGCCTGCACTCTGGTACTCGGTGTGTCTTTCGTGTTTCCATTCCTCTTCCTTCCCTCGCGCCTATCTAAGCCCTGCACATATCCTTCCGAGTTGATGACCTCCAACTCGGTCCCTGGTGTCTGACCGGTTTCCCATGGACGTCCCCCCCCACCTCCCCAGAATGCAACCCAGGTACCTCACTCAGCCTGTCCAAACCGGAACTCGTTAGCCTTCTCATTACACCGTCTGTGTTTTCCACCTTTAGTTGGGGCTACCACGATCTGTCCGGTCGCGCTAGCCAGAAATTGGGCAGTCTTTCCAGATTCCTCCCTTTGTTTCCCATTTCCAGCGTGCGGTAAATAAGTACACAGATCCTAATGGTCCTGTCGTCATTTCAGTGTGTTTACTTCTTCATCGCCCCAGACACACTGCCTTCATTCACCAGGTCCTCGCTGGCTCTCGCTGCCCTTCCGGAGTTCCCGCCTCCTGTCTCGACTCCGCCCCATTTTCTGCCCCATCTCCAGGATGCTTTCTTAAAAATAACACACCTAAAAATGCGATTCTCCTAATTCCTGCCTTATTCCATTTGACCCTAGGATCCATTCCAGAGGTGTTGGGTATGGAATATAGTGGTTCTGGCAAAGTTCTTCACCCTGGTCACAACTATTTCCTTCTCGGAGCCATAAGAAACTCATGGCTGTTTTCAGAGTATGTTATACATTTTAGGTCACTCCTGCCTTTGCATATGCTTTTTCTCCCTTGAATACATGTTCTTCCCCTTAGCCTCGTAAATGTTTACTGGTTGTGTTAAACACTGCTCCTGTCATTTCTTCTGGGCCTTTTCATTTCACCTACATCCCGCCTCCTGTGCTCCATATGCTTGCTTCTATACTTACCACTCTGTCTGGTGGTTACTCGCTTACATGTTCGGTTCTCCTGTTTGCCTCTAATTTAATCTCCCTGACCAGACCTGCATCTCATCCACATGTGAATCCTCAGTACTGGCTTCGTTCCCTGGCTCCTAGTAGGTGCTCAATATATGTTTGTTAAATTTAATGGCGTCAAATAAAATACGGGGGATAAACATTAAACCTCACTGCAGGGCTTTAGATAACAGATGGTGGTAAACAGTGGGCTTTAATTTAGGAGCTTGTAACCATCTGTCCTTATCAATTAAGTCATGACTTTATTTTGGGAAAACCTTTGGGACTAGAGCTGGAAAGTGTGGAAGATATTTAAAAAAAAACTTTGTTTACACTAAAATGGAGTTTAATATTTTGTGAGATAGCAAATAAGGATCTTTTCTAATACTGTACAGTTTTTTTCCTTTTCTTTTTTATAAAAGCAAAAAGGTTTTAATTCTCAGCTTTTCAGTACATCATTGGAGCAGTGGCAATACCATGATCCTAAGAATCAGATCATTGTTGAAGTGTATTGTAGGAATTTATCTTCCTACAATTTTTCTTTAGTTTATTATTGAAATTAGCCTGGTATTTAAGAATCCTGGGATTCTACAGTGTTATCTTTTCCAACTCATGTAATACTCTAATATCTAGACTTACGCTTAACAGATGTTTACATCTCTGAGTACAGAACAGCTGATGGAAAAAGCAGCATTACCAGTATATACACTACTTGATTTGTATGGATAATCTGTAAATTTCAATATTGAACTTGTCTAAATGCTTTATGTAGTGTCTTTCACTGAGTTTTTTCCAGTAATTATTTTTATACTTTCATTTTTTCTTCCCCCAAATGAAACAATAAAAGGATCAGAGATCAAGAAGTCCCAGAGGATGTGCGGATCAGGCCAGAGGATGTCTCTTCAGATCCCAGTATTAGTAATTCCAGTGTGAAACTGGAAAACATGGTGGAAGATCATGCTGAAACATCTAGGAAATCTCCAGGTGAAATAAGTGTCCCAATGGACAGCTCTTTACTTTGTACTTTGTCCTCAGAATCTCATCAGGAAGCAGCTAGTAATGAGAATGATAAAAAGCCTGCTAACTACAAATCTGCATTACCGCCAGAGGGTGGCGCCGGTTCACCGGATTCCGCTCTCTTAGATCAGGAATTGTACAACTCCTTCCATTTCTGGAGGACTCCTCTTCCTGAAATAGATCTAGATATAGAGCTTGAGCAGGGCTGTGGGAGTACTCTCAGCCCAGAGAGACCAGAAGAAACCTCTGAAGTCACCGTACCAGGTTCTTCAAATATCACTATGGCCACCAGAAAGGAACTTGAAGAAATGATAGAAAATCTAGAGCCGCACATCGATGATCCAGATGTTAAAGGTACGGAAGAGTCTACCTTACTCTAAAGCTGATACAAAGTATTATTTGCCGACTCTTTTCCCAGAAAAATTGCCTTTTAAAAATTTATTTTCACCATCATCATCGTGTATTCTTGTCTTGATAAATACAATTAATCTGGTACTTGGGAAGTTTCGTTTAGATGAGCTCATCATTGTGTTGCTAACTGGAGCGTGCACACACACACACACACACACACACACACAGATTTGTTGATTTACAGATCGCGCTCCTTGAAATTTTCACAGTCATTCAAACGGTGCTTTACAAGTTCAGTCTGGAGCCCTGCCTTAACTATTTTGTTCTGGGTCTCATTAACTTTTTTATAAAACAGCAGATACAGTGTTTTTTAAGGAAGGACTGTGGTCTATTAACAGTAGACAGAGATTTCTGTTTCCCATGGAATATGATGTTTTAAGAGCTATGAACATTTATAGCAGTCATTTGGATTTTGGTTTCTCAGTTTTGACTTTTTTCCATTGGGTTACACGTGTATCACCCAGATTCTTTCACGGTGGACAATGGCCTTAAAGGTTGTTCTGTGTTAAAATAAAAAGGGCCCTCTTACGAAGGGGAAATGTGTTCTAAGTCGGTGGGAAGTGAGCCACCCCGAGGCAGTCCCCGTTATTCTGCCTGCTGGGGCTTGGGACCTGGTTTAAGGTCTGTGGGGCTGGGACCTGATGCAGGTGTTGTCTTTTCCTTTGAAAAGTAAAGCCCTCCTTGTGACTCTCTGTAACCATCCAGTGAAATCTGAATTTCACAAAACCGATTTTGGAAAATGTCCCATAACTATGAGTCTTCAGATCGTCTGTCACTTTGTGGACTGACTTTCTTTCTCTCTCTCTCCCTCTCTTTCTTTCTCTTTCCCTTTTCCTTTCCTTTCCCTTTTCCTTTTTCTTCCTTGTTAGTTTAGAAGCTAAAATTTAAACTCTCTGTTTGCTCAATGTTGGGAAATGCCCATTTTTAAAGCAGATAACGTGGTAGATAGCTTCAGTATTCTTGTAAAACATACAAAATCTGTTGTGTTTAAACTTTGAAAATTGCATCAGTGGTAGTTAAATTCTCAGTTATCTTTATTGGCTTCTGAATGGATACTTGTGTGGGGTTAGACACACAGCCAGTTGTGTGTAACCCCCCACTGTCAAGACACAGAACTGTTCCATCGCCCCAGAACATTCCTTCGTACACCTTTAGTCAGTCCTTCCTTCCCTTCCCAGCCGCTAGCAACCACCGACCCATCTTCTGTTCCTGTGATTTTGCCTCTTCCAGAATACAACATAAATAGAATCAAGTAATAGAAGCCTTTTTTGAGTCCGATTTCTGTCCCTTAACGTCCTGTATTTGAAATTTATCCTGGTCATTCCATGTATCATGAGTTCATTCCTTTTTGTTTACTTATTTTTATCATTCCTGTTTAATATATTCTGCAGCAAGGGCAAGAACAGAGGATGGAATATTTCCAATAGGATATCATATTTTTTAAATTTCTCGTGGTAGATTATTTTTTTATGAAAACCTTATAGCTTTGCTTTCTTCGCACATTCCTCAGTGTGGCTCCTGTCACTGACGTTTATCCCCCTGACCCAGTAGTCTGCATTCTAGGACAACTTGACGAGGTAGAAGGTACTGCGATTTCTATTTCTTAGCACCTTCGTCAGAATCTTACCCGGGTCATTTGTCTCCCCCGCCCCAGATGAGGAGCATGGAGAGCAGAGAATCACACCTGACACTCCGGCTGTTCGCAGCCGAGGGTACTCAACGCTCGATAAACATTTGTCTTTTAGCTTTAAAAAAAGCTTTTAGCTTTAAAAGCTCTACTATTTGTCAGTTTATTCAGTTGGTCAAACTTCAGTAACACACATTTTGAATCAATCTTACGCCCCATTTTTGAGAAACAGACCACTAGCTGGGCTTTTTGGGGCTGTCGTGGGCGCCCTCACTGCATTCCAGTACCCGCTAGATCTCTGACGCATCAGAGCACTTCACAGATGGTAATTGAAATATTTGAATAAGCTAGGTTAAAAAAATTTTTTCAACAAATAAGCTAAAAGTGAGAGCGTGCCTTTTAAAAAAAGACCTATGTGCACCCAGGTGTCTGAGGATCCGACTTTGTGTTTCAGAA
Source organism: Potos flavus (assembly GCA_028534135.1). Classification (NCBI taxonomy): domain Eukaryota; kingdom Metazoa; phylum Chordata; class Mammalia; order Carnivora; family Procyonidae; genus Potos; species Potos flavus. The sequence goes on along the minus strand of CM052889.1, from coordinate 52,134,878 downwards.
GGTGGCTCCTCCTGTTTCACTTAAAAATAGGACTGAGAATGTGTAGGCTGCAGGTGAGCGATTGCAGTACAAATACTGTAGTGCGGTTTAATCCGTTCTTCCTAGTTCGGCTCTTACCCCCGCTGTGACCGAAATCCGTGGCAGTGTTCTCGCTGTCCGTAACGACCACCCTCTCGGGATGTGAGCCGTGATTCACCGCTGCGCTCAGCGTTGCTCCCTGGGCACCCGCTGTAGTGCCGGCTCCTTTGCTCAGCCCCACACACACAGCGGCGACAAAGCAGACCGAGGCCCCGGCCTTGCGGGGCGCGGGAGGGGGACACCCAGCGTGCAAACCACCGTGCGTCCCGTGTTTGCAGTAGAACTAGGTGGGCAGTGTTGGACGTTTTCTCCTTAGGCTGCAGAATTCCCGAATTTTTTATTTCATTGAAATCTGACGGCGTGTTTAACTTGTGTTAAATTTCAGTAACTATGCCTTAATTTTCCACATAGTGTCGGAAGGCGTTTTGAGGGGCTTTACCTTAGTTTTGGACGTGCCCTCATTTCTAAATCTGCTGTCGTGGGCAGCCACGAGCTGTCGGGAAATGTCCACCGTTTTAAACTAGTCATGTTGCGTGCGGAAGTTTTTCTTGTCAGCTGGCCTGTGGAGGGGTAAAGCCGCACTGCCCAGAGAAAGCGTTTCAGGGCGTATGCCCAAGTCGAGGCGCTCCCGAGCCTCTGCGTCACTTGTGCCTTCCCCTCGTTGCTAGCGGCTAGCGGGCGTGGTTGGGAAGCTGTGACAAGGCTGGGGCTGCTGCTGCTAAGGCGGCCTTTGCTTCCCACTCTTGCTAATTTAACTCTTCGCCTCGTCAAAGCATTTGTGGGGTTTTTTTCTTTGTGGATTTTTGGTTAAAGAATTTTAAGTGTTTCCAGCGACTAGAAGGATACTCTTGTCAGAGAAAGAAAGCCCTTTCTCAGTCATAGGACAGAAACATACCCTACATGGAAGGCCAAACAGGGAAGTAGGAAAACACGGAGAAGGTGTAAGGTATTTCTCAAATACCTACCTAGGGAATTTGAGGTTTTTCTGACTTTGTCTAGGGCAGTTTCAAAATCTCTAGCATTTGGGATCACCAAGCTGATTCAGGATTGAACTCTTATGAGTAGCATTACTGACTAATGCCACCTTGTAAAGCCACCTTGGTTTACTCTAGCTAGACTCGTAGACTACAAAAGGAAAAAATGCCCAAGTTCACAAAATACAGACTTCTGCCCAGTTTAGGCCCCATAGAAGAATTGGCCATTTTGGCAGCCACGGTCAGAAAAATCCTATTGTTCCCTGGTTGGAATCAATAAATTGTTAGGAATTTGTGACTAACCACCAGTATGTTGTGTGGAAGAGTGTGAGAGATTATTATAAAGTTTTAGCTTAACCGTACCGGCTTCTTCAGGGAAGGAGTAAAATTCCAAGTTTCTAGGTTGTCCCTACCTCTGAGGATGACTCACTGGGGACTGTGTTTCTTTACAAGTCCATGATTCAACCAGCCCTGGTTCCTGGGATTTCAGTCCGTATTTTAAGTAAAATGCAGATTTTGCTGAAGACCCGTGCCTTCGGTTTTCTTAAACTTGTGGTGGTGTATCCTGCTGAAATTTGAGCATTTAGCTGGGCATTAGATTCTACTTCATTCTCTGGCTGGAGAGTTGAAGCATCAGGTTTCCTCAGGAGTCCGCACTAGGCTCTGTCTTGATGATCTTTATATATCAGTTTTTTGAGGAAGGTAATTTCACAGTGTAACGCATTTAAACTTTTATGAATGTACAAACATTAAAGTAGACAAAGGGAAATACGTAGTCCATTTAGAGAGAAATGACTCACGTAAGGCATTTTCTGTGAAAGGCTTTTGATTAGTTACTTCCTGGGAAACAGTTAAAATGCATTAGGGCTTTTTCTCGCACCCGGTGGATTTTATGTGGGACAAAACATTGTAACTTTTATGTATTGTGCCGTCTCCTTTAGTACTGTTTTGATTTTGTTTTGGAAACTTCAACAGATTCCGGAAGGGGGCCTAAACTGATTAAAAGGATTAGTACAAATTGCCACTAGAATTCTCGAAAGAATGAGCATATTTTTCATGAGTAACTTTTTAAGATTAAACACCTTCAGTTTACTTAATTGAGCAGCTAATGACCTACTAGAATAGAAGCTCGTCCCGTGTGTTTGCTGTGTCTCTGTTGCCAGGGGCCCGGTACACTCGGGCCTGGCTTTTCTGAATGCTGCAGCCCTATCCCGGGCTGTCTTAGCGAAAGCCCTAGGATTGCTTTTATTTTATATATAATCTCTAAGTGGAGTGGGGACACTCCTCTCTGATCTTTGTACTAATTAATTTTGAAGTTAAAATTGATGAAATTTTATATCTTGGGCATCCCAGTGGATTGTTACTTGAACAAGGTAACTAAGCAATTTTTTTTTTTTTTTTTTTTGCTACATGTCTCAATTGTTTGGGAGAAGGAAGAATGCCTTACTTTAGTTTTGGGTCACTTTTCTAAAGAAGGTGTAACTCCAAAAGTAGACAGTGGTATTTGCCAGATTTAAGAATCGCTGCGTGGTAATTTGTTGTTTTGGTTTGCCGCAAGCAAGACGGCGCTCACGTGGGGGTGTCTAAGCCACTGATTTCATTTTCAAAAGGAATCAGAGGAAAATAAAATAAACTGGAATGAGATATGAGATGCTGAAATGTAACTGCAACAGAAATCTTTGTAATTACCATTGTTTTATGTTGGCAGGGTTTGTGTGACTGCTCTTCTGCTAAATAGCTTAGTAAGTAAGCCTTGTCAGTTCGATCCTTGCACTACCAAAACATAGTTAACTTACACTGAAATTGACTCCTTTTAATAAACTGGAGGTACCTCCAAAACTAGATAGCATTTCTCTTTCATACTAACGCAGAATAATGTGCAGTAGTGGATAAACATTTTTAATCCCGTGAAAGCATATTAGTTTTCTCCTTTTTCTCTCGAAGGACTAATGATTTACCACAGTAGTTGTTTTTTTTTTCAGCTTTTTGATGGCAGGGTCAAAAAAGCTATACATTTCATTGATAACCTGTAGTGCAAACGGAGCAGACACCGGCCGCCCGTGGCCGGTTCTGCCGCTCACGGCCCTTCCCCGTTCCGCCCACAGCGCAAGTGGACGTGCTGTCCGCCGCGCTGCGCGCTTCCAGCCTGGACGCCCACGAGGAGGCCGGCGACGCAGAGCGGAGAAGCGACGCGCAGGACGAGCTGGGTGTAGACGAGCTACCCAACTGTAGCATCAATCACGACGCCTCCGTGCCTTTAATCAGCGATGCTGTTGAGGTAATGCAGTCCGTCGGGTGTTTCTCCAGTGAAAATAGTTGCACTCAGGAGTCTCTCGCTGGGGAATAGTTGTAGCCGATCACTTTCTAATGAGGGCATTCTGTATGTTGCTGATTTTCGCAGCTCGCTCTTTGGCATATAGTGGAAGTAACTGTCACCACATCCTGTCTTTGTGACATGAGTGTCATGTTCGGTGCTTGGAAGTGTAAATCCCAATCCTGTCTACATGACCATTTGAGTAGCCTCAATGTGTTAACGCAGCTCACTGCAGTGAAATAGTCTTACTGGAAACAAAGCCCTTTGTCAAGAATAATTAACTCTTCCCTTTTCTTTTTGGAGAGGTGCTTTGTTTCTGATGGGACCATTTCACTGCAGCAAGCAACACAGCATTCTGAGCGGAAGATCGGGACTTGAGGCCGTGTTGCGGAGGGCCAGTGGCATTATCTGGACTCTGGAGTGTGAGGGTGGGTACTGTTACAAGCGTCGTCTTCGCTGTGTACTTGGAGCTGTTCTGTGTGACCCTCCCCTGATCTCCTGCCGCACCCCCGCCCCCAGGCAGCATCCCGCGGGATCCGTATTTCTTACCCTTGTTGAGAGAAACACGGGGAAGGAATAGCTCCACTGGTTGCCAGGGGCAGCTGATCACAGATGAGAGCAGCCCGGGCGATAGGCTCGGGGAAGAGTGCCGGCATAGCGCCGGGCATGGAGAGGGCTCTGAGAACGGCAGTGGGTTTCTGTCTTGCTTTTTGTTAGGTGACAGCTGGTAGAGTTAGAAATTTTAATGCCACCTGTCATCATGGGAGATTTGAATGCTATGATATTTCTGCATTTTAGAAGGTGTTTTGTTTTGGAGTTTCTTGGAGCTGGTGAGAAAGTATATTTGTGAAATTAGAAATAGCCAACAGTAGAAGAAAAACTACATAGGACATCCCATGGTCTCTAAAACATTGACCGAAAACACCCTCTATAATATAATAATACTATCTTATAAGCAAGCTAATTTTAGATATTGGAGCCATTTCAAAATTCTCAGTTTACGTATTTTCATGAGTTTATTCTGAAATTCATTTTCATACGTGTAGCAAACTATTCTGCAAGTTTGACTCATGTCGAGGGGAGCGGTTCTTACGAGGTCTTAGGTATGTTTATAAGCTTTTAAAAGCTTGAAGAATTTATACGTATTTATATCTTCGGGTAGTCTTGAAAGGTAAGTAACTTAGGAATAAGTAACTTAGGAAGATGGTTTAAATGAAGGCCACTTATAGAAGGGACAGTTCTTCATGTACATATTTTTTCCTAACAGAATATGGACTCTGCCCTGCGCTATATTCATAATGATTCAGACTTGAGCACCGACAGTAGTTTTAGCCCCGACAAGGAGAGGAGATCTAAAGTGCAAGTAAGTGACAGCAAGTCTTTATGTGGTGAGCGTCTTGTTCATTCCTCTTTGAAACCCATTTCCCACCGAATTTGGTCCTCCTTACAAGGAGTTTTTTAAGAATAAGACTAGTATGTCATACTTACGATAAGAAAATTCAAATAGAGTAGAATACAAGCAGAAATCTTCCTCTTCTCACAGCTGTGATCACATTCTTCAGAGTAACCATGGATCACAACTCCTTTCTTCCTTCCTTCCTTCCTTTCTTTCTTTCAAGAGTGAGCAGAGAGGGGGAGGGACCAAGGGGGGAGAGACTTTTAAGCAGACTCCTCACCGAGAGCAGAGCCTGACACGGGGCTCAATCTCATGACCCTGAGATCACGACCTGAGCCGGAATCAAGAGTCACACGATTATCCACCTGAGGCACCCAGGCGCCCTGTTTATTTCTTCATAAACATTTTACGGGTACAGAAACATGCATACAGACCCCTTTTTGTGTGTCAGAAACAGAATCATGCCATCATACCCAGGTATTTCATGGTGCCTCATTTGCCAAGAATTACAAGATACGGCTCAATTTCAGAGATGAAAATATGAAAAAATGTCCCAAAGCCATATAAAGTGCCATCAGTGGCAAGTTACCCTCCAGTTTCAGAAATTTTAAATGTGGGGAAAATACGCTTATGGTATATTTGGAACATGCTCGTTTGTACCTTGCCTGTGTGCGTGCGTGTGTATGCTCACCGCCCCCCCCCACCCCCATCACGGCAGCACAGTGTCCATGTGGCCTGGCCTCTGTCTTGAAAAGGCACCATACCTTCCGAAGTTCCTTATGATGCCTCCAGGTTCGGTCCTGGGATCTCACGCACAGAACGACATCCGTCATGACCGTGTGTGCTCTTTGCTTCTGGGGCTGTGGATTGCCTAGGCCACATGGCATGTATTCTTTTTGCTCTGTTAAAATTGGAATTAGTAATCACATTGTTGTAAACATGCTTTTCACCACTTATATTGTAGACATGTTTTCAAGTTCATAAAAACAGATGGTCTCATTCTCTTAAGGAATTTATTTCAACTTTATTTTTTAAAAATCGGTAAGTTTACACAGTTCAGAATTCAAAAGGTACAGAGGCATTCGGCAATACTTCCTCCTCGGTTTTCTCCTCTACCATCCACTTGGCTTTCCCCAAAGCAGCTGGTTTTGTTTATGTTGTATGTGCTTCCAGAGCTGCGTTATGTATACGTTAACAAGATTGCGTAGACATCCTTCTTTTCCTCACGTTTATATGAACAGTTAGATGTTTACTCTAAATTTTTATAGGTAATTGTTCAATTTCCATTGAAAGGTGGGCAGTGTTTTATGAAATCCAGGTTGGTAATAGTGCCGCTGTTTTACCCCATTCACGAGATGACGTCAGCCCTGGCGGTGTTCGGAGGAGCTGGTCTTGATGCATCTTTTCGCTTCAGTAATCAGTTCTAATCACCCTCTAAGCTGTATTCTGTTTTAAGATCTTATGTTTTTCTTCTAGAGTGGCTTCTTTTATTTACATATATATTTTCCTTAGCATGTTTTTCCTACCTCTTCTCAGTAGATCCCTGAAACTTCGAGACTGGGTTTTTCTCTGCTCCTTGTGATGCTATGTTATTCTGCATCTGTTTAAAAATAAGTTGACTCAGTTTATGCCTAACCTGCTAAAATGAATCTGGGCCGTGTGTGTCTCTCCGTTAGGATGTCGTGCCTCAGGCTCTGTTAGATCAGTATTTGTCTATGACGGACCCGTCTCGCGCGCAGACGGTCGACACCGAGATCGCCAAGCACTGTGCGTACAGCCTTCCCGGCGTGGCCCTGACCCTGGGCAGGCAGAACTGGCACTGCCTGAGAGAGACCTACGAGACGCTGGCGTCGGACATGCAGGTGAGTGGGCGCGGCTGTGCCCTGCAGAGGCGAGTAGGGCCTCCGTCCATTTTCCGGCGGATACTTGGTATTACAGGAAGTCATGTGCAGAAGAGCTTAGAAGCAATACTAGAGAGCTTGCTTTCTGTGTGGTCCCAGTTCCACCATTTGGAAATTATCATTGCATTTGACCTAAGTTCCTCACTTACAAATGTGTTACCGTCTGAAGTTTGTGTGTAGGTTGTTTCCACACATGGTGTCATAAATGCTTCTTTTATTTTCTTATAACCTTGACAGAACTGTAGTAGTGTTAGCACTGCTGGGCTCTGGGCCCTGGGTCAGTGAGTGTTGCAGTAAAGGTCGGGGAAGGTGTGTGTGTGTGTGCACGCACACATGAGCATGGTCTCCTCCAGACCTACACACTACCAACACCATCTGAAAGAAAGCAAGATGTGAAATGTTGACCCTAGGTCATCTTGTCTGGATAGCTGTGTGATTTTGTGGCTCTTTTCCTGGATCTTTTTTTTTTTTTTTTTTTAAGATTTTTTATTTATTAGAGATCACAAGTAGGCAGAGAGGCAGGCAGAGAGAGAGGGGGAAGCAGGCTCCCTGCTGAGCAGAGAGCCCGATGCGGGGCTCGATCCCAGGACCCTGAGATCATGACCTGAGCCGAAGGCAGAGGCTTTAACCCACTGAGCCACCCAGGCGCCCCTCTTTTCCTAGATCTTGTTTGCTTAACTTCCCCTGCCATTAGGTCTAGTTTCTATATCATACACCAAAATTTTGCCACTCTTCCACAAAATCTGTTTGGTGAAATTAATCTCTTGGTTATTAAGAAAGCAGCCTGGATAGACTGATTTATACTGAGATATGAATAATTTTCCCTTCAATGTGTTAGTGATTATTGCATTTTTCAAGGAATTTGTGCCATTGACTTCAGCAAGGTAGGAGTTGGAAGTAATCTTGAGAGGACATAGTTTAAGTTCCTTCTCTGACCTATGAGGTTAGCCAGGGTCCGGGTGAAGTGAATTTATCCTGTGTTCACACACTTCTTCAGCGGTGGAACTGGGCAGGGGACCGCAAAGGCCCAACCTCCAGAGTGCAGTACCTTCCACGTTGGCGGTTTGCCATCTTCATTCCTCAGGCCTTTCACAGTTCCTGTGGGGTGTGCACGTCAGGGCCCCTGGTGACTAGGAAGGCCCCGGACAGGCAGGGCTTCATGCCCCTCTCCCCTCCCCTCCATCAGAACATCTCTGCCTTCATCTGCTTGATAGGTTGAATATGAGTATGAAATTTTATTTCAAAAATGGGGTCTAGTGTTTGGGATTGGGGATAAAACCCTTGCTATAAATGGCTTCTCAGCAAGTAGAGTGTTTTAAGCTGAGTAGCAAAGTAAAAAATTTTAAACTAAAGCAACATGAAGAAAAAGATGTTTTTAATGTAAACTTCCCTACATTTTCCTATTCTTACATTTCCTTAATGGCCAGTTCCTTAAAAACAAGTTTCATTATTGTTTTTTTTTTTTAACCATAAGGTAGACCGTACAAGAACCCGAAGGGGAACAGTCAAGCAAGGACAATGCCCGTCAGCCTCTGATGTCTGTGGGACATCCGTAAATCGGGCACCCAGTGTTCAGAGAGCTACAAAGACTGTGCCCTTAGTGATTTCAAGCTTTCTTCCCTTTGTAAATGAAAGGAGATAATATGTACCGTGTGGGGCTTTGAATTTCTCTGCCAGTTTTTGAGACCTAGCAGGCATTGAAAGCTGAGCTTCTATTCTTCCCATTACCTCTGTTCTGATTTAATTGTTTGAGATTGGTAACATCCACATCTAAGTTAGCTTTCATACACCGGCCAAGAGGTAAAGCACTCTGTGCTGTGTGCGTCGCTTACGAACGCAGTCATCTTTATCTCCACAGTGGAAGGTTCGAAGAACGTTAGCCTTCTCCATCCACGAGCTTGCAGTTATTCTCGGAGATCAGCTGACAGCTGCGGATCTGGTTCCGATCTTCAATGGATTTTTAAAAGACCTCGACGAAGTCAGGATAGGTGTTCTTAAACATTTGCATGATTTCCTAAAGGTAACTTTAAAATTTTTCTGCATAAAAATAGACTAAAGTTCCACTGTAGAATTTTTGGTTTTCTGTTCAACCAAGATGAAGTTTCTGTATGTTCTGTGTAAGAAAACGGAGTCATGAGCTGATGGTGAAATGTGACTTAAAGAGAGAGTCCCGTTCTGATCACTTTAGCTGGTGTCCTTTTAATTTTTATTTTTAAAATCATTACACTAAATTTCATTTTTAAACACTGTTAGATCATGATTACAAGCACTTTTCAAAATTATTGAACTAAATATATGTACAAAAATTCCATGAACATTTAAGTTTGGAGGCTTTGTGATATTTTAGAAGTCTGTATTTTAGGAGTCGGTATGGATCTCTGGTCTGGGAGGTGAACAGCTGTGATCTTACAA
>CM052889.1:52099990-52125303 GCA_028534135.1 Potos flavus | reverse complement strand
CTTAACATCAGTTTTTAAAACAATTCGATGTACCTACTACATCTGTTCTCAGAAGAATTAACTATATTGTAGTTGTTTTCAAGCAGTCTAGTAAAAGTAATAATGCCTGTATCTTAGCGAATATTTTTTGTTTTGTCACTTCAGCTTCTTCATATTGACAAAAGAAGAGAATATCTTTATCAACTTCAGGAGTTTTTGGTGACAGATAATAGTAGAAATTGGCGCTTTCGAGCTGAACTGGCTGAGTAAGTTCTCACAATTTACTGGACTGTGTTTTGGAGGGGTATTTACTTAGTTCATCTTTACCTTTTTGGGATTTGTTCATTACTCTATGTAGATACAAGTTTCTGTTTGGTGTTCTATAAAACATTTCTTGAAGTGCAGGTCTTGCTAGCAGTGAATTTTCTCAGCTTTTTTTTTTTTTTTAAAACCTATTTCGCCTTTTTTTTCTTACTGCGGGTAAAATACACATAACCAAATTTGCCATTGGTGAAATTAGTACGCTCGTAGTGTTGTGCAACCATTACCATTGTCTAGTTCTAGAACATTCCATCCTCCCAGCCCTTCCACAGTCATTCCTCATCCTCTGTGCCCTCAACTTCTAGCAACTGTTAATCTACCCTCTGTGGATTTGCCTATTCCGAACATATCATGCAAGTGGAATTTTATGACACGTGGCCTTTTGTGTCTGACTTCTTCACTTAGCATAATGTTTTCAAGATTCATTCGTGCTGTAGCATGTGTCAGAACTTTATTACTTTTTATAACTGAATAATACTCCATCGTTTACCACTTTTTAAAATTCCTTCATCCATCGATGCATGTTTGGGTTGTTTCTACATTTTTGGTTGCTGTGACTGTTGCTGCTATGAACATTCGTGTGCAGATTTTTCTTTGAACACCTATCTTCAGTTATTTTGTGGTAGATTTTCTGGGCTATTTGATAATTCTGTTTAATTTGTTGAGGAACCACCAAACTGTTTTCCACAACAATTGTACCATTTTACATTCCCACGAGCAATGTACGAGGATTCCAATTTCACCACATCCTCCCCAACACTTGGTGTTTTCCTTTTTTTTAGCAAATTATAGCCATCATTCTAGTGGTCGTGAAGCAGTGTTTGGTGGTGATCTTGAGTTGCATTTCCTTAATGACTGGTGACGTTTAACACCTTTTCATATGCTTGTTGACCATTTGTATATAAGCCAGAAAAATGCCTGTGCAAGTCTATTGCCCATTTTTTAAGTGGGCTGTTTGTCTTAAATTGGGTTGAGTTGTAAGTGTTTTTTATGTATTCTGGATTCCAGACCTCACTTGCATTTTTATTTTATTTTATTTATTTATTGAGGGTTTTTTTTGTTGTTGTTGTCGTTGTTTTTTATTTGACAGAGAGAGATCACAAGTAGGCAGAGAGGCAGGCAGAGAGGGGGAAGCAGGCTCCCTGCTGAGCAGAGAGCCCGATGAGGGGCTCGATCCCAGGACCCTGAGATCATGACCCGAGCCAAAGGCAGAGGCTTTAACCCACTGAGCCACCCAGGCACCCCATTTATTGAGTTTTTAACATCTTAATTTTATTTTTCTTCAGTGTTCCAAGATTCATTGTTTATGCACCACACCCTCACTTTGCTGGGTTTAGAATTGGGACTGACAGTCTTGGTTGTTTTTTGTTGTTGTTTTCTTCGTGCATTAAAGGTTCACCTCACTGAGTCCTGGCTTGCCAGGTTTCTGACTGACTATGGGCACATCTCGTCTGCCATTAGTGTGGAGGGTTGGGTCCATGTAATCTGGAGCAAGCTGGGTTTGCGCTTTGTCATTGCTGTGATTGCCCTCAGTGCCCGGTAAGCTTTGCTGCTTCTCCCCGTGGCCTGCCGGTGCCTTTTGCTGAGGGTGGGAGCTGGGGTGCCGGGGCCTTCTCACATGCTCATGTCCCGCCCTCAGCTTGCAGCTCTCGTGCACCCTTGTGAACCAGGTGGGTCTCTTCTCCTCCCCCAGCTGGAGACTGTTGTTAGGACATGGTAGGCTCATGCTGGAAACGGGGACAATCTCTGTTACTTCGGTTCAGCCTCAGTCTCTGGGAAGCCTGGGTCCCTGGGCTTTCTCAGAGTCTTACTGCTCCCTGTAGCATCCAGTCTCTGCTTTGAATCTACGGTCCGTGGTGGGCAGAGGTTCCTGCCCCCCCCCCCAGGACGAGGAGACTTCTGTAGTTCTCAGTGTAGGGTCTTTGATCGAGAAGATTGGCTGCCCCCCTCTCTGGGAGAGAGTTCTTCTCTGCCCCCGGCCGCAGTGTGTTCGCCCGTGCCCATCGGTGGACAGGCTTTGCTGCCCCTCTGTCAGCACCGTAAGGCTCAGGCTCAGTAAAGAGAAGGGCCCAGGGGAGTGCATGCGGGTTTATGCCTGTCCCCCAACATGTGACACTCGTTTCCTGCCTGCTGAGCGGCCTCTCTCCAGTTTGCTTTCCTGACCCCAGGCTTTCTCATGTGTATACACCCAGGGGAGGTCAGCAAGAAAGTTTGCAGTGTCAGAAAATGGAGTCAGTAAGTGTGCTTCTCATCTCTGAGTAGTGTGCGTGTGTGTGTGTGTACACACAGGCACATTGGTCATTGCTATATTATGTATATTCGTGCTTATAGTTTATTCCCTGCTGATTACGAATATAAATAGTCTTAAACATAAAATCTGAAAGGCAAAAATCTCATTTGTATCAGAGGTATTTTTTCAGGGGCATTGTTGCGTCTACTCAGAGTAGCCTGGTGGGTGCCGTCAGTCTTCAGGTGTCCCCGGTCGTCGGAGGAACAGTCCCCAGAGGACCTCTTCACTTCTGTTACCCCCAGTAAACGTATCATTTCCTTAGAAGCTGCTCAGAGCCTTGACAGACAGACCTCAGGCTCCCCGAGACTGCTGGAACGTCTTCTCTAGGAAACCGATTTGTACATGGAAGTTTCTTAGCATTCTGAACAGTTACTGGGGAAAAAATATGTTTTGTGTCCCAATTGAATATAGTAGAAAATGCATTGCTCTGAGTCCCTGTGGACACAGAATTCTACAACATTTGTTTTCCTTACATTCTGAGCGGAAGAGATACTTCTTGAACTTGCATAGTGTTTAAATGCATTTCCAGATACATACAGACTAGAGATAACTGTGCGTGAGAGACCCCGTTAATTACTAGTCTTTGCATGTGTTCACCTCACAGTATTACAGTTACTCAGACGGTTAACCTATTCTCATTTATTTTAAAATTTTAATTATATTTTATTTTTATAATTCATTTTTATAGACAGCTGATTTTACTTCTAGAATTATATAGTCCCAGAGATGTTTATGACTATTTACGTCCCATTGCTCTGAATCTATGTGCAGATAAAGTTTCTTCTGTTCGTTGGATTTCCTACAAGTTGGTATGTGTTACAATTTTTACAGTTTTCAATAGCACACTATTCAGTAAGCTCCTAGAACAGAAGATATTCCTCACGTCTCTGTGTTCCGCTTCCTAGGTCAGTGAGATGGTGAAGAAGCTGCACATGGCGACGCCCCCCACGTTTGGAGTGGACCTCATCAATGAGCTTGTGGAGAACTTTGGTAGATGTCCCAAGTGGTCCGGTCGGCAAGCCTTTGTCTTTGTCTGCCAGGTAAGTGGCAGGTCACAAGTGACTTACCCACTTGTGACCCATTTTTCTATCTGAAACCACTTTCGCTCTCTGCCTCTCGACACCCTCTTTCTTACCTTTAAGAAACAGAGTTTTGCATCTGGCTCTTCGTAGGATCACGGTTCCTAGAGTCGGAGTCTGCCTGGCTCATCCTACAGCTATCCACTAGGGGGTGCCCGCGGCCCATGCACGGGTGTGTAAATGAGCGTGACTGCACACTCCAGGACTCAGTGGAGCCATTAAAAAACTCTGTGGGGACCTAAAATGATGTCATCTTAGCTTTGAGTTCCCGAGTGCCTGGAATATTGGTTTAAAAAGTAACTAAAATCTGGAGAGCTTGAGTCGTCACTCAGAGAGCTAGCGCTCGCCAGTATTGTGGTTTGGTGGACTAACCGGGCAGATGTGGAGCAGCTGTTTGTCTTCCCCAGACTGTCATTGAGGACGACTGCCTTCCCATGGAGCAGTTCGCCGTGCATCTGATGCCACATCTGCTGACCTTGGCGAATGATAGGGTCCCCAACGTCCGAGTGCTGCTCGCCAAGACGCTGAGACAAACGCTGCTAGAGAAAGGTGGGCGGGCGGCTCTTAGGCAAACCGCGCGTGGCGGGGAGGAGGCGTGTGGACCCCGCGGAGGGAGAAGTACTGTATGTCTGCAGACCTAATCTGATAGGAGGAGGTTTGTGAGCGTTAACGGGGGCTCCGCCTGAGAGCGGACACGGGTTGGAGGACAGGGACTTGTTCGCCTTCCTGCCCCAGAGGCATCTCTTTTATAATTGCAGACTTAGTTTGAGAGACTGCATAGTCACTTTAAGACAGGAGGAAAAACTCTTGCCTTCGGTCTGCCCCGCGTGACGTGTGTCCCTGTCGTTGGAGGCCAGGAGGCATGTTTGTGTTTCCTCCTCTCCATTCCTTAGGCAGAAGACAGACGCCTCCGAGTGTTTGCTCTGCTGCACATCCTAATAAGCTGCTCGAGATTTAGCTTGTTTCATTTATTTTTCTCCCCCCAAAGTACCTAATAAACACCATTTAATGCATGAACTCGTGAATGGCGGCACAGAAAGGTTTGTAATAGACATCTAAGATGGGTAAATGAATACTGCTTTTTTCTCCTTTAGAATTCATTTATTGTTTTAATAGCAATTATAAGGAAATGGCTAGAGAAGAGTGGTTTTCAGTCGTGTGTGTGATTGGTATTGGGGGTATTTTTACTGAGTAAATTAATAGCTATCCCAAGTAAAAGTTTTAATATGTTAGCTTCGCTGCCACTTGGTCTGTTCTAGAAATAATCAAGATAAATCTTCTAATTCTCTTATGTTTGGGGAATTTTTTCGTATCACACAAATCAGCGTGGATTACTGCTTATAATTCAACATAGCTTGTGTTTACACTTTATGACTAAGAACTTAGTATACTTGTACCCGATAAAACTGTGAATTGTTGAACTAATTTTATATGTTACCTGCACTTTGCGTCTCCAGAATATTTCTTAACCTCTGCCAGCTGTCATCAGGAAGCCGTGGAGCAGACCATCATGGCCCTTCAGATGGATCAGGACCGTGACGTGAGGTATTTTGCAAGCATCCACCCTGCCAGCACCAAAGTCTCGGACGATGCCATGAGCACAGCTTCCTCGACCTACTAGAGAGCTGGAACCTCGTCGTCCTTCTGCTTCCTCGGGAGCCAAAGGCTGACAAGTGCTCCACGCGTGTCATCTAGGACAGCCTTCGGGAGGACGAGAGACCTTCCTCTCGCGCAGACTCCATTGCAGGTGCAAGTTGCCTACACTGATACCAGGGATTTTAAGAGTCAAGAGAAAGTACAGTAAACACTATTATCTTATCTTGACTTTAAGGGAAAATAATTTCTCAGAGGATTATAATTGTCACCGAAGCCTTAAATCCTTCCGTCTTCCTGAATGAAACTTGAATTGGCAGAGCGTTGTCCTTATGGAAGGGAGGAGATTCCCAGAGACCTGCATTGCTTCCTCCTGGTTTCCTTTAACGACAGATAGATGGAGGGGCAGCCAGAAGGCGGTCGTGAGCCAGGAGGTAAAGAGACCTTCAGTATTAGCCCGCACTGTCCCCACAGCAGGCAAGGACCTGTTGGTTCTGTGGCCAGCTGCCCAGCCCAGCCCTAAGTGTGAATAGTTTTTGGCGTGTGTAAATGCGAAAGGAGGTTTGGGGGGGGGGGTTCTCCTAAGGGCTTGATGCTAACACTACAGTAGAATCTGATTTTAATTCTTAAATGCAGCATATTGCTGTGCACATTTACAGAATGTTGGCTGAGTATCTGTGTCCTGATTTTCTTCATGCTGGTCATGACCTGAAGGAGTTCGTTGGCACGTGTGCTGTATGTCGGGGGTTTTTAACTTGCTCCTGACCGGCTCTGAGGTGCAGCTCTCCTCCCCACACTGTACATACCTGTGACCACTCGGGAGTGCCGCGGTCTTTAATCATGCTGTTTAAACTGTCGTGGCACAAGTTCTCTTGTCCGAATAAAATTTATTAATAAGATCTATAGAGAGATATATACACTTCTGTTTTTCTAGGTGTCTGCAAATGCAATTTGTGACCTGTATTAATGATTTAGTATGAAGTGGGAAAACTAGATTAAAATATTTGTCTTTTAACTAGTTTAGTCATTTCTTTGCCATCTGCACGTGCCACCCGGGGCCAGGTTCTGCTGTGGGGCCACAGGGCGCGTGCGCGCGGAGCAGGTGCGGGGCGGCTGGCTGCTGCGGGGCGGGGGCCCGCGGTCCCACCGGGCAGGGCCGCACCTGCTCCGCGCTCCTCAGGCCTGAGTCCCCGCAGCGCCTCTCTGAGCTCTGGTTTCCGTGACGCGGCCGGCCGGGGGTCCTCAGGGTTGCGGGAGCAGGACGGGGCCCACGAGGCTCCGGGTGCGGACTGGGCAGACCGAGGCAGCGTTCTAATACGGACTGTTGCGGAGAAGGCCTGGGTCCCTTGCTCTCTGCCGACAGCCCTGCAAGGGGAAGCGTGAGCGAGGCGCCCTGGGGCCGAGGAAGCCGCAAGGACCCGGCAGTCTGCGTCTGCCCAGGAGGCCAAGGGGCGGCTGCGGGGGCGTCCCCGCTGAGGTGCAGGCGCTCCCCGACCACGTTCTGATCGCTCCCGCCGCCCCCGGGCTCCCGGGGTATCCGCTACCGGGCCGCGTGCACTACGCGCTGCACGGCTTTGTGAGCGGGGGGCCGCCGCCGCCGACTTCAATGTGGGGTCCGCTTGAAAGGGCGCCGCCACCGGCCCGTTCCGCGCTCGCCTTCCCTCCCGCCGGTGCCTGGGGAGCTGGGAGCCGCCGCCGCCGAGGAGCCCTCCGGGTCTCCCCGCGCACTGTTCCCGGCTCCGCCGGTGAAAGCAGGCCCAGGTTGCGCCGTCGCTCATGGATGTCGCCGGCAGGGGCAGGGTGCGTGGGAGTGGCGCCGCCTGGATTCTCGGCTGGCTGAGCTGGGACTGGTCCGGCTTCGGGGCCCCCAGGCCGGCAGGGGCTCGCGGGTCCCCGTGTGCGCCCTCTCGTGCGACAGGATCGTCGAAGGGAGAAAAGGCAGGGAAACTGACGACTCAGCAGTTCTTTGACAAACTCCAGGAGGCAAACACGGCAAACCAGTTAGTACCCAAGCTAATTTCGTAATCGGAAAATGAGTAAAATGGTCATTAAGGTATTTAATATGGGGTAGCTAATCTTAGAAGGTATTCTGTGATTTGGGGACTTCTGAGTGAGGCCGACAAAGGTGAAGAGGAAAACTTTCTCCAAAGCTAGAGCTCCTTCTCCAAGCGGTCACGGCATTTCTGCCCTCGGCCCCCGCCTCCGCGCCAGCGCCGGACCCTCCCTCAGCAGCCTGCCTGGTAAGTCGTGCTGTTCTAAAGGATCTCGGCTGCTCCTCCCCGGGTCTGGGAGAAATCTCTTTGCGAGAGCTTTTGTGAGTTTTCAGAGCGTCCCTTTACTCAGCCCCCAGGCTACCAGATCTCCTAGTTTCTTAGCGGAATGGCTTGCGGGGCCACCTTTTCGCTGTAATCTTTGCCCTTAAGTCTTGGAGGTAGTTCTGTGATGCCAGACCACTAGTTTTTCTGGAACCGTCTTGCTGAATTGGCAAGTGCTGAGTCCGCGACTACCACGCACATGCCCTCAGAGCCGTCCAGGCTGTTGGCATCCCGATCGTCAGTTCGCGGGGCCGGCGGGCAGGTGCGCGGTGTGTTACTGATCCTCCTCGTACCTGTTCCATCCGGGCCCGCTTTGTATCGGGCCAGCGTGTGTCCTGGCAGGCTGGAAGCGGAGTATGCCGAGGGAGGCGTGCGCGCCATCCGCCCGCTGCTGGATGCCTGAGACACCGGTCACGGTGTACTCGGGGGGCATGGGGCAGCGATGCTTCTTCACAGATGCAGCTCCGGGCAGGTGGGACTGCGAGCCCCGGCGGCAGGGCTCGAAATGGACCATCTATAGGAAGAAGCGCCGCAGCTCAGGCTCCGGGACACACGCCAGGATTTCCTTGTCCCGTCATGTTCTGTGCAAGACTCCAGGAGACGGAAGGGGTGAGTGATGGGTGGAAGAGAAGAAACTCCGGCGACTGGAAACCCAGCAAACGGCCCCTCCAAATGAATAATTTTCTGACTCAAACCAGAGGAAAATAAGTTGAGTCTGGAAATAAACGTGAGTAAGCAAGACTCTGTGGTTCTGTGGTCAGCCTTTCCAAACCCTCAGCCTAGGTGGAGAAGGTCAAGAGCAGGGTGGATTCTTTTTCTAGGAAGTTGGACCGCAGGTGTTGTGTGCAGTGATCAGATTTCAGTCCGTGCAGCATCTGACACTGCTGTTGTAGGTTAATTTCCACCAAGTCTGATTTCAGTCAAGCTTTGCCGACAGAAATTTGGCAAGATTTGGTAGTTGGGGTTTTTAGTCAGAGATTTCATCCTGTAACTCTTTGGCCTCTGCCCGGCTGTATTTACTGTTAACGATAACGGGGGCCGAGGCATCACCAGGGTCGTGTTTCTAGATGTGCCTGGAGGGAGCTGGGAGCAGTGGGTGTCCCGCCGCCCGGTCCCGTCCCCGTGAGCTGTCCTAGCCAGGAGCTCACCGGCAGCCCCGCACTCAGTACGGAAGTTTGGGAACAAAAACACTGGAGGAGAGGAAGTCGCGTAGGGAACATGGCCTAGGCAGTCACGGGGGCGAGCGGGGACGCGGACAGAGCCTCAGCTCCCCGGAGGCCACCCCACTGCCATGTAACTTCTGGTCTGCGGCCGTGGGGTGCGCCCTCACAGCGGCCGCCCCCCCAGTCCACGAGAAAGTTCTCCGTGGCTCCCGCAGAGGAAGAACAGTGCCGGTGGTGCGTTATGGGCTGCCCGCTGCCTCACTCGTTCTGGATGGCCATTTATTCTGAGTTTTTTCTGGGGTTTTTTGTTGTTGTTTGGGCTTTTAAGTATTGCTAGCAAAGTGTGGCTCGTTCAGAATGCTGCCTCTCAAATGTCCACGGACAGCTCGGTCACCTGGAATCTTGTTAAAGGGCAGATTCCGATCCAGAACTCCTCACGCGAATCTAGGTGACGTTTTTAAATACTAAGACCCTAGAAGAAGCTGTTGGTGTGGGATCTTACCTTTTCCAGATTAATACTCTCTCCGTAATTTTGATATCTTTTTAAAAAATTTTTTTTTCATAATTTTGATAACTCCAGTGGCACAGTAATAAAAAAGATGAAGTATTTAATATTTGTATTTTGTTTCCTCAGTTGCCAACCATTGCTTTAAGGCGTGTGGTGGCGGCGCCCACACAGTGACCGGCCGTAGGGACAGGTGGCCGTGGCTGCGGTGGCAGCACCAGCCCTCCTGCGGGGGATGGGAAGAGCAAGGGTCAGCCAGGTATGGGCTCGTGGGATTTGAGGGGGGGGTGGGGGCCGCGTCTTCCAGCTTTCCAGAATATTCCGTCTGGCTCGTAAACCCATCTTATCCGAGGTCTGCCTCCTTCTGTACATGAAGGCCGTGCTGCCCTCTGGGGTCCGTGCCGGCCTGTGCGCCCGCTCAGCGAGTGTCCCCACAGTCTCCACATCGCAGGCCAAATGCCAAACCTGGTGAGTCCTCAGTCCAGCCCTCCCTCCCCAGCTCCACCGTAGCTTTCGTGCCTTTTCTCCTGCACTCGGTCACCCCGAGGCTTCTTCTCTTCCCTCAAGCAGTAGGAGCTCTGGCGTGTGTGGCTCTTAGCATCGCTGGAACCTTGTGCAGAGGATCGGCCCTGGCGCTAAGGTGGGGTGGCCAGACAGAACATAAAAGTACAGGGGGGGGAGGGCCAGGGCACCCTTACTCAGATACTTGTCACTGTCACCTGAAACGAAAGTGTAAGCGGACGTGTGTACGCGGCACCCCCACGATAAGGTCAGCCTGAGTCAAAGCTCGAAGGCCCCCAGCCCTCCGGGGACTCTGCCCGCCTGGAGGCGCCCCAGCTGCCAGGGCCGAGTTCCGGTTTCCTTCCGGAGGACTTTCCCTTCCTCCCGTGCTGCTGCTCCCCGCTTGGGAAGGCAGGCGGCAGACGGCATCGAGACCATCTTGCGAGCAGTGAGTGGGAGAGTCTGAGCCCCAGGTGAGAAACTCGAGAATTTGGGGCGCGCCCTTTATCAGAACACTGCAGCCATCCCCCCGAAGAGGCGCCTCTTGCTTTCTCTAAGGGTAGCTGGGGTTTTCGGCAGTTTCTTGCCTTTGGTGGGGGCCGGGCAGACCTCGCCCAGGGTGCCCGCGGAGGCCGCTTCAGTCCCTGTCGGGGAGAGGCACCAGCCAGCTGTGCGCCAGGCCATGGCTTTGAGCCTCGGCCTCCTGTTGTTAAAAACAAGACGACAGGCCCGGAATGGAGGCGCTTACGCTGCTCCCCATGTCAGCAAACCAAGACTCCACTTCCAGTTCCAGCTCTCCCGGAGGTGGGATTTGAAACCAGTCGGGAAGGGGCTGCCTGGTCAGCACTGGGCGCTGAGAGGCCCAGGCCTTCCCCTACAGGAGAGCAACTCTGCAGTGACCGAGCTGCTTTCGCCAGTTCCAACTGCTCTGTCCCTGCTCCCTTCTGCCTTTCTAGAAGCCTTTCATTTTGTACTACTCCTTGGAACGCCTTTCTGGCTGCTAGGTAGGGAATATTGCCTGATTCAAATCAGTCTGTGCTCGAACAAACTTAAAATCCGTCACATGCCTCTGACGGAGACCCGACAGCCCCAGGCCCCGTGAGCCGCCGGGCACAGGCGCGCACCGAGCCCCTGGGGCTTCGCCGCGTTCCTGTGGCCGCTGCAGGAGGCAGGTCCGTCCTTCTCAGACCCAGCCCGGCGGCTTTTCTATGATGAGCTTCCGGGCTTTACTGGAGCATGATTTTCCCAGACTGGGTCTGACTTACAAACCATTCAGAATGGATCCAGATTTAACTGGGTCCAACCTGAAAACTGGATTGGGGCCAAGGTGGAAACCAGACTGGGTCTGGGGTCAGACTAGATCTCACCCAGCTGGACTGGGTCCAGTGTGAGGCGTCGGATTTCACATTTTATTATAAGGCTGAACGAGCGGGTTTACCTTACCAAGGAGAGTCTTGAGTACAGTGGCTATAGCGGACTTTTTTAAAGATTTTATTTATTTGACAGCATGCGCACAAGCAGGTAGAGCGGCAGGGAGAGGGAGAAGCGGGCTCTCCGCTGAGCAGAGAACCCAAACAACGCGGGTCTCGATACCAGGACCCTCAGATCATGAGCTGAAGGCAGACGCTTAACCGACTGAGCCATCCAGGTGCCCCTACAGTAGACAACTTTGAACGTAGATAAGCTTATCCATTTATGAGATGCCTAGAGAAAAATGGGTCCAGCCACGAACTCCCCATTAAAAGTAAAGGGAAAAAAAATTTTTTTTTCCTCCTCCACAGTTTCTGGGGACCAGGAAGAGACCTGCTGGGACACCCCACCCACTCTGGAAGCTGCAGATGGGCTCCTAGGAAAATCTGGCAGGAGCCCGCAAACCGTGAGAATTCTTACCAGGGTCAGCTCTTTCGTATCTCTGTGGTGCCTGGTCAACAGAGGAAGCAACAACGTGACCTTGTCCCTTCCCTTCCACATTGAGAATGGCAGGCAAAAAGCATTTGTTAAGAATTAGATCTTTGAATTAGAACTTGGAATTTGTTTTGTTATCCATTGGTTGTTGGTCCTTTCTCTCCTGTGCAATTATATTGTTTTATTGTTGGTCTCATTTTGTGTCCACAGGACTTGGCTTGTTAACCATTAGGCTGGGGACCCCAAAATATAGCCAGATAGAATGTGGGTTGCACTCTCCCTTCCAAACAACTGTCACTGGCTCTCAGGGACAGTTTTGGCTATCTTGAGGCGTGGCTCTGGATAATCAGATGATAGTATCTTTTATACTTTTTTGGGGACACCTCTTATGTCCACAGGTTGCTCAATACTGATAGGAATATTTATCGTTAGTCTCAGCCGAAACCTAACAAGCTAGATGAAAAAAAAATTTTTTTTTTTTTTTTTAAATTAGCTCAATGGCCAGAAGTTGGCCAAACTGGAAGCTGATATTCAGAGCCTGATAGTTTCGTTTTAGTTTTCGGGAGAAGGCCTAAAAAAATTCCTATGTGTCCCAAAGGAAAGAACAACGTTCTGAAGTCTTTGTGGAAGGATTTACTCAAACATTCCAAAGACAAACAGCTCTACGTCTAGAACGTAGGAATCTTTTAATTTCCATCTTAGTTGAAGATCGTCTCCCTGGTAGAAAAGAAGCAAATTGAATATTATGTAGTTGGATGGCTGGGTCAGCCTCTTGGTATCCTTCAGGTTGCAACCCCGTTCTTTAAGGAATAAAAACAACTGTACTCAGGGTGCCCAACCGTCTCAGAAGAATGAGCGACTCTTGATCTCCGGGGCATGGGTTCAAGCCCCGCAATGGGTGTAGAGATTACCAAAAACAAACTTTTAAAAGTAAGTAAATAAAAACAACTCTGCTTGTCTTACAAATTGAGTCTTCACGAGAATAGAAATGTGGCTCTAAAACCATCTAAAGCTCTTCCTGCCATCTTTACGAGCCCCTAAACCTCCCCGGTTCATCTCAGAAGGCTTTGAGAACATTCTTCTTAGTGGAACTTGCGTCTTTCTCTGTGCCTTCTGAGATGGAAGAGTTCTACCTGGTCTGCCCTGTGTAATTCTTATCAGTAACAAAGAAGATCTTTAAATTCTTCTCCACGAATATTAGTTAAAAGTTTAAGCCATCTGAGCAGGTAACCTTAATTTATTCTATTCTGCCTAAAACAAAATTTGTATCCAACTGTTCTTTCATTACCTAGTGAGTTCTGTACTATATCTTACAGCTGAAATCTTAAAAGCTACAAGACGTCCGTTTGTGTCTGTAGGTTTAGGTATGTCAACGTATATACCATATAAATGTGTGATTTCTTTTTTAGCTCCAGATGATGTTGCCCAAATTAATATGTAAGGAGCCCTAGTTGGCTTAAAGACAAGTGTTATATAAATCAGGTATATTCTCAGAAAGAGAAACTAACCCAAATGTTTTTTCAAGTTCATGTGATCTAGATAATCTTCAGTAAATAAAATCTAGTTTGTTGGTTGGTTTAATTAAAATAGGCATGTCTCTAGAGTTATTAAATATAAAGTGAACGTAAAACTTTTATTCTACCTTAGTTTACTAAAAATCAAATAAGCTCATGTCTCTGTTACAGAATTTGTCAGCAAGAAAGATAAGACAGACGGTGGTCAGCATTTAATACTGTGAAATTTTCACAACCAATCTAAATGGTTAAGAACAAATGAATTAAATTGTTGTAAATAAGATAAAAGTTTCTAAGTGAACTTTTCAATAATAATTAGGCTTTTTGGTATGTCTACTTAAAAATAGTTTAACTTGAAACCTTCAAGTTATACTGAGATAAATAATGGATATTCATGGAATATCTACATCAGTTTCCAAATAAGAATACTGAAACACTGGGGCACCGGGGTGGCTCAGTTGGTTGAGCATCAGACTCTTGGTTTTGGCTCGGGTCATGATCTTAGGGTCATGGGATCAAGCCCCAAGTGGGGCTCCACACACTCAGCCTAGAGTCTGCTTAAGATTTTCTCTCTCCTTCTCCCTCTACCCCACCCCCTGCGGTCTCTCTCTCTCAAATAAATAAATCTTTTTTTTTTTTAAGATTTTATTTATTTGACAGAGAGAAACACAGTGAGAGAGGGAACACAAGCAGGGGGAGTGGGAGAGGAGAAGCAGGCTTCCCGCCGAACAGGGAGCCCAATTCGGGGCTCGATCCCAGGAGCCTGGGATCATGACCTGAGTCACCCAGGTGCCCCTCAAATCAATCACTCTTAAAAAAAAAAAAATACCGAAACACTAATTACTGAACAAAGGTTTACCGCTTTTGGCTTCCTTTATAGAGGAGATAAAGACGTCCGGCTCTTTCGGTGAACACGTTTTGTGCTGCATTGGAAAACTTACTGAGAGGAAGAATATGCTTTTAGAAACTACAAAAATGTATCTATAAATTTGCCAATCCGCAGACGGCTAGCTTAGGAGCCTACAATTGCTTACTTCTCCGTTTTCACTAGGAATGAAGGATCCTAAAGGTGACAAATTTTAATCAATGCGTTTAACAAAAGCTTCTTAGAAATAATAAGGGTGGAGGGTATCTGGGCAGCTCAGTCAGTAAAGCACCAGACTCTCGATTTCTGCTTAGGTCATGATCTTAGGGTTTTGAGATCGAGCCTTGCCCTGTGTCCTGGAGCCTGCTTACGATTCCCGCTCCCCACCACTACCCCCTCCCCCGTCCCTACTCTCCCACTCTCCCCTCCCCCATTCTCTCTCAAAGGAAAAAAAAAAAAAAGGTGAAAGGAAACACCTGTGTATGGAAAGCAGGTAAAGAAGTAAAATGGCTAAATTTTCCACAATTACAGAGAAAACTGTTGTAGAAAGTTTGTGGAAAAGGAATCTTGGGAAAGTAATTTAAGTGTGGTGAAGCTGGCTAAGATTGGAATACAGATTAAAGATTTTTTTTAAAAAACGAGTTTTTAGTATCAAAAATACACAGATACAAAAATCAGAATTTGGTTTTCTCTCTGTTGAAAGGACAAAGTTTTCTTAGATGATTGTTCTGCTCCTAATAAGAAATTGCAGAGGTGGTTTTGTGGGGGTTTTTTGTTTTTGTTTTTTTGTTTTTTAACCTTTGGACAGCAAAGATGTTCTTCTTCCCCAAATTACTTACTCTGCTTTACACTGTTTTTATCAGGTCTTTGATTATTTAAGAAAACCCAGTCTTCACAATATTGAGAGCTTCTGTTCACAACTATATAACCGCCTGTATTTATCTCAACATCTCTTCTATTGTCACTTTCACTAATCCTATTTAATCAAATGTTCAAAACTTTTGACATTTTCTTAAAATTCTCAATAGTTTTTTTGACCTCAGACTTACTTTGAGATTTCCCAGGGGCCCCTGGAAAATCTCAAAGGCTGTCTCTCATTAATTTAACATGTTAAAATATGTGGGAAGCATTGTCAAATGCTTGCATGTGTACAGTAAACCTTCGGTTGTATGATGGGGCGTCTGCCTTTGGCTTAGGTCATGATCCCAGGGTCCTGCAATCGAGCCCCTCATCGGGCTCCCTGGTCAGGGAGGAGCCTGCTGCTCCCCTACCTGTGCTCGCTCGCTCTCTCTGTCAAATAAATAACCCTTAGGTTATATGTGTATGGATATATATTACTAACATAAGTAATCCAGAAATTGCAATTTCTAGATATTTGTCAAAACTCTCACTGTCCAATTATTACCCTAAATGATGAAATAACTACATTTCCTTCTCCAATGAACTCATCAGATCATTAACTATGGGCATTTTTAAAGTCTTCTCATTTACAGTCGCTTTACCCTGATGTTTTTGTAAAAGTGAGATTCGTGGAAAGGACCCTACCAAGTACTCTGACTACGGACACTGCTGCCAAAGTACAAGGTATTAAACCCTGGATGGAGATTTCGTACTGAAGATGGCCCCACCTGACATCGGGGCCTGTGCAAATGGCTGGAGACCTCAAAAGAAAAGTGACCAGGAAGAGAAGTAGCCAACACTGAGGTAGATGGCTTCCTCCTAAGACATGGGGCCGAGAATGTTTCTTTCCACTCCTTCCCTCTCTGACCATCCTTTCCCTAATTCTTACACCATGAAAGTCTTCAGGATTCTTCTGTTCACCTTTTGCCTTGCCTCTGGCCCAGAAACTACCTTGTTCGCATACCTCAGGCAGGTAACCAACATCTAAACACCTGTTGGATTTGCCACGATGCTGGTGATCCTATAGTTGTGTCCATCACAAACTTCTCTGATTTCCAATGCCTCGGTTTCTTTGGAACAGGCTCGGCCCTCTCTCAGTCCTGTCGGGCTCCCTAACCCTCGGGGTCCATCCCTCTATCTCCAGTTAACAACCCCAAACCTGGGGAACCTTGCATCCAGGCTCTGGACCAAGAAACGGATAAGAGAAGCTGCCCAGAATGAAACCACCCGTGCGGTCTCTAGCTCCTGCGACTACTGGCCTCTGTGGCTGTCAGCCGTCCAGGCCCCACGTGCCAGCCGGGTTTCCCGGGAAGCGTTCATAGTTCCAAATTCCCTTCCTTCAACAGATTCCCCTCTTCACCTGGCTAAGCATGAGTGCAAATGAAGCTATGATCAGAACGTCTCCTTAACTCCTGAAGATACTGAAGAACCTGCTGCTAAAGCAATAGCTGCCGCCCAACAACAAACCCTCAGCTCTCCCACCAGAGATTCTCGGTAACAGGAAGGCCCTTGGTTACCTGTCAGCTGAGCAAGGAGGTGTCTGGGCTGTGGCCAGTGCCACTTGCTGCACTTGGACTGACACCGGCGTGGACGTGGAGACCCAGCTACCTGAGATCTGTGACCACACCAGTTGGCGTAAGTGACTCCTTCAAATAGGCTCGGTCTTTGTTGTCGGATTTGGGTCTTGGGGACCATGGCTCCGGAGCACACTCCAGGTGCTGGGATTTATCCTGCTTATGGTCCCAGTAGCTCCCTGGTCCGAATCTCTCAAAAGCTTCAAATCCACGTCTGCCGCCACTTACCATGATGCAAGCGATCTCCCTAAGAATACAACATCAGAAAAGGAACCGAGAATGACCAAATTAAAGAACATGAACCCAACACTGGGCAAAAACTGCAAGAACACCAGAATGGGAACAGAGAAGAGAGACAACGCCTTAAGTTTTGATCCCATCTCTCAAGGCTGAGTCTCATCAAAAGGGGGGTTGGTGTTAGAAACAAAAGAGGCCCAACACAGGGTCACTTATGCTAAGCCCCGTGTCAGCAACACAACTTGTAGGTTCAAGGCTCCCGGCAATGGAATCTTCATCAGGACTCACCCGATCCACGCTGGTTAATCTGCCTGGCAGACCCCTGCCAGCCCCTAAAGGTAAGTGACTTTGTAATAACCGGTCTGTTTTTTTGCCAAGTCGCGCTGACTGACCTGTGCATCGTTTCGTAGGGCACTTTGCGCTGTAAGCAGACCCTCGCTCACAGAAGCAGCCGCAGCCCCGATCCCAGGCAGCTGGGCCGCACGATCACGTGCTCCCTCAGCAGCAAGCACCCACTCGGGGAAGGACAGCAAACCCTCGCCACCAGCAAGGGGCATCAAGGCCACCGAGCTGAGAAACAGCGAGTTAACACGATAGGTTAGTGCACTCTTGGACCTTAAATATCAAACCAACTCCGGGTCAGCCACAGGATGCTAACTACTTCAAAGAACGAACGTGTACAAAAAAAAACAAGATGCTGGGTTTGGTTTTTTTTTTTCCTCAAATGGCTGTTGAATTTATTTGCTTGATCAATAATGGTCCTGGCAAAAATTAGTTAACCAACGCTGAGACAACTGTAATGAAATACTAATTTTAAAAATCCATGACACCTTGATAGAAATTAGAGTTTACACAAAAAAGAAACCTTCAATATTGCCAGCAAATATGAAATGAATGTAATATGACCGGCGGGACAGCAAGAAGGCTTTTATACGTTTATATTTGACACCTGACCATATTTTCAGTCACCATAATATCTTCTCTCCAGATTTAAAAAAATAGTATGCTGATTTCTATAACAAAGCTTTTTTTCGTACAAAAATCAAACAATGGCCAACAAGTCACAACAGTGCAATAGGTAGAGAATAAAAAACCGCATCAAACAGGTGCTGAAAATAAATAGTAACTAGGAGAGGACAGAGCCCTCGGGGGGTTTGTTTCCATCACCTTGAGTGTGTGGGGTCTGTCTTCACCGCCAGGAAAGCTGACCTGCCTCATGGGTGCCACCGACTCCGACAGCGCGGGACTGAACAACCAGAGAAGTTGCAGAAGCCAGAAAACGGGGTCGGGGATCACAGCTCTCATTTCAAGGAAAAGGGTTTTTTGTATTGCTCAATCTTGTCAATTGGGAGTCCATCAGCAGGTGCACTGAGATGATACGGGTCATTGAAAACTTTTGTTTAAGAGCATATATGGCTTATTCAGGCAAAGAGACTTTTGCATTCTAGCCCAAGCAAGCAATCTCAGTCATTCTGTGTATAACAGCAGATGAGTCACACAGAAGATTTCTGGGTTCAGAAACAGCTCCTGTGTGTGGATGCCTCAGGCCAGGCCGCTGCCTGCCACCAACCCAGTGCAAAGCACGTGCTGATCACCAGCAGCGAGGAGCCCGCAGGAGCGAGGCGGCGGCCCCGGGGCCAGTGGGCAGGCTCCACCGGCAGCTCTGTCTGGGACCGGCTAGGCCATCCTATGACTCAGGCTGATGACCGTCAAAGGAGAGGGTGACAAGGGTGGGTAAAGGTTAACCTCAGTAAGAGCCGTTCTGGCCAGTCAGGAATTATGAGGCAGCTCCCCATTACATAATCTGCACCGAAAAGGTGTAAAAGGCACAAGCAAGAGTGACTAGTAAGCAGAGATCCCGGAGGGTGAGACTATGGGGCAATCCACAAGGCAGGAACAGTGTTTACCTTGTTTGGTTCCCCCCCCCTTGAACGAGAAAAAGAGATCCTGATTCTGCTGTAATAAAAAAGCAAAGAAAGACGATTTTTGGTTTAAAAAGAAGCCACTCAGGGGTTAAAATAGTTTTAAGTTAACAAAGAAAATTAATCTTCAAATAAGCTGACACTATCTGGAAAACTCCTCTGTCCCCTCCAAGCCCACACCGCGTGCACTGCTCTGTCCTCCCGTGTAACCTGAGCCTGACGCGGAGAAGTCAGACGTGTGAAAAGAAGGAAGAGTCTGAGAAGAAAAGACATCTTTACAGAATGTACAGCAGAGAGTTGTGCGCTCCGACTCTCGGGATTACAGTAAGATGCACAGGTCTCGTCGGGTCTGGGGACTCGGGGACGCTCGGGCTGCTCAGATGGGCGTCTCCTTCCTGTCTCTGCTCGGGGACGGCTTGGCCTGCTCCTTGCCTGCCTTTGGCTGCTCCTTAGCGGCTTTCGTCTCCAAGGCGCCGTCTCTGGGCGGCTGCCCGGCGCCCCCGCGCCTCTCGGGCTCGTCGTCGTCCTGCACCTGCGGCTCGGGCTGGGCTCGCTGCAGCTGGAGCAGGCGGAGCTGCACCCGCAGTTCGATGATGGCCTCCCGCTCTTCGTGAATCGCTTGATTCAAATGATTGTTCTTTAACTTGAGGAATGACAAAGGAACAGCTGTCACTTAAGAAGGGCAGAGGGCTCCTTCCCCCTTCCTGCTAAGAGTGGGTGAGACCTAAGGAGCTACTCGGGACCCCGAGTGTCTTCCACTCGTGCGGAGGGTGGGAGACCTAGATGTCTGCCAGGCGAGACACAGACCGTCTCGTTCAAACCCCGAGAGCGCATTCTCTTTGTTACAGCAGCTAAGCCTGCATCCTAAGTACTACAATTCCGGAATGTTTTCCTACTGAGGATTTGCATATGATCTGTAAAATGGTAAGAAAGCAAAATAAGGTGCCAACGTGAGGCCCTTCTAAAGAAGGGAAGCTACCTGGGGGCCCGGGTCCCAACCATGCCTCTGCTTCTCCCCCGACACACCCCTGGCCGTGGCAAGTGTTCTGAGACCTGAGCCTCAGAACTGGGCTCAGTGGGCTCAGCCCCTCAGTGGGCTGCCCCCTCTCAACTCTGTCCACAGGACCTACTGTTTTCTGTGGAATTCTAGTTTTCTAGGCAGTGGGTGGCTCTGATCTGCCCCAGCTGCTGAATGCACCGGGATGAGAGAACGTTGTCCCACCATTCTTCAAATCTAAGACAGGAATGGCTTTCTCTCAACCCTGAGGTAAAACATCCAGAGACAATGATTAATCTGAGGTAAGAAGGGAAATTCTCACCAGGATCACGTAAATCTCTTGCTTTCATTTCACCATGCACTTGCCTCCCAGACCCCTAGTGCCAAATTTATTCACATTGGCTGCTTCAAGGGTTAAGGGATGAGAGAAAACTTTGTCCCCATTTTACCCACGGGTGAGTCAGGTGACTCTTCCTTCTTCCACCAGCATTTCTCCTTCTGTTCATCTCTGGGAAGTGAGCCCAGATCTTGCGCAACTGTTCAAGGACAGTGAGGTGAGGCTTCCCCGTAAGTGGGAGGGAAAGGTCACCACACCCAGGGATGCCCGGTGACGTCACACCCGTGCCGTGCTCGGCCAGGACCAGCTCACGCCCTGCACACTCTGGTGAGATGTCCCCTAAACTCCCCTAAACTCAGCCTCCCCGCTGTTTCCCAAGGAAAAGACAACTTCTATGGGAAAGAGGTGGCCTCTACAAGTTTTGGGAAGCTGGTACTCACTTCTAGCTCTTCATTCTGCCTCTGTAAGTCCTCCAGGATGATCTGAAGCTCCTCCTCGTCCTCACTCTCACTCTCACTGTCAGAGGAGTACTCCTCGGTCTCACTGCGGCCGTGCTGCTGACGGCTGTGGGCGGGAGACCGAGAGAAAAGGACCAGTGAGCAGAGGAAGGAACGCTGCTTCCTTCCCACCCTTCTTTTAGATTCACCAGGTTTTCATGAATCAGCTTAATATAGCACCATTCTTAAGACTTAATCAAGAAGAAACTTAGGGGCGCCTGGGTGGCTCAGTCGGTTGCGCGTCAGACTCTTAGTTTCAGCTCAGGTCATGATCTCAGGGTCGTGGGATCGAGCCCTCGTTGGGCTCCATGCTCAGCAGAGAGTCTGCTTGAGAGGCTTTCTCTCCCTGTCCCCCTTACCCCCAATTGCATACACACTCTCTCAAATCTTAAAAACAAAGAGAAAGAAACTTAAAGACTGATTTGGATGCCTAGTTCTTTTGTATGAAAGTCTGAGAGCTGAAACAATTTTATGTTTCTATTTAACTAAACATTTTTGCAAACTTAAAAAACCCTCTGCTTTCCTTTACCTCTGAATCTCAGCAATCTCCGCTCTGAGGCGTTCAATCTCTTCTTTTTCTGAGGCAATCTGTCGGCGTAGAAACTGCTCCATGGCTAGAAGCTCCTCCTGTTCAGTCAGGATCTCATTCTCCTGAAATAATGATCACTGGTGAACACCTTTGAAAGTATGAGTCTAGGAAATGTCACTTTTCCGGGGTCTCTTATGTTCCCTTGAATTCGTTAGCCCTATACATACATAACACAAGTTCTGGGAAAGCTTGGACTGCAAAGCTTGTATCCTGTTTCTTTAATGTTAAGACTCTCTAAGGAATGTCTAGATTTTTCTCAAGACATAAAATGCCACCTAGGAATCCCATGTCCTCATTTTGCAAAGGTTCCGTATGAGGCCATCGCACTGGGCATAAAGCCAAAGGTCAAGTGACTATGTCTGGTTTTGATTCTCAGTCCCTTCTGAATGCGTTCCCACCTCTCAGTAAAGGGAGTGTCTACTTCAGGGTCAAGATGGCCCTTGACAGTGCACTGGGATAAGGACCCAGGAGATAAACAGCTGATGTCACTATTACCTTAAAGCAGATCTAGTAAAGGGAAGATGTTCCCAGAAGAAATCTTTTCTCCTTACCAAAAGCCACCATCCTCTGCAACGCATGTTCCCAGAGATGATGAACAGTAAATATGCTGCTTTCACAGAATATGCGTTCCTAAAACTGAATCACCAAAGTGGGGGGAGGAAGGGAACCCTATCTGTCCAAGATCTACCCAACCCCTCCAAACCTAGAGAAAAGAACCAAAGCAGAATGTCAGAGGCAGAAATGTATGGCTATGAGAACAAGGGGTTGGAGGCAAAGGTCTACAGCATTTCCTTCCCAACTCCTAGGTATCCAGAGGACAAGCACCCGTGATCAAACCTGAAAGACACTGTGGTGAAGTTCTAGAGGGAACTACTCAAAGCCTCTGGCAAGCATTGAGTGAGCTCTTGGAGATGGAATATGCAGTGTTCCTTCCCCACGGGTTTCTAAACACAGGTGTCTTCCCTTTACCACAGTGCACCAAGTAAAACTAACATGCTGAGAAATACCAGATTGGAAAACTTTGAAATAAAGACATAATCTGGGACCTCATCTTGTCTTCAGCGGAAGAGCTATGTGTCCCTGGCAGGCAAAACACCTTCTTTCTCAAGTGACAGAAAAGGCCTAGAACTTGTCTGGCTTTAGGTATCCCACATTCATGGATTTCTGGCAGTACAGACTCTGCTGTCAGAGCCTAGAATTTCATTCATTTCTGGTTAAACTCTGGAAGATTCCAGAACACCGTATGGTTGACTTAAGAAGTAGAGAAAGAAAGGAGCTCATCTTCAGCTCTACGCCTAGAACAACAGATACTAAAGAGCTATTTGTCAAATCAATGAATAATAAGTCATCTCCAACAACTTTCAACCACAAAGAATAAAATCAAATATCTAAACATATTATCAGCAACAATCAGATAAAATCTGTACTGTTACATTTCAAGGATCTCAAACTTTGTGGTTGGGAAGAACATGTCTTAAAATATTTATTAAAGTCCAATCTCATTAATATGGAACAGGTACAACTAATCTAGAAGTTGGGGAAAACACCTACAACTCAGACCTGTGTGCGGATAAGATGAGATTAAGTAAAGCATCTAGAACAGCATCTAGTAAGAAGTAATCAGTAGAAGGTAGTTTCTTTCTTCAGCAGAACACTTAAGAAAACACCACATAAAGGTAAGGTAAGACCAGATACAACAGGCACGATCCCTCTAAGGCTACCAAATCATCTTACAAGTTTCTTTAAAAGATTCAAACCTCTGTAGTTGAGCTTTTCAAATTTAATATATGATTGATGACCATTAAGAGTCTTGCAACACACTCCTGAACAAGCAACAGGTCAAAGATGAAATCAAATTATCTAGAGAAGAATCAAAGTGGAGACACAACATGTCCAAAGTATGGGATGCAGCAAAAGCAACTCAAAGAGCGAAGTTTATGGTATAAATGCCTTCATTAAGAAAAAAGACCTGAAACAACCTATCTCTACACCTCAAGGAACTAGAAAAAGAACAAACTAACCCTAAAATTAGCAGAAGGGAGGAAATGATACAGATCAGAGCAGAAATAAATAGAGACTAAAAAATCAATATAAAAGATCAATAAAACTAAGAGTTTGGTTTTTTGAAAAAAAAATTTGCACACCTTTAGCTTGACTACAAGAGAGAACTCAAAACTATAAATGAAAGAGGAAACATTACAATTGATACCCCAGAAATAACCTAAAAGAAATGGCAATGTTCTTAGAAACATACAACCTGCCAAGACTGAATCAAAAAGATTGTACTGCTCTGGTCAGATATTCAAAGATTGACTCAATAATCAAAAATTGCCTAACCAAGCAAAAGCCAGGACCAGATGGCTTCAAAAATGAATTCTACCAAATATTTAAGGAAATAATGCCAATCCTTTTCAAACTCTTCCAAGAAAACTTAAAAATGCTCCCAAACCTCCTTTTATAAGGCCAGCATTACCCTCGTCCCAGAGCCAAAGACACTACAAGAAAGTTACAGGCTGGTATCCCTGATGAGCACAGATGCAAAAATCCTCAACATATACCAGCAAACCAAATTCAACAACACATTAAAAAGATCACACAACACGATCGAGTGGGATTTATCTCTGGAGTGCAAATCAGTAACTGTGATACACCACATTGACAGAATGAAAGATAAAACTCCTATGATCATCTAGGTAGATGCCAAAAAGCATTTGATAAAATTAAAGTTTTTCCTCTCATGATAAAAAGTCTTAACAAAGTGGGTACAGAAGGAACACACATCAACATATTAAAAGCCACATATGGCAAGCCCGTAGGTAACATCATACTCAATAGTTAAAGGTTAAAAGCATTTCCTCTAACATCGGGAACAACACAATCATGCCCACCCTCACCACTTCTACTCACTATTTAGTACTGGAAGTCCTAGCCAGAGTAATTAGACAAGGAAAAGAAATAAAAGGTATCCAAATTGGAAAGAAGTAAAATTGTCTGTGCAGACAATATGATCTTATATATAGAAAACTCTAAAGATGCTACCAAAAACAAAAAAACAAAAAGCCTGTTAAACCAATTCAGTAAAGTTGCAGAATATAAAAATCAACATACAAAAATCAGTTGTATTTCTGTATACTAGCAAACTATCTGAAAAAGAAATTAAGAAAATTCCATTTATAATAGCATCAAAAAATAAAATACTTAGAATAAATTTAACCAAGGAAGTAAAAGATCTATTGAAACTAAAACATTGATGAAAAAACTGAAGACACAAATACATGGAAAAATATCCCACGTTCATAAATCAGAAGACATAATATTTTAAAATGTTCATACTACCCAAGAGATCTAGAGATTCAAAATTCCAATGGTGTTTTTCACAGAAATAGAAACAATCCTAAAATTTATACAGAACCAAAACAGGCTGTTATTAGTCAAAGCAATCCTGAACAAAAGGAACAAAGCTGGAGGCATCATAGTACTGGATTTCAAAATATACTGATTTCAAAAGCTTTAATAAAACAGTATGGTACTGGTGAAAGAGAGACCAACAGAGTGGAACAGAGAGCCCAAAAATAAATCCACACAATTTATGGCCAATTGATCTTTGCAAAGTGCCAAGAACACGTATAGGGAAAGGACCATCCCTTCAATAAATGGTGTAGGGAAACTTGTCTTCCACATGCAAAAGAATAAAATTGGACACTTACCTCACTCCATATATATAAATCAACTCATAATGAATCAGATTTAAATATAAGACCTAAAGTATATAACTATTAGAAAAAAACATGGGTTTTCAGAAAAAACATTGGTCTAAGCAATGAATTTTTAATATGACCCCCCAAAGCAGGCAACTAAAGCAAAAAATAGACAAAGGGGATGGCATCAAACTAAAAAGCTTCTGCACAGCAAAAGAAAAAGTCAAAAGAGTGAAGAGACAACCTATGGAATGCGAAAAAATATTTGCAAACCATACATCAGATAAGAGGTGAATCTTCCAAAATTTCTAAGGAATGCAACCAATTCAACAGGTAAAACACAATCAACCCAATTCAAAAATGGGCAAAGCGCCTGAATAGGAATTTCTAAACAGAAGACCTACAGATCACCAGCAGATATATCAAAAGATGCTCAACATAACTTATTGCCAGGAAAATGCAAATCAAAACCACCATGAGACATTACCTCACAAGTCTGTCAGGATGGCTATTATCAAAAAAAAAAAAAAAA
>CM052889.1:52057065-52099490 GCA_028534135.1 Potos flavus | reverse complement strand
GAGGAGCAGACGGAGAGTGAAAGAGAGAAAATCCCAAGCAGGCTAGAAGCCCAATACGGGGCTCGATCTCATGACCCTGAGATCACGACCTGAGCCAAAATCAAGAGTAAGATGCTTAACTGACAGAGCCACCCAGGCGCCCCAACACCTGGTATTTTCAATTTTAGTCATTCTTCTCGGTGTGTAGTGGTATCTCATTGTGATTTCAATTTTTATTTCTTTAATGACTAATGATGTTGAGCATCTTTGCATGTGCGTATTTGCCATCTGTACGTGATCTTTGGTAAAGTGCCTATTCAACTTTTTTGCCTTTTTAAAACTGAATTATTATTATAACCAATGTACCATACTCTGGTGGGAGAGCAGAATATATATAGGAAATCTCTGTACCTTCCTCTAAATTTTGCTGTGAACCTAAATCTGCTTCCAAAAAAATAAAATCTAGAAAAAAACTTGAATTGTCTTCTTAAGTTATATAGAGTTTTTTTTATACATTCGAGTCCTTTATCAGGTATGTGGTTTTGCAGAATATTTTGTCACAGCGTGTGATTTGTATATTCATTTTCTTAACAGTGTCTTTGAAGAGCATGTTTTAGCACGCTGATAAAATGTAATCTAACAAATTTTTGAGGGAGAGGGAGAGAAAGCGCGCATGAGCAAGAGCGTGGGGCGGGGAGGGGAGCGGCGTGAAGGAGAGAGGGAAAAGCAGACTCCCCGCTGAGCAGGGAGCCTGATGCAGGGCTCCATCCCAGGACCCTGGGATCATGATCTGAGCCGAAGGCAAACGCTTACCAAATGAGCCACCCAGGCGCCCTAACAAATTTTTCTTTTACAATTCATGGGTATTGTGTTCTATTTAAGAAATCACTGCCTAACCCAAAAGTCAATAAGATGTTCTATGTTTTCTTCTGGAAGTATTTCTTTTTTTAGGTTTTAACATATGATTCATTTGAAGTTAATTTTTATATATGCGGTGTGGAAAGAGTCAAGGTTTTGTTTGGTTATTCTTTCTTGGCATATAGATATCCAATTGTTCCAACACCACTTAGTGAAAAGAAAATCCTTCCCCACGGAACTGTCTTATCCTCTTTGTTGAAAATTAATTGTCCATATGTATGTGGTCTATTTCTGGACTTCCTATTCTATGTCTACTTTTATCCAATATCTACTGTCTTGGTTAGTGCAGCTTAATAATAAGTCTTAAAATCAGGTAGTGTGAATCCTCCAATGTTCTTCTTTTTCCACAGTCGTTTAGATCCTTTGTACTTCCATATAAATTTTAGAAGAGCCTGTTAATTTCCACAAAAAAACCTCTTAAGATTTTGACTGGGGCTGACTCCACAGATCAATTTGAGAATATCTAATATCTTAAAAATATTGAGATATATCACTCCATTTATTTAGGTCTTTATTTTTCTTTTTAGGTCCAATATCCAACTGCTCATCACTAATATATCAAGAAATACAACAGACTTCTGTGCATCTAATCTTGTATCCCACAACCTTGCTAAATTCACTTATTAGCTTTTTTATAGATCCCTTAGAATTTTGTATGTAGACAGTCACATAGTCTACATATAAAGACTTTCTTCTTTCAATCTGTATACCTTTTTCTCTTTATTGTACTAGCTAGAATGAACCTCCAGTAAAACACTGAACAGAGTGGTAAAAGCAGAACTCCTTGCCTTGTATACCCAACCTTAGGAGAAAGCATTCAGACTTTCACCATTATGTACAAAATTAATCACAGATTTTTTTCATAGACACCCTATATCAGCTGGAGAATGACGTTTGCTGAAAGCTTTTATCATGAGTGTGTGTTGAATTCTGCTAAATGCTTTTCTGCATTTATTGATATGATCTTGTGGTTTTTCTTACTGCTTAGTCTTATTACCATAATGAATTATATTACTTCTATCTTTAAAAATAATTTATTCCTGGATGGGCATGGAGAGGGAATAAAGAAATTGTAATTTTTTCCTCAAAGTTGAAATCAACTTGGCAGAATCTCTTGAAAATTTATGAGTGAATAAGCAGGTATAAAAAGACAGCATAAAGAAAATTGGTAATCTATCCCTTTCTATGCTCTGCCGCAACTCCTTTATCCAAGAGAGAAGCAGAAGTAAGAGTAATGAAAACCAGACATACATTATCCCTGTCATAGGTCCGAGACCCTTCATTTAAAGTCTGGTGGGCAATGCTACATGTTCACCATTACAACCATGAGGTCGGGCAGTCACTGATTCCAGGCTGAAGCATGAAGGGAACGATAATGACAACAGACACAGGAAACAAAAGATAGATAATCTGGTAAACAGAGGAGAAAAGAAGGAAGAAAAATACACAAAGGCTTTTGCTAGTCTGCCAGTCCTGGAGTGCATGTGTAAAAACCCCATGAATGCTTCCTTTCTGATGAAGCTAACTCCACATAAATGAGCGCTCTCCCCGTCTGATAAATACTAATGTTCCCTGGAGTAATATTGGGGCCTGGCACTGAATTTGCACACGGACTGTAAGACGGTCCAGAGATCTGAGATCTGAGCCTCGGTGCGGCTGAGCCACTCACAGCCCCAGAGCCAAGCACCACGCACTAAGCCAGAGGAGATCAAAAGTCTGATTCGTGCACCCCAAACTTATCAGGAGTCACATGCTAGTCTTCCCATTATTAGGTGAATAAAACTCCTCATCTTCAGTACCTCTTTGTGTTTCCAAAGAGCTCACTCAAAGGCCTCCAATTCCCAGCAGTCTCTGAACTGTCTCACTATCCAACTGCTTCTGTTTACAAGTACAACCAAGCAGGAAATGACAAAACATCTTTCAGTGAAATCATCTGTTTAATTTAAAAAAAAACAACAAAAACCAACTTTCTGGAGAGATTCCATATTAGGATGAAATTTAGCAGCTGTATAAAACTACTTTCAGTTACTAGCCCCCCAAAACTACCTTTGCCTATAGCAAAATGTAGGTGTTTATATATACATCTCTTTGATGCCATTAAAGATTTATTTATTTTAGACAGAGTAGGAAGGAGGGTCAAAGGAGAGAGAGAGTTTAAGCAGACTGTGGCTGAGCTCGGAGCCTGATGCGGGGCTCGATCTCACAACCCTGAGATCAGGATCCGAAACCAAGAGTCAGATGCTTAACCGACCGCACCACCCGGGCGCCCCTTCTTTGATGCCACCAAAGAGGTTACTACAGGGGCGCCTGGCTGGCTCAGTCGGTAAAGCATGCGGCTCTCCATCTCTGGGCTGTGAGTTTAAACCCCACGCTGGGCATAAAGCTTTAAGAAAGTTAATATACGTTGTTTTAGCTTTATTCTTGAGCTAAGAAAATGTTTGTCCCTCTTCATTAAAAAAAACCACGACTTGCACATTTATCTACTAAATCACATGGTTCAAACATTAACAAGGCCAGAGCCGGGTCACCAAGTGAACTGAGTCAATACCTGCAGAAACAGCCTGCGATGTATCAGGCCTTCCGTCTACAAGGTGCTTCTTAAGCTTTTTATATTTTGTTACTTTGGTAACATCTAAGGGGCACCTGGCCAGCTCGGTTGGTAGAGCAAGCCACTCTTGATCTCAATGTCATAAGTTCAAGCCTCATGCTGGGCACAGAGTTCACTTAAATTACAAGAATAGTACAGTGATTCCCTATGATGCTCCACAGATTCAAAACTTGTTTACATTTCGCCCCTTTATTGTTTGTGCATCTTCTCTTTAAGCATGCACTTTAACGTTTTTATTTTTTTACAAAGGAGGGGGTGGACAGAGAGAGAGAGAGAGAGAGGGAGGGAGGGAGGGAGGGAAGGAGAGAGAGAATCTTAAGCAGTCTCCATGCCCAGCGCAGAGCCTGACAGGGGACTCGATCTCACAACCCCGAGATGGTAACCTGAGCCAGAATCAAGAGTCAGACACTTAACCGACCAAGCCACTCAGGTGCAACTGTACCTAAATATTGTAATGTAGACTTTTTTTTAACAAACATGCTCATAATAACTGTGGTACAATTATCAAAATCAGAACATTTTAAGATTTTAAGATTCAGTTTATATTCCATGATAAACATGATACACCAAAATAACAAATTTACTCACTTGTCTTTTAGCTTCTCTCAGTTTCCTCTTGAGAGCTGTCAAAATTCTTTGTACTTCCCATAATCTTTCTTCTTTAGATAAATCCTTTACCCCAGCCTGCAGATCTCGATGTAAACAATTCAAAAGAAACTCCTAGAAGACAATAAACCACACACTGAGTGGTGGCCCATGTCTCATCATCCTAAAACCACATGCAATTTCTAAAGATGTACCATCTTTCAATTATCATTAAGGGAATGAAATAATGGCACGAATTATTTTTTTCAAGCATATGACTGAAAAATCCTTTTTTGCCTGGGCATTGTGTTCTCATCATTAATTTACATTGGTTCAGTAATAGTTCGTTTATATCCCTTCCCACAACACATAGATAACTAATCATGGGAGCTCAAAGTAGATAAAGGAAAGACAATCAAACAGGAATTTGATAACATGTATGCAAATAAAAGATGTAATAATCATCAAATATAAGCAGATTTCTCAGTCTTGAATTTCTTAATCAGTTTTGCTAAACACACACACAACCAAATGAACTAATTCTTCCATCAAAGTACCACAGTGGAAAAGCACAGGATTTGGGGTCAAATCCCGGTTCTACAGTTCAGTAACCACGTGGCACAGGGTCAGTTACTTAATTTCCCCAAGTTTCTTTTTATATGTAAAATATGGCTGATAACATCAACCTTGTCCAGATAAGCTAACATTTTTGGGCTCCTTACAACGTGCCTGGCAGCATTATCTCATTTATGGTAATAATCTTCACATCAAACCATGAAATGACCCATTTTAAAATGGGATCACCAAGGCTTGCTTACAGAGTTGAAGCAATCTACCTAAAAATCAGTCAGCTCATCTAGAAACCTAGGGAGAACTTGAGGCCAGGTCTTTGATTTCAAAACCTGTATTCTTTCTACAATATTCTCACTTCATTGGCATGAAATTCAAGTGCCAGATAGAAATTTCTGCCTTCGGTGTGCCATGAACAATGTGTCTAACATAGTTCCAGACACACACAAATGCTCAGTGAACAAGAACTCCTCCTTCTAATCATCACTACCGATCATCGTAATCATCCAAAATGGTCAGAGCAAAGTAGGCTCTTTGGGGCTGAACACACACACCTGTCTTCTGATCTCCTCCTTGATGTTCTCCTGGGTCTCTGGCAGTGTGGGCATAGTGGCCATGTTAGACCATCGAAGAGGTTTTGTCACTT
Source organism: Potos flavus (assembly GCA_028534135.1). Taxonomy (NCBI): domain Eukaryota; kingdom Metazoa; phylum Chordata; class Mammalia; order Carnivora; family Procyonidae; genus Potos; species Potos flavus. The sequence continues at coordinate 52,094,184 of CM052889.1, read as the reverse complement.
GCTTTAGTATCACATTTCCAAAGAGCTCTTGCACATGTGTGAAAAACACATATAGGACACGATTGCTAATCTAAGAAAAAATAAATAAAAAGATTTGCAAAAAAAAAAAAAAAAAACCTATTCAAATTACCATTTTATTTCATTTGTGTCTGTTGCATAGTACATCCTTTAATCCTAGACATGGGGATGACGGTTTTCCTCAGTAGTGACCAGACATGCTTTGCTAATTAGTGGCCAATTGAAAGAAAAGAATGGAAAAGTAGTAGGAGTTCAGTCATGTATTCAAGCACCATAAGGAACTGGGGGGGAAAAAAAAACAGGAAAAAGGATGTAGAAGTTGCTGACCATCAATTTGCTCTTTTTCAGCAATATAATATTAACTGATTTTTAAAATCTTATAGTCTTTATTCTCAAGTTATTTTGAGACCTTTTAACACACACAGTAGATCCACTGAGGAATATGAAGGAAGAGCACTTGCAGTTGTCAAGCTGGGCTGAGTACAAGAACCCTGACTCCAGAAACAATGCCTTCGGGGCACCCCTGCACAGCTAGTGTTCAAATATGATGCTCACACACTAGGAGATCAGGACGTTAATTACCTTCTCCCTAAAACCTACAACACACTTGAACCTTCTATGAGATCATTGTCGCTATTATAGTAATATCAAGTAACAATGTAATATTTACCAAATTCTGAAAGCCTGACTAGTCTGAATGATCACACTAAAATCTGAGAAACATTTTACTGCCAAAACACAATCAATGAACAATTGATTGTGAACAAATACACTCTTACAACTGTGCATTGTAACAATGGCTGACAATAACCTAGTATATATAGGCCAAAAAGAGAGGTTAAAATAAAAATATAACCATCACTTCATTTTTTTGTCTGTGTCTGGCCTCAATAAAATATCAGTAATTCTAATGAAAGGAAAATACGTGCTCTGTGCCAGCACCAAGTGAGCAGCAATAAGCAATGGCCAAATATTTATGCTGTAAAGAGACACCAATTAACACATTACCCAGCTCCCTGAAACACCTCCTCAGATTAAATTTCTGTAACATCCTTCCCTAGGATCGATCTTTATGAACAAAACCACCAGGTTAAATCCCTGAGCAAACAAATGATCTTGGGCCCCCTTATGCCTGAGTCTGATATGTGGACGGGATATGATGAGGTAACAGTGCTATTCAAAAAAATAAATGAAATCTTTAAAATTCTACAGATGAACTCTGTAATTGTGGGTACCATGGGCTCTCCCTCTACTCATGACGGATCACTGTCATCAGAAACTGGTTTAGAAACCTACACCACAGACTGTACAATACTCAAATTACAAGGCTACATGCTGGTCACATGATGACACTGTCCATATCCTGAAAGAAAAAGACCCTATATTCAGGCTAATCTACTGTCTGCATTTGCAGGTTAACTGCTCTGTATGCGACCCAGCGACATGCCCCACGGTCAGCGTCAGCGGGCAGGTGTGCAGAGAAGGCCATGTACCTGAACAGTTGGGCTGAGCACTATAGAAATGTTCTGTATATTCATTTTGGTTTCCAGTTCCTTTGCGATAACATGGTCCATGTGCACGATCAGCCAAGAAATGAGAAGATAGTTACATTCTGGCAGTTCTCTGAGCAAGCGCTGGAATTCCTGCACCTTCTCGATCTCTGTGCCCCTCCCACAAGCCTCCTCGAAGCGAGGCGTCAGCTCTTTGGTAAGCAGATTCTCCGGAAGGTCTCGCAAATACTGCTTCAACAAACTGGCCACGGTGTTAGGTTCATATTCTTCCAAATTGGGAGACTCCTCTCTGTCATAGGCCGCCTTCAGCTCATCCACCTTTGATTTAATTCCTAAAAACATTCAAATTCCAAAGAGAAAGAGTATCAAGAAAATATAAATAGCCAAACACGGCTGTTTTCAGCACAGTACCCACTCCGCGGAGGAGATCTAAGGAGAGCCAATCGGACAATAACAAACCTCTAGTTATGAAGTATTTATCCGCTCAAGGTGAACACGATTCCTCTACGAAGAAAGTAATATGAAAGACTACGCTGTGAGGGTGAATTCAACCAAAAGCTAAATAATGGAAACTCAATACTTAGAAAAAAACATCAGAGCAATCACAGAATATCTTAAGTTTCAAAACATGCCAGGTGATTCAAGGGAGAATTTTTTTTTTTTTTTTAATTTAAATCTAGGTAGGTAAAAATTCAGGCGAACGTTCAACTACAATCCAAGCATAAATCTTGTTCTACATGAGCGGCCAACTGCGACTTTTTCTAACAAGTTACAAGACTGACAACATAAAACACAACTCAGTATTTATAAATGTGTCCAAAAAGTTGTGGGTAATTACTTTTTTTATAAGCTAACATTGTATGATAAATGCAAAAGGTGGGTTTGCTATCTAAACACACACTAAAAAATCTTGTCCATTAAATAATCCTCATCTAATTTCTATTTTTAAATTTAAATTCTGTGTTTCCTTAACCTGAAACACAGCTGGAACCAAAAAAAAGTGAAACTTGGGTTTCTAAAATCAAGTTGTTTTGCTTTTCTTACCGGACAGAAAGAAACGCTGACACACAAAACGACTGTTTTTCAAACATTTTGTAAGTTTTTAAATCCTTAGTCCAATCTGCATTTAAGTGATATGGATTCAGTGACTGCTCATCAAAGTACAAGGTAGCTTTCTGTTGTGTTTAATACTTAAAACTTTAGACCAATTATTTGAAACAAGCCACAGATTAAGGCCAAGAGACTGTAATGGTTGATGCAAATACTCCAGTGTCATCTAATCAACAGTGCTTACGTCGGGCTTTGGTGTTCCTTATCTTATGTTGAAAACCTTCCATTACAGTAAGTCTGTAACTTATCCAGCACTGACAAAATAAAATCAGTAACTATAAGTATGAAAGTAAGAAGACAAAGCTTATTTTTGTATAATCTTCATTTTGAAAAAGTTAGAAAATAATTCTCATTTTCTTTTTAAGATTTTTTTTTAAAATTTATTTATCGGGGGAGGGGAGGAGCAGAGGGAGAGGACAAGCAGACTCGGTGCTTGTCAGTGTGGAGCCTGACCTGGGGGTCGTTCCCATAACCCTGAGATCACAACCTGAACCAAAATCAAGAGTCGGATGCTTAACCGCCTAAGCCACCTCGGCACCTCAATAATTCCCTTTTTCTTATTTTTATGACAATGAGTAAAACATAGTGAGTGATAACTTCAAGTAAAATTCTTAGCAAAGACCTCCTCTCTCTATTTATATGTATCTAATTTTTCTCCCCCATCTGCCTACCCAGAAAACTGCACAAGTAACCAATTAAAATATGTGTCTGGTTGCTGTTACTCTGAAATTATCAAAATGTTTCTTTTTAAGAATTGGACACTTCAGATACAACATCCTAGGCAGAGAAACAGCGTGTCCAAAATGACATATATTTGTTTTAAAACTGGAACTTACATATGAATAAGTAAGAGCCAAAAATCTCCAGCAGAAAACAGTATTATTACAGGCATTCAAAAGTCACAGAAAAGTCACAGCCATAAACTCTAATCCAGAATGCAGCACAGTGTCAGAGCTTAAAAAATAATAAAAAATTGATCAAAGCAGAAGCTCAGCCTCCAGGAGTCAACGATCAGGGGAGCAGGTCCATTTGAAGGCTCTGACACACAAACAGAAGAGTTCTGCAACTCTCACTCTCCAAAAGAATGCAAACATCAAAAATAGGTCAAAGACAAAAGAACTCTTTGAACAAAGCTGTAGAAACTCTTCAGAGAAACTTTCACCTCCAACAAAATTCCTTCCTGCCTATCAAACGCATGTGAGAGAAGCAGCTACGTCAGTACTGTTTAAATCTTTACAAATCAGTTCAGCATTAATTCGTTTTAAAAGTCCAATTTTCAAATTCATTTAAATGTGTTTATTTTCGTATTACTAAAGAGTTGTAAATTCAAATTCAATGCCTAATTTGTGGATTTTATTTTCTAGAAAATGGAACCATGTTAGCCAGAATACTCTTAAACAATGACATGCTATCTAGGGGACTAGGTAAAGGGTTCCCGAATTACCAAAGATGCCTGTCCCTTCCCCAAAAATGAAAAATATCAAATCTGCCCTCTAAAAATGTGTGTGAACCAAATAAATGGAAAAACTCAAGAGTAATCTCTCTATATTCTAAATGTGTATGATTGGATTCATCATGAAAACGTGTGACCAACAAGTTTTTATAAAACAGATCTCCAGTATTAAGAAACTGAATCACAGGGGCACCTGGGTGGCTCAGTGGGTTAAAGCCTCTGCTTTCTGCTCAGGTCATGGTCTCAGGGTCCTGGGATCAAGCCCCGCATCGGGCTCTCTGCTCAGCAGGGAGCCTGCGTCCCCCTCTCCCTCTGCCTACTTGTGATCTGTCTCTCTCTGTCAAATAAATAAATAAAATCTTAAAAAAAAAAAAAAAAAGAAAGAAACTGACTCACAGGAAGGTGATGATTTGGAGCACAGATGCTGCCACAGGGCAGGCCTTCCACCCTACACAGTACAAAAGTCCTACTACTTTGTAAGAAACAGAATCTTTTTCCTTTAAATAGTATAATAGTATACATTTTGCTTGATTTTAGACACCTGAATGAATTCTGTTCTTGCCAAATATGAAATTTAAATTTTCACAGGTAGGGAACATAAATGGAAAATCACTTTTACTCATCTATGCAACAGCTGCACGCGGCTGACAAAAGCATTCCCATTTGGGCCTAAACATTTAGCAAGTAACATTTGCATGTCCCTTAGCCGAACTCAGGAAATAGGATTAGGTCAATCAAAGTGTCTCCCGGCCAAGATGCATCCTTCATCCAGATACCCTCCCTTGTCCCGCTCACCCCCCTCACAATGCTGAGCCCTGCCCCGAGAGGAAGGAGGCGGGAAGAAGAGGGCCCGGTCTGAGCGCACCAGGGGGAACAGGCGCTACTCAAATGCTTCGCTTAGACTCAGTGGGTCTGCTCCCAACTGTCAACAACTAGTGTGGAAAGCCTAATGGAAGGGAATATCATCAAAAAGCAAACTGTCCACACACACACGCACGCACGCACGCGCGCGCGCGCGCGGAGGCTGTGGGGGATTTCCGCTCAAATGCAAGGATGGAGGAAATGAATGAGGCTTAGGACCCATGCCACAATTTGCCTCACAAGCCGATCATTTTCCTTCCTCTGAAAAGTGGGAGTGGATTTTCAAACTGCCCAAGAGAAGCGTGTGTCCCCAGCACCTGACACTCTGTAGATGCCTTCGCACTTCATGCCGTACTTCTCCACATAATCCACGCACTCGCGGAACACCGCCGGCAGCCGGATGCCATCGTACATCATGGTCCGCTCGGCTGCGTCCGTCAGGGGGACTCCGAAAATGGGTTTGAGACTGGGAACATCCAACTGAGGCACCTCTGGCTCCTGAATTGGCTTCTTCTTTTTCTTCTTTTCCTTCCACTGTTTAACAACATCAGCTGCTGTCAAGTCTTTTGACTTCTTCTCTTTATGTTTCTCTTCTTTGTGCTTTTCTTCTTTATGTTTTTCCTCTTTGGGTTTCTCTTTTATTTTAAAATCCTTCTCTTTCTTTTTAGAAAAGCTGGGCTTCTTAAAAACATGGATTCCCTTGGACCTCTTCATTTTGGAAGGACTCTCGGCTTCATCTCCAGAGCTATCTTCCTGAAAGGCAGCATAGCCTTCAGCTGCCAAAGAAATGCAGGAAATAGAAGTCATCTATCTCTTTAATGCCAAACCAGCCATAAACCTTCTAAAAACAGGACCCAAAAAAAAGTGCTACCAGGGACTGGCTACCTCACTTTTCACTCCTGGCCAATCCCTCCTGGGTACTGCCAGTAATGAAATGGGTTTCTTCCGGGGTCAAATGAGATGAGGCAGTGACATCTCCTGACCACAAGAGGGGGAAATGCAGAGGGCCAGTTACCTTTACGACTCGTTTTAGGTGGAATTTTGGCAAACCAAGTCTTATGAATACACAACAAAGGATCTACAGAGAGGGCTAATGGAAAGAGTCCTATGATACAGAGCTTTCTCTCATCATCTGACAATGTGCTCTTACTTTAGATTTTTTTCATACATTTGGTCCCTGTAATTTGAAGCAGTGTGACACCATGACCCAAGTGGCACTGCTGTTTGGGCTCCCATCCTTCCCCTATCACACCCCGCCCTCCTGTCACTAGCTGTTAGGTTCTTTCTGGGGACTGGAGCAGGGACTGAAGCCTCACGTGGATGGAGGACAGAACCAAGAGATTCCCTCACCTCTGGATGGTGGCCAAATGCACCAGCCCATTTCCCTGCATCACGAGCCCTGGTTTCCACGCTGACACTTGCTTTATATCGCATCGGAGCTATCCTAGCTTGGTTTTGTTGCCTCCAAATATAATCCTCCTATTCTTTTCTTTGGCTGGCTGCCTTACAAGCTATTTCATAACAAAGATAAGAAACTATTTCACAAATTACCCTCTACTTAAAATACCACAAACTCCACACCAACCAGGAGGGCAGGAACCTTGAGGGCATGACACCATGATATAAAGCCAATGCACTTCTCAGACACTGCTGGTGTGAGTGTAAACTGGTACAACCACTTTGGAAAATTGTTTTGTAGGATCTACTAATGCTAAAATGAGCATGGCCTATAAGAGAGCAACTCCACTCCCAGGCATACACAACAGAAATGTATAAATACCTATGACACTCACAGAAGCCCCATTCATGAGCCAAAGAGGGGAAACAACCTAAATGACCAATAACAGCAGTGTAAATTCTAGTATATTAATGCAATGAAACAAAATCCAGCAATAAAAATGAACTAATTACTGCCACATGGAACAATACAGATGAATCTAGTAAATATAATTTTGGGTGAAATTAGATGCAAAAGGAAATATGCTTTCATTTGCATAAATTCAAAAATCAGGTAGTTTTAAGCTATACTGAAAGAAGCTTTACCTCTGGGAAGGGTGCGGGATTCCCTTTAAAGGGATAATGGAAGGGAATTTCTAGGGTGCTGGTAACGCTCTATTTCCAGATGCTTATAATTACAAGGACATATATCCATTTTGTGATAACTCAATCAAGTTATACACAATGTGTGCATTCTACCTCAGTGTTATGCTTCAAAAAACAAATTAACTTAAAAATACCGTAAAATTCAAAATAAAGCAATACTTGAAATAACTCACCTGATCTGCTTTTAACATACTGAAGAGTTATGTTAAACAACTCATCTTTCCTACTGAATAGGAACTATAAATAGAATGCATTATGGCATTTGCTTAAGACAAATAACTACTTTTTTCACAGTTCCAATAAAGTGGCTTACACAACCTAGCCAAGAAAGTAATATTCTATATAAGTAAAATTCCAATATCTACTTCTTATACATTATTTAAAATATTTAAAATAACCAATATAAGAAATATAAGAAATATAAGAAACTTCTACCAAAAAACGTTACCATTTCTGGAAATTTGGTATTGTTATTCACCAAGAGTAAGACCCTAAAATACAACCGTAGTATACAAAAACTGAGACCCAGAAAAGTAAAGAACAGCAAATGTCAAACAAGAGTCTTCGGACATCTTCCAGAAGATAGCAGGTACAGGGTTAGAGTAAGAGTTTATCTAAAATATATCAAAAGCATAGAGAAAAATGGCACTTACTCCTTTTTTCTTTTTTCTTAAATTTTCCTTTTTTCTTCCCATGGTCTTTCTCATCATCGGACACTATGTCAGGAGGTTCATGGAGGCTGTCGTGGGGAGGCGAGGGCTCGCCAGTGCGGTACAAGCCAGGGAACTTAGTAGGGCTGATTTCCTCAGAGCTGGGGGTTCGGGTAAGACCACTGCCATGCTCCACCCTGCGGTGTTCACTGGGGCTGCTGGTGGGGGGCAGGAAGCACTCAGTCATTCTGCCTCCCTGACGAGACAGTGAAGAGGTGTCTCTGTTACCTATCCATTACACCTGCACGTAGGGAAAAAAGGTCATCAACACCAACCAAAACACAAAAGCACCACATGCACACAAAACATGGTGAGTAATCTTGCATTTACAAATCAAAAATATTTCTCTTCACAACCCCTCTGTAAAAATACTCATTCATTTTATCATCTCAAGTTCTATTCCATTCATCACACATCTCAGTTCTCAAAGAGCTTTTGTAGAAAGCACTAGCATCTTTAAGTATTAGAAAAATAAACCAAATGAAAATCAGAGTTCTCAAAGTAGTGTACAGTTTCTTTTACAAAGAAGTCCCCCATTGTAAGGGGTTTCATTTTGATTGCTACACCCAACATAAATCTTACTATTTTCCTTTAGGTTATGAACAAACAACTATAAATAATAAATTATAAAGACAACTTATATAGCTACACATGAATAGTTCAGAATCGTAATTAAAATTTACAATAGTTGTGATATATTTGATGATTCACACAATTATAGAGCCTTAATTACAGTTCTATATTGCATGATATTAAGTCATTTGTATGTTGATAATAACTACTTTATTTTGTACTGCAATTATGTTCAAAGAAACAAGAGAGCCCTTATTTGCTCAATCCTAAAATACAAACAAAATAGATTCACTAGGATGGACACTGCAAAGGACAAACACAGTAAGAACTCAAGATTTGTTCGCTTTTTCTTCCTTACATAAAGATTACACAGTCCACAAACACTGTTCAAAAGTTACTTGGATTAGTTCTTATTCCTCATTAATATACTTATGATACTCATTTGGAAAACTATTAGAATCACTTGTTACTCTCTGCACTTACTTTTAAGTATATTTTGCAATTTAAAAAATCCACAAACCCTAAATGACAAGACCTTTTCTGACCATGAACACAGTCAAAACAAGCAAATGTAAAAAAATTTTTTAAATAAAAAAAATTTCCAATTTGCAACAGCTAAGTTCTTTAAATAGCAAAGAGTTCTTACAAATCAGTAAAATACGAACAAATCAAGACACCTACACAAAAGATATGATGTAATTCATAGAAAAATGACTAATACCCATATGAAAATAATGTTCAAGTACAATTCTAATTTTTAAAGCATATTTTAAAACATTAAGTTACCAATTTTCTAACATCAGACTGTAAAGAACAAAAAAGTACATAATACCCAATGCTAGTAAAGATACAAGCAAAGAGGGACTCATGAGAATATCTACTGATAACAGAAGTATAAATTAGGACAATCTTTTTTGAAATGCAATTTGGCAATGTCTATCAAAATATAAAATGTACTCTCTGATCCATGCATTCCTTTTAGGAATTTATCCTTCTGATATACTTTTACAAGAATTCAAAGACATGCACCTGAAAACATTCAATTCAGCACTGTAAAAGCAAAAACGTAATGATCTTAATGGCTATCTACAAAAGGTCAGTTAAATTATGACTTATCCACATAATGGAATACAAATTAATACACACAATTTATGAAAGCATTAAAGAAGCAGTTAACTACTGTTAACTCTTGAAGTGGTAAAAACGGGAGGGAAAGATTTTTTTTTTTATTCTTTCTACATAGTCTGAAACTTACTGTGTTCTTTTACTACTTTTATTACTATTGTTGTTTTAAAAAATGCACAGGCCGTGTTTTTTTAATTTCACAAAAATCATGCAGCATTTAAAATCATGGTTTTAATACAATTTAATAATGTGGGGGAAAACAACTTTACAGCACAGTATCAATATTTAAGTATATAAACATATATGCAAAAAAAAAAAAAAAATCATAAGAACAGGGGCGCCTAGGTGGCTTAGTTGGCTAAACATCTGACAGGTCAGGTCTTGATCTCCGTGTCATGAGTTCGAGCCCTGGGTCAGGCCCTGCGCTGGATGTCTACCCTGTTTGGGATTCTCTCTCCCTCTCCCTCTGCCCCTCTCCTCCCCTTGCTCACATACACACACATTCTCTCTCTTAAAAAAAAAAAAAAAAAAAAAAAAATCATAAGTACAAGAGAATGTTAATAACAATTATCTCTGAATGATAAGATCATAAGTGACCTATGTTTTCTTCCTATCTTCCTGCATTTCACAATTTTTCTACCCACTATGCATTATTGCTCATATAATCAGGAAAACATAAAAAAGAGGAGAAAATTCCATTAATTAGGATCTGTGAGCATCACCCTAATTCTTCTGTTTTTCTGTTTGGCTACTATTTTTTAGAAGAACAGGTTATTTTCTTTTCAATCCTCGAGGGCATTGTAAGTTTTGACAATCACAGGATGTGAGAGTTTGAGCGGAGCTAGACCCTACAGCACAACAGTTACACACTACAGGTGAGGAAACCGAGCTCCAAGGACCGGGGAAGCCAGGACACAGCTGCCAGGAAGGAGCACAGCTGTAAGCTACAGAAATAAACCCGCTGACAGGCATTCCTTCCACACGGAGCATTTTGTGTTATGCTCCCCCGGCTCTGTGCACGCTACCTTCACTCCCGGGGAGCTAGCCCTCCTTCTCGCACTTCTGCATGGCCGGTGCACACCTGTCCTTCACCATGATGCCTGAAAATGGGTATGAAGAATCTTTTTGAAGTGATAGAAACAGGCTAGATTTGGATTGCGGTAATGGTTACAACAAACCGGCTGATTTACTAAAAATCACTAAATCATACACTTAAAGTGGGTAGATCTTATGGTATGTAAATTACACCTAAATAAAGCTGTTCTTTAAAAGAAAACAAAACAGGAACAATTACGAGCAACACTTTATCCAGGAATCCTCCCTCATCACTCCTTTTCTGTGCTCCCCAAATCTCCGGAACACAGCTCCGGCACTGCAAGCCCTGTGCTGTAATAATCGGCTGGGCAGCCATCTGTCCTGTCCAGCAAATTTGTAAGCTCCAGCATTTACCACAACACAGGGCATTACAGGAGGTACTCAAACATTTACTTAATGAACTAATTAGTTTTTTTCATGTTCTCAACACACTGTACACTGCCGATGAGACAAAGACTAGAAGAAATGAACGTGACCCTTCGCCTTACATTTTAATTAAGGAAACAAAGCAATGGAACCCAAATTTTATTTGAATTCCTGTGGCTTCAGCAACATTCACATACCTTAACTAACCTTAGTACATCCTGCGAGAAAAGAAGTACTTTTCCATGTTCACCAACAGGAGTGGGCCACAGTAACCTGCCCTAAGTCACACAGCAAGAAGTAAAACGGGGGTCTACCCTGAAGCATACGTTCTGCCCATTACACTGCCCTTCGTGTCTAACACCCAGAAGAGAGGACACGCATGCCAGGAGGAACGGCACGGTACAGACACAAGCAGAAACACGGGGCTCATTTGTGGGATGGCAGCAAGCCTGGTCTAGGGAAGCAGTTCCTGGGAAGAATAGGAAAGGCATGGAAAGACAAGGTGGGTTCTAACTGAATGCCAACTGAGGGCCCGGCTGAGGACGTCAGCCTTGATGTGGGAGCCGAGTCATCACTAATTCCAAAGCCAGGAAGTGACAAAACTGGCAGTAGGAGGAGTAAGGGCAGGAATGTGTACAACCAAATGCCACACAGATTTGGGTCGTTCTCTCCTGTCCTGCAGAAGTTTGTACCTTATGCGTACACACACATGTTCTCCCAATTCATTTATTATCATTACTCAGTTCCCATCCTAGACTGATGAAGAAGACAGGTTTGTTCATAAAGCGTTCAACAGATTATCTTGCAAAAACTGCTCTAGACAAGTATTTGTTGACTTGCTTCCCCTAGAGCTGGGAATGAGTAGGAGGAAGGGCAGCAGCTAACAGCATACATGAAGGGGTGAAGGCCTGAATGCAGGATGATTTAAAAGCAATTATATGTTTCCATTAGAACACACTCTTTGGAGCACTGGGGAGCCACTTCACCAAATAAATGGGCAGGAGCGGCCTCAGGAAGTCCCTGGTAAATTTGAGTATAAGTAGCCTAAGGTAAGAAAATAAAACAAGTATTAGAAATTCCTACTTCTAAGGCAAGAGAAGAACTGATGTAAATTTGTAAACATTTGAAGAAAGAACACTTATCCCCCACTCCTCTTGGTAAGTACAACTAAAAATCCTGAGTATTAGTTAAAAAAAAAAAAAGACAATAGACTGACAGAGAAGAAGGCTGGTGCTTAGGGACCTCAGGATTCTAAGAACAACAGAGTTGGGAGTTTCCAGAGTTTTGTTTTTGCATCTACATCCCAGAAAACTTTTAAGATCATAGTGGAGTTAGTAAATAGCTCCAAGCAAACACCAGAAAAATCTGTAGCCCTGCCCCCAACTGCACCAATAAGAGGGAGAGGAGATTTGCACCCTCATGGCGTGCCTCTGGTGGGGAGCTGGACCTTTCACACCTGCCAGCCGGTAAGAGTGCTCTGCTCTTGCAAGGGTGTCAACAGAGACCATGTGAAGGATCTGGACTTCCACCCCCAAACTGCAAGTAACTAAGTGCCCCACTCCATTCCTGCTGGGTAGTCTCAGAGGAGGCCTAGCGAAGAGTCAGAATTTTCACCATCGCTCAGTGGTAATGAGGCCACCCCACCTCAGTGTCAATGGAGACCACATGGGAAGCCAGAAGCAAAAGAGGAAAAAAAGAAAACCTCCAAAGAAAAGATTAATTACACAGAAAACATACTGCAATATAGAATTAAAATCAGTAATTACATTAAGGCAATGAACTAAGCATTCCAATAAAAAGGCAGAGATAATCAGACTGCACAAAAAAGCAAGATTCAACGATATGCTGTTTATAAGAGATCCACTTTAAAGGTAATTATTATACAGAGAGGTTAAAAGCAAATGAATGGTAAAGATATACCATACAAACACATAACATCAGAGAAGTGGAGTGACTGTAAGACCAGACAACAGACTGCAAGACAAGAAGCACTGCCAGAAATAAAGGATATCCTCACAATCATAAATGACGCAATTCTACACATGTATACATCTAATAACAGAACGTCAAATACATGAAGCAAAATTGACAGAACTATAAAGAGAGAAATAGACAAATCCCCAATTATCACAGAACTCTCTCAGTAAATGACAAAACAAGTAAATACAGGCACAAATATCTCAGCTGGGACACAAAAAGCACAAACCATAAAAGAACTAATTGATAAATGAGATTTCATCAAAAGCTAAACCATTTATACACTGAAAGAAAATTAAATTAGGAAAATTAAACAAGCAGCCACGTACTGCATGAAAATATCTTTAATATATAAATCTGACAAATAACTCATTTCTTTCGAAAAAACATGAATGTGTATACATACAATCTAGAAGATACGTATTACCTTACAAATCAATAAGACAAACCAATTAAAAAATAATGAGCAAGCAATAACAGCAAGCAAAAGAAACAGATAATAATAGCAGCAAGTGAAAGATACAGATACTTCACCAAAGAAAATACACAATCAAAAAGCACATGAAACAGTGCTCGATATCATTACACTCTTTAAGAAAATGCAAATTAGGGGCGCCTGGGTGGCTCAGTCGTTAAGCATCTACCTACGGCAGCTCAGGTCATGATCCTGGGGTCCTGGGATCAAGCCCCACATCGGGCTCCCTGCTCAGGGAAGCCGGCTTCTCCCTCACCCACTTCCCCTACTTGTGTTCCCTATCTTGCTGTCTCTCTATCTGTTAAATAAATAAATAAATCTTTAAAAAAAAAAAAAAAGAAAATGCAAATTAAACCCACATTATCTCCTATATACCTACTACAATCACTAAAATTAAAAGGACTGGCAGTACCGAGTGTTGACATGAATGTGGAGCAAGTGGTATTCTCATCTGTTACTGACAGTAAGGTAAAACTGCACAATCACTTTGGAAAAGTACTTAATAGTTTCCTGTAAAATTAACATGCACTTTTTTTTTTTTTTAAGATTTTATTTATTTATTTGTCAGAGGGAGAGAGCACAAGCAGGGGGAGCGGCAGGCAGAGGGAGAAGCAGGCTCCCCGTTGAGCAAGGAGCCCAATGCAGGGCTCAATCCCAGGACCCTGGGATCATGACCTGAGCTGAAGGCAGACATTTACCAGCTGAGCCACCCAGGCATCCTAATATACACTTTTATCACCTAACAATTCCACTTCCAGGTATTTACTCAAGAGAAATGAAAATGTAAGCACACACGATGAACGTTCATAGTACCTTTACTCTGACAGACAAAAACTGGAGATGACCCAAAAATTATGATATATCCTCATGATGAAATATTATTCAGCAATAAAAAGGAAAGAATTTCTGATAGACACAACAACATAGATGAATCTCAAAAACAATGAACCAAAGAACCAGACACAAAAGAATACACACTGCATTAGTCCATGTATATGGAATTCTAAAACAAGCAATACTAATCCGTAGTGATGGAACGCCAATCAGAGGTGTTGTGGGACAGATGTAGTCGGCCAGGAAAGTGAATGCAAAGAAGTACAAGAGAATTTGGGGATGATAAAGTGTTCTACATCATGATTGTGGTGATAGTTTCATAGGTATTCACAACCGTCAAAACACAAAGAACTGTACACTTCCAACTGGGTGCATCTTATAGCATGTAAATTATACATCAATGAGGCTGAAAAAAAAAAAAGCAAGCTTTTTGAAAGAAATTGACAAGCTGATCCTAAAATTTTTAGAAACGCACAAAACTTAGAATAGCCACAACCATCTTGAAAGAGTGCAGTTATTAAAGCTAAAGTAATCAAGATGGCATGGTATTGGAGTATGGAAAGACAAATAGGTTGGTGGAACCAAACAAAATTCAGAATGAGACCCACATGTATATAGTCAATTGATTCTCTTTAGGTTCCAAAGGAATTCATGGGGGAAAGGAAAGTCTTCAACAAATGGTGTTGGATAACCATGTGAAAAAAAAGAGAAGCTCAAGCCATTCTGTCACATTTCATACACAAAATGTAATTCATGATAAATCATACACGTAAAATTTAAAAGCTAGTAACTGTAAAACTTCTAAAGAAAAACAGATTTTTGAGACATCGGGTTAAGAATTTCCCAGTCAGGACCAGAAAACATTAACTATAACATTAAAGATGGAAAAACTGGATCTTATCAAAAGTAAAACCTTCTGTTCATTAAAAAACACTATTAGGAAAATGAATAGCCAAGCCAGTCTTGGAAAAGACATTTACAGAATATATATCTGACAAAAAATTTATATCCATAATATATAAAGAACTCCTTACAATTCAATAATAAAAAGATAAACAATCCAGGGAAAAAATGGGCAAAACAGTTGAGAAAACAATTTACAAATAAAAATACATGACTGGTCAAGAAGCCCATGAAAAAAGCTCCATCTCACTAAACACTGAAGAAATGCAAATTAAAACCACAGTGAACTATCAAAAACACCATCTAGAAAGGCTAAAATTTAAATGGAATTAAGATCATTCCTTATGCTGGTGAAGATGTGGGACACCAGGAAGTTTAATACATTGCTCGTGGGAATGTAAAGTTTAACCACTTTGGAAGTGTTTGGCACTATCTTTTGTTAAATCCTACTATATGACCTAGCAATTCCACTACTATTTACTCAAAAGAGATGGAAACATATCCACAAAGACTTATGAACAGAGTAACTTTATTCATAAAAACTAGAAAGGTCTACATTTTCATCAACAAGACTAGATAAACTACAATATATTCATATTAGCATTTTTTAAATATTAGCAATTTTTAGAAAGAACAAACTACTCTCATACACACAACCAAACGGATCAATTTCAAGTCAGCACACCTAGACACAAAAGATCACATAATGTATGATTCTGTTTATATGAAGTTCTGAAACAAGGAAACTTACTCTATCAAAAGAATTTAAAACTGTGGCTGTGGGGGTGTGGGGCAGAAGCAGGCACTGAGGACAAAATAGCAGGAGAGAATCTTCTGGGTTGAAAGCTATGTGCTATACCTTAACAGGCATGTGGGGCTATCTATATGTACACATTTGTTAAAACTTAATAAACTATATATTTCATTGAATATCAATTATATCTCAATAAAATCTCTCAGAAGGGAGAAAAGCCATGGATGCTATACATAGAGATGACTGTGATCACGAGCCATTAAAAAATACAGGTCTTCCTTTTCAATGTTGCTACTCCCACCTCTACCATAAACATCCCCCCACCCCCATACCCCAAATCACTACTACAGAAATGTCTCTTTTAATCTTTCCTAAATGAAAGCCTGTGGCTGGTTCCAGTATAAAAGAGTAATTGCTCTCCAGAGAGAACTTCAGGTTAAAAAATGGGTTTTTTTCATCACCATAGTTTTTAATGAAGAAACTTGTTTAAAACTGCCAAGGGAAAAATGGGCATGGGATGGCAAAATCTTAGCAGCAAAGTAGTTAAACAAATTGAAAATATTAATGCACAAACATTAAAATATTAAAGTATGTGGCATATAAAATACAGTACAGATGCACGAGTTGCACTATACCAAAGGTAAAAAATGTTAACTTCTGCAGTATCTGACAAAAAGTACTAAGTTAAAAGTGTAAAGCACTTCTATGACAGTTACAACTGAGGTGAAGCAAAAAAAAGTTTCATAAAACTAGACTCGAACTTAACTGTCATAAAAACATTCACTTTTTCTCCAAAGAACTAGGATATATATTATTCTTAAAATAGTCTTTTCTGCTCAAGTACCAGTATTAATCAGTACATGTAATAATCACTCACCCATGCAAAAGGACAAAGTAATATAAATAGAATAGAAAGAAAGATTGCTAAATTAAAGTCTCCGGAAATGAGCTTTCGAGAATAACTCTAATGGTTTATTAAACTTGATAATATCAACACAGAAAAAGACCTATTCCAGAAAACCAATAACCTGCTGAACTAGTTTACAAGTCAAACAAATTCGGCATTTTATAAATATTCTTTATTAATAGATATCAAGCTAAAATTCAGCAGAAGCAGCCTTTCCTTGTTTTTATGGCTTTTAAAAACAAGCTGTAAACTAAGAGTCTCCAACCTAAATCTCTATAAGAGAATCCAAATACAGGCTCATTAATATATTACACACTGAACCTCTACCCAGCATTAACCTACTATTGGAGAATGCAAAATTTTGTGAACAGTATCTGCACCCACAATACATTTAGTTCTTCAAATGATAGCAATTTTCTCAGAATTAAAGGACAAGAGGGCTCAGATTACAGGAGACCACTAAGCACCCCACACAATAAATGAAGAGACCCACACCAAAGCACATTATGAAGTTTCAGAGCACAATGGGATAGAAAGAGGATACTAAAATAGATTCCTCCAGGAAGAGCAGTTACAAAGGATCAGAGACAATTTGCCAACAGGAGCACTGGGAATTTAAAGACAATAAAGAAAATAGCTTCTAAACTCTGAAAGAAAATTAGTTCCAACAACCATTCAAGCATAATAGGTAGAATAAAGAACATTTTCAGACACACAGTCGCAAGGAAGGTACTTCCCATACACTTTCTCAAGAATCCCAACGACTTGAGTGCAACCTTGGAAAGCAGCAAAGACAGCCCCAGGAAAAGCAGGTCTGTGACCAACTAGTGACACGGTTCACAGTGACACAGAAGAAGAGCTCCTGAGGACAATGGGATTTACAGACCTCTGACCATGTGGAAAAGAATAGTAAGATCTGGTAAAGAGCTGCTGGAGCTTTTGGAATAAATCTGTCATAGGAACAGAACAGAAAAGCAAACTGAAAATAAGAGATAACCACTAACTGTTAGGAAAAGAAAAAAGTAGATGAGAAAATGAAATTATAGTCTATTGCCTGGCTCGGCATTATACAGTATTTGTCCAGTCATCATAATGAAAACAATGAACACTGATTCGATCAAACATTGTGATAGGCATGATTATATCAGAGAACTAAAGGGAGGGAGTTCAGGAAAGGCTATGAGACAAAAATTGTCATTTACCATAACACCCAGTTAATACACCACACCAAAAACTGGTATCTAAAAAAAAAAAAAAAAAAAAGCACTTTAAGTATATCATTTAGAAATAAGGAAATACCAAAAGAAATAGCTAAAAGGAAAAAAACAAGACTGAGGGGTACAAGACTGAGACAGGGTTTTACACTGTCTTTCAGTACTGCATTGGGGGGCCTCCAAGATCACCCCACAACCCACATAACTCGGCATTAGAGTCATACTTATGGCTGAGATTTATTACATGAAAGGATACAAAGCAAAAACAGCAAAGGAAAAGGCAAGCAGAGAGAAGTTCAGAGTACACCAGACTCAAGCTTCCAAGAACCCTCTTGCAGTGGGGCCACAGAAACCAGCGGAACTCTTCCTTCCAGCAACAGTAACATGGGAAGTACTATCTGCCAGGCCGCTCCTTCGACTGAGTCCAAGGTCTTTGTGGAGTCTACCATGTGCCAGGATTCCAGACTCCCAGAAAGAAAGCAGGTATTCAGCAGAAAGCACACTGCTTTTACCAACAGCTGAGACGCAGTAAGCCACTATTCTCATGTAGGAAAACTTTTACACACTGTAGGAAACTTAACAGTCAAGTTCTCCAATACCAGCCAAGAGCAGACTTTGCAGGCAGGTCTTCTACAGCCAACAGTCTCAGCCTCCTGTAGCAACTCTACACCGAGGACTATTTGATATCTTAAACTATCTTATGAATTTTTCTGATATAATTTTAAAACAAAAAACTCAGGTGCCTGGGTGGCTCAGTCGGTTAAGCATCTGTCTCTTTGGCCCAGGGTCCTGAGATTAAGTCCTGCATCAGGCTCCCCGCTCAGCGAGGAGTCTACTTCTCCCTCTACCCCTCCCCCTGCTCATGCTCTCCCTCTCTCTCAAATAAATAAATAAAATCTTTAAGAAAACCTTGAAAAAAATCATGTCTCACAAAAAAGGAATACTGCCAACCTTATTTTAAAATCAAATAAAAGGGGCACCTGGGTGGCTCAGTCAGTTAAGTGTCAGAGAATGATTTCAGCTCAGGTCATGATCTCAGGGTTCTGAGACGGAGCCCCACGTCAGGCTCCACGCTCAGCAGGCAGTCTGCTTGAGATTCTCTCCTTCTGACTCTCCCCCAACTCGCATACACACATACACACATACACACACACATACACACACACACACACTCTCTCTCTCTCTCTCTCTCAAATAAATCTTTAAAAAATTAAAAAGAAATAAATTAAATTAAAAAAGGGATTTCTCTTAAAATATGAATATTATTGTCCAAGAAAAAATTTTTTTAAGTTTATAAACAAAATGGGACAGATATAATCCTTCAGGTGAAGCAGATAAAGTATCATCAACAGCAAAATTCCTCACATGACAGTATGTTTGAGGTTTATGACCTGTGCCCAGGAAATGCAAACTAATATTCACATCTACAGGCTCGACAATAATTTCTCATGCACATCCCCACAGACCAACTGCCATCCAATTCAGCTGTTATATAATTAGTCCTTTCAAATCTACTAACATTTGTTTAGGGCTGTACTTTAATAGAGATTTTACTCTTTATGTGAGTAATTATTTCTTTTCTGTACCCTTCTTATATATTATCAGACTTAATCTTTAGTTTCTCCCCTATCCCCAGGAGCTTATCCAAACAAATAAACATTTAATTAGAGTCCCACATGCCACTCACAGAAATTCACTGAATGACATAGTGACTTCATGTTTTCCACTCAGCTTCCCAACATTCTCAGTGTCACTGATTAAAACAATATACCTAAGACAAAAATTAAAAAAAAAATAAATTAAAAAAAATTTAAAAATATGTACCTAAGATATATGTGTAAAAGAAAATTTAAAAATGTAAAATTCTGAAGTTCATTACAGTGAAAACGGAAGTATGAATGCCTTTTCAATGCTGACATCTAACATAAAACTAATGACAAGAAAACAAAAAAACTAAAGTTAATTCAGGAAATTGACATGATGCAATCTATAAACCCAACCTCCAGATGAGACCAAAATCTGAAGAGCCTAAGAAACGATTCATAAACACAGAGAACAAAACTAATGGCTGCCAGAGGGGAGGGGGGTGGGGCAATGAGCAAAGCGGGTAAAGAGGAGTAGGAGGTACATACAGGCTCCCAGTTATGGATAAATAAATCACAGGGATGAAAGGTACAGCACAGGGAACAGGGTCGATGGTACTGTAACAGCGTCGTATCGTGACAGATGGTAGCCACACTTGCGGTGAGCACAGCATAACAAACAGACGTGTGGCATCACTATACTGCACACCTGAAACTAATGTAACATTCCATGTCAACTAGACTTCAATATCAAAAATAATCATAAAATAAAGAGCATAGTTTTAAAGTGAAAGTGAAAGTTCAGACTCAGGATTAGAATGTCAGGTGCCACTGAGGCGCCCAGGTGCACAGTCGGTTAAGGGTCCAACTCTTGGTTTCAGCTCAGATCATGACCTCGGGGTCCTGAGACTGAGTCCAGTGTCACGTTCCCCGCTCAGCAGCGCTCTGCGCCCCCTACCTTTGCCCCTCCCCCCACCCATGCACTCTCTAAAATAAATAAGTAAATAAATTAAAAAAAAAAAAAAAGAATGTCAGGTGTTAGCAAATGAGCAGCCAAAACATATAGGAAATAATTCCATCTTCTGCCTCCAAGGTGAAAGACTGGGAAGGACATAATTCAGTCCTACATACAGCTGTCCAAATCAAAGAGTATGTATGCTTATTAAGCATCAGGGGAAAACCCACACTGGACTATTGTCTTTAAACAAAATCAAAAGTGTTATCACTGTCACTCTAATGCAGAGGACAAAAAAGTTTTCTCATTTAAAAAATCATAATAAATATCATTTGGTACTTACAAACAGAACTTTTTTTTTTTTTTTTTTTTGACAGAGAGAAAGAGATCACAAGTAGGCAGAGAGGAAGGCAGAGGGAGAGGGGGAAGCAGGCTCCCTGCTGAGCAGAGAGCCCATGCGGGGCTCATGCGGGGCTCAATCCCAGGACCCTGAGATCATGACCTGAGCTGAAGGCAGAAGCTTAACCCACTGAGCCACCCAGGTGCCCCCAAACAGAACATTTTTAAAGGAATGGTATATTCTTTTGGGGGGTTGGGGAGACAGGCCTCTTTCCTGCTACATTTCATAATCACATAATCTATTCACAAATAAATCTTAAATAAGAACTTAACTGGAGAGTGGAAGGACCAACAAACTTTAACAATAACTTTAAAAATGCACACTATTGGGGGCACCTGGCTGGCTCAGTCAGTCAAAAGAGCATGCAACTCTTGATCTAGAGGTTGTGAGTTTAAGCCCCATGTTGTGTGTAGAGATTACTAAACAAAACAAAACAAAAATAGAAATAAAACAAAACGATGAACTTAAAATGCACACCATTGGTTACAATAGAAACTGGGCAGAAGTATCTAGTCTATGGTTCCCAAACAGTGCACTGAGGCACCCAGAGCATTATAAGCCAAGTCATACAGGAGCCATGGGGTATCTTCACCTTGAGACAAACAGTAGCACCCAACATCTGTCAGACACAGTACAAACTACTAGCTAAAAGAAGTTCAATTTCAACATTAGGTTGAGCAACATCCCTTTCAATGACATATCTTTGTGAAGTGAGATTTTAGGGAGTAGTTGCCACAATTTTTTTTTAAAGCATTATGTGAAAATCAACACAAGACAAGAAATGAGAGTGGTAATGTCCAATCTGATTATAAAGTATTAATATGTACCGTATCCGACAGGCACAGGCAAACCATTAATTTTAGTTATTTAAGACTGAAATAAAAATATTATTTTCTCTTTCAATTTATATGTATTTTTTTCAAATGTCTACTAAATTGTCATGACATAAATGCACATTAAGTTGTGTGAACCTAACAACATAACACATCGAACTATTAGGTATTCCCATTAGGCTGACACCAGGTCTAAGAGCAGGATATATATACCATGAGGCTGAAATATCATGTCATAAAAGAAAGTAAAAAGTTATGAAAGATGCTTGGAATCAAGTCAAAAGAAAGGACTCAGAAGCCAACTAGAAAATGCTCCTACTGGCCCAAAATTAACAAAATAATTGCAATGAACTAAAATATATCAAGTATATTTAAATCCATAAGTTCATAATGATACTCATAAATAAAACTCATTGGTCACTTTGAAGGATGCTAGAGAACCATCTCATTATTTAGAATAGCTGGTAAATAAAGGGGGAAAAATCATTTATTCTGAATTTCCTATACAAAGTGTTGATGTAACAAGTTTCTTTTGATCAAAACCTTCCACCTAATAAAGAAATGAAGGACTATGACCACTTAATCAGTGATTTAAAAATGGATACTGGTAATGATTTTCAATGGCTGCTAAGATCTCACACAAAAAAAGAAATGTGCTCTCTGATGGACTCACACACCAGCCTTGCAAAAATTAGCAAATAAAACCTTAAGCTGATTAAGACTCAAAATCTATAGGGTATAAAATTTAGTTTCTTTAGTTAATACTTTACAAGAAAAAGAGAGGGGAAGGAGTGAGAGTGGGAGAG
The DNA here is from genome assembly GCA_028534135.1 of Potos flavus. NCBI lineage: Eukaryota > Metazoa > Chordata > Mammalia > Carnivora > Procyonidae > Potos > Potos flavus. The sequence goes on along the minus strand of CM052889.1, from coordinate 52,071,618 downwards.
TGAACATAAAAATTAAGAGACTTAAGACCAAGAATGAAAAGACAAGCCACAGACTGGAAGAAAATATTCATAAAAGACTACAATATAATAAAGGGCTGTTATGTATAAAGAACTCTTGAAACTCAACAATAAGAAAACCAATTTAAAAATGGGCAAAAGACAGGAAGACACCAAAGAAGATATATAAATAAAAAACATGAAAAATGCTCCATATCATGTCATTAGGGAATAGTAAATTGATGAACCTGATTAAACAAACCTATACTTTTTAAAAATTATTTTTCTTTAGGGGCACCTGGGTGGCTCAGTCAGTTAAATGTCTGCCTTCGACTCAGGTCATGATCTCACGGTCCTGGGATAGAGCCCCACATCGGGCTCCCTGCTCAGAGGGGAGTCTGCTTCTCCCTCTGCCCCTCTCCCTGTTTATAGTCTGTCTCTCTCCTTAGAATAAAATCTTTTAAAAAATTATTTTTCTTTAAAAAAATGTTCTTGTAACTACGTATGGTGATGGATGTTAACTAGGCTTCTTGTGATCATTTTGCAATGTATACAAATATGGAATCATTACATTGTACACCTGAGATAAATACATTATATGTCACTTATACCTCAATTTTAAAAAACTACCAAAAAAAAAAAAAAAGAAAAAAAAGAACCATACCTATTAGAATGTCCAAAATCCAAAACACTGACAAAACCAAATGCTGGTAAAGATATGGCACAAAAGGAATTCTTATTCAGTGCTGGTGGGAATGCAAAATGGCAGTCACTCTGGAAAACAGTGGGCAGTTTCTAATAAAACTAAATATACTCTTTCCATACGATGAAGCGATCACACTCCTTGGTGTTTTGGTATTCACCAAAGTGAATTAAGAGAATTTACGTACACACAAAAATATATACATAAGATGTTTACGGCAGCTGGGGTGCCTGGGGGGCTCAGTTGGTTAAGCATTGGACTCTTGGTTTCAGCTTAGGTCATGATCATGTTCAGCATGGAGTCTGCTTTGGATTCTCTCTCCCCTCCCCCCTTGTTCCTCCCTCACTCCCCTCGCCCTCTGCCCTCCCACCCGGTTTGCACGCACACACATTAGCTTTCTCGAGCCTTCTCTCTTAAAAAAAAAAAAAAAAAGATGTTTATGGCAGCTAACTTAATAGAATTACATTCATTCATAATTGTCAAAACTTAAAAGCAACCAAGATGTCCTTTGGCAAGTGAACACTAAACTGTGGTACGTCCAGACAATAGAACTCAGGCTAAAAATAAATGAGTGGAATCTTAAATGGAGGAAGAATTTTAGGTGCCTATTAATAAGTGAAAGAAGGCAACCCAAGAAGGCTACTTACTGTACTGATTCCTATTATATGACACTCTGGAAAAGGTAATGCTATGGAAACTGCTAAAAGATCAATGGTTGCTGTGGCTGGGGGAGGGGAGGAGGCAGGAAAGGAAGAACAGGCAAGGCGCAAAGGATTTTTAGGGCAGTGAAAACACTGTGTGATACCATAATGACAGACACATGTCATTATATATTTGTCCAAACCCACAGAATGTACAACACCAAGAGTGAGCTTTAATGTAAACTACGGACTGGGTGATTATGATGTATCAATGTACGGTCATCGGGCATAACACGCACCTCTCCGGAGGGGGGTGGGGGAGGTGGATGCTGATAATGGGGGAGCCTATGCATGTGTGGGGGCAGGGGGTATATGGGAAATCTATCTTCTGCTCAATTTTGCTCTGAACCGAAAACTGCCTTAAAAATAGTCTTTTAATTAAAAAAAAAAGTAACATAAGGAAAACCTGAGGAAGCTAAATTTAATGTCATATGTTCTTTAATATACATTTAAAGTATATTAATATTTAAATACCAAATAAGAATATTATTTATATTCGGTAAATACCAAATAAGAGTATAAATGTATATTAAATATATATTTAAGACTATAATATACTAATATACATTTTCTTAAAATGCTAAATAAACTTAAGTTGAAAAACTTAGGTGGTATCTGCTGCTTTTCAATTGTTTGTTACTATACTAGTAGGATCACAAAATGGACTTCACTGAGCCTTTTTGCCAGTTTTATATGCACACTTTGTTTCCCATAATTTTCCTAAGCAGAAAGTCAAAGTTCTTGATTCGCTATTTCAACTTTGGAAAAACTACTTAAAATTACCACCATCTTAAAATTACAGCTATAATTTGTGAATCTTCCTAACAAAGTCTTCTCAGTATAGGGAAGGGGAGCTTTCTTTCCTCATCTTTCCCAGCTCTCTTTTTCCTCTTTAGTAGCTCCTTATCCAACTATATTTATCTAAAGGCACCCACCACTGGCAGGTTGGTGAAAGATTCCTATTGATGAAAAGGTTAAGAAGAAAGTCCTGGGAAGAAAAAAAAAAAAAAGAAGAAGAAGAAAGTCCTGGTCCCACAAAACCACTGTTTCTATAACTGACAAACACACCCCATTTTTAAACAATGGCCAATAGTATGCAGTTTTATTCTCAACCTGTCACAGTATCTGCCTCTCAATTTGTAGTGTTTTTGAATTAATTTAACATTCAATTCATAACGAACTGCCATACTTCATTACATCATGGTATTAGCTCTGTAAGCAATTCCCAATGAGTTTTACTAGTATTTTTGTTTTCAATAACCTTTTATGTAAGGCTTCATTTTTAAATATTTGTACAACTTTTCAAGGTAACCAATTTTAAGGACTTCACTCAAATATAAACAGGCCTAGTACCTGGCACACAGCAAGTGCTCAAAAAATACAGATTCCCTCACTCCGTGTATTACAACTGTTTAGAATAGTGTGGTGTTTGTGTGGCTCAGTTGGTTGGGCAGCCAGCTCTTGATTTCAGCTCGGGTCATGATCTCAGGGTCATGTGTCTGGGCCCTGCATAGGGCTCCTCAATTAGCAGGGAGTCGGCTTGGGATTCTTTCTCTCCCTCTGCCTCTGTCTCTCACCACTGCGCTCTCTCTCTCCCTCTCTAAAATAAAAAAAATTTAAAAATCTAAAAAAAAAAAAAAAACCTGTTTAGAATAGGATGCATACATATTTAGGGGCACCTGGGTGGCTCAGTCAGCTGGGTGACTGACCCTTGATTTCAGCTCAGGTCGTGATCTCAGGGTCATGGAATCAAGCCCTGAGTCAGGCTCCGTACTCAGTGCCGAGTCTGCTTGAGATTCCCTCTCTCCCTCTGCCCCTCCTCCTGCTCATGTGTGCACACTCTTTCTCTTTAAAATAAATAAGTCTTTTTTAAAAGTATACATACTTCTACAGACATCTTTCTTTGTATGTGCATAAAACATCTCTGCAAGAACATAAAAGAAACGTTATTCCTTTGGTAGTATCTTTAATGGCTGAGAAAAACATAATTGTATCATTTGTCTCACTCAGGCTGCCTTCTCTCTGTAAGGAAACTGGGAAATACCCTGATGGAGAGAGAATTTGGTAAATAAGAAGCATATGGGCTCTGGAGTCTGAGAGATGATCTGGATTCAAATAGTCTGGAACAGAGGTATGGGTTTTGACTGAACGCCATCACCTTTTAAAGACCAAATTCCCTTATCTGTACAAAAGAATGTTGACATCTGGCAAGGCATTGCCAAGATTTAAAAAAATGAAATTTCTCATATACAGTCAGTACTTAGTAAGTAGTAATATTAGCCAATGTTTAATTGTGCTATTTAACTATAAAAAAGCAAAACCCTAAAGATGTCTGAACTTGAGATTTTCTAAACTATATTTCTCCCCCTTACAAGACTATGAAAAAGGAAGCTTTTTCTGTCTTTTCTGATTATCCATTTGAAAACCCTTCAAAAAATCTTAAGTACATTTTTAAAACAAATTCGTTAATAGTTTTATTACGATCATTAACATTTTTAAAGATTTTGAGAGAGACTGCAAGCATACATGCACAAGCAGGGGGCAGGGGGGAGAGAGACAGAGAGAGAGAATCTCAAGCAGACTCCCCACTATACACCAAGCCCAACGCAGAACTTGATCTCATGACCCTAAGATCATGACCTGAGCTGAAAGCAAGAGTTGGATGCTTAACTGACTGCGCCACCCAGGTGCCCCATCATAAACAAATTTAAAAAGCCAAGAAAAAACTTGGAAAAAAATACTGGCACTCGACACAGCAAATATTTTTACTGATTTATTTATATTTGGGAGAGAGTGCACAGATGGAGGGGAGAGAGGGAGAGAGACTATCCAGCAGACTCCCCACTGAGCGTGGAGCTGGACACAGGGCTTGATCTCATGACCTGAGATCACGACCTGAGCTGAAATCAAGAGTTGGACACCCAACCAACTAAGCCAGCCAGGTGCCCCTAGAACATGACAAATATTTTACAGAATTTTCTTACAAAGAAAAACAAAAACATGATAGAAAGCATAAACACAAAATACACAAAAAAGACATTTTAAAAATGGAGGTGCCTGGGTGGCTCAGTCAATTAAGCATCCAACTCTTGATTTTTGGTCACGATCTCAGGGTTGTAAGATCGAGTTTGTCCTCAGGCTCCAGGCTCAGCAGGAAGTCTGCCTGAGATTCTCTCTCACTTTCTCTCCCTCCGTCCCTCCCCCCTACACACACACACACTCTCTCTCTCTCTCTCTCTCTCTAAAATAAATAAATAAATCTTTTTTAAAAAGTTATTTTAAAAATGAAAGAATAGAAAATTAAAGAGATGCTCTTTTTCCACCATATATTTTCTGAAGATGAACAAGTCTAATATCCAATAATGGAAAGGTGTGAAGACCTCATTCACTACTGGTAAAAGTATAAACCGACATATTTAAAAGGGCAACTTAGCAAAACCTATCAAAAATTAATATTCTCACCTAGCAATTCCACTATCAAAACTTTATCCTCAAATACACAAAGGAAAAATGTAATTAAATGGTACTTACTATCGTGTTTATAACAGCCAAAAAATCTTTATTTGTATTGCATCTCTTTAAACACCCAAAATCGTTGAAAAATAAAGTACTGAGAAAGAGAATATACTGCCCCACTGTATGCTACGTGAAATATGAAATTCACTTGAACTATATTAATACAGGTAGCCTAAAAACAAGTGCAGTATATTAGACGGAGTAATGTTGGCAACATGCTGGCATAAGAAACACCAAAAGCAACTAAAAACTGTCAGAATCAACTTTTCCAGACATCAGAAACTAACCAAAATCTTGTAGCAACCTAAGGTACTTATTCAAGAAAAACAGCTAAATCTTGGTAAGAACATAAAGCTTTGTGGCATTTAACTTACTCTCGTCCAATCCTGGGCTCCCCAGATCAGTGGTGGCAATGAAAACAACAGCTGACATTCCTGATACTGGTACAGCAAAACAAACCTCATTTACAAACAAACTGAAACCATTTGTTTTGACCCATCTAACGGCTCCCTGGAAGACACGTGAAAAGTCTTGCTTTAGCTCACCTAATGCGGCTAACTCAGACTTTCCACAAGCTAAAGCTACTACAGGACACTAAGGATGTTTGTCAAAAACATATACAAGCAGACGTTTTCTGTGCTTGTTGCCCGACCCAATGAGTAACAGTTGGTGCAAACAAACTGACCAAAAACCTTGAGAGGAAAGGCTGGGCAATGAGGTATTTTGAGAAATAAGGACCTCAAACAGCTTCAATAGATTCCTGGGAATCTAGGACACAACATGCATGCCCAGGGCCGTGCACATGCTCAGGAATTTTGCCAGCCCTTGGTTGACAGTTTTTTCTTTCATTTTCTTTGACTATGTCATCCCACCACCTCCTGGCCTCTCTGGTTTCTGCTAAGAAGTTGAAACAGTCGGCTGTTAAATGATACTGAGGATTCCTGCTATGTGAGGGGTCACTTCACTCCTGCTTCTTTCAAGATTCTGCCTTTGTCTTTGAACTGTTTGATTAAGATTCTCAATATGGATCTCACTGAATTTATCCCACCCAAGAAGTCCCTACACTCTCACTTCTGGATGACCCTGACCTCTACACAAACAGGAAATTAAGGCTAACCAGAGCTGTAAAGTGGCTGAGCGCTCAAGGAATAAAATATTCCATCAGAAGCACAACACCCTTCTGAAGATACTGGGAGACATTTTTGGTACCAAATATTTAAGGAAATACCTGTTCAGTCATTAGCTGACAGAACACAGACACAAACTTCAATGGGCACACAGGACAAAGAATATACACTTTACAAAATTAGTTCAGAAAAGTTCTTAAACAAACTAACAACAGCTACAAGGAGCAACATCTTTGGGGAAAGAAGAGCCTAATTTCCACAGCTGTCATATTATAATACTCAAAATGTCCAATTTCAATGAAAAATTACATGCATTTAAAGAAACAAGAAGGAATAGCCCATACGCAGAGAAAAAAAGCAATCACTAGAAATTCTCCCCAAGGAATCCCAGACATTAGGCTTATTGGACAACGACTTTAAATCTGGTTTAAACATGTTCAAAAACAAAAGGAAATTATGTCTAAAGAACTAATGGAAAGTGTAAGAACTCTGTCTCACCCGATGAAAAATATTAATACGGAGACAGAAATTATTTTTAAAACAATCAAATAGAAATCCTGGAGTTGAAAAGTATAACTGAAAGGAAAAATTCACTATCCAGGCTCAACAGCAGATTTGAGAAGACAGGACAAAGAACCAGTGATTTAAAGATAGGTCAACTGAAATATATCAGCCGGGGGATCAGACAGAAAAATTAATGAAGAAAATATAAGAGAGCCTAAGAGATTTGTGGGAAACCATCTGGCACACCAAGCATAACGGCAGTCCCAAGAGGAGAAAAGGAGCAAATATATTTGAAGAAATTGTGGCTAAAAACTTCTCGAACTTAATGAAATATATTAATCTATATATCCAAGAAGTTCACCAAACTCCAAGCAGGAGAAATTCAATGAAATTCACACTGAGGCATATCTTCATCAAACAGTTCAAAGACAGAATCTTGAAAGAAGCAGGAAGGAAGTGACTCATCACATACAAGGAGTCCTCAATATCATTAACAGCTGACTTCTCATCAAAAACCATAAAGGCCAGAAGGCAGTGGGATGACATGATCAAAGTATTGGAAGGAAAAAACACTGTCAACTGAGAATCTTTATCTTGTAAAATTATCCTTCAAAATTGAACGAAAAAAACAACACATTCTCATCTCAGAGGAAGAAAATCTGAACGAATTCATTGCTAATGGATCTATCCTATAAGAAATGCTAAAGTGAGTCCTTCATGCTGAAATGAAAGGACACTAGACAGTAACTTGAGTCCACATGTAGAAATAAAGAACACTGGTAAAAGTAACTACATAGGAGGGGCGCCTGGGTGGCTCAGTCATTGAGTATCTGCCTTCAGCTCTGGTCACGATCCCAAGGTCCTAGGATCGAGCCCTGCATCGGGCCTCCTGCTCTGTAGGAGGCCTGCTTCTCCCTCTCCCACTCTGCCTCCTTGTGTTACCTCTCTTGCTGTGTCTCTGTCAAATAAATAAATAAAACCTTTAAAAAAAAAAAAAAAGTAACTACATAGGAAAATATAAAAGACGTATCAATTTCAAAACAGTACAAATATATTTTCCAGGGTGCTAGGGTGGCTCAGTCAGTTAAGTGCCTGACTTCAGCTCAGGTCATTATCTCAGGGTCCTGGGATCAAGCCCTGCACCGGACTCAGCAGAGAGTGTGCTTGTCTCTCTCCCTCTGCCCCTGCCCCCACTTGTGCACATATGCATGCTCTCTCTCTCAAACAAATAAAATCTTTAAAAAAATTTTTTAAATATATTTTTAATTTGTATCTCTTTTCTCCTTTTTAATTTGAATGACAATTGCATAAAGCAACAATTTTAAATCAGATGGGCATACAATGTATAAAGATACAACTTGTGACAAAAGCATTGTAAGGGGGAGTGGAACTATAGGAGTATAGTTTTTGTTTGCTTCTTTGTTTTAAGGAGTACAGTTTTTATACACCATTGAAACTAAACTGGTATTACTCTGAACCAGACTATTTTTTTTTTAAGATTTTATTTATTTATTTGACAGAGAGAGATCACAAGTAGGCAGAGAGGCAGGCAGAGAGAGAGGGGGAAGCAGGCTCCCCGCTGAGCAGAGAGCCTGACTCGGGGCTCGATCCCAGGACCCTGAGATCATGACCTGAGCCAAAGGCAGAGGCTTTAACCCACTGAGCCACCCTGGTGCCCCCTGAACCAGACTATTACAAATGAAAATGTTAATTGTAATCCCAGGGCAACCACTAAGAAATAACTCAAAAATATATATAGTAAATAAGATAAAAGGAATTAAAATAATACAGGCCAAAGAAATACAGAAGGTAGTAATGGAAGAATTGAAGAATAAAAAAGATATAAAATATACAGAAGACAAACAGCAATAGGGCAGAAGTTCCTCCTAATCAGTAATTACTTTAAAGGTAAATAGGTTAAATTCCCAAAATTTAAAGGCAGATAGTGGCAAAACAGTTTTTTGTTGTTTTTTTTTTTGAAGATCCAACTATATGTTGCCCACAAGAGACATAAGTTCTAGGACACAAGTTGAAAGTAAAAGGATGGGGGTGCCTGGGTGGCTCAGTTAGTTGAGCGTCTGCCTTCAGCTCAGGTCATGATCCCAGGGTCCCGGGCTCCTTGCTCAGCACAGTCTGCTTCTCCCTCTCCGTGTGACCCTCTCCCCTGCTCATTCTCTCTCACACTTGCACATGCTCTCACTCTCTCAAATGAATAAATAAAAAATATTTAAAAATTTAATTTAATTTAAAAAAGAAAGGAAAAGAGGCTCCTGGGTGGCTCAGTGGGTTAAAGCCTCTGCCTTCGGCTCAGGTCATGATCTCAGGGTCCTGGGATCGAGCCCCACATCGGGCTCTCTGCTCAGCAGGGAGCCTGCTTCCCCCTCTCTCTCTGCCTGCCTCTCTGCCTGCTTGTGATCTCTCTCTGTGTCAAATAAATCAATAAAATCTTTTAAAAATAAATAAATAAATAAATAAATAAATAAAATTCATGCAGGGGTGCCTGGGTGGCTCAGTCAATTAAGCATCTGCCTTCAGCTCAGGTCATGATCTCTGGGTCCTGGAATCGAGCCCACATCGGGCTCCCTATTCAGCAGGGAGTCCGCTTCTCCCTCTCCCACCACCCCTCCCTGTTCATGTGCATACTCTCTCTCTTAAATGAATAAATAAAATCTTTAAAAAAAATAAAATAAAATGCATTCGCATAGGAAAAGAAGAAGTAAAAATACCTCTATTCATTCACAGATGACATGATCTTACACAGAAAACCCAAAAGAATATACTAGGAAATTATTGGAGCTAATAAATGAGTTTAACAAAGTTACAGGATACAAGATGAAGACAGAAAATGAACTATATATCCACAAACTAGAAACGAATATTCCGAAATGAAATTTTAAAAAAATTCAATTTGCAGGGGTAAAAGGTACAATAAAGAGACTATAGCCTTTTCAGAGATTGGAAGGAGCAAAGTACTGCTGTAACTCAAGGGGATATATATAGATTCAATGCAAACTCTATCAAAATTTCAACACTCTCTTTTGCAGAAATGGAAAAGCTGATCCTCAGTTTAATATGGAATTGCAATGGGCCCTAAATAGCCACAAAAAATAATCAAAAAGAACGGAGTTGGAACACTCACATTTCCTGATTTCAAAAGGTAGTACAAAACTAGAGTAACCAAAGCAATGTGGTACTGGCATTAGTATAAACATACAGACCTATGGAATCGATTTGAGAGTCCAGGAATAAACCCAAACATCTATGGTCAACTGATGTATCAACCAGGGTGTCAAGACTATTCAATGGGAAAAGAATGGTTTCTTCAACAGATGGGGATAAAACAACTGGATTTCCACATGCAAGAAAATGGACCTATATCTCAATCCACACACAAAAATTTCACTCAGAATGAATCAACACCTAAATACAAAAATTAAAACCAAAAACTTTCAGAAGAGAGTACAGTGTAAATTTTCACGTCCTTGGATTTGACAATGGATTCTTAGATATGACACCAAAATCATGAGTAACAAAAGAAAAAAATGGATAAACTGTATTTCATCAAAATTAAAAAACTTTTGTACATCAGAGGGCATTATCAAGAAAGTAAAAAGAGAAAAAAAAAGAAAGTAAAAAGAGAACCTAAAGAATGGAAGAAAATATTTGCACATCATATTCCGGTAAGGGTCTAGCATCCACAATATATTAAGGAACTCTTAAAACTCAACAGCAAAAAGACAAACAACCCAATTTTAAAATGAGCAAAGAACTTGAATAGATATTTTTCCAAAGACTATCGACAAATGGCCAACAAGCACATGAAAAGATGGTCATCGTCATCATCATCATATCAAACCCACAATGAGATACCAATTCACACCCACTAGAATAGCTAAAATTTTAAAACCCACAAAATAACAAGTGCTGGCAAAGATGTGGAGATACCAGAATCCTTAAACTGCATAATGAAATGGTGCAGCTACTTTGGGAAACACTTTGGCAGTTCTCAAAATGTTGAACGTAAGAGTAGCTGTACGATCCAGCAATTCTATTCCTTAGTATACACCTAGGAGCGACACACAGCTACACAAAAACTATATTCATATCAGCATTATTCACAAAAGCCACAAAGTAGAAACAACTCAAATAGTCACCAACTGATCAATGGATAAACAAAACATGGTGTAACCAGGCAACGGAAGATTACTTGACAATAAAAAGAAATGAAGTCCTGATATACACTATAATAGGGATAAACCCTGAAAACATTACACTGAGTAAAGGAAGTCAGTCACAAATGATCATCTATGTGATTCCATTCCTATGAAGTGTCCAGAATAGGCAAATCCAGAGGCAGCAGCAGATCAGTGGCTGCTAATGGGTGGGAGGAGAAGGAATGGTGAGTGATTGATGAGTAAAAGGTTTCTTTTTTGAGGTAATGAAAATGTTCTAGAGTTGACTGTGGAGATGGCTGCACAATTCTGTGAATATACTAAAAACCACTGAATTGTACAGTTTAAGAGGATGAATTTTACATTATACGAATTACATTTCAATTAAACTGTCTTAAAAAAAGCAGGTTCAAGTCTTTGTCATGTTAAAAATCACTCTTAACCCTTTTTATCATCTGCTAACACCCCTTTCCATTATTCCCTTCACAGCTAAGATCTGTTTATTCTTGAACTAATCCACATTTACTTTCTTCACTCTCTGATCTCCCATTAACTTCTCAATTCAAAGAAACTAGCTCCTTCCCCAAATGGTAGCATTAGGTAGAATGTTACAAAACTGCTCTTACTTAGTTATCAGATTGAACAGACTCCTAATAATCCTCATTTTACTCAGAGCATTTGAATTACAGCTTCCTTGTTTAAATTTTTTTTTTTTTTTTTCTGGAGAGTTGGTTGTGAAGCATAGCTAACTTCTGAAATAATTCCATTGTGGCTTCTATGACATTTTCTTATGATTTCTCTGCATCTCTAAAAACTTAGGAATTTCCCTTCCCAGGTCTTCTTCCTCAATTTCACTGTCAATCTTCTCCATTGTCTATTTCCAGAACTACTCTCCATTGGTAAACTCTTCCTACACGGTATTATGGAAATCAAAGGTTTCGGCTACCACCTGTAATACAGCCTGCTGACTCTCATACCCAGACCTCTCTCTTCGACTCCAAATCCACACACCCAACACTGTAGCTGATGTTTCCACCTGGATGCTTCATAGATAACTCCCACTCCATATATCCATATATATATATATGTCCCTCCCAAGCTTGCTCCTCTTCCGTAAGTCCCTGTCTCAGTAGAGTTGACGCTTGAACAACATGGGTTTGAGCTGTGTGGGGCTACTCAGATGTGGTCCTTTTTTCATAAATACATTACTATACTATAAACGTATTTTTTCTTCCTTATGATTTTAGTAACATTTTCTTTTCTCTAGCTTATTGTAAGAATACATATACTACATGTAACATACAAAATATGTGTTAATTGACTTATGTTATCTGTAGAGCTTCCAGTCAACAGTAGGGTATTAGTAGTTAAGTTTGGGGGGAGTCAAAAGTTATACATGGATTTTAGATGCAAGGGGGGTCAACACCCCTAACCTCCACATTGTTCAAGGGTCAACTGTACTCTACCATTGTCTATTCAATGACCCAAGTTAAAATCCAACCGTAACTGAATCCTATGAATTCTACCTTCTAAATGTTTGTGTCATCAACCTACCCCTTTGTATCTCCACCAACTCTACCTTAGTTTAGGGCCTTGTCACCTCAATTATTACAAAAACTCCTAACCAGCCTTTCTGCACCCTGCCTTATCTTCCTTCCACCTCTTCTGAAATCTGCACTCTACAATACCAGAATGATCTTTCTAAGAGGAAAACTTTATGACTCTTTCCTGATTAAAATTCATAAACTCAAAAAAAAATAAAAAATAAATAAAATAAAATTCATAAACTCTATTATTATCTATAAGGAACAAATTCTAGAATCCTTAGAATGTCACGCAACACTCAAGGATCTACCTGTGCAGCCTCATCTTGTGCTACTTACCCTCATAAACCCAATGCTATAGTTGCAGAGAATGACTTCCGGCTCTTTGAAGTGTTCCATGCTCTCTCTAATCACGTCCAGCTTTCCTTCTGCCTTCAGTTCATTTCCCTTATTTTCTTTTTTTTTTTTTTTTAAAGATTTTATTTATGTATTTGACAGAGCGAGCGAGAGAGCACAAGCAGGAGTAACTTCAGAGGGGGAGAAGCATACTTCCAGCTGAGATAGAGCGCTCGCAAGTGCACACAAATGCTTGCACTAGTGAGGGAGGCGGAGCGGGAAAGGGCAAAGGTAAAAGCAGGCTCCCCGCTGAGCAGGGAGCCCAATGGGGGGCTCAATCCCAGGATCCTGGGATCATAACCTGAGCTGAAGGCAGATGCGCAACTGACTGAGCCACCCAGGTGCCCCTTGTTTCCCCCATTTTCTGCCTCAGGCATGCCTAAACCTTCAGGTTTAACGCATAAAGCATAAAAGTACCTAATGTGACACACAGCAGGGAGTTACAATGAGCTCAGCTGGCTCAGGCTTCTGTTTTCTTTATCCTGTCTCAGTGACTTGTATTTGTTTACAAGATAAAAGTTGAAACTACTCTGTGTATAAGACTATCCATAATTTGGCCCCTGCCTACAAGCTACACCTGCAGATCCTACAATTCATTATGGAAGCTTAGACTCCCATGCTTCTACTCACACTTTTCCTTCTACCTAAATGGCTATCCTTACTGTTTTCATCCCCTCCTATACATACTATTTCCTTACCACTGCCAACTTCCTCAATCTCTCCTCCTCTTCCCGTAAGAAACTGATCACTATCTCCTTTGTACACCCTCTATGCCCCTATACTTTCTCCAAAATAATCTTAAAAACACATTGTACTTGGAAACGGTTCAAAAGATAAAGCCTTATCACCCAGAAAGCAGGGGCACTGCCTTATCCATCTGTAAGTCCTCTTCAGCGGCCATAGTACCTGCTACACAGTAACTCCTCTATACTAAATGACCCACGTTCTTCCTTATTCCTTCCAAATACACTAACTTAAGTTTCTATCAGGAATTTTCTTTCAAAAAAGAAAGAACATACTTTTGGGTTACCTTCAAGCCTAATCTCCCCTTTCCGAGCAAACAGCTGTGCAGATACAAGTGTACTAATTAAAGTTAATTTTCATTCTCTGATAGCACTTCTAGTTTTCTAAATTAGATCTAAAGTAAGAGATACTATTTTGAAGAGAGAGCAAATTAAGTTATGTCATATTGCCTCAAGATAAAAGTATCTTTTATCTTAATTAATATAATTAAAAGTAATTCAAAGAATTACTTCCCAGTGGTTACTGTTAAACTAGTCTACCCCACTTAAATCTACCGGTCACTCTGAAAAGAGAGAACCCCTCTAACTTCCTTCCTACCTCTCCTACTGCCAGTACAGTTTACAGCAATTACTCATTTTCAGAAAGACACTCAAAAAGGAACTATCAAGGGGCACCTGGGTGGCTCAGTCGTTAAGCGTCTGCCTTAGGCTCAGGTCATGATCCCAGGGTCCTGGGATCGAGCCCCGCATCGGGCTCCCTGCTCGGCGGGAGGCCTGCTTCTCCCTCTCCCACTCCCCCTGCTTGTGTTCCCTCTCTCGCTGTGTCTCTCTCTGTCAAATAAATAAATAAAACCTTAAAAAAAAAAATAAATTAATTAAAAAAAAAAAAAAGGAACTATCAAATCACCAAGACAACCAGGAAGGCGTCAAGTGAGGTTACTTTTCTTATTCACAGTCCCATTTTTTTCATTTAGAAGTGCGGCCTCCATAACCACCAAACCAGAAGTGAGCTTGCTCCTTATCACCACTTAAATACTTTATTAATAACTGCCAAGTATGATGGAATGCTACCGAAAGCGCTGCGGCATGCGAACATGCCCACTCCACTCTACAAAATATCCAGTGAAAGCTTTTCTAATAAGGCTAGATG
>CM052889.1:51891671-52056565 GCA_028534135.1 Potos flavus | reverse complement strand
CGAGGAAGGACACTACAACACCCAGGAAGGACCGCGATTTCTTCGGCCCAGAGGCTCGTTGAGGAGACTGAGGGAGCGCGCGAGAGAATGCGCCGCGCTAGTGCTCAGCGGGCGCCTGCGCAGTTCCTGGTCTTGGGGGACTGGGTGGGATGTAACACCTACCCCGAACGAGTAGCAGTGAAGGCGGCTTGGGGGCATCGCCTGCGCTGGTCTTGAGAGAGGAAGGAGCTTTCCTCTCCACGTTCTGGCCGGCTGCTCCTCAGCTCCCGAAGTGCAGAGCTTTTGTGCCAGCAGGCTTCGGTCGTCCTAACCAGTTAAACCAGCTTAGGAGGCCGGCCAAGCCGGCCGCTGGGTGGGGCATCTTCCCGGCCTGGGACTGGGTGGGGAATCTTGCTCGGGGTGGGGACTCTTCCTGTGGGCTTTCGTTAAAGAAAGCGCTTTGGGCCTCGGAGGAGAAACTTGCATAAAACTCTGTGTCGGGACCCCGCTGAGAATTCCTAAAATGGGTGTTGACGAGGGCCAACCCCTGGTTCGAGCTGGGGTGCTGGGCTGCGGGACTGTCTGCCGCCGCCCTCTCTGGCTCAACAATTGCAAAGGAACACCTGAATTAGAACAGCCTAGCCGCATGTTTAGGTTGCAAAGAGAAATAACTGAATCGTGGGAAAGGCTTAAAATAACTAAATTTCCCCCAGGAATCCTAAGCAAAACATGAAGAATTATTCTGCTAATGCATGGGTGGAAATCGGGTCTTTTGAAGTGTTCTTGTTCTATAAAAGTTGGCTAATTATTAGGGGAAAGATGATTTGGGATAAATGCTCTTCCCAATCATTTCCATTCCTACGTGCAATACTCTCTTTAGAACTTCGTTGTATGATGTCGATTAACCTACGTAATCCGTCCTGCGCTATTCCTCCCAAATAAACTGACAGATCTGACAACAGGTCTCTCCCTTGTACACCACGATTTCTACTCAGCCCCCCTCAACCTGACTTTGAAGAGCCTCCTAACATTAGATACCAGCATGGTCTGTGGTAGCCATTGTTTTCTGACTGCTTGAAGAGCTTTCTTTTTGCCCTTCTGGCAACAGAAGAGTGTCCTCTAACCACTGAGATGGGCGTGTCACAATGCCAGTTAATAACACGCTTTGCTTCTAGCAACACAAATTGGGCCAAGGGATAGGCACTGACCTGAGTTGGGCATTATTGAGCCCTTGGCTCAATTCCTGGACTCAATTATTGAATCTAATCGCTGTATGGACACAGAAAAGGGAGCGGGGGGCGGGGGAAGCTTTTTATAGAGGTGACTACTGATGGCCATGTTCTTCACAACATAGTCTTTTCTGCAGTAGCAATAAATGAGGCCAAAACTGGAGGGGAGGTTGGGGTGGGAAGGCAGAGAAAACAAGAGCTGACAGCATGAAGACTCTGGTTTCAGTTTCAGAGGCCAAGGTTTGTATAGCTTTTCTTTAAGTGCTTTGAGCGCTTAAATTGCCAATTATTAGCATGTTCAATGTTAGCTTTAAAAAGGAAGGAAATTCTAATACATGTAAAACAAAAATCATAAGAACTGAAAGGATAAATTGACAATTCACTTGTGGTTGGAGGTTTCAAATTCCTGTCTCAGCAATGAATGAGAGAAAGTCAAGATAGGTATAGAAGACCCATATTACAGTATCAAGCACCTTGAAATATTTGATGTATGCAGAAAACCCCAACAACAGCAGAATACACATTCTTTTCAAACAAATGAAAACATTGTCCAGAATAGGTCATATGGTAAGCCACAAAACAAATCTCTATAAATTTTAAAGGACTGAAAACATACAAGATATGTTCTCTTTCTATAGTGGAGTTAAATTGGCAAAAACAAAAATCTAGAAACCCCCAAATATCTGGAAATGAACACATTTCTAAATAACCCATGGGCCAAAGAAGAAATCACAAGGAAAATTAGAAAACATCTAGGGGTGCCTGGGTGGCTCAGTCATTAAGCGTCTGCCTTCGGCTCAGATCATGATCCTAGGGTCCTGGGATGGAGCCCCTTGTCAGGCTCCCTGCTTAGTGGGAAGCCTGCTTCTCTCTCCCCCCCTCCCTCTGCTTCTGTTCCCTCTCTCCTGTGTCTCTCTGTCAAATAAATAAAATAAAATATTTAAAAAGAGAAAACATCTGGAACTGAGTGGAAACAAAAATATAACATATCAAATTTAAAGGAAGCAGCCAAAATGGTGCTTGCAGGAAAATTAATAGCAGTAAGTGCTTACATTAGAAGGAAGACAATAATTTAAGCTTCTATCTCAAGAAGGTAGCAAAAGAGGAATGAATCAAACCTAAATTAAGTAGAAATAAGGAAATAGGATAAAAAGAGGAATGAATGAATCAAAAGCAAAAGGAAATAGAGAAAAGGACCCAAGAGCTGGCTCTTTGAAAAGATCAAATTGGTAAACCTGTAGCTAGACTAAGAAAAAAAGAAGGACGTTAAACTACCAAAATGAGAAATGAAGAGGGAGAACACTATAGACCTTACAAAAATGAAAAGTATTACAAGGGGATATTATGAACATCATAATTCTGATAATTTTCAAAATAGCTGAAAATGGAGGCATTCCTGGAAATAACAAATCAGCAAAACTAACTAAAGCAAAAAAGTAAAAAATCTGAATAGATATATCAGGGTAAAAACTTGAATCAGTAAATCTTCCCACAGGGAAAAACCCAGGTCAAATGTCTTCACTGGTGAAGTCTATCAAATATTTTAAGGGGGAAAAAATACCAAATCTATTAATCCCCTTTTAGAAAATAGATGAGTAAGGAACACTCCTCAATTCATTTTATGAGGCCGCTATCACCCTGGTAACAAAACCAACAACATCACAAGAATAGAATATCCTTCATGAACTGTACACTTTAAAAGGGTCAATTTTATGGTACACAAATCACATCTCAATAATGCTATTATTTTTTTTAAGATATGAGAATTGGATTAAATATTCCAAAGCAACCCCACGTTTGAATGAACAGTGTCTGTTTCCTGTATCCTTGGGACTGGCACCTAAATGGTTCACTGGGGCATAGCACTGTACAGAGTTGAAATTTCTTATTGGTATATTATTAAATATATGTTACAGTTTTACATTATCGTATAAAGATACACTAGTTAGAGCTCATGACAAAAACAGGTGTCCGAACTATATGACTTCACGTTTGCTCTTTGCAACAATTCGCCCCACAACTCAGTGGCTTTAAACTATTCTGCTGCTCTTGCGGTTATGGTCCGTTGGTGGGTTAGGTGGGCAGTTGGGACGGCTGAGCTTTTCTCTGCAGTGATCTCTCATCTTCCAAAGGCTAGTTTGTATTCTCAGCACACACTTTTTTTTTAAGTGTTTGCATGTCATTTACTCATGTGCCATTGGCCAAAGCAAGTCATATGCCAAGCTCTGAATTCAAGGGATGGAGAAACAGACTCCACCTACACAGAGACACTGGAAAGAATTTGTGGCCATTTATTTGCAATCTATGACAAGAATTCTTGACTCTCCTTGGCTCCAGCAAGAATGCTTTTATAACCTCCAAGGTCTGTAAATTAGTGTGAATTGACACCTTTTGATCGAAACGATCATGAATCAAATGTAAGTATAAACTGCATTCTAATATCTTCCCTCCAGTCCTCTCTAATCCTAAAGATTTTCTAGGAAAAAATAAACTACAAAGCTGATTCGGATAAAAAATTTACCTTACAAGCCTCCATCTGATATAGAAGACTTTTCTCCATTTCCATTATAGGCTGTAAAGGCAGTGCTTCATGTAATCATTTCTAGAGGGAGAAATGGTAAAATTGATGTCATAATTTAAAGTATAACATTTGCTTTTTAAAGCTATCAGTGATAACATTGAGGTTATTTAGAATAATAATAATTTGGATCATGTTTATGGATCATAGTTTTGGTCTAGATAAATCTAAACATCTAAAAGAATTCCTCTGTTTCCTTGTGACCTGGGATGGAGAACTGCCCTCCCTGTGCCCCCCTGGCCCGCCTGTTCATTGCACTCCCTACCCCTTCCCCTAGCCCCTGCTTCTGAAAGTTGTAAGTATAGGTCTTGTGGTTTTACTTTCTTTGTATGTGTTAAAACTGCACTTTCAGGGGCACCTGGGTGGCTCAGGAGGTCGAGTGTCAGACTCTTGGTTTTGATTCAGGTCATGATCGCAGGGTAGTGAGATTTGGCCCCATGAGTTGGGCTGCGTGCTCAGCAGGGAGTCTGCTGAAGATTCTCCCTCTCCTTCTCCCTTTGCCCCTCCCCACCATTGGGAGCACCTGTGCACGCTCTCTTTCTCTAAAAATTAAAAAAAAACCACACACACACAATAAAACAATAAACTGTGCCTTCCGTCAAAAGGACCCCCTTTCCCAAAGTGGGAACTCAAATGCTGAAGGAGTTACCTGCCAACCCTGTGGCGCGGGGAGGGGGGGGAGTGGTTACGGCTTGTGCCTCTTCACTCAGCAGGTCGTAATCTGCATATTCTTAATTTAATAGACCAGCTATGGGCCCCCCAACACACCTTACATATTTTAAAGTATCCTTTTTCTATTCTGACAAGTAACTGACTTGGTTTGGCCAAATACAGATTACAAATCATTCTACCCCAGAATATTGAAGACTTTGCTACAATTCTCCTAGCTTCTAGTGTCTCTGTGGAAAAATCCAATGCTATTGATTTTTGATCCTTTGTAAACAAACCATCAAAAACCTTAAATTTTCTTAAGAAAAAAAATACTTTTAAATTCTCTATTTTGCCCATGGTTTTATGAAATTTCAGAATGGTATGTCTTGAGCTGGGATTAGTTTTATTCTTTTGTGGGTGAGGCATTTTATGGGCCCTTTCAGTCCGGAAACCCATGCATTTCAGTTGTAGGATCTTTTCATGAATTATCTCATTGATGACTTTTTTCCCCCACCCACTTCTCTCTTCTGTATTTCTGTAATTCCTGTAATTTGCTCCGTATCCTTATAATGCTCCTCTACTTTTATTGTCTTTTATCTCCTATTTTCTGTCTTTTTGCCTTTTTACCTCAATTTCTGGGAAAATTTCTACAACTATATTTTCAACCTATGTATTAGGTTTTTCATTTGGTTTCATACTTTTAATTTCTCTTAAATTTTTTCTCTTAATTTTCTTTCTATAGCAGCCTGTTCTATTCTTGGATGAAATAACCTATCTTTTCTTCCTGAGCCTAGCAGTGAAACATATGTTAAGGTTTTCTTCTCCTTGCATAATCTCTGATTCTTCTCGGGTTGTGATTTGATGGTTTTGTGACCCTCGTTTGTGTTTGTTTGGTCTCTAATTTTCACGTGAGAGATTTTCCTCATGTGTGCAGTGACTCCTGGCTATCTTAACTACATTCGAAAGTGTGAAACTAAAAAGCTTATATATGTAGGTGGGACTTGGGACTTGTAACCTCGTTCCCTCTTGGGTGGTCTGGCGGGGCTATTTTGTTGAGTGTGTCAACCTACTGGTTTCTCCCAAAGGGTGTTTCCCCCAAAGGAGTTAACTAACCTTATTGTGGTAATCATTTTGCCATGGATACATGTATGAAATCATCATGTTATATACCTTAAACTTACATATAGGTCAATAATATCTCAATAAAAATGGAAATAAGTGAATTCTTATAAACAAAGATAAAAGAAAGGATCCCCATTTTCCTTTGGCATGTGCGGTGTGGCAGCGGAGCCATGTACTTCTTGGATCTCTGACTGTAGGGAGTCTAGTTGCGTGATGGTCCCAGATGATGTATTCCAGGAGCATCCCCGCATTCTTCCCAAGGCCACACTTCCCACATTGGCTGCTCCCTAGTCAGTGACTAAGGGTGGCAGGAGTACTAAGGCAAGCCCATTCTTGCAAGATGCAGGATTCCTCTCCTGGGTGTATTTGACTTGAAGACGCCCATAGTCTTGCCAAAACTTTCTTAGAACTGCACTGTAGTTTTGGACA
The DNA here is from genome assembly GCA_028534135.1 of Potos flavus. Classification (NCBI taxonomy): domain Eukaryota; kingdom Metazoa; phylum Chordata; class Mammalia; order Carnivora; family Procyonidae; genus Potos; species Potos flavus. The sequence goes on along the minus strand of CM052889.1, from coordinate 52,050,577 downwards.
TTTCTTCATTCTTCCTTCCTTCCTTCCTTCCTTCCTCTCTTCCCTCCTTCCTTCCCCCATTCCTTCCTTGACAGGAGTCATACCTGTATCATGACTGATAGCTCTTCCCGTCTTCTCATTTTCTCTCACAGTTGTTTCCCCTAATAAATCTCTTGCATGTCTTGTCCCATACCGGCATTCACCTCTCAGAGCACTCAGACTATCGCAAATTGCACAGAAATTGGAGTCTGAGAAAACCGACAGAAAGATGAGATCTGGGATTTATTGACTTACCACGTGGCAGGTGTTGGAAATGCTGTCCTGAGTGGTAGGTGGGCGCAGATACTCTTGGCACAAGATTGTGACCCGGTTGCTAGAGACTTTCCCCGTGGTGAGCTGGAAAAATTTCTAGGGAGAGGAAAACAGTCTTGCAGATAAAATGATTCGGGAATTTGAGAAATAGGAGGAGAACCATGTCTTCCATGATAGTTGAATTAGATGGTTGCTGATAGATATTGTATTAATACCCTGCAGAGAGATAATTAGAGACTGGGCACCATTAATAAGCAGCCAATGGCCAAGAGTCATAGGCCTTTTTGGTAGCACACAAAGAACCCCTTATCTCTTGTAGTAGAAGAGTGGACACAGATGAGCTCCAGGGATGTTTGAATTCTCAGCCAAAGGCAAGTCTGCTGTGCTAAGGCCAACGTCCTGGTTAGTAACATGGGACTCTGAAATATGGAATACAGATAAATGGATATAGGCCACTGAAGATATTGACTCCGTAGACACCTCTTAACCCTACGACTTCCAAATGTTTCCCCCTTTCCTAGTAAAAGCTGATGCTTCTGCCATGCTGGAAACCACTGCCAACCCAGCATACAGCACGTATAATCCTCAGGAGCTGCCCCCACCACCCGTCCCGTGAGCCAGGGCAATCACGGGGATGGGGCCACGCGGGGCCTGATCATGGAGGAAGGAGACTCCACCAGAAGAGTTGCTTGAATTGACTGCCCAAAGGAATACGGCAAACCTGATGCTCAGGCAGCAATTAATTAGAAGCTTGCAAAAAGCCATGAGCAACATTCAGTGAAGCAGAAATGTCTGCGTTTCCCTGGTGCATGGTAGAGGGAAGAATAAAAGGGTCGAGGGAAGTGGGCATGTTGGAATGGATATATTGTGGATGACCAGAAGACCCACCGGAGGATAATGGTCCACAGGAGGGTCCCAGGACACACCAGTCACCAAGGCCATTAGAGGCGTGCTTGTTAGAGGGGCACTGGCATCGCTTAGGGGTTCAGTGAGAGTCTCTGCAGGTCAGGGATGACGGTAGGAAAGCGCAGAGCCAAGTTATCCATGCTCATGAGCAAGACGGGGCCCCAGATCAACAGAGGCCAATTTCCAGCGGCCGGGAAGCTGCAGTTACTATAGTGACCGTAAGGTCCGAGGAGCTCAGTTGGGGTGACTGGGGGATGATCTTTCCCCACGGACTCCAAATTAACATGTAATTGTGCTATCAGCCAGACCACAGCACTCTGACATGTCCGCAAGGAGAAGAGAAATACCATCAAAAATGCTGCAAAAATTTGTACACACAACGAGCAGGTCTAGTTAGACTAGGTAATTGGGCACAGATTATTCGGAATCCGACAGAACTGAGTTTGAATGCTAACTCTCATTCCTACTGTATGTCAGGGTCAGCAATTTTTTCTTCTAAGGCAGATAGTAAGTTGGTTAGATTTCCTTAGGCTGTTTGGTCTTCGTTAGAACTACTCAATTTTGCTGTTGTAACTCAAAAGCAGCCATAGGCAATACGTACATAAGTGAGTGGGGCTATGTTCCAAAAATTCTTTATTTAGAAAAACAAGCAAAGGACTGGATTTGCCCCATGGGCTGTACTCTGCTGACCTCGGTTCTATGAACGTATGTTCTTAATGCAATTAGGTCATTTGTAAAAACAGTGCTAATGCTAAGTACTTTGTAAAGTTGCTCTGGCCCTTATATGAAATAATATGATAGCTCTTAAAAGTTCTCATCACAAGAAAAAAAAAAATTGTAACTATGTCTGGTGATGGGTGGTAACTAGACTTATTATACTGATCATTTTGCAATATACACAAATAGCAAATCATGTTGTATACCCGGAACTAATGGAACATTATATGTCAACTACATAAAAAATAAAATAAAATTCCTATTTTAAGCTGGAAAAAAAAATGAGCCAACGCAGGGAAATGCTCCCCAAAGTCAGAGAGATTTGAGGCTGAGTCTGGGATTTGTCGCTAACTACTTACAGATGACCCTGGGGAAGTTTCTAAATCTCTCTAAGCTCTATGGTCTGGTTGGATCAGACAAAGCCTGAAAAGTTTCATTTGCACAGGGTTGTTTAATGGAGCGTTAGAATTTCTGGTTCACGGCTACAACTGTGGTTCCGGTTCTGGTTGCAGCTGCGCAAATATGCCGTTTGTGACTCAACCAAAAGCATTCACTTTCGTTCCCAGTCTTTCCAAAGCACTTAATAGTTTGTTTTGTCCTTGTGTCCAACAGACCTTCGCTTGCTGCCCTTCCCACCCTCCTACTCCTTCCTCCAGGGGCTGGCACAGAGCTTTCCAGAAAGGAGAAAGGTCAGACCTTTTGAATGACGGCAAGTTCTCAATCCTGTGGGATTCCGCTACGCTTGCGGAGACGTGCTTTTAATGACTGAAAATCTAGTTTTCAAGGAAAGGAATCAGGTATTCCATCTTTTTATTGAAGCTGAAACAAAAAGAAAAGAACCTTAACCAAAACAAGGCTTTGAAGTTTGCCAGCAAAAGGATTTTCTTATAGTGGCTGTTGAAAGCTTTTAAAAGTAGACAGGCTTTTAAAAATAAAGTGGGTTACCGTCTCCTGGGAAGTTTATGTGTGGGCCTAATTGCAACAAAGGAGTATCAATTGAAATAACCTTTATAGAGTCTTTGATTGAAATGGCTGGAAGTCTTTCTGGTAAATAAAGGATGAGAAATGTTCCTCTAGTGAATATTTAAGAGTTCCTTTGTTAAATATTTTACTTTGCAAGACAGGAGCTGTAGGTTTCTAGAAGCTGAAGGAGTAGCTAAAAAACTTACACCGTTGGTGGAACTGTAAATTGGTACAGACTTCCAAGAGAGAAATTGAGGATATCTAACAAAATTTAAAGTATATATAAACTGTGATCCAAAAACTTATTCCAAGGGTATACTAGGACAAGTGTGGGATGAACAAGAATATTTATAATATTGTTATTTTTAGCAATGAAAGCATTGAAACCTAAAGGTCTGTCAACCAGGAACTGATTGAATCAATTATGATATATTCACCGCAGTAGAATACAGTGTATCTTTTAAAAATACTATGTATTTTTATTTTTTTGGCATGAAAGATGTCTATGATATCCAGCAAACAGCAAACTTAGTTATCTGGACAGAATATGTATGAGAATGTGTTCGTTGTCCCCGTATTGTTTGAACTATTTAGGAAAGTAGTTTATGAAGGAGAAAAATAATGATGCTTTCTGTTTGGGGAGGGAGGGGAAAGCAGCTGTAATTTGTATTTTCACTGCTCAGAAGACAGACCAAAGAGCACACCATCAGGCTGAACAGATCCATGGTCATCCGATCCAGTTTCCTCACATGGGATATAGATAGTAAGACACTTTTTAAAACTCATCTAACATAATTCTTTACTTAAAAATACAAGTACCACCCAAAAAAAGTAGTACATTTTTTTTTCCAAAATGTGTTGCTGAGAACTGTGATACAAAGTAAATGACATATTTTTCAAGGGAAATATATAATACAAGAATTTATTTCAGTATTAAAAGCACTACAGTGATGATCAAAATCATGTTATAAGTTTAAAAAGACATACATACAACATATAAAATGTAGCAGTGTCATAAATCTGAACGATCTAAACTGAAACAATTAATATACAATAAATGTTAATTATTTAATAAAGTTTTGATTGGCTTAGTAGAATTTTGATGGACTTGGGGAATGACTTCTATGGATCATGTCGCTAATAAACTTGTCCGTGATCATTTTAAAATATACTTTTTTTATTAGTAAAATTATATAGCTGATGGACACATTTTAAAAATTCTATTGAGGGGCGCCCGGCTGACTCAGCCATTAGGCGTCTGCCTTCGGCTCAGGTCATGATCCCAGGGTCCTGGGACTGAGCCCCATAGCAGGGAGTCTGCTTCTCCCTCTGCCCCTCCCCCCACTCGTGTGCTATCTCTCTCAAATAAATAAATAAATAAAATCTTTAAAAAAAAAAAGAAAGAAAGCTGGGATGCCTGGGTGGCTCAGTCATTAAGCGTCTGCCTTTGGCTCAGGTCATGATCCCAGGTTCCTGGGATCAAGCCCCGAGTTGGGCTCCCTGCTCAGTGGGAAGTCTTCTTCTCCCTCTTCCACTCCCCCTGCTTGTGTTCCCTCTCTCGCTGTGTCTCTCTTGGTCAAATAAATAAATAAAATAAAAATCTTAAAAATCTTTAAATCTTTAAAAAAAATCTATTGATGTTGAGCTGGAAACCTTGACTTCATCTTCCATTTTTCTCCCTTTCCCTCTGTCTCTCTCTTGTCTGAGAGACATCTCTGGGTTTACACCGGATCTATTTGCAAGAACGGAAAAGACAGACATACCTGGAATTGAGTAATATTTCCCCAACATTAACAGACTCCTTTCATGATAAAATGTATCTTGAGCCCCATTAGAATTTTTATGTGTACTTTTCCCTAATTTTTAATTTTTTTACCCAATTTTTAAAATGAAAAATGCTGTATACATAGAAAAGTTGGCAGGCAGAATTATACAGTGGTGTATACCCACTATTGGATTCTACAGGTATTAATATCTTGCTGTATTTGTTTGATCGTACATCTTTCTTTTCTCCATCTATGTATCTATCTACCCACTAATCCATCTTATTTTGTTTTATGTATTTCTTTTTTTAAAAGATATTATTTTTTTGAATATCTCTATACCCACCATGGGGCTTGAACTTAGGATCCTGAAATCAATAGTCACATGTTCAACCGATAGACCCAGCCAGGCACCCCATTATTTTATGTATTTCAAAGTAAACAGACACGAGTACACTTTATCCCTAAACATTTCAGCTCACATGTACTTAACTAGATCTTAATATTTGCTTATGATATTTGCTTATGAAATAAACATAAAGTGTACCACCATTCTATGAGTTTTTTAAAAAACGCAATACTCAGTCCAACCCTTATCTAGATCTGTCCTCATTTTGTACACCAATCGCTTAGTCATGCCTATTCTAGAACCGCGTATATGTGCAATCATTCAATTAGCACTATTTTGTGTAAGGTTTCTTCCACTCGGTGTGTTTTTGAGAGTCATTCATGCCGTGTTTCAGTGGTTCATTCCTAGCTATCGCTGAGTGCTATTTCATCGCGTCAGTGTATCACAAGACTCCTAAGCCAGACACAAAGGGTTTTATTGTTCACAGTAATGGTGGTAGCCCGAGGATCAATCAGCCTGTACCACTTCCCTAAGCCCATCTCCATGGAGTGACATACAGGGCCAAGTGACGCTTGCATACAGGAGTTATGTCACAGGAGACAAACCCTGGGCTTAGAGACCCTGAATCTGTTATGATTGCCCGATGGGAGACTTTACCTTTTTTTCCAAGGCTGTTCTCTACACAAACATAGCTCAGAACAAAAAGCAGCCGGTACTTCTGCTCACAAGCCACGCATAACACCAGAGACCCGTGGACAATGGTCTCCTAACAAAACGTTCTTGCACAAGTCCTTTTGTGAACACGTTTTTAAATTTCCCTTGGATAAAAGCCTAAGAGCTGAATTGCTGCGTCGTAAGACAGATGTTTGTCTAACTATCAGAACTTTTCCTAAAGTGCCTGCGCCCTTTCACACGCCCACCAACAACATATCAGAGTTCCTGTTCTTTCCACTCGCCCCGTGTTGGTGTTGTCAGTGTTTTAAATTTGAGCCATCCCTGTGAGTTGTAATAGTAACTTCATAGTAGCTTAATTTGCAGTTTCATGACAACTAATGATGTTGAACCCTTTTTTGGTTGCTTATTAACCACTAGTACATTTTCCTTTGGAAGGTGTCTGCTCAAATTATTTGCCTTTCCAAAAATTAGGGTTTTTTTGTCTATTATTATTATTTTTTTTAGATTTTATTTATTTGACAGAGAGAGAGAGAGACAGCGAGAGAGGGAAAACAAGCAGGAGAAGTGGGAGAGGAAGAAGCAGGCTTCCTGCCAAGCAGGGAGCCCGATACAAGGCTCGATCCCAGGACCCTGGGATCATGACCTGAGCTGAAGGCACATGCTTAATGACTGAGCCACCCAGGCGCCCCTTTTTTGTCTATTATTGAGTGAGTGTAGGAGTTCTCTATATATGATGGAGGGATATCCTTTACTAAATGTATACTTTGCTGATATTTTCCCCTTGCTTGTTCGTTTATCTTAACTGTGCCTTTCAGGAAACAGGATTTTAAAATTTTGCTGAAGTCCAATTTATCAACCTTTTCTTTTTTTTAAGTAGGCTCCACACCCAGCGTGGGGCTTGAATTCACAACCCTTGGGATCAAGACTCTCGTGCTCTAATGACTGAGCCAGCCAGGCACCCCTAATTTACTAAGCTTTAATTTTATAGTTACTACCTTCTGGGTCTTGTCCAAGAAATCTTTGCTTACCTCATGATCATGAAAATTTTTTTCTTTAATGTTTTCTTCTGGAAGCTTTATAGTTTTAACTCTTAAGTCTACGTCTATGACACATTTGGATTATTTATTGCATAAGGATGAGGTACAGGAGGTTCATTTTCTCCCTAATGAATATCCAGTTGTCCCTGTGCCACTTTATGAAAAACTTTTCCTTTTCTCATTGAACTGCTTTAGTAGAACTCAAGTAATTGTATAAACGTGGGTCAATTCTAGGCTCTCTATTCAGTTCTATTGATTTGTCTATCATTACACCAGTATCACACTGATTACTATACCTTAGTAGTAATTGTAAACTCAGATAGTGTAAATTCTTAAATTTTGTTCTTCTTTTTTAAGATTACTTTGGATAATCTAGGTCATGTGCCTGTTCATAGAAATTCTAGAATTTCCTTGGAAGAAAGATAGATAGATATTTAGTTTTTGTGTGGTATATAATAAAAAAGTTATTTTAAGTATAACAATAGGAAAAACATTTAAATAACTGCGTTATAAAAAAATAACTGTATTACAATTTTCTTAATTATTTTATATTTCCAGATCCATATACATAAGGCAACTTGTATTTTTTATTTATTTGACAAGTTATAGATTGCCAGGTAATTTGATTAATATTAATTAGGTAAGAAAACCCTGACAATGTGATGTGTTTGTTTTGACTCTTCTGGGGGCGCCGGGGTGGCTCAGTCAATTAAGTGTCTGCGTTAGGCTGAGGTCATGATCCCAGGGTCCTGGGATCGAGCCCCACATCAGACTCCCTGCTCAGTGGGGAAGCTACTTCTCCCTTTCTCTCTGCCTGCTGCTCCCCCTGCTTGTGTGCTCTCTGTCTCTGTCTCTGTCTCTCTAATAAATAAATAAAATCTTAAAAAAAAAAGAATAGGATATTCTGATTAGTCTTATTAGACTGATTCAGTTTGCCCAATTAGAATAGTCATGTTTTAGAAAGAGTGAGCCTGAAACAAATTAAAGTAAGAACAAATGAGGTAGTCATTATGTTGTTGATGTTTACCTAATTATAACACATATTTGAATCTCCTCCCTAAAGTAGCATCTCTAACTAAATAATTCGTTCTAACTGAAGAATTACCAAGCAAAATAGAAAAGTAAAATTATGGAAAACCTCTGAAGAATTATCAGAAGCTCAACATGTACTATTAAAAGTTTACCAGTAAAGGACGCCTGGGTGGCTCAGTTGGTTAAGCAGCTGCCTTCTGCTCAGGTCATGACCCCAGGGTTCTGGGATCAAGTCCCACATCAGGCTCCTTGCTTGGCTCTGCTTGTGCTCTCTCTCTAGCTCTCTCTCTCTGACAAATAGATACAATCTTTAAAAAAAAAAAAAGTTTACCAGTAAAAATATCTGACTATCTTGAGAGACACAATAGGCTACATTAAAAATCTATAGTAAATATCAAGCATACAAACAATTAAGTTGGCTAATCACTATTTTGTATTTATTACTTTACTAAAGTTGCCTAATGCATATTTTCTCCCTGGTCACCTTAAAATTTCCATCATGAAAACAATAATTCATTTGCCAAATGTTTTGAAATGGCAGACTTCTCAGTTATTGTACTTATCTTATTATTGAATAATATTTATATCCTCATGAAATGCTTTTTGTTGTGTAAAAATTTTCTGGGGTCTTTGATACATTAACAAGTTTGTCACTTTTGCTACTTACGGAATGTTGTAAAATGCAGAGGTAAGAAATTGTGGCCTCTTGATTACAAAACTTCCAGTACATTAGGCTTAGGATGATCTTGTGTGTCAGAGAAACTTATTAATGGAAAATTGGCTTGACTACCAAGAGGTCTCTTCTGCCACCTGGTAGTAAATGGCAACACTTCACGAAGAGGAGTTTCATGAATTGTAGCTGGCCAGAGAGTAAATATGAACAATTAAGGATCCCCATATATATGAAAAAATAAGCAACAAGCAGGAAAATACCAAAATAAGCAGGCATACTTATTTTGGAACAAGTGGTAAGTCAAGGTATCGTGGCATTAATTTTAAATGATTTTCAATTTAAAATGCTATATACAGTCAATCTACCAATTGAATCAAAAAGTAAATTAGGATATTTGCACACATACAAGAATTTTTTCAATGTACCTCCCACATATTCCTTTTCAGAAAGTTCTTGAGATGAGTGGAAAGCCAAGAAAAAGGAAAACATGGGATACAAGAAAGAGTGAAACTGACCCAAAAGCCTATTGAAAAGAAGGGACCTTTCTTTTTTTGACAAGATAAAAGAAAGGCACTTAGAAACTCCAGGAAAAAAAAAAAAAAACAACAACCAGAAAGTTGTACAGAATAGTCATGGTTCAAACAGGAAGCAACCTGGAAGGTAGCATAAGTTTGAGCAATTGGTAGAGTATTAGAAAAGAGAACAGGTTTTGCTTACAATTCTAAGAACATTCTTTCAGGTGACTCTGGAGTGCTGACATTGACCATATACAGAAGGAAATAGGATCTTAGCATTTTATTTATTTATTTATTTTTTAAAGATTTATTCATCTATTCTAGAGAGAAAGAGAGAGTGAGAGTGTGAACTGGGGGAGGGGGAGAGGGAGAGAAACCCATGCTTACTTCATGCTGAGTATGGAACCCAATGTGGGGCTTGATCCCACCACCCCAATATTGTGACCCAAGCTGAAACGGAGAGTTGGATGTTTAACCAACTGAGCCACCCAGGTGCCCCCGGCATCCTAGCATTTTAAAAAATATCAACAGTTAATAATACCTACATAGTTATAATAATGTGTAAGCCATTTGATGGTTTTCAACTTTGAAAAAGAACCTTTAGACAATCCACAGAAGACTTAGCAAGGAGCCTCAGTCAAGAGGTAAAATCTGGAGAAGAATTCTAATTTTATATCCTGAAGAGACAAGAAATATTATATAAAATTAATGGAAGAAGAAATAGAGATCCAGGGGTGCCAGGGTGGCTCAGTGGGTTAAAGCCTATGCCTTCGGCTCAGGTCATGATCTCAGGGTCCTGGGATCCAGCCCGCATCGGGCTCTCTGCTCAGCAAGGAGCCTGCTTCCCCCCCCCTCTCTCTGCCTGCTTCTCTGCCTACTTGTGATCTCTCTCTGTAAATAAATAAATAAATAAATAAATAAATAAATAAATAAATAATAAATAAATAAAATCTTTGCCAAAAAAAAAAAAAAAGAAAAAGAAATAGAGATCTAAGTGCATTATTTCAAGTTACAAAGATTATAAAAAAAAGAACTAAAAATAACTGTCAAAAATTGAAAAGGTCAGTTGTGTAGATTAAATCTTTACATTTTGGAGCAGGGAGCTGTTGGATAATACCTATCAAATTTAGAAGTAGTGACATGGGCACAATATTTAGAATTATGAAGGTAACTACCAGAAGTATGGAAAATAAAAAAGTGATTGCCCATGGGAAAAGCCCTGGAGTGGGAAGAGACTTGATGCTTCCCATCACAAATCTTGTGATTTTTTTCAAGAAGTAATTTATATCTACTACAATGATAAAATTTTGTTTAAATGAGGATAAAATTTAGATTGAAATGTATCAGCATTGTAGCATCAAAAATAGAGCAAAGCAGCTGTCTTAAATGCTTGCAGTTCTTGGTTGAAAAATGCCAGTTGGTTTATTTTTGTAAGTTTTCTGTGAAGTTTCAAACTGCTATTTGTTATTATTTGTTCAAAAATCACACATCATGAATAGAAAACTTCTTTCCTCTATCAGCGAAAAGCCAAATTGGGCTTTTAAAACTGTATTTTCTCTTTTAATACTGATCTGTGAAGAACAAGAGATAGTTTGATGTGCACTGTAAGAACTGTGATTAGATAAATACACGTTATTGATCCGGCAAATATTTGTATATATTCTTCAGAGAAATGACTACTCGAGATGATTGACTATCTTTAACCTGGTTGTTCATTTTGTTATTGAGTTTTTGGAGTTCTTTATATGTTCTGGATCTTGATTCCTTATTAGATACATGATTTGTGAATATTTTCTCCCATTCGATGGGTTTCCTCTTCACTCTGCTTCCCCACTTCACACTATAGTTTTATATAGACTAAATTAAACAATGCAGAACTAAGGAGAATGGTGCACCCCAGCCCACCCAATGAGCCAGCTGTGTCCACCAAGGGGTAAGCCCCTCCCCTCTCCCCAGCAGCAGCTGAGAAGTGAGCTGCTTCCTCTGATCTACTCATTGGATAAGAAAATTAAAACTTTCTGTTTTAAGGTAAAGATTTTATTTATTTGAGAGAGAGAGCACAAGCAGGCAGAGCAGCAAGCAGAAGGAGAGGGAGAAGCAGGCTCCCTGATAGGCAGGGAGCCCGACGTGGGACTCGACCCCAGGATCCTGAGATCATGACCTGAGCCGAAGGCGGACGCTTAACTGAATGAGCCACCCACACACTCCAAGGATGAAATTTTTTAAAATTTTTAAAAAGTAACTACTGGATTATTTTAAAAAATTGAAATAGAAGTGCGCCCGGGTAGCTCAGTGGGTTAAAGCCTCTGCCTTCAGCTCAGGTCATGATCTCAGGGTCCTGGGATCGAGCCCCGCATCGGGCTCTCTGCTCAGTGGGGAGCCTGCTTCCCCCTCTCTCTCTGCCTGCCTCTCTGCCTACTTGTGATCTCTCTCTCTCTCTCTCTGTCAAATAAATAAATAAATAAAATCTTTTAAAAAAAATTGAAATAGAATAGTGATCATTCTATCTTCTAACAAAGTGAATCCCTTTACCCTTCAGTTGGGAAATGCTGTCCTGCTTCAATAAATCGGATTTGTGAAGTCACTGCTTTGAAATCATCCAGGACTCATCAGGGGGCCCTCTCTCTAGGTGTGGAAAATGCTGTTCTAGAATTTTCTCCCCCTTCCCCGAACAGCTCCCCCCTCTCAGACTCTATGGGAGGAGCCATTCCTATGGGTCCTCTGTTACCCCACATTGGTGAGGAGAATTTGAAAATACGGTTTTACAATTGAAAAACAACACTGGCATTTTGCCAAGAGAATGACATTTTGTGAAATCCTCTCTGCACTGACTTGAGGAAGATTCAAATCTTGTCTCTCCATCTCTCACTCCTAGGTGTCCCCCCGATGTCTTGGCAGTTGTTCAAACAAGTGAATTCTAAGGCAAAAAAAAAAAAAAAAAGAAAAGAAAAAAAAAAGCAGAAGTGTCCAGACTGGAGTGGGGACCAATACATCTGCTTGGAGTCCCGCCCCCAGATCCTGGTGTCCGTCCCCTTGATTAGCTTCCCCAGGCTAACTATTAAGGAGAGTCAGTGCCATCCTTATGGAAAACAAATGACCAGTTAACAGTACCTTTGAGGCTGTTGGAAAGTTCTAGGAAGGGATCCCTGGGTGGCTCAGTTGGTTAAGTGGCTGCCTTCGGCTCAGGTCATGATCCCAGGGTCCTGGGATCGAGTCCCACGTTGGGCTCCTTGCTCAGCAGGGAGCCTGCTTCTCCCTCTGCCTCTGCCTGCCACTCTGCCTGCTTGTGCTCTCTCTCTCTGACAAATAAATAAATAAAATCTTAAAAAAAAAAGAAAAGAAAAAAAGAAAGTTCTAGGAAATGAAAGCCCAGCTGCGATCTTGGGACAGTTAATTTTATGAAACAGGATTTTCAAAGGCTATAATTCTATTTCAAGGATATTGCTGACCACTGACATTTGAAATAAGCTTTTCTTTTCCTTTCACAGAGATTATTTTGACATGTTTGCTTCTGGGAGTTTCTTTCTCAGCAACACATATAAAGGCATTGAACTGGGATGAAGTTGACATTCTAAACATTGGAAATCTGTCTTTGATTCTTTAAAAAAAAAAAGGAAAGAAAGAAAAAGGAAGGGAAGGGCGTTTAACATCATTAAAACATCTCGGAAGTTTTTCTAGGTTTGTGCTATGGAAACCTAAAATGACATGGAGACATTTTTCAAAAGGATGGAATTTGGGGATTTTCCTTAACTTTTTTTGCAGCGATATAGAGGCTGAGGACAAGTGACATTAGTGTCCCCGGCTCCTGACATCTCTTTTTTTTAAAAAGATTTTGTTTACTTATTTGACACAGAGAGATCACAAGTAGGCAGAGAGGCAGGCAGAGAGAGGGGGGGGGAAGCAGGCTCCCTGCTGAGCAGAGAGCCCGACTCGGGGCTCGATCCCGGGACCCTGAGATCATGACCTGAGCCAAAGGCAGGGGCTTTAACCCACTGAGCCACCCAGGCGCCCCTACTGACATCTCTTGCTCAATAGCAAGGCTCCCTCCCACAAGTCCCCACACAGTCAGGCATGTGGCCTCACCAGCCTCTCTCCGGTCCTCTCCACGTCATTCCAATGGCCCGCCTCCTAACCCTAAGTCAACAACAAGAGGATGAACAAGCAATCATCTTCTAATTTTAAAAGATAGGCAGTATGTGTTTAAAAGGAGACGTAACTCTGCATATACAGACATGAAATACTGTAGTGTATTAAGTGAAAAAAAGCCAGTCACAGAAAAATAGATTCAATGATTCCATTCATGTTTTAAAAATGTGTGTGTGTGTGTGTGTGTGTGTGTGTGTGTGTGCGCGCGCGCGCATGCGTGGTTTAAAAAAAAAAGGAATCAGGGGTGCCTGGGTGGCTCAGTCATTAAGCATCTGCCTTCGGCTCAGGTCACGATCCCAGGGTCGTGGGATCGAGCCCCGCATCGGGCTCCCTGCTTGGCGGGAAGCCTGCTTCTCCCTCTCCCACTCCCTCTGCTTGTGTTCCCTCTCTAGCTGTGTCTCTCTCTGTCAGACAAATAAATAAATAAAATCTTAATTAAAAAGAAAGAAAAAGGAATCATACACACATACAACACACAGAGACATATGTCAAAAAAAAAAAAAAGTTAAAAGCAAAATAATAGGCCCCAGAGGGAGTCCTTTATGCTAAGCCCCACATCCCCAAACTGTCACTTAATGACGGTTTTGGCTCTCCCAGAAATGGAATCTTAAACCAGTCAATCAGGAATCGCCAGAGTGGCGCTAGTGAGGTCATCGGCCTGATAGACCCCATAACCATCCCCTAAAGGAAGGTGACCTTGCAATAAACAATCTGATTTCCATTGCCTGGTGTTAACTTCCTTGTTCCAGTGCCTTCTGCCTAGGAGTCTTTCCCTGTGTACTGCTACTCACTGTTCCTTTCTATCTGCTAGATGGGCTGCTGCCTGATTCATGAATCACTGAATAAAGCCAGTAAGATCATTAAAATTCACTCAGTTGAATTTTGTTCTTTAACAAAGCCCATAAAGGAGAGCCGAGGTCCACACCCTGTCCTCGGAGGCTGCCCTGCTTGGAATGTTCTCAGCTGTGCCTCCTCCTCCTGTTTTGCCATGAGGCCACCTTCTGAAGCCTGACAGAGCACCCAGACAGAGGGTCATGTTGGGTCTCCTCCAGCCTCACACGCAAGGTGGCATAGGATGGATACGATTACAGGAAGGAAATGAAGGAGAAGAATTCTTGCTCCCTTGCACCTTCTCCTGGACCTGAAAAAGTTGATTCTAATGAGGGGGGCTATTCCTTGGGAAGCCATGGTCCGGTCCGTGGGTGCCCTGCTCTTTGTCTAAGCAGACTTGGCTCGGATTCTCATTGCCTGCTCAAACACTTCCCTCTTCTGGCCCCTCCGTTAGGCCCCACCCCCAGCTCCATACTCTTCCCTTCTTCAAACTGCCCCCTGGAGTGCATGGCCCTGTTTGGGATTTCCCCCCTTTATTTTGTGAAATTGCACCTCCTTTCCCACTTGAACAAGTGCTCCAGAATAAAATCCTTTTTGGTTCTGTGATCTTGGTGAGTGAGAAGGAGAAGGAGGGATCAGTTTTTCTTGGGGCTAGAGTGGGAGGTTATCTACTGAATTTATGAATCCTCTGAGAGAAGTCTGGAAGGATCCGTGGGAGGGGTAAGATGGGAGGAGAGTGTGTGAAGGAGCTTTCACTTCTCACTCCATATATTTCTGTGCTGTTGCATTTTTTTGCAATGATCATGAATTCGTTTTTTACTTGTGTAATTACAAAAATAAAAATAGAGGCTCGGTTGGTTAAATGCGTTGTGGGTTTATGCATACATTTTTAATTTGCCTTCTTGTCATGGACCAGAAATACTCTCTAAAGTGAAGACATCGTGTAAAATAATGGGAAACAACGTGAGGCAGCTGTCACAGGCACAGGGTTTTTCTCAAACTCCCTGGTGTTTTGTGCCCCAGATAATTAAGTTTAGAGGTAGCCTGTGTTCAGAAGCACTTTGACTATATAAATGTATAAGGAAAGCACCCAGATCAATTTTGTCTTACAGGGTGTGAAATCCTACAAAGCTCGGCAGTAATCAGACGAATCTGCTCACTATTGAGATCTGGCCAAAGAAGGTGGAGGAGGTCATCACTGATGTGAAATGAACGAATATTGCCTATGAAAACATCTTTGTAGTCCTTGTTCATTTTTAGGATGTGGGATTCTATCATAATTTTTCCAAAAAAGCAAACAAGAACGCTTCCCCCACAAGACCAAAATGTTGACTAATGGGTAATGTGGATTAGGGACGAGAAACCTTACATAACAGCTGAAAAATTAGAAATGTTGGATGTAAAAATGGGAACAATTATTCTTGCTGCTGAAACCATTAGCTAGGTAAAAGTAGTCTGCACGTTGTATTATTATAACTACTCTTTGTTAATAATATAGCAACATTTGAATAAGAATATGAAAAATATTACCTAAGGGGTAGGAACCTAGAAAGTAAATATAGAGCTTGCATCTGATGAGTTAGTGAAACCAAACACAGATGAAACAACTGACCTCTTCGTGGATAAAATTATTTTAGTAAAAAAACAAAACAAAACAAAAAGCCTGAAGCCATGATTTGCAAATGTGGCCACTATTAATCCTGGCATGAATTGCATCAGACATGACGAAAAAAAAAGTGACTATGTTTATGTGTCATTTACATGGAGAGTTAAGACAAATGAGATTGACATAATAAGCCATTTTAAAGATATACTGGAGTGGGACCTGGGTGGCTCAGTCAGTTGAGCGCCTGCCTCCGGCTCAGGATCCTGGAGCCCGCGAGGTGGGCTCCCTGCTGAGTGGACAGTGATTCTGCTCCTGCCCCTGCTCTGACACCTCCCTCTGGTCTGGCCCCGCCCCTGGTCTGCCCCCGCCCCTTAGCAGGCTCCTCCCCCTTCTTGTGTTCTCTCTTGCTTGCTCGTTCTCTCAAGTAAATAAAATCTTAAAAAAAAAAAAGATATACTGGATGACACAGCTTTACAGCCTGGCATAAGAGACTTTGGATTCTTTCCTTTATTTATTTATTTTTTGAGAGAGAGAGCATGCTTGCACGTGGAGGTTGCCCCCCCCGCCCCCAGCAGAGGGATGCAGGGAGAGAGAGAGAATTTTAACCAGACTCTATACTCAGTGTGAAGGCAGAGGTGGGGCTCCATCCCAGGACCCTGAGATCACTGCCTGAGTGGAAACCAAGAGTGGGACGCTTTAAGTGACTGCACCACCCAGCCCACTCCCCCCGCCCCCACAGGACTTTGGTTTCTTTTCTTTCTTTCTTTCTTTCTTTCTTTTTTTAAGATTTTTATTTATTTATTTGACAGAGAGAAACACAGTGAAAAAGGAAACACAAGCAGGGGAGTGGGAGAGGGAGAAGCAGGCTACCCGCTGATCAGGGAGCCCGATGCGGGGCTCGATCCCAGGACCCTGGGATCATGACCTGAGCCGAAGGCAGACGCTTAACGACTGAGCCACCCAGGCACCCCAGGACTTTGGTTTCTAACTGTGCTCCGTGGAAGTTGTAATAGGGACAGTCAGACTACCTGGACTAAGATAACGCAAAATGTTCGCGATGTAGTTAGAGGTGGAACCTTCTGAAAAAGGAAGATTTGCTTTCTTGGAGAGTCGTTCACCATCTTGTTTCTGGGCTCATTTGCTTTAACCATCCACACTATTCTGCATTCCCCGGGTTTTCATCAAGTTCCAGGGACTGGCCTTTGTTTAGAGCCATGTTCCAATGTTAGTCATGCAAATGTGGTTTTGCTTTGAATAAGATTTCAATGTGTTTGCTGCTTCACAGATGCTTTGAAGCATCTGTGCATCGTGCAAACCTAGTTTTGGGAACCTCATGAATTCTGAAATGGGTCATGCTGTTACACAAGGGAGCTTGTCAAAACCTCTTTTGTACTCCTACTTCCAACTTTTTTTTTTTTTTTTTTTTGCCATTTGCCAATATCCAAGCTTTAAGTAATTTTCCAGCTACTGAATGGAGTTTCTTTTTCTCGACCCACAAACAGGCAACCGGAAAGGATGCTTGAGCAAGAGCTTCTCAAGCATAAGATACCCCCCCACCACCACATTTTGTTACTCGGTTTTGGACATCTTCGGCTACCAATCATAACCAGAATCACTGTGCTGTGTGTGCCTTGGCACACAGAACATCACAGGTCATGCCGGGAGACATATAGAGTTCTTTTTGAGGAAGTAAAATATTCCCAAAGTGCTAATCGGCAGAGCTGACCGAATTCAAACAAAGCCGCGGCATTCCAGACCATGCAATGGTGTGTGGGCTGCAGATTGAGCCCTGACCGCCCACCTGGGCGGGAACCGCTCCCCTCTGCTGCACGCAGGTCACCAGGACACACGGTTCTCTGGCCTTCCTAACGCACCTGTGCTGGGCACGTTGGATTCCAGAAGAACTTTCTGAATACAAAAACGTGCAGACAATCACGCACCGCGGGGAGTGGTCCACACCCGCTGACGGTTGTATCCATTTGTGATTTCTACCATCCCAGCATGGTCTGCAGTTTTACATATTTATCTTCTAAAGGAATCTGACAGATCTCATTCCAAGAAGAGAACCTCATCCCCCCTAGTTGAGGATCACTGCTTTAGGGAGCAGCAAAGGAAATCTAGGGTATTGGAGAGGAGAGGAGAGGGGAGGGGGGGGAGAGGAGAGAAGAGAGGGAAGGAGGAGAAGGAGGACCAGAATATGGATGACTTACTTTCTCAAGCGAGTCAAATCCTGAAGGACATGGTCTTCCGAAGGAAAACTGGCATTAGAGTCAAATCCACTGTTTTAAAATAAGCATTACCAATTTTTTTTTTCCGTATGAATGCTTGTAAGCATTGTAAACATTCGCCGGGTCAGAATCCTCATCACCTGAGTCAGATTGGGCTGTTTTAACAGAACACCAGAGAATGGGTGGCTTAAACAACAAGCATTCATTTCTCACGGTTTTGAAGGTCGGAAGTTGAAGATCAAGGTGCTCGCAGATTCCTTGTGTGTGTGTTGGGGCGGGGGGAGGGGGCCCTCTTTCTGGTTCGGAGAAGCCACCATCCTGCTGCTTTGAGCCGTGGCTGAGGGCCGAGGGGTGGCCCTCTGCTCCCTTCCTCCTCTTATAAGGACACTAATTCCATCACGGGGGCCCCACCCAAACCTAATCTCCTCCCAAAGGCCCGCCCCCTAATAGCATCCCACTAGGGGTTAGAGCTTTAACAAGCGAAATTTGGGAGACTTCTTCTTAAAGGGAAACAATCAGATATTTAGCAGGTGGGCAAATTGTGTGCTACATTCCCATTTCTTTCCCTCTGAGAAAATATGCCGTTCTGAGACCCCACTGCCCCACCAGAAAGGTCTGAGGCACGTGGTGCATGAGATGAGCCCCCCAGATCACACAGAGATGCAGCTCCTTCTGCCGAGGAGACACATCGGGCTCTTTCCAGCTAAGTTTCAGCCACTCATGTGTTTGTCTCCAGCCCATGAGCTTTGTTCTCTGGGGTAAACACACAGCAAACTCCCAGCCATCGGGGGTGGGGGTGAGGGTGGGGGGCTGCAGCCCAGCCATTGCTCAGCTCCCACGTGCTTTTAAAAAGTTGTTAGCTCTTGGACCCTCGCTCCCTCACTTGTGGAGGACTTGGTTCCAGCAATGGTAGAGAGCCAACCAACCGGAGGGTCTTGGGATGAAACCCAAAGAAAACCACACCACTAGAGGGTACATTTCTTTTTGAAGACTCATGTTTTTATTTTTAAGACACATGAGAATTTTCCATCCTATTCTATATCTATGTTTATTTAAATCCTATAGTCATGTCCTAAATCACTTCTCATGAAATAAAGTTCATGTTCCACATTCTGCCTCTGGCTTAGAGAGCTGCCTGGCCTGGCCCAGCAGCCCCGGGTGCACGTAACTTGGTTTGAGAGGTGTCACTCGGGTCCCGACCGCCAGCCGGGTGCTTCCCAAGATGCTCTCCGGTGGTTGGTGATGTCGGTGAACAATGGCCCTTAAAGACATCCACCCCCTAATTCCCTGTGAATATTACCTTCTGTGGAAGAGAGAATTTGCAGGTTGGAGTGAGTTCAGGGTCTTGAGATGATTCCGGATTATCTGGGTGGACCGATGTCATCTCAGAAGTGATGTCCTTCAAAGCTAAAGGAGGGACAGCAAGCCAAGGAAAGCGGGCAGCCACTGGGAGCTGAAAAAGGCAAGGAAATGGATTCTCCCCTCTGAGCCTGCAGAATGAAACTGCCCTGTCGATACTTTGATGTTAGTCCAATAAAATTATTTTTGAATTTCTGACCTCCAGAACTCTAAGAACAAATTTATGTTGTTTTAAGCCACTGAGTTTATAGTGGTGATTTAAGAACAGCAATAAAAACTCTTACCGTTGGCACACCTGGGTGGCTCAGTCGGTTAGCGTCCAACTCTTGATTTCAGCTCAGGTCCTGATCTCAGGGTCCTGGGATTGAACCCCGCATTGGGTTCTTCGCTCAGTGGGGAGTCTGCTGAAGATTCTCTCCCCATCCCTCTGCCCCTTCCCACCCCGCCCCTTGCTCATGCTCTCTCTCTCTCAAATAAATCTTTAAAAAAAAAACCCTATTACTGTTGCTATCAAATAAGAAATCCTTGTTTATATATTCATTCCTCTATGCATTGCTAAGTGAATGAGGAAAACAACAGCAGCTTTCATTGGCTGCGCACTTGTAAAAGCCCATTTTCCTGATTCACAAGGGAGAATGCACTTCATGGGTGCTCCTTTGATTCCATTTTACTGTCCCTGTCTGCTTTATGGCCTGACCTCTTCCATCGTTTCCTTAAAGGATAGTTAGTGAGAAAAGAAAAAGCAAAGACGCTTGTGCAGTCAGTAACCCCAGGTGACCCCAGCAGGGCTGACGACGTTCTCCTCAACTGGCGAGAGTGTCTATGTTGAGACACTTGGTCAAGAAAAGCAGAGGATCATGACCCAGAGTGATTGTCTCAGTGGGCTTTGCCATTCGGCAGGAGTTAAGGGGGTCTCCTTGGTCCGTTCTTGCTGCTGTAACTACGGCAGATCAGACGGGGGCGGGTGGGGGAGGCGGTTATAAACAGCAGACATTTCTTCTCTCAATCCTAGAGGCCAGAAGTCCAAGATCAGGGTGCCATTGTGGTCGGGTTCTGGTGACCACCTTCTTCTGGGCTACAGATTCTGACTTCTCGTTGTGTCCTCATGTGGCAGAAAGAGAGTTTTGAGGTCTCTTTTATAAGGACACTAACCCTATATTCATGAGGATGGTGAGAGAAGGTGATGATCATCCTCGTCACGTCCCTAAGGTCCCATCTCCTAATACCATTACGTTGGGGGTTAGCATTTCAACATATGCATTTGGACAGGGAGACACAGACATTCTGTTTACGGTGCAGGGGGTGGGGCAGGGGACGGAGAACAACCTCTGACTCCAGTCTCATTCCTGGTTTCTCTAATTCTTCTAATTCTCTAATTTCTCCTGGAATAATTTAACTGATGCGTCATAGAGAACTTTCATTTTGTTTTCATTTACAGGAACAAAAATTTCAAGGAAAAGGTGCAATAAAGCAAAACTTTGTAGTCTATGACTAATTTTAAGTGTGCTTTTCAACAAATTGAAATGTTTCTTATTTAAAAATTTTCATAATGGGACATTTCAAACATCTCTGAAAACAGAAAGAACTGTATAAGGAACCCCCCCCCCCCATGTACCCATCACCCAGCTTTAATAATGATCAATACATGACTGATCCTATTTCACCACCCCCCAACTACCACTGGAGTATTTGAAAGCAATTCCAGACACCATACCATTTCATCAGTAAATACTCAAGTGATTATTTTAGAGTTTAGTTAATGTAAACAGCACAAAATTCAAAAGGTAGGAAGCAAAACTGGGAAGAAGGAAGTCACGGGGGTCCCCTGTCCCCATCCCATCAAGCCCTGCTCCCAGAGGCAGTGACTATAACTAGTTTCTAACACGGGGGTTGGGGACTCTGGCCCCCACATATTCAAAGATTCACGTATAAGTTTGGACTCTGCCAAAACCTAACTACTAATACCTACTGTTGACTGGAAGCCTTTCTGCGAACATAAACTGTCAATTAACACACATTGTGTATATGTATTAAACACTGTACTCTTACAATAAAGTAAGCTAGAGAAGAGAAATTGTTGTTAAGATGATCATAAGGAGGGGGGCCTGGGTGGCTCAGTAGGCTGAGTGTCTGACTCTTGATTTTGGCTTGGGTCGTGATCTCATGGGTGGTTGGGATCGGCCCCCCTTTGGACTCCGTGCTCAGTGGGGAGTCAGTTTAAGGATTCTCTCTCTCCCTCTCCCTCTGCTCCTCCCCGCACTCATGCCAATGCTCTCTCTCTCTTGCTCTCTCAAATAAGGAAATAAATCTTAAAAAAAAAAAAGAAAATCATAAGGAAAATACATTTACAGTACTGTATGGTATTTATCGAACAAACGCTGCATATTTAAGTGAGCAGATCTAATCCGTGTCGTTCAAGGGTCAATAGTAGCTCTTCTAAATGGAGGTACCGGGCGCCTGGGTGGCTCAGTGGGTTAAAGCCTCCGCCTTCGGCTCAGGTCATGATCTCAGGGTCCTGGGATCAAGCCCCGCATTGGGCTCTCTGCTCAGAGGGGAGCCTGCTTCCCCCTCTCCCTCTGCCTGCCTCTCTGCCTACTTGTGATCTCGCCCTCTCTCTGTCAAATAAATAAATAAAATCTTAAAAAAATAAATAAATAAATAAATGGAGGTACCACTTAGTCCTGCAGAAATTGGCATCTGAATAGACAGACCGAGCTATCAGTGTAGTTAGATTGGACTATGTACTGAGCACATTATAGATCAATTAATATCTGCGGCTTGATTGATCCTGGAGCTAATGATGGATGTTACTCAAAATTCAGTTTGTATTTATTTTATTTATTTCCTTATTTTTTAAGATTTTATTTATTTATTTGACAGAGAGAGAGTTCACAAGTAGGCAGAGAGGCAGGCAGAGAGAGAGGGGGAAGCAGGCTCCCCGCTGAGCAGAGAGCCCGATGCGGGGCTCGATCCCAGGACCCTGAGACCATGACCTGAGCCGAAGGCAGAGGCTTTAACCCACTCAGCCACCCAGGTGCCCCTGTATTTATTTATTTTTTTAAAGATTTACTTACTTATTTGAGAGAGAGAGAGAGAGTGAGTGGTGGAGAGGGGCAGAGGGAGAGAGAGAGAATCTTAAGCAGACTCAGCGCTGAGCATGGAGCCTGATGCAGGGCTTGATCTCACGACCCTGAGATCACGACCTGAGCCGAAACCAAGAGTCACATTTAACCAACTGTGCTACCCGGGAGCCCCCAAACTGTTTTTAAAGCACCCATCTTGCACCACTCTATCTTGGCCATACATAGAACATAAGAACTAGAAGGGCCCCTAGCACTAATTTAGTTGAGCCCTGGGAGATGAGAGAATTAAGACCAGCGAAGTCGAGCTGGTGGCAGAGAATTAGAACATCATTCTCCTGCACCCAGTGCTCTGTCTACTGTGTCCTAAATCCTTCCCCAGCCTGTCCATGTTGGAGCACATCTAGCTCTCATTACCATTAACTATAATGAAGGGCAGATGCGCATTCTTTTAAATTTGCCCTTGGAGAAGGAATCCTTATGGTGTTTGATGGAACAGCCAGAGCTGGCCACAGAAAATTCTTCCCAGGACTCAAGACACTCTCAAACAGAAACCAGGCAGCGAAACATTGCCCAGGGCCCACGACGGACTCTGCTGCTTTCTGCTCATTGCACGCGGGGTGCCTTAAGATCTGAATGCGTTCGTGCAGCCCTGAAGAGTTCCCCAAGTTGCCTGACATCCAACAGTTCATGTGTTCCTCCTCCTTTAAGGTCAATATTTATAACCCTGGCTTTACATAAAAGAGAGTAAGATTCAGGCATCCTAAGTGACCAGCCCAAGGATGTGTCGTCAGCAAGGGGCAAAGCCAGCACTTAAATGATGGCTTGTGGCCCCCAGCCCAGTTCTCCACCTTCACAGCTGGCTTGGATACAAAATGGGGAAAAGGAGAGCGTACAACACTTGGCCACTGTTTCGGAAGCCCAGAAGCACGATATGTGTTTGTCTTGGCACCGACTTCAACTTAGTAATGTTGGAAAGGGCAATTCCGGCAGAGGGCAAACTGGGAGTGCGGGGGGTTATAAGCAGTTTGTATTTCTGGAGCAGGGCAATGAGAGCCAGGCAGCAGGGAGAGCCGAAGCAGGAGTCAGCTCAAGGAGGAGGGCTTTGTATACCACGGAGACCTTGGATTTTGCCCTCTCGCTAGCAGAAGGCACTGAGGACTTTAAGCAAGGAGTAATATGGAAATATTTGCATTTTGAAAGGTCAGTTGGTGGCCACGAGGAGGATGAAATGCTAGTGCCAGGACCAGGGACAGAGGGATCAGCCAGCAGGCTACACATTGGCCAAATGAGACAGGGCGAGGGGGTGGGGGTGGGAAGGAACACCAGGGCCCCAAGGTCCAAGTCACAGAGCCCATGAGAAAGGCGAATTTATTTCCACCCTAACGTTGCAGAATGTGGTGCTGTTCTGGGGGTTTAACTTTTGTTGAAAAAAACCCTAAAGACATAATGAACATACGACAAAATGCATGCGTGTTGAGTGTTCAGCCCGATGAGTTTTTTTTTTAATTTTTTAATTCAAATTCAATTTAATTAACATATAGTGTATTATGAGTTTCAGGGGTAGAGTTTAGTGATTCATCAGTTGCATGTAACATCCAGTGTTCATCCCATCAAGTGTCCTCCTTAAAGCCCATCACACAGTTCCCCCATCCCCTCACCTCCCTCCCCTCCAGCAACCCTCAGTTTGTTCCCTAGAGGTGAGTCTCTTATGGTTTGCCTCCCCCTCTGTTTTTTTTTATTTTTCCTTCCCTTCCCCTATGTTCATCTGTTTTGTTTCGTAAATTCCACATATGAGTGAGATCAGATGGTATTAGTCTTTCCCCAACTGACGTATTTCCCTTAGCATCATATCCTCTAGCTCCATCCACGTCTTTGCAAATGGCAAGATTTCATTCCTTTTGATCAGCCCAGTGAATTCTGTCCACTGTGTAACCCTTGTGTGGCCGCAAAGATGGCGGCTGACAGGTAATTCCAGGTGCATATGTTGTCAATGGAACAACACGAGCATTACAGCCTTCCAATTTCTTTCTTGTCCCCAGTCTTCTGGATGACTCTAGGGAAAACAAAGAGAGAAGGGACAGGAGCAAACCCCGGTTGAGCACCGTGTAAACTGCATGCCAGGTGGTGACAAGTGTCATGGCATTAGCCCTCCCAAGGGCAGCCTGACCACCAAACCACGAAGTAGGAATGATGGTGCCTGGGAGGCCGTCTGTGTTGTGAGACAAAGCCAATGGACATTTGAGGTCAGACACAATGGACATTTCTCAGTGTTCGCCTGTGAGCGCTCCTGGCAAGGACCTCTGAAACAGTGACAGCGCTTGTCACCTCCCCTAAGCACAGAGATGGGGGATAGAGCTTGGTTGGTCCAGGTCCACAATGGCAGGAACAGAGGCTACCACCACGCAGCTCAGGTGAGGAACACCGCAAGGTGATGGAGGGCTTGGAGGGCTCCAGAGGCAGCTAGTGCCTCCATGCGGGACCTGAAATGCCAGGGCTCCCCGGGGTAGGGTCCTTAGGTTCCCGGCTGCCAGGCGGCTAACGCCCCTCCTGGCTGCAGCCACCATGGAAAAAATGCTTCAGGAGAAGTTCAAAGCCATCGGAGCATGAAAGTGACAGGCAGAAGGTAACTGAAGTTGTTTAAATGGCCTGCATTTCTTGTTTCTTGATAGCCCTAGGAGGTGGTTCAACGGCAGGGTCGTCTTCATTCGAGTTATATCGAAGAGCTCAGCTTTTCAGTTTTTTTTTATCTTGATGACAGATTTGCTCTTTTTAAAATGTCACAGAACAAACAGAACTCTAAGCGATGCTGCCTGCTTTTCTGGGGCTCCTTTTAGGTCCTTTTGACAGTTCCAATACGTCCGTGCTCTGGAGAAATGGATTTGGGACCGAGAAAGTGAGAGCCGTTGCTGGAACTCACTGAGGGCCTGCTGGAAAGGCAGTAAATGCCCAAGGGCCGCGGCTGGCACGGCTCCAGGGAAGGCGGACCGGGAGAGAATGTCACTCGACTTCTCGGTGGGTTTCTGTGCAGATACTTGTTTGGCCGGATGGCAGCACGTTGGACTGCGCTTTGTTGACAACAGCGATTCAAAAGTCTGGGTACCTCGCAAGGAAATTCTATGAACTTCCGGTGATATTTAGAAGACTTCTCACAACACACTGTCAAGTTAAAAATAACAATTCAGGGGCATCTGGGTGGCTCAGTCGTTAAGCGTCTGCCTTCCGCTCGGGTCATGACCCCGGGGTCCTGGGATCGAGCCCGGCGTCGGGCTCCCTGCTCTGCTGGGAAGCCTGCTTCTCCCTCTCCCACTCCCCCTGCTTGTGTTCCCTCTCTCGCTGTCTCTCTCTCTGGGTAATAAATAAATAAAATCTTCTAAAAAAAAATAAAATAAAAATAAAAATAACGGTTTGTTCATTTGTGGGGAGAAAACGACTGGGAGGGCACTGTATTACTTAGGATGTGGGACTGTAAAGAACAGAGACTCACCAAGATTTCTCAAAAAACAAAGAAGAACAAAACAAAACAAAACAAAACAGGTTCCTTGCAAAGAAACACCTGCACCAAGACATAAGAAAAGCCAGGAAGCAGTAAGAGTGAGGATTATTCTGGAATCAAGGCAGGTCCGGAGGGCTCAGCAACAGGAGCCGGACCTCCGGAGGCTTTGCTCTGCGATTGAGACTCGTCAGCTTCCTCACACCCTCTTCCATAGTTTCTCGCCTTGTCACACCTTCTCCTTACGTTTTCTGTTCCTCCACAATTTGGGCTTGCAAAGGACCCATCAGGGCTGCGCAGATCCTCCTCGTGTGATTCTTGCAGCCAGGTCCCCACTGGTAGCCACCACTTTGTCCCCAGCTCCTGGTTCTAACACCCAGGAGAGGAGAGCTAGGGCCCACCCTGTCTGTGCCCAGCCCGTGGAAATCAGCCCGCATGGGGCTACCCGGGCTCCTGGTCCCCGTACAAGGATCGGGCTAACGTGCGTGACTTTGATTTAGCTCCTCAGCGCTGTGGCCGGTGCGGCAACGAAGGTACAATCAGACCAGACACACGACACGTTCAGCCGACCGAAAGGCGAATGACCGGGATGGGTACCACTTCGCGCTGGTGACGGGGCACTCTTCCTGGGAGCGCAGTCACCGCCGACAGGCTCTGTGCTCACTCCCGGCACCTGCCCCATGCAGCCTGCAGAACGTGCAGTGCCCTGCGGCTGTTTTGCTCCACGGCTAGTCTGGGCTTGCAGCACCCGGAGGAGAACCCCCAGCTTTGCCTGCCAGGCCTATCTGCTCAGTTTCCCTGTTTTCCAGCAGGAAAGCTGACTTGGAGGACGATTGAATTGTGAGTTGTTTTTTCAGTCTGTTTTATGAGCCCTTGGTCATCAGGAAAATCGAGCATTAAAAGAAAAAGTGCATGTTTATTTTTCTTTTTGCTGAGGCCTCGAAAACAGAAGAGGGATGGGAGAAATGACAAATAGCCACGGCGGTCAGGTGATCCACGTGCAGGAGATGTGCCCCTTTGCAGAAGTAGCACGCCGCGTTCCTCCCACTAGACGCCTATGCAGCCACAGGGGAAGGCATGGGGGCTCTGGTGTCTGAATTTTGTCTCCAGAACTGCCCAACACCTGCACCTCTTGAATTTCATTCAAGATTCCTAATCAATAAGAGAATGTGTTCTTTGTGGCTGGCATCCCGCCACTAGCCCCAGGAATCACTTGAGAGCCTGTGCTCCGGGCCCTTCTGGAAGGAGTTCTTTGTTCGGAGCTCTGTACTTGTGTAGAAAGGTCCCTCGGAGGAAATCTGGTATGTCTATTCAGAAGGACTCACAAAAGGGAGAGTTGTAAACACTCTGATAGACAAGGTTTGCTTTAATAAATTAACAATTACCTTACAATGATTACACTCTTGGGCTTCCTCCTCCGCACCCTGGGGGTTCTGGGTCCCGCCAAATGCACTGAGCTCTTTGTGAAACTGGCAATAGCGAGGAAATTCCAAGAATGTGACGGAGGCCGCTTTATCGGGGCAGGAGGGACCGGGGATGTAGAAAAGCCCTGAAGAGGCTGTCATCTCACAGATTATAAATGAGGCAACAGATGTGAACTGCTGCTTAGAATGTTTTATGGGATCACAAATACATTCTTCTTAAAGATCCCAGGGGTGCCTGGGTGGCTCAGTGGGTTAAAGTCTCTGCCTTCGGCTCAGGTCATGATCTCAGGGTCCTGGGATCGAGCCCCACATCGGGCTCTCTGCTCAGCAGGGAGCCTGCTTCCCCCTCTCTCTCTGCCTGCCTCTCTGCCTACTTGTGATCTCTCTCTCTGTCAAATAAATGAATAAAATCTTAAAAAAAAAAAAAAAAAGATCCTTCTCCTGGAATTTTAAAATGAAGGTCTGGAGTTTCTTGCTGGTGTTTTTGTTGGTTCTGATTAGCTTAAGGAAGTGGAAAGCAGCTGTTTAAATGAATGTTTCGGACTGAATTTATATTCCTGACAGCCTCTGTAAGGACAAAGAAGTAAATCCCGTGATAGTAAAGGCACAAACCACATGACTACCTGTCCTAAAATCTGACTGCTCAAATCTTAGATCCTATTTGGAAGTGATTTATTAGAATTTGAGAACTGAAAATATGTCATCATCCAAAAGACGGCCAGATCAATAGGTGGAGTCTATCAGTTATAACCAAGACTCCTTAGGTTCACGTTTTTATCAGAGACTCTGGGTATCTAGGCACTCATAGAGACTTGTTATTTTTTTCCTGCAAAATGGACATTTTTAGGAAAAATATCTGTTCATGTCCTTTTAAAATTTAAATTTTATTTAAGGTAATACATTCTCATGGCTCACAATTCAAACGTAAAAAGGGCATAAGGTGAAAGTTTCCTTCCTACCCTGTCCCTCAGCCTCTCGTCTCCCCTCCCTGGAGGCAGCCAATGTTTTCATTTTCTGGCGAATCCTTCCAGAAACTTACTTGCGTACAAGCTAATATGTACATAAATTTTTCTGTTTCACACAAACTGTAGAATATTATACATCATTTTACATTTTGCTATTTTCTGTTAACAATATATCTTAGGCAGTCTCCACTGTTCTGTCCCACTATTCCATTATAAGAATGGACCATCACTCACTCACTTACTTCTGTTGGACGCTTAGCTCCAAGACTTTGCATTACGATGTTGACTGGATGCATTACAATGTTGAGTAGTATCTGTAGGACAAATGGCTGGATCAATGCCGATCTGCCAAGTGCACCCCTCCCCAGCAAAGAGACTGTGGAAAACCGCATGACCCATGACTGATTTCCTGCAACCTTTCAATGTTAGGTGTTATACAACTCTTTGAACATTGCTGAACTCTTTGAACATTTTGTAGCTGAAAAATGTTGATCGTTGTCAATCTAGATACATGAAAATGGCATTTCCATGCTTTTATGTGTTCAAATTCTAATTTGCATCTCTCAAATTTTGAGAGAGGTTAGGAATCGTCCATAGTCATTGGCATTTCCTTTTCTTTGAATAGTCCATTTATATACTTCAACTATTTTATAATCAGGTTGTAATTCTTTTTGTTACAGACATAAAAAAATTTTTTCCCCAGCGTATCAGGTCTTTTTCACTGTTTTTTTTTTTTTTTTTTTTTTTTTAATTCCCATAGTCACGTTTTGGCTTTGTAGTAAAATGCATCGGTCTTCTCTTTACTAGCTGTAAAACTTTTAAATTGCAATTAAAATGGCCTTTCCTACCCTACGATTAAAAAATAATTCCCTTTTTAAGGGTAATTTTGTAGTTCAATTTTTTTGTATTTAAATCCTTGATTGATATGGAATGTATTTTGGAATAAGATATGAGGTATAACTTCAGTTTTATTCTTTCCCAGATGGTTAACACAGTGAAATGAAAGTTTGTGTCCTTCCCAAAGTTTATGTTAAAGCCCTAACTAATCTTCAGTGTGATGGTATTGAAGGTGGGCCTTTGGGAGGCAATTGGGTTTAGGTAAGGTCTTGGGAGTACAGCCCCCATGATGAGATCAGTGTTCTTATAAAAGAAAGGAAGAGACAGAGATCTCATTCTCTGTGTGTACACACCAAAGAAAGACCATGTGAGCAAATAACCAGGAAGAAGGCTCTTGCCAAGAACTTGACCCTGCTGACACCCTGATTTCAGACTTCCCAGCCTCTAGAACTATGAGAAATAAATGCTTATTTTATTTTTTTTAAGATTTTATTTATTTGTTTGATAGGGGCACAGAGGCGGGGCACAAGTGCGGAGGAGTGGGAGAGGGAGAAGCAGACTCCCCGCTCAGCAGGGAGCCCATTGTGGGGCTTGATCCCAGGACCCTGAGATCATGACCTGAACCGAAGGCAGACGCTTAACTGACTGAGCCACCCAGGTGCCCTGAGAAATAAATGCTTATTGTTTATGACAACCGATCTGTGGTATTTGTTATAGCAACCTGAGCTCACTAAGTTACCCAGTTGTTCCCACATTTATCTAATAACAATTTTGCACTGGTATGTAACACCATCTTTATCTGATACTTTACATTTTGTGCATTTAGAACTATTTGGGGCATATCCATACCATAGATACGTATGAGAATATGCCAGTACCACACTGTTTTAATTACTATACCATTTATAACATGTTTTAATATCCCTGATCTGATTTTAAGTGCATTTCATAAGCAATTTAATATTGGTGTTTTGGGTTTTTAAAAACCTTTATTTATTTATTTGACAGAGAGAGACACAGTGAGAGAAGGAACACAAGCAGGGGGAGTGGGAGAGGGAGAAGCAGGCTTCCTGCTGAGCAGGGACCCTGACGCAGGGCTTGATCCCAGGACCCTGGGATTGAGACTCGAGCTGAAGGCAGACACTTAACAACTGAGCCACCCAGGCACCCCAGTATTGGTGTTTTCTGATGCAAACAACAGAAACAGATTCTTTCTTTTTTTTTTTTTTTTTTAAGAGAGAGAGAGGCAGAGAACACAAGTGTGGGGAGGAGCAGAGGGAAAGGGAGAGAGACCATCTTAAGCAGGCCCCACTTGCAGTGTGCAGAGCTCAATGCAGGGCTCCATCTGATGACTCTGAGCTCATGACCTGAACTAAAATCAAGAGTTGGATGCTTAACCAACTGAGCCCCCCAGGCACCACCCAACAGAAACAGATTCTTAAGCAAGGAAAAGCTTTTAACTGGAAGGTTGTGGGATAGATCTCAAAATCAAAGGAATCAAAACGGGAAGTGTAGGAAGTAGGTCAACGCCAGAGAATTCCATTGGTAGAGCTTGTCTCTAGAGTGGTCCCATGAATGTGACTTAGGTTCTCAGTGACTATCTTCAAGTTCCAAATTCTTCAGCAAAAGAT
Organism: Potos flavus; assembly: GCA_028534135.1. Taxonomy (NCBI): domain Eukaryota; kingdom Metazoa; phylum Chordata; class Mammalia; order Carnivora; family Procyonidae; genus Potos; species Potos flavus. The sequence continues at coordinate 52,020,056 of CM052889.1, read as the reverse complement.
AGAGTGTCTTGCTGGATTAACACAGAAGAGGCCACAGTGAAAAGGTCACGGTGTATCTACTACACATCTGAATTCTTGATATCATCCTTCTAAGTCCTTTCTAAATATACATTTCTGTATTGAAAAGTAAATGTTCAGATCAGTGGTCCAAGATGACAGGAGAATAGGAAACCTAAATTTCATCTGGTCCCAGGAGTTCAGCTAGGTAGCTATCAAACCATTTTGAACACCTACAAACTCAACAGGAGATCGAAGAAAAGAATAGCAGCAACTCTTTGAATAGAAAAGCGGCCACTTTCTGGAAGGTAGGATGTACAGAGAAGTGAATCAGAGGTGATATTTGGGAAGACAGAGGTGATATTTGGGAAGACAGCAACTCTTTGAATAGAAAAGTGGCCACTTTCTGGAAGGTAGGATGTACAGAGAAGTGAATCAGAGGTGATATTTGGGAAGACAGACCAGATATTTGGGAAGACAGAAGACAGATATTTGGGAAGGGAGCCTCCATCAGCTGGCTACTGGCAAGTGATAGACCAGAGGAGCACAAAATCAGAACATTTAGAAGTCTGCTCCACTGAGGGATGTCCTTCTGGTGGCTAAGCAGGGGTGGGGGGGTGGAACCCTCACTTGGATAGTATGGTCTCAGGACCCTCAGGGTCACAGAAAGACCAGGGGAGCCTGAGTGTGGCAGAGCTTCCAGGTATCAGAGCAGGGAAGCTGGCTGCAAAGAGTGAGCCCAGGAGTGGGCTCTCAGCTCAGGGTTGCCATAAACTGTGATCTGCAGCACAGTCAGGCCATTGCTCTTTAAGCAGGGACTCAAAAAGCAGCAGATCTGGGGAGACTCCCCTTCCTCCCCTGAGAAGGGTGGCATGCAAGCGCGCCGCAGGAATCTGCTGTGTTTGGAGACTCCAAATGGGGCCGTGGACCAGAGATAGAAATACTTGGTCACAGGCCGGGTGAGCTCAGAGTGCGGCCAGAGACCAGGGAGATAGGAGGGATTGATTGCTTTTCTCTGAGCGCACTGAAGAGGGGGGCTCCTCCGGGCCACAGATTGGGAGGCTACCATTTTCATTCTCAGCCTTTAAATCTGTACGGAAAGTGTTCAGGGAACAAAAGCTGCAGAGAGCAAAACCAAGCAAATTACTTAGTCTGGCCTGGCAAAGGTGGTGCAGTTCCACCTTGGGCAAAGACATTTGAGAATCACTGCAACAGGCCCCTTTCCCCGAAGATGAGCAAGAACATCCAACCAAGACCAAGATTACCTTCAATGAGAACTGCAAAACTCCAGCGCTAGGGGAATACAGCACATAGAATTCATGGCTTTTCCTCCATGATTCTTTAGCCTTTCAACTTTAATTTTTTAATTTTTAAAAAATTTTTCTTTTCTTTTTTGAATTTTGCTTCTTTCCCTTTTCAACCAATTTCTTATCTTAAATTCCTTTTTAAAAATCTTTTTAAATTTTCATTTTTACAGTCATATTCTATCCCTTCATTGTACTCAACCTTATTTCTTGAATATATATGTTTTTCTTTCTTTAAAATTTGGGATGAAGTTTCTTCTAGTAGACCAAAATATACCCCAAATCAAGTGTCTTGTCTCTATTCTATTCATCCGCCTGATATTCTCTCTCTCTCTTTGTTTCTCTCTTTTTAAAAATTTTCTTCTTTCTTTTTTCAACCAACTTCTTATCTCTTCCTTTTAAAAATGTTTTTTAAAATTTCATTGTTACAGTCATATTCTATCCCTTCATTTTATTTAACTTTTTTCATTTTATTTAACTTTATTATATATATATATATATGTTTTTCTTTCTTTAAAATTTTAGGATGCAGTTTCTTCTAACAGACCAAAATACACCCAGAATCCAGTGTATGGCTGGATTAGACCAGAAAGGAAAAGAGACAATATACAGTAACAGTCAACTTACAGGCAATATCATGGCACTAAATTTCTATATTTTAATAGTTACCCGGAATCTAATGGACTAAATGCCCCAATCAAAAGACACAGAGTATCAGAATGGATAAAAAAAAACAAGACCCATTGATATGCTATCCGCAAGAGACTCATTTTAGACCCAAAGACACCTCCAGATTGAAAGTGAGGAGGTGGAAAACTATTTATCATGCTAATGGACATCAAAAGAAAGTGGGGGTGGCAATCCTTATATCAAACAAATTAAATTTTTTTTTCAAACGAATTAGATTTTAAACCAAAGACTGTATGAGATGAGGAAGGACACTATATCATACGTAAAGGATCTATCCAACAAAAAGCTTTAACAATTGTAAATATTTATGCCCCTAACATGGGAGCAGCCAATTATATAAGCCAATTAATAACAAAATTAAAGAAACACATCGACAATAATACAATTATAGTAGGGGACTTTAACACCCCACTCACTGCAATGGACAGATCATCTAAGAAAAGAGCAACAAGGAAATAAGGGCTTTGAATGACACACTGGACTAAATGGACCGCACAGATATATGCAGAAAATTCCATCCCAAAGCAACAGAACACACATTCTTCTCGAGTGCACATAGAACATTCTCCAGAATACATCACATCCTGGGTCACAAATCATGTCTCAACTGGTACCAAAAGATTGGGATCATTCCCTGCATATTTTTGGACCACAATGCTTTGAAACTGGAACTCAGTAACAAGAGGAAAGTTGGAAAGCACTCAAATACATGGAGGCTCAAGAGCAGCCTACTAAAGAATGAATGGATCAACCAGGAAATTAAGGAAGAATTTTAAAACTTCGTGGAAACAAATGAAAATGAAAACACAACTGTCCAAAATCTTTGGGACACAGCAAAGGTGGTCCTAAGAGGGAAGTATATAGCAATACCAGCCTTTCTCAAGAAACAAGAAAGGGGGGTACCCGGGTGGCTCAGTCGGTTAAGCCTCTGCTTTTGGCTCAGGTCATGATCTCAGGGTCCTGGGATCGAGGCCCCGCATTGGGCTCTCTGCTCGGCAAGACCCTGCTTCCCCCTCTCTCTCTGCCTGCCTCTCTGCCTACTTGTGATCTCTCTCTCTCTGTGTCAAATAAATAAAATATTTTTTTAAAAAAGAAAAGAAACAAGAAAGGTCTCAAATACAGAACCTAACCCTAAACCAAAGGAGCTGGAGAAAAAACAGCAAATAAAGCCTAAACCTAGCAAGAGAAGAGAAATAATAAAGATTAGAGTAGAAACCAATGAAACAGTAACCAAAAGAATAGTAGAAGAGATCAATGAAACTAGGAGCTGGTTCTTTGAAAGAATTTATAAGATGGATAAACCCCTGGCCAGACTTATCACAAAGAAAAGAGAGAGGACCCAAATAAATAAAATCATGAATGAAAGAGGAGAGATCACAACCACCACTGAAAAAATACAAACAATTATAGGAACATATTATGAGCAACTATATACCAACCAATTAGACAGTCTGGAAGAAATGGATGCATTCCTAGAGATGTATAAACTACCAAAACTGAACCAGAAAGAAATAGAAAACCTGAACAGACCCATACCCAGTAAGGAGATTGAAACAGTATTCAAAAATCTCCCAATAAACAAGAACCCAGGGCCAGATGGCTTCCCAGGGGAATTCTACCAATCATTTAAAGAAGAATTAATACCTATTCTTCTGAAACTATTCCAAAAAATAGAAATGGAAGGAAAACTTCCAAAAACTATTCCAAAAAATAGAAATGGAAGGAAAACTTCCAAACTCTTTTCATGAGGCCAGCATTACCTTGATCCCAAAACCAAAGACCCCACCAAAAAGGAGACTTACAGACCAATATCCCTGCTGAACATGGATGCAAAAATTCTCACCAAAATACTAGCCAATAGGATCCAACAGTACATTAAAAGAATTGTTCATCACACCCAAGTGGGATTTATTCCTGGGCTGCAAGGTTGGTTCAACAACCCCAAATCAATCAATGTGATTCACTACATTAATCAAAGAAAGGACAAGAACAATATCATCCTCTCAAGAGATGCAGAAAAAGTATTTGACAAAGTATAGCATCCTTTCTTGATTAAAACTCTTCACAGTATAGGGATAGAGGGCACGATACCTCAATATCATAAAAGCCATCTATGAAAAACCCACAGCAAATATCATTCTTAATGGGAAAAAACAGAGCTTTCCCCCTAAGATCAGGGAAATGGCAGGGATGTCCACTATCACCATTGCTATTCAACATAGTACTAGAAGTCCTAGCCTCAGCAATCAGACAACAAAAAGAAATAAGAGGTATTCCAATCAGCAAAGAAGTCAAACTCTCACTCTTCACAGATGATATGATACTTTATGGGGAAAACCCAAAAGACTCCACCCCAAAATTGCTAGAACTCATACAGGAATTCAGTAAAGTGGCAGGTTATAAAATCAATGCACAGAAATCAGTTGCATCTTTATATACCTACAATGAGACAGAAGAAAGAGAAATTAAGGAGTTGATCCCATTTACAATTGCACCCAGATTCCTAGGATACCTAAGAATAAATCTAACCAAAGAGGCAATGGATCTTTGCCTCAGAATACTCAGAAAACTCATACTCAGAAAACTATAGAATACTCATGAAAGAAATTGAGGAAGACACAAAGAAATGGAGAAACATTCCATGCTCATAGATTAGAAGAAGAAATATTTTTAAAATGTCTGTGCTACCTAGAGCAATCTCTACATTCAATGCAATCCCTATCAAAATACCATCAACTTTTTTCACAGAAATGGAACAAATAATCCTAAAATTTGTATGGCCCCAGAAAAGACCCCGAATAGCCAGAGGAATGTTGAAAAAGAAAACCACAGCTGGTGGCATCACAATTCTGGACATCAATCTCTATTACAAAACTGTAATCATCAAGACAGTATGGTACTGGCACAAAAACAGACACATAGATCAATGGAACAGAATAGAGAACTCAGAAATGGATTCTCAACTCCATGGTCAACTAATCTTTGACAAAGCAGGAAAGAATATGCAATGGTAAAAAGACAGTCTCTTTAACAAATGGTGTTGGGAAAATTGGACAGCCACATGCGGAAGAATGAAACTGGACCATTTCCTTATACCATACACAAAAATAGACTCTAAATGGATGAAAGACATAAATGTGAGACAAGAATCCATCAAAATCCTTGAGGAGAACACAGGCAGCAACCACTTTGATCTCAGCCGCAGCAACTTCTCGCTAGACACATCTCCAAAGGCACGGGAAACAAAAGCAATAATGAACCATTGAGACTTCATCAAGGTAAAAAGCTTTTCAAAGCAAAGGAAAGAGTCAACAAAAACAAAAGACAAACAACGGAATGGGAGCCGATATTTGAAAATGACATCTCAGATAAAAGGCTAGTATCCAAAATTTGTAAAGAACTTATCAAACTCAATACCCAAGGAACAAATAATCCAATCAAGAAATGGGCAGAAGTCATGACTTCTTTGCAGTCATTTCTGCAAAGAAGACATCCAAATGGCCAACAGACACATGAAAAAATGTTCAACGTCACTCAGCATCAGGGAAATACAAATCAAAACCACAATGAGATACCACTTCACACCAGTCAGAATGGCTAAAATTAACAAGTCAGGAAACAACAGATGTTGGCAAGGAATGCAGAGAAAGGGGAACCCTCCTACACTGTTGGTGGGAATGCAAGCTGGTGCAACCACTCTGGAAAACAGCATGGAGGTTCCTCAAAAAGTTGAAAATAGAGTTACTCTACAACCCAGCAATTGCACTACTGGGTATTTACCCCAAGGATACAAATGTAGTGATCTGAAGGGGCACCTGCACTCCAATGTTTAAAGCAGCAATATCCACAATAGCCAAACTACGGAAAGAGCCCAGATGTCCATCGACAGATGAATGGATAAAGAAGATACGAGATATATATAAATTTTATGCAGCCATCAAAAAAAGAAAAGAAAAGAAAAGAAAAGAAATCTTGCCATTTGCAACTATGTGGATGGAACTATAGGGTATTATGCTGAGTGAAATAAGTGAATCAGAGAAAGACAATTATCATATGGTCTCGATGATATGCATAATTGAAGAAACAAGGCAGAAGATCATAAGGGAAGAGAGGAAAAAATGAAACAAGGTGAAACCAGAGAGGGAGACATACCATAGGAGATTCTTAATCTTAGGAAACAAACTGAGGGTTGCTGGAGGTGGATGAAGATGGGGTGGCTGGGTGATGGACATTGGGGAGGGTATGTGATGTAATCAGCATTGGGTATTACATAAGGCTGATGAATCACAGACCTCTACCTCTGAAACCAATAATATATTATATGTTAATTAAAAAAAATCCCCTTGAAATCCCTAATGGTAATAGTTTTCTATAGAAAGACCTCAAAGTTGTGGCCAGTAGTTAGGCAAAGTCATTGGAGATACCCCAAATTCTGTGTATATTATTTTAAAAGAGTTGTATGATCCTTGGAGCATAAAAAGATGCAAGATGCCATCAGGTTCAATGTTCTTGAGAGGTACTCCAAAAGACATTTCCATACTTGGATTTCACTAAAGAGTACTTACAGAAAAAGACATAAACTTATCTTATAAAACTAAATATATGCATAGTCCAACTCAGTCATTGACTCAGGTGGGAAGTGCAGACTTCTCTGAGAAGTTGAGAAGACATAGGTAATGTATGTAATTTGGACCCAAGGGACTTTGCTTATAGGGCTACTTGATGAGATCTTTTCCCCAACCTTGATATTTCCTTCCTGGGTAAGAAATCCTTTAATGGACCTGTGGGCCTTTCTCTGCTCCTGAGTTCATCCTGCCCTTGGGCAGAAGAATAAGTTGACTGGCAAATTTGGGAAGAAAACAGCATGCTCATCTCCTTGATAGTGAGTTGTCCATAATGAGCACATATTTTGTACTGGTCCTTCAGGGGCAGGCCCCCTTGAGGACATGATTTTTAGGGGAATCTTTGGCTAAATCTTGGCTCCAGTCTTATCTTCTAATCTGGCCTCTGTCAGCTGTCACGTTCTCTGGCATCTATTTTTACTGAGGTCATAAGAAACCTCAGTTAGCTGTCTTATGTAATAGGAACCTGTTTTTCAAGCTTGGAATGATTTAGTAGATCTAGGATATGATAATCAAAACCATATTATCAGTGTTTTTGTGTTAAGAATGGGCATATTTAATTGAATGTTGGAAAGGATTTTGTTTATTAGAGCACAGCCTCATAAATCCAATCTAAAGTATGTAACTGAGAAATGGATTTAGGCTTAATTTTCAGTTGAAATCTTCCTAAGTTTGTGTGTAGAATTGGAACTTTCAACAGGTTCACTTTATTATAAGTTTAATTTAATAGTTGTCTAAGAACTCAGCAAACATTGAAGGAGAGCCTTGAAAGCTTTTAAAATATATATCTACATTGTTAAACTGTTAGGAAATACTATTTACTATTTTTTTAAAACTTAAGGAAGAACCAGGTTTTTAAATTTTGTAAATCAAATAAATTAAACATTAATTTTTAAAATGCATATTAATTTCTGATTCATCTTTTCTGCACCTAAAATTGCCCTCAAAGATACCAAAAACTATACCAACAACGTACATGGCCTTTTTGCTAGGTTGCTAGAGAAGTCCCCTAGTCTCCAAGTCTCCTAAAGTACCAGCAGTCTAGAAAAACCCTAAGTCATACAGCAAAGATGCATTTGCAGCACCTACATACGACCCACTCAGAACCTGGACCCCGGCTGGAAGAGTGGTAATTCACAGTGCCTGATTACTTCCTCACTAGCGTAATGACTCAGGTTAAGATGCTGCTGAGGAATTCCCTGGGGTTAAATGCTAAGCCTGAGACCTTCATTAGTGGTCCAGTGAAAGGGGTGAAGGGTAGGCACAAAGGGAAAAGTGTCCCAGGATGATGAAACACCATTTACAAGGGACCTGAAAGCCATTCAGTAGGATTGTGAAATCGATGAGGGACAGAAGCAGGAAAATGTTTACCCTTAGCCTGGAAGGCTGACCTAAAGCCTACAGAGTTTTGATAAGGATCAAATATGTGCCCATTGCATCAATATGTGTCTCTTTGAGAGTCTCATGACTGCCTGTATATCTCACCTGTAGTTAATAACAAACCGCATGTTAAGCACCAGAGTAATCTTGCAAAAGTAGTTTCACAAGTGGAAAGTAAAAGAAATTCAAAGAAACTTTTATAATCTGACACTCCCTGCATGCCCCCCTTCCTTTAGATCACTAAGTATATAAACCACCAGCCTCACACAGCAAAAAGCACAGCTCTTTCTGCCCATGGGTCCTGTCCCTGTGCTACTTAGATAAACTTACTAAGTTGCACTGAGAAGGTCTCAAGGATCCTTTCTTGACTGCTGCCCTTGACGACTCTGCATCATTTGCGGGGTGGGGGGTGGGCAGTAAAGGGAGAGTGTCAAAAAGAATCCAAGAGCTTCAGCACATCTTGGTAAGTTTTTACCCCCCACCCACCCTGTCTTTGGTTCTTATTTGTTCTTTTTCAGAGATGTCCTGAATAGTACGACCCTTCAGAATGAGCCTTGTCTGAGTGCTCAGTAAAGAACCTCCCGCCTATGGCTATACTACAGAGAAGGACAGACTCCTGCCACCCGGCTGGACATCTTAATGCTTTGGCCATCATAATGACGTTGGGGTCAGAAATCAGGCTCTCCCTGTTTTACCTGTTCTTTGAATACCTGTATTCTTCTCGGGCACTGGACAGCCATATGGGTCATTATGACGGCCGTGAATCCTAAGACTCCTGTGCAAGGTTTCCTTCTCAATAACCTGGTGGGATTCCCTGATGAGCATAAAATCCAAGATACATTGGACCACATGCTTCTAGAAAGGGACAGGCTGGAGCTATTACCCAGTTGGGGCACTCACCCAACAGGAGACTGCTCCCTTGGGACTGGATCACGGATAAAGCTCATGAGAAAGTTGCCTGGATTAAATAGGAGTCCCGTACTTTCATTTTTTCATGTCTCTCCTTTGTTCTTATCCACGGGCTATTTGGTAATCTTGGTCATGCTCTTAGATTAAAGGTAATTCTAGCTTAGATATAAGATGCTTAGTACAATATAAAATAGCTGCCCCCTCTCAACAAAGGCCAGGACCGCTGCCTCATCCATTAATACTACATCTAGAGGCTTACAAACGGTATTATTATTATTATCGGTCGCCAAATATATTGACTCCCTCAAAATTCAAAGAGGCAGCCTCAATCTTGGTGGCATTTCAGTCCATCTACTGGCACCTACTGTAGCCAAGTCGGGGAAGCAAAGGGAGGTCAACATACCTTCTCAAGTAGTACAAGGGTGTCAGAGCAGTCAGGAAGAAGGATGCCTCTTGCCACTCTGAACCCCAGGAACCTTCGGCAATATTCCTGATGGGACATCATTCGGAAGCCAAGGGGGATTTTGGTAATGGACTCTTGGTTAATATATTTTCCTCGTTTTCTTGGATTTAACTATGGGATCAGCGTCCTCAGTCCCAAAGGATTCCCTCTTGGGCTGTCTCCTAACATGTCGGAGTCAGTTTGGATTTTTTTAAGAAGTGCCAAACCCTACTTCCTGCCCCAAATAAAAAACATTCCACTCCCTAGTGAACAACTGTCAATAAAAGATAGAAACCCATTCCCCAGGATAGGCAGCTCTCTCTTGAGCCTAACTGTTCTCAGATCTCTAGAGTGTACTTTTCACTTTAATCAACTTTCCCACTTCTGTTACTCATGCGCTTTGCTACGTGTCTGTCCTTGAATTCCTTCTCATGACAAGACCAAGAACCTTTGGCCACTCCTTTGGGTCTGGCCGGGTCAAGGTCCCAGGGCCCGGGGTCTCTCCTGTTCACCTGGCAACATCTTTGTGGTGACCACGAAGGGATAAGGTAACAGCGGTTGGAGTGACCTCTTCATCCGTGAGTCTCCCTCCAACTCTCTCCTTCCTTCTGCTGAAGAGTTGCTTATTCACTTCTCCTCTGTTCTATTCTCTCTTTCCGATCTACCTGGGAAAAGGCCTAAAAAGGAAACAGAAATCGCTGGCTCATCAGACTAAATGCAATCTCAATGCAGGGGAGACTTCCTGTCTCCCAAGGAAACTCGTGTTGATTGACAGGAAGGATGGGCAGGGGTTCCTCTTTCTTCTGTTTGAGCTTTTATCTGCCTCTAGCCTTGCTGGAGGCTCCTCACCTCTTCGCTTCCACCTCCCCCTCCTCCTGTTTCTGCACCAGCCTGGGTGGGGCTGACAGAACCTGATCCTGTACCATCCTCCGTGCCTCTGACTCCTCACTGTCCAGGAGAGAGAGCACCCCAAGCTGTTGGGCCACCTCCTTTTGAGGTCTAAACTGAAGGACCTCCCAAATCAGCGTGAAGGGGCCCAAGGGCTCCCTTGGACTTAAACCACTCCTTCAAATTTTCCCACAGGTGCCTCAAGTAACATTGACAGTGGGGAACACATTGATTGACTTTTAGTGGGTACAAGGGCAATATATTCTGTATTAAAGCTAATTCTAGTTTGTTAGTTTAAGACAGACAACGTCTTTAGAGTTACCTTTTACCTGGGTTTACTAAAGGTCAAATGAGTTCGTGCTATCTTTGCTGCAATTTGTCAGCAAAAGATGCCTTCAAATGATGGTCAGTTTTGTCTGTCTCATAAGAGTTTTTATGGGTCATTGTTAGGAATGAGCAGTTTAAATAAATAAAAAGGTTTATAGGTAAAACTTTTAAACAACTTTCAAAATTTTTGGTAGCCTGAAACTTAGAAGTTTTGTCAAGTCAAATGATAAACCGGATTGAATTCATTGGCTAGCTAAGTCTTCCAAATAAGATAAAGATTAGTGATATAGGTTTGTGCTTTGGCTTCTTAGTGTGGAGAAACTGAGGTGGTATTGAGTCTGTTGGTAAACATGCTTTATGCTTTACTGAAAGACTGTACTATGGGAAAACATATGTTTTTAGAAATTATGAAATGTATTCAAAAATTTGCCAATCTAAAGAATTCCGGTGTAACAGTTCACAATTTTTTTAAAAAAAGATATTAGTTATTTATTTGACAGAGAGAGACACAGCAAGAGAGGGAACACAAGCAGGGGGAAAGGGAGAGAGAGAAGCGGGCTCACCCCCGGGCAGGGAGCCCCATGCGGGGCTTGATCTCAGGACCCTGGGACCAGGTCCTGAGCTTAAGGCAGCCGCTTAACAACTAAGCCACTCAGGCAACCCAGTTCCCAATTGTTTACTGATGTGATGAACAAAGGCAAAAGGAAATGATTTCCTTCTAACCTGCATCCCACTGACAAATACTCAAGACCATGGAGTGTGACATTCCTCCAGGAACTCCCAACTGTCTTGTATTAATGCTTTGCTTGACAATAGCTAGGCCTCCAGGATCCTGTAAATCTTCTTTAACATATGAAAAACCTTTCGGAAACTTCCCATTGTCTTTACATTTCCCATAGCCAAAGTATATAATCAGTTGCTCCTCACAATCCCAGTGCAGCCCTTTCTGCCCACAGGTCCTGTGCCGGAGCTATAACAAAAAACACCTATTTGCACCAAAAAAAGTCTTGGGAATTCTTTCTTGGCTGTTGGCTCTCAACATTTCCACATCATTTTGGCATCACAGTGTGCGGTCTGAGAGTTCTCATCTGTACCTGGAAGCCTCGGTGCAAACTTGGTGAGTAATTCCTCTTCTCTTCCTTTACTGTCATTCCAGGAGCTTTTCAAGGAGTACGGTCTTATTGAAACACTTTCATGTCAATTGCTCAGGCTGCAATCCACTAGCCCGTGGCTACTTTACAGGGAGGAACAGAAGCCTTTTGGGTGGAAGTTAGTACCAAGGCTGGAATGGTAATAAGACCCAGAAACTTAATGCCCTCTCTTTTTTCCTGTCCTTATACAAAGTTGTCTGTCTGGGGCACAGAACAGCCACTTAAGTCACCGGGACAACTGCTGATCCTAGGACACCTGTGTGAGGTTTCCTCCTCATTGGTCTAATGTGATCCCCTCCACACTTCTAGTCTAGCCACTTCTGGCCACAAAACCTCCACCCGGAGCCAGCCGAAACCAGTACGCGAATGAATTAAAATCCAACTGGGGATCATTTCCTAGGAAAGTTAGCTATAAGAACTACATATGTTGGAATGTTACTTAAACTATTATGGATTTCTGTCTTTCCTGTTTTCCATCAATGTCCCCTACTGACTACTTAAATTACAAAATTGGGTAGTTTCCCTTGTGAAACTTAGCTGATGTTTTTCATGGGTTAAAAACAGTGTGTTCTTCATGCACTTCAGGGCACAGCCTTCCCAGCAAGGCAAGGCAAGTCTTGACACAGTATCTTGGTCCATTCACCACACCCATTTGTAGCTTAGGATGCAATGGGGAAGGGTGGGGAGAACGCCAGCGTCCCTCCTGCAGGGCCTTTACAGTGGGTCAGTGGTCAACAGTGATTTCGTTTGAGGGACTCCTCCAGTCACTTTTGATGTCTGGAACTTCTGGCATATGCTGCGTGCGCTGCCGCCTGGGAGTCTGGGGAGGATTTTTGGTAATGCCCCGTCTCTCTTCTCCCAAGGACTCTCCCTTGGAATGCCTTTTAACCCATTGGAAACTATTCAGATTGTAAAATTTGAGAAAGGACTGATCTCCTGTATCAGTTAGATCTCTTCTGCAGGAAACTGGGCAAATGGACCAGGCTGATAAACTCCCTCTTGACATCCTAGATGATAATTATCTAAATAGGTCTCCTCTAAATAAACCCAGGTCCCTGGAGGAAACACAGGCCATCCCTAATGAAGGGGACGCTGACTCTCTCTCTCATTGCTCCTCCTAGTAGACCCAGGTTACTCTAGCCGTATGTGGGGTCTTCTCCCTCATTCATTTCCCAGGTTAATGGCTATCAGTGGAACCAACCGACTCTGGTTAGTCTACATCAGCACGGAGATTTTAAGGAATATTCCCGAGCAGCAGCTGAAACTCCTTTTGTTTGGGGGGAAGTTCCCAGTCTTCTCCAGCCTGATGTGGACTGCCTGTTTTTTCATCTGTCCAAGCTGATGAGCTCTAGGACCGGGAGACCTCTTTCTCTGCCCTCTTGGCTTTCATCCACCTCCAGCCTTCCTGGAGGCATCTCACCTCTTCTGCCTTCCCCTCCCCTTGCTCCTGGTTCTGCCCCACCTTGGAAGCGGCCTACATAACTGGCTCCTTTACCATCTGGGTGCCTCCGGCATCCTCTTGAAGTTTGTTGGTTTAATTAAAATAGACATGTTTTTAGAGTTATCAGCATTAAATTTGAAACTTTTATTTTCCCACGGATTACTGAAGGTCAAATAAGCTTGGGTTATCTCTCTTGCACTTTGTTAGCAAAAAGATGACTTAAAATGATGGTTAATTTTGTATGCCTCAAAGTTTTCATGGGTAATTGTTAAGACAGCTTTCAAAGTCTTTGGTAACCTGAAACTTCAAAGTTTTGCTCGGATGATAAATTGGGATTGAATTTGTTGGACATCTAGGTCTTTCCCAAATAGGATAAAGTGCTAAAGCATTGATTACTGAACATAGGTTTGCACTTTCAGCTTCTTATTGCAGAGAAACTAAGAATATTTGGGTCTGTTGGAAAACATGCTTTGTGCTTATAGATTCATAAGTTTGCCATCTAATAAGTCTGGTGTAACAGTTCATGATTGGTTACACTTAGTTTTCACTAGAGACTAGGGTTTCTAAGAGTTAAAATTCTGCTAAATGTAATTAAGACTGATGGAAATAAGGGAAGCAACCCTAAATGAAAAAGCTGTAGGTTTGTGAAGGGAAATCTTTGGAAAGGAATTTTATATGTGATCAGGACTAAGGCTGAAATGAATGGATTTTATTTTATTTTATTTTTTTGAAATGAATGGATTTTAAAAGTACCCTGGTATAAGACTGAAATTCTGCTTTTCTCTCTGCTAAAAAATTTTTTTCTTGAATCATTGGTCTGCCCTTGATAAGAAAATATAAACAAAGGGTTTTTTTTCTTTTTTGTCTGCCCAGAAAACCAAAGTTTCTACGTTTTGTCTTTATCACGTCTTTGATTACTTAAATCTCACTGTTAAAGGAGTTAAGTTTTGCTAACAACTGTATAACCTTACATATTTGCCTTTGGAATCTCTTATTACCACCTTGGTTAAATAAATAATTAAGTTTTAAATTTTGTAATGATCTGAAATCCTACTTAGGCATGTGCTTTTTAATTTTCTGAGGTTTTTAAACAAATTTCTCCAGCTTTAAATTGTAAATGTAAATTTAATTTTTGACCAGTTAGGCTTGTTTATTTGGTATGTTAAGTTACACTGGAAGAAGTGTCAAACAAGTAATAGTAAACCTTAGGTTGTATTGCTTGGGTAAATGCTATACCTGTTCAAATATATACATACAGATATATATGAAATTCCTAAAGTTTTAATATATTTTGGTAATAAGGTTGTCACTTAACATTCTAATTATTGAAATGACCAGATTTCCTTGCCAGCTACATTGCAACCTCTCATCGGATCTTTAACCATGTCCATTTTTTAGTCTTTTGTCATTTATATTTATTTTTTTGCAAAACACGTTTCATTTTCAATGAGATTCACAAATAGGGCTTTTTGACAAATACAGGTTTTTTGATATCTTTAAAATCATAAAACTAAAATTGGTAAAAATTTCCAGAACTAAAAGTTGCATTCAAACTAAAGAATTAGTAACATGGGACTAAATAAATTAAGGAAGAGGACCGTGTGCTCATTCTCTAATGTTTGCTCTTCCAGATTAAGAAAATTTTAAGATATCTCTACGACTGACAGAAATGTGATAAAATATTCATTTGTGAACAAGTTGAAGCATTTAACTTTTCTCTTTACCTGAACCCGGTGAAATTCAGAAACTCTAAGTATTCTGTCTTTCATGGCAATCATAGTTATTTGCATAAGTTCAATAAGACTGTTCTACTTGTAATAGGACACCATTGGAAATATTGGTATTTTACCAAAGCTTTGACTGGAATGTCATATTTGAGAGACATGCATAAACTCCGATATGACCATGCAGCTTTAAGGAACTAAGGTTGAGGGGCACCTGGGTGGCTCAGTCATTGAGTTGTCTGCCTTAGGCTTGGGTCATGATCCCAGGACCCTGGGATCGAGCCCCCACGTTGGGCTTCCTGCTCTGCGGGAAGGCAGCTTCTCCCTCTCCCACTCCCCCTGCATGTGTTCCCTCTCTCACTGTGCCTCTCTCTCTGTCAAATAAATAAATAATTAAAAAAAAAAAAAAAGGAACTAAGATTGACTTTATGAAGCATGAAGCCAATAAAACCCCTTGGAAATAGCTTGATACCTTGCTTACAGAGTTTCTGGCAGCCTTACCAGGTGAGTGAAGAATGTCAGTTTCTAGCAGGTGCAGGAAACTCAGGCTATTTTGGGAACCTCGAGAAGAGGAATTCACCCAAACCTACAGGTATTGCAGGCATGTCTGATGGCAAGCACTTGGCTTGGCTTCTGGCCCAAAGAAGCCACTAAAAGTTCAATCAGATCCCTTATAAAAAGTTCTAGCAAAGCAAATTTTAAAAGATCTATATTATCAATCACTATTCTTGCTGAGTTTATGTAAATAATTAGGGCAAGTTTGTTAAAATTGGTCTTGTTTTACAAATGAATTAGTTTTGATTTGGCTATCTCTGGAAATGAGGGTAATTATAGAGAAATTATGTTTCTTTTTTTTTTTTTTAAAGATTTTTATTTATTTATTTGAGAGAGAGAGAGCATTAGCAGGGAGGAAGGGCAGAGGGAGAGGGAGAAGCAGGCTCCCCGCTGAGCAGAGAGCGCAATGTGGGACTCGATCCCAGGACCCTGGGATCATGACCTGAGCCAAAGGCAGATGCTTAACCGACTGAACCACCCAGGGGCCCTGAGAAATTATGTTTCAAAAACACATCTTTGTAGAATTAAATTTTAACACCATTTATTATAAACTAGGCTAGATCCTGAGTTCTTCTGGTTTCCTCAAATATCTGACTATGGCTCTCTAACTAAGGCTTCCAATCTTCTTCCATGGTCTTGACTTAAAGTCATTAAAAACTAAAACTGCCCTTTTTCCTAAAACCTTAAAAACTGATGCTGGACAACTTGGGATAAACTTCAGAGAAATAGCTCATGTGTAGACAATCTTCTGGCTTGTCATTCTGTGAGGATAATAACAAGACCTTTGGGCATATGATTATGTGAACAACTGGAAAATGGGATGGATTCCCCCAACAATTGTATATGAAAAGCCTTTTCTCACTGTAGACCTATCAATAGATAAAGACTATAGTGCTTTATTAAATTATTCACTTGAGGGTGGCTTAATTCATGAGTTACTAAATAAGTATACTGATCACATGCTCCCAAAATCTGATTTAACTATAACTAAAAGTCCACCCCATGTAGGTGCTGGAGACATGGTTTATTTAAAAGATTGGAAGTCAAATATAGCAGGAGACTTAAATCCAAAATGCAAAGGTCCATATCGGGTCATATTATGTACTCCCACTGCAGTAAAATTAGAGGGACACTCTTCTGGGCTCATATATCTAGAATAAAACCTGTAACTCCTTCACAGGAAACCCATGAGCAATTTACGTGCGTTCTTACTCCTGTGAACCTGTAGAAGATCTCAAACTCCTCTTCAAACGACAATGAAGGTTGTATATTTTCTCTTTGTTTTCTATTCATCTATCTTAGCTCATAATTCCCTTTCACAATGGGCACAACATTACGCTAAATTACAAAATCGAACAGCTTGCGGAGTTCTGTCAAGTACATCTGGGTTACCCTGGTGGGTTTCGCCTATACAAGGCACTGATTGGCACTCTCTATATAATTACATTTCAGAAATAATACATGATGACATCCTGTTTCGTGATCAATCTATCACTAATCAGAATGTTTTTTCCTGGCCCATGATCAATAGGACATGCCATTTAGCAGGACATAACCGGACCTTTTCATATCCTCAAACTATTAAAATATTAACTGACTTTACAAACTCACAAATTGATGCCCACCAACGAGTGCCTAAATTACAAAACCCTACTTATCGCTATACTGAGGATGGCGTGTATCAAATTTGGGATGCATATTTATGGCTCACACCCACCACTGCACAGCTCATTCAAAAGGCGATTTTATGCTGGGAACAAAGAAATCATACACATGATACCTGGCCAAATAGCACACGCCATTTAGGATGGCTATCATTAGAAGCATGTTCTCAAACCATTGTACTCCAGGCTACTGATTGGTTTGCTACTGATTGGAGAAGGCGACCTGGAATCAGATGGCTAGCTCCAAACGGAACCCACTGGTTATGTGGAACTAATCTATGGCCCTGGCTTCCTCCAGGGTGGATAGGTCGTTGTACCTTAGGTTTTGCCTGGATTCACGGGTGCGTTCCCTAAACTATCAGTACTCCAGCTAATCTTCCCAATTTAAAATAAAGATGGACATGATCTGTTTTTCATTGGAATGATCGTTTGGCATCCATTTTTCCTCCATCTGTAGTATTAGAAAGTAATTTGGCATAAGGAAGTCCCCAATAAATACCCAAATTGGCACTTTAGATGATCTCTCTTTTCTTTAGTGATAGATTAAGCTCCTGGCCTGGAGAAAGATTTTGGTCAACTATCAGGCTTCTCTTTCTCATAATAACAACAAGCTTATTTTGTTATCTTTTCTAATGTCTCCCTGCCTCGTGCTGAGACTCCTTCGTTGACATAACTTCAAGCCAACAGATGGTGCTTCTTACTCAAGGAGGTTAATATATGTTGTCCATCTTGGATTGGCTGCCTCTGCCTTTGGTAACTCTTTCTGTCTCTATATATAGATATATATCCCCAACTGACCAATGTTCACCCATAGGTAGGGACATCTCTATACCCCTATTCAGCAGGAAGAAGTTACAGAAGATAAGACCTTCTACCCTCAACAGCCTTAAAGATTTAAGGGTCAGAACTGTTCAGCGGGAAATGATGCAGAGAACAAAGGCAAAAGGAAATGTAGATAAAATTTGATTTCCTTCTAACCTGCAGCCCACTGACAAATATTTGAGACTGGCAGAGTATGACATTCCTCCAGGAACTCCAAGACACATGAAAAAGTGCTCAACATCACTTGGCATCAGGGAAATACAAATCAAGATACAAATCAAAACCACAATGAGATACCACTTCACACCAGTCAGAATGGCTAAAATTAACAAGTCAGGAAACAACAGATGTTGGTGAGGATACAGAGAAAGGGGAGCCCTCCTACACTGTTGGTGGGAATGCAAGCTGGTACAGCCACTCTGGAAAACAGTATGGAGGTTCCTCAAAAAGTTGAAAATAGAGCTATCCTATGACCCAGCAATTGCACTACTGGGTATTTAGCCCAAAGATACAAATGTAGTGATCTGAAGGGACACCTGCACCCCAATGTTTAAAGCAGCAATGTCCACAATAGCCAAACTATGAAGAGAGCCCAGATGTCCATCAACAGATGAATGGATAAGGAAGATGTGGTGTGTGCATACACACACACACACACACACACACAAAATGGAATTTTACACGGCCATCAAAACAAACAAAAAAGAAATCTTGCCATTTGCAACTATGAGGATGGAACTATAGGATATTATGTTGAGCGAAATAAGTGAATCAGAGAAAGACAATTATATGATCTCACTATATGCATAATTGAAGAAACAAGGCAGAGGATCATAGGGCAAGAGAGGAAAAAAATGAAACAAGATGAAACCAGAGATGGAGACAAATCATAGGAGACTCTTAATCTTAGGAAATGAACTGAGGGTTGCTGGAGGGGAGGGGGTTGGGGATAGGGTGGCGGGGTGATGGACATTGGGGGGAGGGTGGGTGTTGTGGTGAGTGCTGTGTGTTGTGTAAGACTGATGAATCACAAACCTGTACCCCCGAAACAAATATTATATGTTAATAATAATAAAAAAAGTTCTAGGAAAGCAGATTTTAAAAGATTATATGATCAATCACGATTGTTACCGAGGTTATGCAAGTAATTAGGCCATCTTTGTTGTTAAAACTGACCTTATTTTACAAATTAGTCTTGATTTGGCTATCCGATAAAAATTAGGGTAATTATAGAGAAAATATGTTTCAAGACATCTTTGTAGATATTCAATTTTAATACTACTTATAAGCTAAACTAGATCCTGAGTTATTCTGGTTTCCTCAAATATCTGGCTTTGGTTTTCTAACTAAGGTTTCCAATATTCTTCCATTCTCTTGACCGAAAGTCATTAAAAACTAAAACTGTCCTTTTTCCTAAAACCCTGAAAACTGATGCTGGACAGCTTGAGGTCAGCTTCAGAGAAACTGCCACAAAACTCATGTATAGACAGTCTTTGTGCCTGCTGAAGTACAGGCCATTCAAAAGGATCACCAGAGACATTTGAATTACAAACCAGAAAAATTCACCTGATTCCCACTGCCTATTCCCACTCCAGCTGAGGATGCTTTCAAGCCTGACATTTAAAAAAAACTTACCAGCAGCACTTGAGACTCAGACACTGGGTTTGTAATTTGCTCTAACCATTGATTTATATTTTTCTTTTGTTTCCATAAAAGTGCCTCTTAATTACCTGATTGCTTGCTAAAGAATACAGTCTATATGATGGGTAACACCACACGCTACACAATTAAGGCCAAATGACTTCCAAAATAGAGTTACATTATCTTTTTTTTTTTTTTTTTTTTTTTTGAGAGAGAGCGAGCGAGCAAGTGTGAGAGAGCAGGGGTGGGGTGGGAAGGGGCAGAGAGAGAGGGAGAATCTTAAGCAGGCTCCACACCCAGTGCAGAGCCCATGACCTGAAATCAAGAGTCAGATGCTTAACCGACTGAACCATCCAGGCATCCCAGCATCACATTATTTATTAAACGCTAACGTAACTCAAATGCTTAAAGCAGTTCTACAAAATAGAATGGCATTAGATGTCTTAACAGCAGCACAAGGAAGAACATGTGTCATTATTAAAATGGAGTGTTGTGTCTCCATTCCAGATCATGACAAAAAATGTAACAGAGTTACTTACAGATATTACTAACCAGACTGGCGCTCTTATAGACTCTACATTTCACTTAATGACTGGTTGGGAGCTGGATATTAAAGGGTCTTCTTATCACACTTATTTTTATCATATTAATCCTAATGTGTCATCTCTTTTGCTTTGTTCTCTGCTATTGTCGAGGTACATATAAACATGTAAACATGTTCCTGACTCCTTTGCCCAGTCAACAGATGATCCTTACTACACAAAACAATCCTTCCTCTATGTCCACTCTGGACTCTGCAGCAGTGGCCTTCTGTGATTATTATTCATAGGTACACATAATGACCAATTTTGGTCCACAGGTAGGGGCATCTTCATAACCCCTACCAGCTTGAAGTTACAGAGGATGAGCCCTTTGCCTTTTAGCAATCTTTAAGATTTAAGGACTGAAAATTGGTCAGCGGGTAAATTGATGAGGGACAGAAGCAGGAATATGTTTACCCTTAGTCCAGAAGGCTGACCTAAAGCCTACATAGTTTTGATAAGCATGAAATATGTGCCCATTGCTACATTCTTTAAGGGTAAAGGTATATTTCACCTATAGTTAATATCAAACTGAATAATAGGCACCAGAGAAATCTTGTCAAAGTAATTTTACAAGTAGAAATTCAAAGAAACTTTTGTAATCTGACACTCCCTGCATACCCCCTTCCCTTTGATACTAAGTATATAACCACCAGCTTCACCCCAGCAAAAAGCACAACTCTTTCTGCCCATGGGTCCTATCCCTGTGCTACTTAGATAAACTAAGTTGCACCGTAAGGTCTCAAGAATTCTTTCTTGACTGTTGTGCTCAACTAACTCACATCAAAATGAAGAGGTCTGAGGTGGGCCTGGCTAAGGAGACCATGGGCTCCTGAAAGGCCGGCTTAGGACTTGGGCCTTTATCTGAGTTCAACGAGGAGCCACTATTTTAAGCGGAAGTATGATAGGATCTGCTATCTTTCATTCACCTAGAAAATATCTGTGCCTGCCACGTGTCCTACACTTTAGGGTGCTGGAGAACTGTTTAAGGCAGTGATAAAAAAAGAAACAAGCTCCCTACCCTTATGGGTTTCACATGCTAGTAGAAAAGAACAAATGACAAGTAACCGATAAATACTTTCAGAGAGTTACCTGATACTAAAAAGTAAAGTAGTAATAGGATTGCAGTGACTGGGGAGGGGCTAATATTTAAGAAATGGTGATAGAGGGGCACATGGGTGGCTCAGTCATTAAGCGTCCACCTTCGGCTCAGGTCAAGATCCTGGAGTCCTTGGGATCGAGCCCCGCATCAGGCTCCCTGCTCTGCGGGAAGCCTGCTTCTCCGTCTCCCACTCCCCCTACTTGTGTTCCTTCTCTCAGTGCCTCTCTCTCTCTGTCAAATAAATAAATAAAATCTTAAAAAAAAAAGAAAGAAATGGTGATAGAGATATCTGAGCTGAGCCCTGAAAAAGAATAAGCAAGCGAAATATGGACCAATAGCCGAGGGCAGCAGAGGGAACGATTCATGCAGACCCCGAGGGCGGAGCGGATTTGGTGTGCTGAGGGACCGCAAGGCCTGCAGTAACGGGAGCAGGAGGAGGGAGAAGGTGGTGAGACAGGCTGAGATGACAGTAAGCCTGCCAGAAGATGAGGCTGAGAGAAGGAAACACCATTCTGCAAACGCCATTCTGCAACATCTTAGCCCTTTTCTTAACTCTTTTTTTAAAAACAAGGTATTTATTTATTTATTTTTGAGAGGGAAGGGGAGAGAGTGAGAGCACGAGCACTAGTGGGGGGAGGAGCAGAGAGGGAGAGAGAGAATCTTAAGCAGACTCTCAGCTGACCGTGGAGCCGATGTGGGGCTTGATCTCATGACCCTGAGATCGTGACCTGAGCTGAAATCAAGAGTTAGATACTTAATCGCCTAAGCCACTCAGGCGCCCCTCATAATTTTCTCTAAATCAAGTAAAATCTGATGCAGAGCCCTATCACATCCAGTATCTGCCAAGAGCAAGGCTGTTACCTACCCTGGATCTCACACAATCCTTGAGGCAAGTCTTGAGGGCCCTAGACCATGAGGGCTGGGCTGCTAATATCCATAAATTGAAACCTCTAGAAAGAGGCAACTTCAGACTTTGGAGCCAGGCAGTTGAGGGCACACTGAGGCCTGGGGCACAGTTCCTAGGTCTGGGAGAGCTAGGCCTCTTCTCTTCTGGCGAAGGCTCTCAGTTCGGCACTGCCCTCCTTCCCCAGAGAATCCCCTGAAGCAGGTGGAACTGCTGGAAAACAAAAGGCAGGTTGTCTGCTTTGCTCCTACTTCCTACTAGGTAACCCGAGCCCTCTGAGGCAAAGGAGCACGAAGGCCTTGCAATTTGCTCCGAGGTGGAACTGGGGTTGGGGCAGTCATTACCTGCACATGTCTTCTAGAATGACCACTCTGGCTGCAGCACGATGTGCGTCAGGAAGGCTGACAGTGCAATCATTTTTGTCACAAAGGAATTTCAGTGGTAACTGTGTCTAAATTCAGTGGCTAACTTCAATCAAATGAGGACGTTTCTGACATCCTCGACCGTGACGGATGAGGGTTCTGCACTTTCCCAGGCTCCTTTCCGGGTCACAGCACCACTCTGGGAGGGCAGAACTCTTTTCTCTTTGCTTTTGCACGGAGAATTCTCACCTTAAAAGCTGGACCTTGGAGATGTTGCTGACTCCACCCTTCTAGCACAGACTTCAAAACAAAAAGATGTAAAATGAATGTTTTTAGTTAGTTAGGAAAAATATAAGAGGCCTAAGAATCATAACTCATAACCTATAAGCTAATGTGGTTAGCTGCCAGCTTAAGGAACTCAAACCCGCCGGCTGTGGGTGCTGGGTGGGGCCAGCCATACCACAGCTTGCCGGCCTGCTGATTTCCCTAGCTGGGATGCTCCCTCTCAGCTCTGCATCTCCAGATCGACCCTCTGCCTCTCAGTACCCCGTGGCTCACGGCCACTGGACACCTGCAGCAAAAGAACAACTTTCCTCGTCAAATGTATAGTCCCCCCGTCCTTTTTTTGGTAAGATTTTATTTATTTATTTGACAGAAAGATTGGGATCACAAGTAGGCAGAGTGGCAGGCAGAGGGAGAGGGAGAAGCAGGCTCTCTGCTGAGCAGGGCAGTCTTTCTTGAAATGAATTCTACCCCTCAAATTCCTTAGATCTCTCATTCTGTTAAGTCACTCAGGCTGGCAACCTGTCCTCTTGAATTCTTCCCTCTCAGGATCCTCCTGTCCACCGCGTAGATTCTGTGAAATAACACTGATTCTACCGTCAGGGGATAGCCTACGGCTCTCAATTCTAATAACATAACCCTGTGAGGATCACCCGTGGGAGAGCAAGGAGTGATTTTCCTACCTTGACCTTCCAACCATGAGAGAGTTCTCCTGAGGCTCGCGGAACAAGGAGAATGTTAAGTGTGTCATTTCAAAGTTTCCCCCTTATTGGAATAAAGCACATGAAAAAGCAGAGAGCAAACTGTTCAAGAGCCTTTGTTTCAACACAATCTGCAGGGACATCCAGGGAGAAGGGGACATGCTTTCTTTAAACTATAACTTCATTAGACAGAAATGTCAAACTTATTCTGGTGTTTTTATGCTGAAGTTAACAAAAAGCATGACACACTCATTTCAAGTTTTTATTAAAATACTCTTTTGCTTATAGGGACAACCAAAGAGAAAATACATAATTCTGTATGTTGTAGATCATGTGAAACACAATTAACAAAGACCCTGGGGAATGCAGAATAGATTTTTAAAATCTTCAAAGAAGCTTTCACAAAAACATTAAATATGTGGCTTATTTATATTTACCTCATTTTCCAGAAGTCTTAGTTTGTTTTCTCTATTTCGATGCTACTCCGCTTTATAAATAATTGTTCAAATATTCTAATATCTTACCAATTTTGTTTTCTGAATCTTTAGAAATAGTTTTTCTAAATGAAAGGCTCTCTATAGCATTCTATGTTAACAAAGACTTACTTTATTTGAATTATCATTTGATTTGGTGCCACTATTTTGAGTATAATTTCTGTAATAATTAGATGTTAAGGGTGTAGGGAGGGACAAAAAACTAATTAGGAAAGAACCTTTTATATATGGCTTTTACAATACCTACTAATTTAAGTTTTTTTTAATCTAGTTATAAAAAAGTAAATAACCTAATTTTTGAATTAAAAAAATTTTTTTTACCAGAGCTTCAATATAGAAGTGAATTGTACATAGAATGGTAATAAAAGGTCTAAATTTTAGTGGCGCTACTGATTTCTCAAATGTTATACTTTTAATTTGGAAAACATTGTTATTCAAAACCTGAAATATATTATAAATTGGAAATGGAATCTTATAGGTGAACTCTATCTTTCAACCCCATCATAAGCCACAAAAACAAGCAAAACTGAATATAAAATTTACCATTACATTTAGGGGTAATTTCCATTGGGAGAAAAAGATGTAAGGTCAAATACAACGTGGTTTAAGAGATTACCCTCCCAGTATAGGGGCAGAAGAGATATTACACTTAAAAATTTAATAATGAAAGCCTAATCAAGGTGATAAATGCAGTTAAAAAAACATTTGTTGACATATTTAAGACAACATTAAGCATGCCGTCAATAAACACAAAACGATTTCTTTATCATAGGTATGAAATTACTTTGAAGAATAGCAAAGTAGAAATGAAGAAGCTGGATGCAGATTCTTTTAAAACTTTCTTTTTTTTTAAGTTTAAAGGTTTTGAGAAAACCTTTAGCTTTATAGGCATTAATGACGAAGGGGAGCTAAAATGTTTTCAAGGCACTTTTAAACAGAGACATTCTAGGTAAAAGGAAGAAAAAGATATCCCAATGTTTTCCTATTAAAAAAATATACAAGAGCTAAATTTTAGCTTTTTTTTTTTAAAGGCCAAAAGTTTTTGAAAAGGCTAAAGTACCTTGAGTATTCATTAGAGTTGTCTGAAAGAACAGAAAAGGTATTAAGGCTTTAGATTTTATGATAGTTAATCATGATATTACATATGATCTTATAACTAACTACTGTTCATATAATGAATACAAAGTGTCTAAGAGCATTATCTATTTTTATGTACTAAAATATTTAGACATATAAAGATATTTCTACAAGTTACTTGTAATTCATAATGTACTGAAGAAATTAATAATTTTGTAAAGTTAAGAGTCTCTGTAATATAAATATTTATGTTTTAGATTCATGCTTGAAGACTGGGATTTAATTATGATGAAGGGTACATAGTATTTAAGCTTATCATTATTGAAACATGTAAAACAAAATAGTCTATAGTGTATTTGAAGTTAACATCGTCTTGAACAGATCTCTTCTTCATTTCATAATCTCAACCGCCCACTGTATGATTATACTTTTTTAATAAGAACATTCGATCCAGACAGAAACCTAAAGGAAAGATTACAATATAACAAAATAACTAATGTAAATCGTTTAAGGTTTTTCCCAGAAGAATTGTCAGTATTTTCAACCTTCCCTGCTCATACCCATCAGTTTCTTCGTTATCCCCTCCTGTCATTCATCATTGGGGAACACGGCCGTGCCCACACTAAGGCTGAGTGAGCTCCTTCTCTCTACCCAGCAGCACGGCTTCTCCTTTCAGCTTTGCCAGCGCTGTATGACAGACAAGATTTTTCCCTGGTGCTCTAAGTAGAGTCTGATTTGGCAGGCATTTCCCGTTCCTAGTGCTCTTTAAGCTGGTACCTTAAGTCAGAGAAATGCTTTAACTTCCTCATTATTTACCTAGCAGAATATTTAATGCAGTGACATAGGTGTGCCTTGAAATTCTTGTTCAAAATTCTTCATCACTACCTACATCAGTACTTCGGGCAGGGGGGTGTAGGAGAAGGAGAAACTTTCCCCAAAGTTCTGTCAGCATATGTATTACAGGATGGATTCTACTATGTAAAAGTTTTAAACTGTAAAATGCAGTAAGCATTTACTTTCTAAAACCAACATTGCAAGGTTTGAAATTAAGGTTTTATGTGAGTTATCAGGGTGAACTGAGACATTGAGGTGAACTGAGACATTCAAACATATATTTGAATGTCTACCCTATTTACAGAAGAGATAAACGAGACAAGGCACAGTGAATGAAGTCTAGTGTACAACTGGAAAAACTCAGTGTCTCAGGAGCAGTAAATGAAGAAATAATAACTTATGTTAACGTGCTCTAACACTTTCAAAACCAAAGGCTTTTGGAATGCTAGAAAAAATAACATCAGGGTTTATGTCAGAGACCTCAGATCTTTCAAGGAATTCTCTGTGCACTTGCTTTTCATACGACCAAAGCTGTAATTGTATATAGAGGAAGGGGCTTATTGCCAGTGGGCTATAAAATCAACCAGAGCAGTTATACTTATAACTTAACACATTAATGCATTTGTCATACTTTAACTCAGTCCAAATTCTTTGTATCTTTGTATCTTCTTAACCTGCTGGCATTCTGGTACCTCACCAAATAGTTTGTTATATCTTTCTTGTTGACTAAAATGCTTTGGTTTGCATTCTTCTCCTTCTTTAAAACATGCAGTTCATACATTTGACTGTTTTACTACCATAGTCGATGCACTCTGGACCAATGCACTCACAGCAGGCGTTATGGAACCAGCGATATTTGGATGCTCCCATGGACTCACAGGATATTTTACACTGATGTATGGACATGCAGTCATCAAAATAAACTACAGTACACATGTGTTCTGAAAAATAAAAAATTAAGAGCTCAGAGCAAGAAAGAGGAAAAGCAGGAAATGCTTTAATATCTGGCTGATATCAATAGTTATTCTTAGTTCCCTTACTGCTGCTCTGCATAAGACAATGGATGAGGTGTAGGAAAACAGATCACATTTGTTAATTAAACTGAGAAGGAGGTCAGAGTCCCCCACTCCAGCTGAAGAAGGTAGAGGGGCTTCCTTAGATTCTAGGCTTTGATCTCAAAGTTAAAATTATTGGGCTTAACATTTGCTACGCTTCAAAGCTGTGGTTTTTAAATTGGGCATTTCTGATAAGATTTCCTTAGAGGAGAGAATTCTCCAGCTAAAAGAAGTTCAAAAAATACTGTTCTAGGGGCACCTGGGTGGCTCAATTGGTTGAGCATCCAACTCTTGACTTCAGCTCGTGAGATTGAGCTCCACAGTCTGGCTCTGTGCTGGACATGGATCCTGCTTAAGAATCTCTCTCTCTCTCAAAAAAAAAAAAAAAAAAAAAAAAAAAAAATCTCTCTCTCCTTCTTCCTCTGCCTCTCACTGTTCCTGCTCCCTCAGTCTAAAAGAAAGAAAGAAAGAAAGAAAGAAAGAAAGAAAGAAAGAAAGAAAGAAAGAAAGAAAGAAAGAAAGAGAAAGAAAAGAAAAGAAAATACTGTTCTAAAGTTATACTGGGAATTTACAATAAGATAAAGCAAACTTAATTTAAATGATGCAAAGTAGTTAGCAACACTTGGCACAGTTCAACATTAGCTATTAAAAAATACTCTTATTATCAGTAGCAATTTCTAGTCTTGCTTTTCAACACTTTTTTTTTTTTAAAGATTTTATTTATTTATTTGTCAGAGAGAGAGCACAAGCAGGCAGAGTGGCAGGCAGAGGCAGAGGGAGAAGCAGGCTTCCTGCCAAGCAAGGAGCCTGATGCGGGACTTGATCTGAGAACCCTGGGATCATGATCTGAGCCGAAGGCAGCCGCTTAACCAACTGAGCCGCCCAGACGTCCCCCAACACAACTATTTTTGATTGTTTCGATTTTTAGTTCTCCTGGTAGTTAATGCCATATGATGACCTTGCTAGGAGGATAAGGTACACAAAATAAATAAAAGACAATAAAAACCATTAATAGAGAGTATATGATTAAAGTCCGTTATTTTACAGAGCCATTTATAGAACTGTTCAATCACCAGGGGTCTGCATAGTGAGGAAGGGCTTAATGGAAAAAACTGCACTTGTATTAGGAAGAAGACTTAAAAGCAAAGTTACCAAGTAACAAAATAAGAAAAGTCACAAGGAGAGCAGTAAATTGCATGCACGTGGGGAATGGAGTGGAGGCAAGCCCACTGCAGTGAACGGGTAGCATCAGGAGACAGCAGAACCGCTACTGAGTATCAGGGCAAAGGGAAAACAGCGAGGCCAGTATAGCAAAAGAGGGATTGGGAGTGAGCAGGACAGGGGTGCTTTGAATCTCAGGTGATTAGTATTTACCAACTTTCTTTCATTTATTTATTCAACAAATATTTAACTGAACACCTACTCTGGAATAATAGCCATTAGGACTCTCAAAGAGTAATCAGAGAACCCAAGGAACTAGGTAGAAAATGGAAGACCTAGAAGTTAAAAACAGACAACAAATCGAAAAACAAATATGGGAAGAAGGTAGTTACAGGAATAGGAGGTAGTTTACTCTACCTGGGAGCAAGGGGTACCTAGAGAAGGTGTCAAAGAGGAAAAATTTTAACTCTGTCTTGAAAGATAATTGGTATTTCTAGGAAACCTGGCTGCCTGGTAATTATTTCATTAAATATTTGAACAAAATTTATGAATTATTATTTAATATCTATTACGTAGATTACATTTTAATGGGGAAATGGTAGCACAATATCCGAATAAGTCACATTCCATGTATTTCTGATATTTTCTAAAATCTAGAATTTGTCTTTTAATTTAACCAAAAACCAACAGGAATTCTTAATCTGAATATCATTAACAAATGCTGTTTTGCTTTTATTACTGATGTCTAAAGTTCACACTATTTCACATAGGCAGGATTGTAATAAGGGGCACAACAAAAAGCCAAATTAAAAAAGAATAGGGGTGCCTGGGTGGCTCAGTCAGTTAAGCGTCTGCCTTTGGCTCAGGTCATGATCCCAGGGTCCTGGGATCAAGCCCCACTTTGGGCTCCCTGCTCAGTGGGGAGTCTGCTTCTCTCTCTCCCTCTGCCCCTGCTCATGCTTTCTGTCTCACGTGCTCTCTCTCAAATAAGTAAATAAAATCTTTAAAAAAAAGTACAAATTATACTATTTATGTATAATTCATCTCATATTTTAAGAAATAACTGCAATTTTCATAATTGCCTTATTTTTCCACAGTAAAATTGTGCAGAGCCTGTTATTTGACTATATCAGAGACTTTATAAAAGTTACATGCCCTGTACATTCCAAAATTAAGGAATGACTTATCCTAATAAGTGTTCTTTAATATGCTTCTCAAAGTTATATGTTATTCTTCCTTTTAGTTCCCCTTCTGACCAAGACTAGTGGAGTTAGTTTATACCTGGAAATTAGGTGTCTGTAATACCAACTTGCTCATAAAGAAATTAATTAATTAATTAATTAATTAATTAATTAAAGTCTAACACAAATAAACATCAAAATTAGAACCAGGTTACCTATCTTCCAACACAATCTGTATCACTGAGACTATGAAGGCGTAGTGACAATATGCTTGACATGCCTCCTAATCTACTTAAGGACTAGGGTTATTAAGTCCATAATTCACTTAAGACCAGACAAACTCTAAGCCAAAAACTGCTCTAAAAGGTAATACAGGTTTCACAGACCACGCAGAAAGTGAGGGGGCAAGATAGGAAGTCAACTATAGGTAGTTACCTTTGTCACTGGAATAAGGTGCGTGAACATTATTGCTAGGAACAGACACATTTTGATGGTGTGGCTGGTTCACAGTTTCTAAAAATGAAACCAGATTCTCATGATGTGAGAGTTCTTCTGCAACAGGGAAGGAAACAATGTTCCAGTTCAACTGAGTGTCTCCTTCTGTGAGTGCCCTGAAGAGAGAAGGGATTGGCTCATGAAGCTCTTCCACGGTGCTTTTAGAGGTTGGAGGTGTGTCACTGTAGTTTCGAGGATTGCACATACCTGGGTGAGGAGGAACAAAGAAAATAAAAGTTAATTTTTCTCACTGATTGGAATATCGTGCAGTATTGTTAGTTAATGCCTTACAACCAAAGTTCTAACATATGAAAATTAACTTGCTTCTAACATATATAGATATTTTCCTAACTTTTTTTGGCTGAGGGGCCCTAGAAGTGATGACACCTCTGTAGCATGGAGCACATCAAGTGCCCACAGGTTGCTTTCTAAATACCTATCCTCTGCTAAGAGGAACCAGAGCTATCTGGAGAAAAGACTGATTCCAGGGCTGGGCCAGGGAAAGTACAAAATGACCTTGGGATACTGTCCATGCCCAAAAGTAAGGAAATGCTCAGTGAAAGATGGGATGTATCAAAAACACACAGGAAGCAACTGGAAGGGGCTCCCACTGACCAAATAGACAATTTTAATGTCAAAATAAATAATGATAATAATAGATTACCCCCTATAAATAAAATAGGAATTAATGAGTCCTTATGTTATCAATAAATGAATAAATAAATGAAGGAAAAGCTCCTCCTTTTAGTAGAGTGTCCAACAGATAAATGTAGAAAGAATGAAGGAAATAGAAAATCACCACCCGGCAACTATCCTAGAGGTGTTTGATTCCGATGGGAGTTGTCAATGGATGCCAAATCTGGTGGGTGGAGGTTAGATGAGGAACATATTCAAGTACTCTTGGAAAACTCTACAAAATACTAACCAATTACAAAAGGGTTAATCGTGACTGTAATGTAGAAAATCTGGCAGATGCCAATGTGATTAGGGAATCAAGGTTAACATGACCTGTGATGCAACAGGTTGATGTGTATCACTTCGGGCAATGCATAACTTCATTTCAGTGCTGTTGTTGCCAAGACTGACCTAAGTATGGTTATCAGTCAACATCAGGTGGATCAAGGTTTAGGGTCATCCTACATGATGTAAAGTCTGTACTCAATGAAATTGTCAAGGGAAAGACCACAGTACTGTTTCAAATTGAATGAGTCTAAACAGACATGACAACTAAATGCATCACATATTCTGGACGGGAGCCTAGATCAGAAAAGATACCACAAGAGATACTGCTGAGACAGTTGGTGAAATATGAATGAGGTTTGTGAATTGGGTGGCAGTGTT
Organism: Potos flavus; assembly: GCA_028534135.1. Classification (NCBI taxonomy): domain Eukaryota; kingdom Metazoa; phylum Chordata; class Mammalia; order Carnivora; family Procyonidae; genus Potos; species Potos flavus. The sequence goes on along the minus strand of CM052889.1, from coordinate 51,988,929 downwards.
GTAACAATGTTGGCTTCCTTATTTGGAGGGTGTATGCCAGTTATGTAAGAAGAGAATGTTCTCGTTGGAAAATACAGACTGGAACGTTTAGGAGTGATGGGCTACTATGTATAAAGCTTGATTTCTAAACGTGCAAAAAAGGATGAACGATCACGATTACGCATGTTTGGGAGGAGTGTGTGTGTGGAGAGAGAGGAAGGAATAATGAACAATGGAACGAATTCGATAAAATGTTAGTAACTGGGGAATCTGGGTGAGGGGATACAGGACTCTTCCCCCTTCTGGCAGATTTTCTCTACATTTGAAAATTATTTCAAAATGAATTATTTTTAAAAACAATCTTAGAGAGGGAAAATGCAGAAGAGAATTAGAGTAGTGATGATAGAAAACTCTTTCGAGGTGTTTTGCTATAAAAGGGAGAGCTGAGAAGCTGAGAATATGCTTAATCAGCCCCAATCTTTGGGCTATTCCAGCGGATGTGTCGAGCAGAAGGGAGCTACCCGGAATGCAGGTTCATGAGCTAAGTAAATGATCATTATTGTTTTAAGCCACTGTGTTTTGGGGTACATTGTTTAGTAGCAATAATAATGGGAAAAGAGCCATCTGGATTTCCTTTTGTGAATATAATACTTTTAAAAATTAAATTATACTTCATTTTGGTTTAGTATTTACTAGGCCTAATACGGAGTTTTTCTTTCTCCTCAGACTAAAATTTTGAAAAGTTAAGCCAAATTTATAAATTCTGACATTTTATAAATTTAGGCAGAAGGGAAAATCATCTCGTGTTTTCCACACTACACTTTATTAGTTTAAGGAATGTGGCAAGAACTGAGGATAAGGTTGTGCATACTCTTCATAAAATCTTTCGTTACGTATGAACTTTAACGATTTGGACTGTGAAACAGAATCATGGATTAAAGGGTCAAATCTAAGTCCTTTATTCATAAAACAGGAAATAGGCCCAGATAAATTAAATTATTTGTCCACTCTTACATAATCTAGGATTAGAGCCAAGCTTATGATTCAGTCTGATTGTATCCACTGCTCATTTTAATAACCACATTCTATAAATAATCATTAAGTGGCGTTGAAAAGTGAGTAATACTTAGAATACATGAATTATACAAATATACACAATATATTCTTCTGCTAGGCTTTATAATGAATGAAAATTAGTAATCTGAGACAAAAAAGCAAACAATGGAGTTCAACAGAAGAGCTAACTCAACATCTACTGAGACTTTAAAGAAACTTCACGGCTCATTACCAGAGATTAAATTACGTTAAAAAAAGTTTTGAGGGGGGTTGTTTTGTGCAGTTAACAAACTTAGGCCAAAGACATTTGTAATTTAAATCTGAACACTGCATTAAAATCAGTAAGCATGAAGTAAATCCTTGCTAGGTAATATTTTTCCATGGCATTGTTTTAAAGTTTTCAACTAGGATTACATTCATCACTAGAGACTCTTGTTAGGCAATGCGGATTTTGACCCTCTATCTCTTGCCTGAAGCACTCTTCAAATTCTGCATTCTTTCAAGCATGGTGAGTTACAAAATTGGATCTTCCAATGATATGTGGGATTTCTCCTGCTCAGAAAAAACAACCTGAAATTTCTGGAAATTCTTCAGTTGTCTGTATTCATTATGTACAGTGGATCAGCTTCTGGGTAGAGTGTTACTAACCACTCGGAGTTTAAAACAATTAGTAAAACTTCTCTGGGAAGCATCCATCATCCTTCTGAAGTTTATCATTGTTAGCTTTTCTTTAGTTGACTACGGAGGTTATTTTTGGAGCTCTCATTTCTTTCCAGGATCATTTTCTTGAGGCAGTTTGTTACTTTGTGGCATGCTGTCACTACACTGAAATTTAAAAACTAATTATACTAAAATTTTAAAGACACCGTCTCAACACATGACAGAGAGACCACAAATCAGGAAACCAACGGCAAGAACTGAAAAGACAAGCATTTCAAATCCTTTAAGTGCATAGAATTTTGTTTTTCTGATGTGTGCTTAATTCTTTCATATATCTGACCTGTTGTCATCATACATTTGAAAACTAAGGTTACATTAAAGTAGACTTTACTTGTTGAAACCACATTTTAGGGTAGAAATTAAGACTAAGGGGAAAAAAGGCATTACGTTCCTTAATGAATGTGCATGGTTAAACAGCAACAACAAAGAGTCCAGAAAAATGTACATTCAAAAGAAAAATTCCTTTCCACTCCTTCCACCCTCAACTCCACTCTCCAGACACAGCCACTTTAAAAGTCAGTTCTTAAGTTTCTCTGGTGGTTACCTCTATGAGAATTTAAATAAAAATGACTAATTTACCAAAAGCAGTAAAAACATCTTTAGATCTTATCTATTAATCTTCCTATATGAGGGATTAAGATTAAAGTTCATTTATACTAACCCTCTCCCCCGTATTTCTAATAATTGTATTATTCTAATAACATGATTTTTTTTCTCATTTTTTCCTCTTATTGTTTCCTTTGTGATCTTAAATATACTTAAACTTCTGATATTTATTTCGGATCTCTTAATTCCCTCATTTGCAGATAAGGATGCAAGTGCCTTTCCCACTTTACCCACCCAACTTCTAACTTACGTCGACAAACTTAATAACTATGTTCTGTTGCCTAAATACAATGAAAACTTCTTGTCTTACTAGTTGATTCTAAAAGTTGAAAACCAGTAAACAGCCCTTTATCTTAACATGACCCCATGAATATTGTTCACTGAAAAACAGAAAGTATGATAGGATTTCCTTGCCCAAAGCCGTATTAGCAGAGGAAAATATTTCTAATTTTAAGATAAAATGAACTTTTCCATGAACCCCATAAAATATTGAAAATCACCTATTTCACACAGCATTACCTATTTGGTCTTCTTGCCAAAAAATATAAAACCTGAATCCAATCAAACTTTAACAACTAGCTTCGAATTACTGGAAATACAGAAAGACAGGAACAAATTAAACGACAAGTCAAATCCTGAATGTGGGATATTCTACAGGCAAACTGTTTCTTCAGTATGTCAAATGGCAAGAGAAAAAAAAAAAACCCACACAATCAGATACCATGCAAGGATCTTGTTTGGATCAATTTGAACATATCAACTATACAAATACATTTTTGAGACAAATTGAGAAACTTGATTATGAAGTGGAATGTTAGATTATACCAAGAAATTATTATTAATTTTGTAGGTTTCCTAATGGCATTATTATTAAAAAAGTAAATGTCTTTATTTCCTTTTAGAGATTGAAACTGAAGGATGCAGGGGTAAACATTATTTACTTTCTATAATTTGCTTTTAAATATTTCTAAAGCCAAGTCAGAAAAAAGTGGGGGAAAGGATAGATGAAACAAATGCAGCATATTTTTTAGAATTTTTTTTTTTAAAGATTGTGTTTATTTGAGAGAGACAGGGAGAGTAAGAGAGAGAGAGAACATGAGCAGGGGGAGAGGCAGTGGGAGAAGCAGACTCCCTGTTGAGCAGGGAGCCCAATGTGGGGTTCGATCCCAGGACTCCAGGATCAGGACCTGAGCAGAAAGCAGACACCCAACCGACTGAGCCACCCAGGTGCCCCTATTTTTTATAACTATTGAATCCAGTGATGGGTATATAAGAATTCATCATGCTATTCTCTCTGCTTCTCTGTATATATGAATACTTTCATAATAGCAAACCAACTGCCATATTTAATTCCTAGGACTAATATTTTCTTGTTGAACTTTTGTATTTTCTTGCTATTTCTATGCTTTGAATTTTCTTTTTTTTTTTCTTTTTTTTTTTATGCTTTGAATTTTCTTGGAGAGTGTGTGTGTGTGTGTGTGTACCACAAATAATAAGCTTACAATAAATCTTGAAAAATTATTCTGCTTCTCAATTGTATGCTTCATACCCTATGGAACTCATTTTCTTCTTAGAGAGATACTTCTCAGGGCCCTCACGTACTGCTTCAGGCAGGCTAGTTGTCTCTTATTTATGTTTTTAATTTTTTGTATTTCATATGTTTCTATATTTCATGACATCTTATAAAAAGCGTTCTGGCTAGGGAGAGACTGCTTCCTGGGCTGGTTAATTCTAGGAGTCAGCAAAGGGCTCGGCCAGGAGTAGGCCTTGGATATGCAAACTGACCAGTCCTGAGCCACACCTCCTCCACCAGCTCAAGCAACCCAGGAGGCATGTGCTTAACCACTCCAGGCCCAGACTAAGCAACTGCAGACCACCTGCAGAGCCTGGAGCCCCTGGGAATGACTCAAATTAGCCAGACCGAAACTGCTTGCTCTGTCATGCCTTGACTTTCCTGTGGAAACCCCACTGAAGATTCTGGCCCAGTTTTCCTCTTGCTCCTGTCTTTTTGCCACTTGACCAAAACCTGGTGCTTTTTCTGTGATCCTGCGTGGCATGCAGTTACCCCCTCTCTGAGACCTGTGATTTATAATGAACTTTGTTCCTTTAGACTTTCCTGTGCCTCCTCTGAGGCCACACCTGACTGACCTCAGAACAGTCTTCAATGTAGTTATCATCTTATAACTGTCCTTAAATCAACTCCTGGTTAAAGAGATTTCATTCAACCATGTTCTTCTCTTTCTTGGTCTTCTGCCTTATTTCGTTTGATATTTTACCAAATCTCATGTGTGAGAAGTAACTAAGTTCTTGCTGTCTAAAAATATTTTTAATTTTACTTTCATAGTCTTGATCAATAATTTGTCAGTTCAAAGTAATTTTCCAACTGTGCACTTGAGGTATTGGTCCAGTGACAGTGATGAGAAGTCTGATGGCAGTGTGATTCCTCTTTTTTTTTTTTAAACTCAGGTTTCTTAGTCACTATTTATTTTAATTTTACTTTTTTTAAGTAGGCTCCATACCCATTGTGGGGCTTGAACTCATGACCCTGAGATCAAGAGTCACATGCTCTACAGACTGAGCCAGTCAGGTGCCCCAAAAGTGTGATTCTTATTTCTTGTACATAAACTCTATTGTTATTTCTGAGATCTTTCAGAATATTATTTGACTTGGCAGTAGTAAGACTGTAAGAGGCTGTGTCTAGATGTAGGTCTTTTCTATTAATCTTGCTCAGCATTCTGTAGATTCTTCCAGCCTAAGGATGCATGTTTTTTTCTCAGCTTTGGAAAGTTTTCTTCTATTATTTATTTGACAAGTTCTTCCCTCCTATTTCTTATTCTTTCCTGGAGTATCTATTTTTTTATGTCATATTTTCCTTTTTTTTTTTTTAATATTTTATTTATTTATTTGAGAGAGTAAGTGAAAGAGAGAACACAAGCAGGGGGAGCAGCAGAGACAGAGGGAGAAGCAGGCTCCCCACTGAGCAGGGAGCCTGATGTGGGGTTCAATCCCAGGACCCCAGGATCACAACCTGAGCCGAAGGCAGACGCTTAACCGGCTGAGCCACCCTGGCGCCCCTCCTGTCATTTTCTATCTGTCTGTTTACTCTATATTTCTATGACATTCCAATATTATTCTCAACCTCTCTTAAGAGGGGGGAGGGTCAGAGGGAGAAGCAGACTCCCTGCTGAGCAGGAAGCCCGATGTGGGACTTGATCCTGGAACTCCAGGATCATGACCGGAGTGGAAGGCAGTTGCCTAACCAACTGAGCCACCCAGGCACCCTTTAATCAATTTTTAAATTTGCAAATGCTTTCTTGTTCTGTTTTTGATAATACAGATACAATTTCTCAAATTCTTCTAAAATATAACCATTACTTTTCTTAAAGATTTATTTCCTAAAGATTTCCTCCATGGTGAGTTGGTCTGCTGTTTTACCTTTTCTTTCCTACAAGGTACTTGTTCTACCTTGCTCGTGTATCTGGTATTAGGCTGGAGACATCTACCTCTCCTGCAATGCCTAAATGAGGAGCTCTCTCTCTCTCTTTTTTTTTTTGGAGGAGGTATTGACTCTGGAGTGCCAACAACACACCAGTGCTTCTAGTCCTTTCAGGTTAATTCCTTCAATTTCTCTAGAGAGGATCTCTCCAATTTTTTTTTTTTTTTTTTAATCTAGGTTATTTGGAATTTCAGAATGAGAGAGGGAGCAGGGTATCATACCATACAGCTGTTCTTTAGACAGGAAATTACCACTTGTCCAGTTTTGGTGTAGAATCAGAGAAGAATATACACAATTATCTGGAAAAGCTATTAAACTACTCTTTTCTTTTCCAATTACATAGTTGTGTGAGGTTGGATTTTCTTTATATATTTCAACCAGAGCAAGAGATGACTAAAGATTGAATTTTTCAGAGTATAAAGGGGTTCTGAGATTAAAAAAAAAAGTTTGGGAACAGCCGTGTTAGAAGAACAGATGGAAAGAGACTGTGGCCATTGTAGCTAGATCTCTAAGGCAGAATGTGCCCTACAGTTATCCAGATAGGGCAGTGGGATTCAGAGCATATGACCAAATAGACCCCATTTTGAGCGGGATACGAGAATGAATGGAAGTTTTCGTATCTTAGTTTCCTCAGCATGAATATAGGGAGTAAATGAGAATCCTCTGCGGGTACATATAGTTTTAAAAAGAATAAAAAAAAAAAAAAAAAAAAGAATCAATACTTAGTTAATACTACAGTTATCTTTTCCTGAAAACAAACTCCTATTGTTTTCAAATTACAGATTATAAAAAAAAAAGGAAACAACTTGTCTGATGATATGCAGAAGATACAGTGATGCAAAAAAGGACACTGGTGAGATAAATAATGACTGAAACAGGGACATGCCATAGTCTAGAGCAGCTTTCCTTAATCTTTTAAAACCCATGCCCTGTTTTCATAAACATAAAAATCCCACCACCATCTGTCCTCTCATGAGTTGTCATAGCAATACAATGCCTCACAAGGCAGACTCTATGCACAACGCCAAATATAGTAGTGCAGAGGCAGCTTTAGGACGGGCTTTAACAATAGAGTCTAAGTATGCAGTTCTCAGATGGATGGTCTGGCTAAATCCAAGAGAAAATTCAGAGTTCACAGAATACAGCTTTGTGCCCAAGCCCAATTATCTTTATAGAGATCATAAAAAATTAGTAGTGTAAATAACTTTATTAAATCCAACATTGTTTACTAACTTAAAAGTGATAATTATAATGGCTACAAACAAAAGCTACTGTGTTATACGACTTTAGAATGACACCACCTTTGCCTTCGTCTTCACAAGAAGCTGACAAACATATAATGTGTAACATACAGGAAGCCATATAATGTAATAGGTCACAGAGCATGGACTTGAAAGCCACACACTGCTACACTGACATTTTAAAGAATTAAAAAGTGCTTCACTAGACAAAATTCTTTAGGAAGTCATCTAGTATATATGGAATGCCTGGCCTAAGAATCCAGACATCTTGAACTGAAGAAGCACCAAGTTACAAAGGTCTATAATTAATTCATTCAATAGCAGAATCTCATCTGATCTCCCCAAATTTTACAGTACCAACAAAACTACTGTCCGTTGTATAATGCATTGATTAACATTTAAACTTAATTTTTTTGTTTTGACAATGGTAAATCTTTATTAAAAGATATTAAAGACATATAGACATTAAATAGAAAGCAATACCATGCTTATGGGTAGGAGGATTCAATATTAAAACTATATCAACCCTCCAAAAATGTATCTGTAAATTTAGTGTACTTCCAACAAAAATCCTAATAAGGTTTCTTTTTAAGTCTCTTTATTTTGACAATTAGATACATGGAAAAAATTTCTGTTATATAGGATTATATTATGCATGCTATTTTCCTCTAAACCTTTTTTCCTCTATAACCTATTTTTTAAAAAGATTTTATTTATTCGAGAACAAGGGACAGAAAGCGCGGGCTAGAGATCGTCGGCAGGGGAGTGGCAGAGGTAGAGGGAAAAGCAGGCTCCCTGCTGAGCAGGGAACCCAACACGGAGCTTTATCTCAGGACCCTGAGATCATGACCTGAGCCAAAGGCAGATGCTTAACTGACTGAGCTGCCAGTTGCCCCATAACCTATTGTTTTTTTTTTTAAGATTTATTTATTTATTTGAGAGAGAGAGAGAGAATGTGAGCCGGGCAGGGAGGAGGAACTGAGGGAGAGGGAGAGAATCTCAAGCAGACGCTCCAATGAGCACAGAACCTGAAGCAGCACTCGATTCCAAGACCCTGAGATCAGGATCTGAGCTGAAATCAAGAGTCGGATGCTTAACCAACTTAGCCATCCAGGTACCCCTCTCTACGGCCTATTTTTTAACAGACTTGGTACATTTGTTATAACTAAGGAACCAATATTGATACATTATTATTAAATACTATCCATTTCTAAATAATCTACTTAACTCAGATTTCTATAGTATTTACCTAATATTCTTTTCCCATTCCAAGATCCCATTTAGGATGCCACACTGAATTTAGCCATCATATCTCTTTAGGCTTCGCATGGCTGTGGCAGTTTTTCGGTTTTCCTAGTTTTTGATGACTTTGACAGTTTCGAGTAATACTAGTCAGGTATTTCGCAGGATGCACTGCTTTTAGAATTTGTCTGATGTTTTTCTCACAATAAGATTCAGGTTATAGGTTATCGGGAGGAAGATCATAGAGATAAAGTGCTATTTTCATCAAATCGGATCAAAGGTATACACTACCAACAAGATTTATGACTGCTTATATTGACCTTGATCACCTGGCTGAAATAGTGTATGTCAGATTTCTCCACTGCAAAGTCACTCTTTCCCCACCCTCCCATACTGTACCATTCAGAGGGAAGTCACTATAAGTAGCCCACACCCTCGAAGGGTGCAGTTATGCTCCCCCTCCTTGAGGGCACAGCATCTACATCGTTATTTTGAATTCTGCCTTAGTGATCTGTCTCTTCTCTTCCACTAGTTAATTTATTTAATCAATTATTTATATCAGTATAGATTCATGAATATCTATTTTATACTCTTAGTTATAATCCATTACTACTTTATTCTGTTGCTTATTTTTTCCAGCTTTAGCCACCAGGAGCTCTTTCAGTTGGCTCCTGTGTCAAGCTGACACACACAGAGCAATATGGGTATTTTTTTTTTTAGCACTTCCTTACCTTTTGGCACTTTAACATGTTCCAGGCTTATCTTCTATATCTCCTGCCTCAGTGTTAGAACCAGCTGTTTTTCCAATAAGCCTGGCTCCTCTTATTGGAGAATGATGTGAGAAACCAAGATCTGAGTGCAAAGTGTACTCATAGTACTGGGGCAGTATCTCCTTTTTAAATGTCTTTTTAAAAGCAGAAGATATATAGGACATACACTACAAACAAACTCAAAGTTCTTTCTTGGATAAAGAAGGTGAACTATGCTCATGAGTGATTTAAAAAATCCTTTCAATCAAAGCAGGCGCCTTGCTTTTGACTGAGGCTCACATACAAATATAAAAGCAAATAACTTCATAATGCAATTCTCAAAACTGTTTTTTTAAAAAGATTTTATTTATTTGACAGAGAGAGAGAGTACATGCATGCAAGCAGGGGGAGCTGCAGAAGGAGAGGGAGAAGTGGACTCTCCACTGAATAGGGAGGTTGGTGTGGGGCTCGATCCCAGAACCATGGGATCACAACCTGAGCCACCCAGGTGCCCCCAAAACTGTTTTTATGACAACTTAAGGGACTTGTAAATAATAAGCAATTTACTTTAGAAATGTGGGGTCAATTATCATTTCTAAGAATAATTCCAATGGGTATCACAAAAGAGAATCTTTTTTAAAAAGGTTAATTTGGAATAAAGGTAGAGCTATTCAACTTCTCAAAGAAATACATGAGTTAAGTTATTACTATTCCATTTTGGCAAAAAAAAAAAAATCACCTCAATTAAAAAACAATTGCCTAACATAGCTTATTTTGGAAAAAACAAAAACAACAACAACAAAAAAAACCAAAACAGTTTTGGGAATTGCAAATTGTTTTGATAATTGAAATTGTTCCTGAATGGGATGCCTGGGTGGCTCAGATGGTTAAGTGTCTGCCTTCGGCTCAGGTCATGATCTTCAGGTCCTGGGATCGAGCACCACTTTGGGCTCCCAGCTCAGTGGGGAGTCTGCTTATATCTCTCCCTCTGCCTCTCCCCCTGCTTGTGCTCTGTCTTTCTCTCAAATGAATAAATAAAATCTTAAAAAAAAAAAAAACTATCCCTAAATATTATGCTATGACTCATATTTGATATATGTAACAGATTACGGTAGGCTGAAACTAAAGGATATTTAAAGACTGTCCTTGGGGCGCCCGGGTGGCTCAGTGGGTTAAAGCCTCTGCCTTCGGCTCAGGTCATGATCTCAGGGTCCCACATTGGGCTCTCTGCTCAGCAGGGAGCCTGCTTCCCCCTCTCTCTCTGCCTGCCTCTCTGCCTAATTTGATCTCGCTCTCTGTCAAATAAATAAAATCTTTAAAAATAAATAAATAAATAAAGACTGTCCTTGAAGAAAATTCACTCTAAAGAAGAAACTACTATAACTAATAGAAAACCCTGTGTCCAGGGTCATTTTGAGATTAACTTCTGGGCTATTTGTCCCAGTGGATAAATTAAATTCAGTTTTGTTACTCCTAAATCAACCAGCTTTAAAAATGAATTCTCAATAGGCATATATGACTCTAAACTTGGGTGTCCTTAAGTACTTGTTGGGTAACAATTATAAACATCTGAGCCAATCAAACATCTTTAGCAAAATAAAACCAAATAAAAGCTTATGTCTCTTGACATATCAATTTTGGCATATGTAGTAAATCAATGCAACACTTACAAAAATTGGATTTGTGGAGACCATAATTTATCTCAATAATATGCACAGTTTTCTTAAATATTATTAGTATTTTAAAAGGAAAAAATGGAAAATCATATTTGTCAATAAGGATTTAAAAATAAGTATTTACTACAGGCTACAAAATTAATATATAGAAATCTATTGCATTTCTATACACTAATAATGATATCACAGAAAGAGAAATTAAGAAAACAATTCCATTTACATTTGCATTTCCAATTTACAATTGCATCAAAAATAATAAAATACCAAGGAATTAACTTAACCAAGGAGGTTAAAAACCTATACTCTGAAAACTATAAAACACTGATGAAAGAAACTGAAAATGACAAATACAAATGGAAAGACAAACCATGGATTGGCAGAATTAATATTGTTAAAATGTCCATACTACCCAAAGCAAAAACAGATTTAGTGCAATCCCTATCAAAATACTAATAGTATTTTTCACAAAACTAGAACAAATAATCTTAAAATTTGCATGGAAACACAAAAGACCGTAAAGAGCCAAAACAATCTTGAGAAGAAGAACAAAGCTGAAGGTATCACAACCCCAGATTTCAAGACATACTACAAAGCTGTAGTAATCAAAACAATATGATACTGGCATAAAAACAGACACATAGATCAAAAGAACAGAGAGCCCAGAAATAAATCCACACCTATATGGTTAGCTAATCTACAAACACTGAAGGCAAGAATATAAATGGAGGGGTACCTGGGTGGCTCAGTTGGTTTAAGCATCCAACTGTTGATTTAGTCTCAGGTCACGACCTCAGGGTTGCGAGATTGAGCCCTGCATGGGGCTCTGCATTGGGCGTGGAGCTTGCTTAAGATTCTCTCTCTGCCTCTGTCCCTCCTTCCCCCCATGAAAGAATATAAATGGAAAAAAAGACAGTTTCTTCAAAAAATAGTGCTGGGAAGGCAGCTACATGTAAAAGAATGAAACTGGATAGCTTTCTTACACCATACATAAAAATAAACTCAAAATGGATGAAAGACCTAAATGTGAAACCTGAAACCAGAAAGCTCCTAGAAGAAAAAACAGGCAATAACCTCGTGGACATTGCCCTTAGCAACATTTTTCTAGATATGTCTCCTGAGGCAAGGGAAACAAAAGCAAAAACACACTGGTAAGACTACACCAAAATAAAAAGATTTGCACAACAAACGAAACCACCAAAGAAACAAAAAGGCAACTTAGCGAATGGGAGAAGATATATTTACAAATAAAATGTCTGAAAAGGGGTTAATATCTAAAATATATAAAGAACTTGTACAACTCAACACTAAATAGTAATTATAATAGTAATCCAATTAAAAATGCGCAAAGGACTCTAAGAGACATTTTTCCAAAGAAGATATCCAGATGGCCAATAGACACATGAAAAGACGCTCAACATGACCAGTCATCAGGGAAATGCAAATCAAAACCACATTGAGATATCACTTCTTACCAGTTAGAATGGCTAGTATCAAAAAGACAAATAACAAGTGTTGGAAAGGATGTGGAGAAAAGGGAACGCTCATGCACTCTTGCTGGGAATATAAATTGATGCAGCCACTGTGGGAAACAATATGGAGGTTACTAAAAAAATAAAAAATGGAAATACCATATGATCCAGTAATTCTATTTACTGGACCAAAGAAAACAAAAACACTAATTAAAAAAGATATATGCACCCCTATGTTTATTACAGCATTATTTACAATAGCCAAGATACAGAAGCAACCCAAGTGTCTACTGACAGATGAATGGATGAAGAAGAGTAGTGTTATACACACATTATCTAATGGAATATTATACTCCGTCATAAAAAAGAATTTGCAACAAAACAGATGGACCTAGAGGTTATTATGCAAAATAAAAGAAGTCAGAGAAAAACAAACACCGTATGATTTCACTTATATGTGGAATCTAAAAAACACAGAAACAAAAAAGCAACAACAGACTCATAAATACAGAGGACAAACTGAAGGTTACCAGAGGGGAAGTGGTGGGGGTACGGTCAAAATGAGTGAAGGGGAATGGGAGGTACAGGCCTCCAGTTACGGAGTGAATAAGTCACAAGGATGAAAGGCACAGCATAGGGAATATAGTCAATGGTATTGAAATAGCACTTTATAGTGACAGGTGGTAGCTACACTTGTAGTGAGCACAGCATGATGTACAGAGCTGTCAAATCACTACACTGTCTACCTGAAACTAATGTAATGCTCTATCAACTATACCTCAATAAATGTAAATAAATAAAAATTAAAATAAAAAAATTATGTTATGTTTGGTTAGGGTCCCAAAGTCATTTATTTTCAACCAAGGTGCTTTCCGCTGTACTCTAATTTTATTCATGTTTTCCTGAACTAGGAATGTAATTTGATTGTATCTAAAAATAACTAAGAAAACAAATATTTACCACACTAGGATCTGGGTGAACTCTTAGCACATATTTGTTCTTTAGTATTAGAAAGTAACAAGTGTTGATGTGAAGCAAGACAGAAATCCGTTCTGTGTGGTAGCCAATGAATACACCTAGATTTACGACAGTACGCCTAACTCCTCCCTGTCCTCTATAGAAGAGTGTTCCTCTCCTTTGTTTTCTGGACTTGCCTATGGTTTTGCTGTAGCTTTCATATCCCAAATAGCAATTCTCTGCTATTCCTAAATAAATCCATTTGCTTGTAAAAGCACTGACAATTTTTACAGTTAATCATAAATAGATTCTATTATATTATAAATCATTTCATAATTTTCTAAAATGCATTTTATTTTTATTTTATTTATTTATTTTTAAAGATTTTATTTATTTATTTGACACAGAGAGAAAGATCACAAGCAGGCAGAGAGACAGGGGGAAGCAGGCTCCCCGCTGAGCAGAGAGCCTGATGCGGGGCTCGATCCCAGGACCCTGAGATCATGACCTGAGCTGAAGGCAGAGGCTTTAACCCACTGAGCCACCCAGGCGTCCCTAAAATGCATTTTAAACCACTATGTGATACTGTATGATTCCATTTATGTGAAATTATACAACAAACAAAAACTAATCTAAGTGGATAAAGTCAGAACAATAGCCATAAAACAGGAATTAAGGGTCAGGAACTAGAAAGCAGACAAGTAAATAAGAACAGAAGTCGAAGCAGGAAGACATCTTAGTTCAGGTTAGATTTTGTTTAGGTGGGCCAAGTTGTTATTCTGGCCTGTGGCTCCTTTTCAGTTGTTAGGCTCACTTGTTTTCATTGCACATTATTCTAAAGTGCAGGCTAATGCCCAAAATACAAAATAGAGCATTTCATTTACACAAAAACTTAGTATTATCAATGGTCTGTTTCTGCACTTTAGGGCAGAAAATCTCAAGGGGGAAAAAAGGGCAGTCTAATTTTTTTTTTTAAGATTTTATTTATTTATTTGACAGAGAGAGAGATCACAAGTAGACAGAGAGGCAGGCAGAGAGAGAGAGGGGGAAGCAGGCTCCCTGCTGAGCAGAGAGCCCGATGCGGGGCTCGATCCCAGGACCCTGAGATCATGACCTGAGCCGAAGCCAGAGGCTTAACCCACTGAGCCACCCAGGTGCCCCAAGGCAGTCTAATTTTTAATAACTTTTTGGAGAAAGAGTTTTCAAGAGCTAAGCCTAGTTGCAAAGTCTTTTATAAAGAGCACATGCAAACCTAAAGGGAAGAAAAGAATCCTCTTATTAACTCTAGTATGTATGTATGTATGTATGCTTGAAATTAATATACTGTGGCCAGAAGAGCAATGGATGAATGCCTTAGCCTTTCTAGATATTAAAACACTTATAAGGCTTCTATAAATAAAAAAGCGTGGTTTTGATGCATGAACAGACATGGAGACCAATGGCATAGCATGGAAAACTCAGAAATAAAGCAAAGTACATATGATACTTTTGAGATGATTGGCATCTCAAATCAGTGGAAGAAAGACTTTTAAATAAATAGCTTTATGACTTTATAAGTAATATTTAAATGAATAGTGGTAATTGTGTCAAAGAGAAACACTGGATCCATAGTTCATACATAAATCAGGATGAAATCCAGGGGCGCCTGGGTGGCTCAGTGGGTTAAAGCCTCTGCCTTCAGCTCAGGTCATGATCTCAGGGTCCTGAGATCGAGCCCCGCATCGGGCTCTCTGCTCGGCAGTGAGCCTGCTTCCCCCTCTCTCTCTGCCTGCCTCTCTGCCTACTTGTGATCTTTCTCTCTGTCAAATAAATAAATAAAATCTTAAAAAAAAAAAATCAGGATGAAATCCAAATGTATTAGAGAGTTATATGTAGATAAATAAACAAACAAATAAAACCATACAAGTACTACCTGGGAGTAGGGGGAAAACCTGACTATGACTCAAAATCTAGAAACGATGAAAGGAAACACTGATAAAGTTGACTATATAAAATAAAACTTTTCAGGATAAAAAATAGCAAAGAAAGGGTGCCTGGGTGGCTCAGTCCATTGAGCATTTATCTTCAGCTCAGGTCATAGTCTTGGGGTCCTGGGATCAAGCCCTATGTCGAGTTCCCTGCTCAGAGGGGAGTCTGCTTCTCCCTCACCCTGCTCGTGCTCTCTCTCTCTCTGCCCTTCCCAAATAAATAAATAAAATCTTAAAAACAAAAAAAAAGGTTAAAATACAAATGAGCAACTGGGAAACAAAATTATAATTTATAACATAAATGTTGGCGTTATATGCCTGACATATTTTTAAACTTCCAAATAATAAATAAAAATACTAATAATCCTGTAGAAAAATGGGCAAAGATATGAACAATTCACAAAAATGTAAGTATAAATAGTCCTTAAGCATATGAACAGATGCTGAACCTCACTGGTAATAAGAGAAATGAAAATTTAAAACTATACCATTTCCCTATCAAATTAACAAAAATCCAAAACTTTGGTAAATAATAGCAACAAAAGTTTGGCAACATAATTTTTTGGAAGTGTTGTGGGGGAACAGGGCCTTGGTGAGAATGCAAATATTATGACTCTTTTGGAGGAGAACTGGATAATATCTAGCAATATTACATAGAATTGACTATTCAAGATTATTCATTATACTCTTATTTGTAATGGTAAAAGATTGGAAATAACCCAAATGTCCATCTATCAACAAATGAAAACATAAAGTGGTTTTAGCCAACAGTGGGCTTCTATGTAGGTACCACAAAAAAAAAATTTAATATGGAAGAAGTTCCAGGACATTCAATTAAATGAAAATACAAAAACAAGAAAGAAAAAGTTTGAAGCATAATGTTTTCTGTAACAAATGAATGTTTTTTTTTAACAAATATAAATGCCTATGAAAGTTTTAAACAATGACTATAGGTAGGATGAAACCATTCGTGCCAGTTTCCTTGAGCCAATTCAGGTCAATTCAGGTTCAGGTTTATCCTACTGTCCTGGTTTAACTCTCAAAAATGTCTTAGTTTGGACAATAAGTTATGTGGTCACCTTATCTATAGAAGGAACAGAGTGGAAGTGACAGAGATGACTGCTTTACCCTTGTTACATACATTTGTCTTTCTAATTATGTAAATATTTTAATAATCAAAATACAAAAATAAATCACAAGGGAAATAAACAATCCCTAAAAATTGAAAACTACCATAAATGAACCTAACTTTATATCAAGTTGGTCACATAACCACTCACAGAAAATACTCCAACTGATTTCGGAAGACAGTATTTGGGCTTTACATCTTCAATACATATTCAAGGACAAAGGACTATCTTAACTGCCACTTAATAGTCTCACTGATGTATTATAAATAAAGCATATAAGTAATTATATTAATGTTGTTAGAAAATGAAAATTTCAGTATGAAAGAGTTACAGATGTAAAATCGAAAGGAATAAAGACCTGTCATCTTAAATTTGAATTGGCAATATTACTACAAACTCAAAAAGATTTTTCCCTTGTAACTATTTATTAGCTCTGCCCACTAAAAAGGGTTAGAAGAAAGCTAGTAGTAGCAACAAGTAGTCCTAATGGCAAGACTGTGGTCTCTACCTACCATTTTCTACTATTGGGAACCAAAGTCCCCTGGGGAAATGGCTAATTACATATGTAAGATATGTAAGATGAGTCTTGGACAGCCTCTAAAGCTAACAAAGAACAGAAGGCAAGTCAAAAGGACTCAATCACCAAGTTGAAGAAGTTCTAACTAACCAAAGATGAGACAATCTGAGCAAAAAGAGTAATGACAGTAAGTGATTAAAACACTAAACATATGTAAAAAACCATGAGTTTACAATGATACTTAAAATACCACCCATCCTCACCCACACCCAACCTACCAAAAAGCAAAGCAAAAATGTATTGAACACTACTGGAATTTGCTAGGGCATAAAGTCAATACTCTGAAAATAAACAAAGAGAATTAAGTATTTATCTTACTTTTTGTTTATATATCGTTTATTTCGGGGTAGCCAAAGGGCTCTAGTAGATTTAAGAAAGTTCTTCTATACAGAATAATTCCAGCTAATAAATGCAGAAGGAAAGATAATAGTAGATAATTATTTAATGAAATTGATAATGGCAAAGGTCATCAATGAAGGGTGAAACTAACAGGTGAAAGACTGATGGAGAACTTAGCACAAAAGGATCAGACTTCCACCATTTGAACCCACCAATCGACTTTAACACCACTAAAAGGAGGACAACCAGACATTGTATAATTTACTACTGTACCCTACCTCCCCAAAACTGAATCTAATCAATTTTTAGATCTAATCTCCAATCTATAGGAAATAGAAAGGACAAAATAACAAGTTAAATATGGGAAGCAATCAGCCAAATCTAGAAAGTGATATATTTTCCATCATAATTCACTAGTTTCTTCAACAAGTCTATAGAATTTTAAAAGGTGGTGAGGGAAGGAAGAATTGTTTTAGAATAAAAGAAACATAAGAAACCTAACAGTCTAAATATAATAAGTGGACTGTGAGACCTTGATTTGATTAAAACTATAAACAACATTTAGTTGATTAGGGCAATCTGCCTATGGACTAGATATTAAATGTTAAGGAAGTATTGCTAAATATTTTAGGTGTGGTGATGACATTGTATTGTGTAAGAAAATTTGCTCTCTCTCTCTCTCTCTTTTTTTTTTTTTAGATGTATAACTAAGAGAATTTAGAGATGTACTGAAATTACTTTATAATACCCCAACAAAAGAAAGCGGCAGAGGGGTCATGGAGATTCACAGACAGATGAATGAATGGATGAAAGAAGTATGGCTGCTGAAGCTGGGGAGTAGGTACACAGAAGCTCATTGTACTCTCTGTGTATACATTCAGAAAAGTAAAAACAAAACAAACACTAAAACAAAACCAAAAAAGCTGTAGATAGGGGTACAGGATCCAAAAACTACAGGATTTGAGTAATATGTTGAACAGCCAAGTATAAAAATGAGCTACCTTAAGAGAAAATCAGAAAAGAGAAACGAATTCTCTTATGCAAGGTTGCTGGAGGAGAGCCTGCTAGACAAGTATGTGCTAAAAGTCCACGGAATGAGACGGGAAGGGAAGGCTCATTTGGGTCCTCTCAGAGACCTGTGCCCCACCCATGAAAAGTATGTGAAAAGTATGGGGAGTGTTTCAATTTAGAAGGGAGGAGCAGCCACAGATTTATAGAGGACATTATAAGAACCTAGTGTGGAAGAGAACTGCTTATAAGAAAAAGAATACTGTTCTACGAAAACAACTGGAAGGCGGAAATTTCATCCTAGAGAGCAGAAAGATTAACTTAATTTTAAATGAGAGGTAAAGTTACATTATGAACTCACTCAAAGTTTAAAACTAGTGATTAAATCCTTACAGGTAAATAATATATATACGTACGTATTTTTAAATGGAAACTAGCTTAGAAGCACACCAGTTGCTTCTAGAATTGTAGAGATATGACCATATACATGTGGTTCTTTCTCGGCAGAACTATAGAACTCTTTTCCTAGAAGAAGGGGCTCAGTGGGGGCACCTGGTAGGCTTAGTTTGTGGAGCACGTGACTCTTGATCTCCAGGTTGTGAGTTCAAGCCCCACGTTGGGTGTGAAGATCACTTAAAAAAATAAATCTTTAAAAAAAAAAGCTGTTGGGGTCCCTGGATGGCTGAGTCATTAAGCATCTGCCTTTGGCTCAGGTGATGATCCTGGGGTCCTGGGATCAAGCCCCTGCATTGGGCTCCCTGCTCACCGGGGAGCCTGTTTCTCCCTCTCCCTCTGCGTGCTGCTTCCCCTGCTTGTGTTCTCTCTCTCTCTCTCTCTCTGTCAAATAAATAAATAAATAAATAAATAAAATTAAAAAGAAAACAAAAATAAAACAAGAACAGTATGATCCCCAAAAAGGACAAGCGGAGAAGGGCTCTTAGAAATTAAAAATGAAAGCCAAAATTTTAAACACTAATACAAAGTCTAGAAGATTAAGAAAGCTTTCAGGAAGCACACTCCAATATAAAAAGACATAATAGTATTATTCATTTAATAAACTAGTGTTTATATTATCATGCATCAAACTAATATGCAACACTAATTTATTCAATGGATTGCTAAAGTAATTAGTGACTGAACTAGAAGTAGTGATAACTATGTTGGGAAGATAAGAGATAAGAAAGCTAAGTCATCATCTGTCATAATAAAAAGTCAATGAAGAGTTTGTAAAATCAAACAATTGAGAGAACAGTATAAGGATTGTTATTTAAAATTATGGAAGTAAGACAATACCAAAGAGCTGGAAGTTGTTGTCTCTGACACAGGATCAAAGGGTTGGGAACAAGCATGCCAGGGGGTTGTTTTAGTACAACGTGCATGAACTTCAAGTATGTACATATATCCCACTTTGATAAACATAGCAGTTAATTTTAAAAGATCAAGATGACACTATCCTGTCCTTAAGGAGTTTAAATAGTCTGTTGGAAGAAACATGTTAAAAACAATTATAGTAGCATGTAGCACATGACCTAACAGAACCAGACAATCTGAATAACGTATAGGATCCTATCTCAGTCAAAAGAGATGTTTGGGAGACAAGAGGACACTTGAACTGTGGTTTTAGAGGACGAAAAAGGGTTAACTGGTTGGAGAGAGGATGATGAGTGTTTCTTCCATCAGCAGTCTACACATGTAAATTTTCTTTAGAAAACACGGGTGATAATATTCCATAAACACACTTCTGCAGACTTTGCCGTTTTTAAAAAAAAAGATTTATTTATTTATTTTAGAGAGAGAGAGAG
This sequence comes from Potos flavus, assembly GCA_028534135.1. NCBI lineage: Eukaryota > Metazoa > Chordata > Mammalia > Carnivora > Procyonidae > Potos > Potos flavus. Next base: position 51,968,915 of record CM052889.1, on the reverse strand, counting down.
AGAGAGAGAAAGAGCACAAGCGGGGGCAGAGGCAAAGGGAGAGGGAGATGGAGAGAATCTCAAACAGACTCCCTGCTGAGAGCGGAGCCCAGAGCGGGCCTCGATCCCATGACCCTGAGATCATGACACGCGCTGAAATCAAGAGTTGGAAGCCCTCGGGGTGCCTGGGTGGCTGAGTGGGTTAAAGCCTCTGCCTTCGGCTCAGGTCATGATCTCAGGGTCCTGGGATCGAGCCCCGCATCGGGTTCTCTGCTCAGCAGGGAGCCTGCTTCCTCCTCTCTCTCTGCCTGCCTCTCTGCCTACTTGTGATCTCTCTCTGTCAAATAAATAAATAAAAACTTAAAAAAAAAAAAAAAAAAGAGTTGGAAGCCCAACCGACTGAGCCACCCAGGTGCCCCACCCCCCCTTTTTTAACTTAATACATCTTGGACACTATTCCTCAAAAAGCACTTGAAAATAACTTTTAGTTTCTCAAAAAAAAAAAAAGCTTTTAATTTCTCAAGCATCTCTTAGTTAAGTCTTTTTTTTTTTTTTTTAAGAGGTGGGGAAGGGTCGAAGAAAAGGGACAGAGAGAATCCCAAGCAGGCCCCAGCCCAGCATGGAGCCCAACAAGGGCTCAATCTCACCACCCCAAGACCAAGACCCAAGAAAAAATCAAGAGTTGGGCGCTTAAATGATTGAGCCAGTCAGGCACTCCATAGTGAAGTCTTCTATAAAAGGAAGATAATCTATTTTTAGTATATGAAGTATTTATCTTATTTGGAACTATAACACATGCTTCTTATTAAAAATTCAACAGTATGAAATATTAAAAATGAAAAGTAAAAAAATTTCCATTGTTCCTCCATTCCTATTTCCCAAGAATAAGCTCTCTGAATTTCCTTCCAGACCTTTTCAATTAAAATAAAACTGCACATATATGTAAATATCATTCAATCCAAGCAAATGCAATAATGTTCTATATACCTACTACGTCTATACCCACACTAGTCTATATAAATACACATAAAATATATTTATATTCTTTAAACTCTCTTAAAGTCAAAGATGCTGTGATAAATATGAAACTTTCCTGTATGTCAACTTACCAACGCAATCACAGCACTCATCCCAAAGGGTCCCCAGACACAACATACACTCTTTGCAGCAGGAACAATTTCCTTCTCCAGGTCGGCACTGGCAGAGCTCCTAGAAATAAGACAGATGTTCAAATTTAAAATTTCAAACATCTATATTTGAAATTGTTAGTTTTTTTACAGCAAAGCCCCCACATTTGCATTTATAGTAATCTACTCCTCACACAGTTTTTTTTAAAGAGCATCAACGGCTTGTAGGAACATAAATATCTACAACGTCAAACAGATTTATATTTTCTTTTGGACGCATTCAGTTATCTATTTTGGATGCTTTTATCTTATTTTGAAACAGAGAAAACATTTTCCTTTTAATCCATAACTTCACCCCCTAAACTACCTTGAAAAATAGTTCGGTACAAGCACAAAACCTGCTTTTCAGCTATTAAATTCATTGTCCAAATTAAATGAATAGCCAGCTTGTGGTGGGAGCTGTGGTTTCTCAATGTGTGGAGTATGAATAAAAGCATCTTTCAAAAACTGCTATTTTTATTGACCTACAACATATTAAAGCAGTGTGCTTGATGTGGTAGACTATTTAAAAGAAGAGAGGAATTATTCCCTCCCTGTGTCCACCCACCGTCTTTGCAATGTAACTTTGCCGCTCTTCTGATCAAGGGACAATGTCTATTTTCAGACTAGCTTTAATCGGCAGGATTTGGTGGAAGTGACATCATGTCAATGCTGAGTCTGGGTCTCCACAGCATTGAGTGCTCTCCCTCCTCTTTCTCTCTGAACTTCTCCCAGCTGCCATGTGTAAGCCTGAGAGAAGGCCACACGGGCAAGTTGGTCCACTTGAAGCCATCCTATCTCATCTAGCCTCCAACCAACCAGCAGCTGACAATAGACACAGAATGAGCCTAGAAAAACCATATAGTTGATAGAGGCCCAGACTGCCAACCCACAGAAACAAGAGCTAAATAAATGGTTATTGTTTTAAGCCACTAAACTTTGCTTCCTAAATGAGGCTTCAGGGTAATTCCTTTAGTCCTTTCCACCAGACAGCCACTCCTAAACAAAGCCAACTTAAAGGGAAAGTCTGTAGCCACCATTGGTTACTTAGCTTTCCCTGGGTTATGAGATACTATATACATTTTTAAAAACTTAAACACAGTACATAATATTTATCCCTATTAAATTTATCTTATTACACTTTTAGACTACTGGAGTCATTCCATCATTCTAGTATGACACGATTTTTTGCAACACTGATATTTAATTCCTTGTTTCTTCTTCTCCAAAAGTCCCTTAGCTATTCCACAGCACTTTCGAGAATCAACACTTGTGCTATTTTCTAACTAACTCATGAGTTTCATGTCAGCGTATACCTGTAACCTGATGATATATGCAAGTAGCAATATTTTAGTACTTGGAACTCTGTCTAGTCAGGCTGAATTCATGCACTGTAGACCTTAGGCAACTTTGCTAGGTCTCTTAGAAAGAGAGGGACTAGAAGGGCAGGGACTTACTGAGAAGTACAGATGCTTCATCACAAAACTGGTGATGCTTAATTCAGACAAGCTCAAATTTACTTGGAAACCTAGAAAATCAGAGTTGCCAAAAATATACTTCGTGACTCGTTTCTCCATAAAAATCTGTCCTATCTTTGGAATGAGAAAACATTTTTTGAGTATACGTTTTTTAAAAACACCATCAGAGTTAAGGACATTGATACTTATTGTTTTCTAGTTTTAAGGCTGCCACTTAGCCACAAGAAATAAAGCTTCCTTTAAATTTTAATTTACATTACACATAGAAAATAACCTTTTACTCTCTTAATTGCTTGTATTTACATTATCTATTTAGCACAGGAGAAGCAAATTAGAAAGTAACAAATTTATTCAAAGAATATATCTCTCCTTTTTCTACCTATGGAAGCTACCAAATAATAGCTTATTAAAGGAATGACTGTATATCATATTAAATAATTTTAAAATGAATGTCAGTGTAATGGCTTCCAGTCTGAGTCATTAAAGCATTCATCATGCCTTTTTACTGTCAGGGATCTGCAAGGTGTTTTAAATTGGAATGAAAGGGTGGTGATACCTTAAGATTACTGAGAACTAATGGAAGGTTAAAACTAAGGCTATTTAACAGTTGCTTCAACTTGCCTGGATTATGTAGCCCTCAAGATTAAATCTATTTCACACCCTCTTAATAGATGCCTGTACTTTTACATGTCAGTATGGAATAATGTACTCTAGTAATATGCTTAATGATTTATAATTTACTGATAGGATATAAAGGGAGAAGCTATAAGAAGCCAAGATATGAGGGAAATAACTTGAAGATGAGCTTTATTACTGCACTGTTAAAATAGTAAAAATCCAGGCGATGACTTTCTTGGTAAAAATTACTGTGAAAACTGGTTGAATGCCAAAGTAACCATATGCCAACTAATATTTTTCTTTCTTTCCATCTTACTACAGAAAAGACTGAAAAATCTTTGTCCTAATAAAATAAACTTAATCACATAAATTAAGACATTTACAGAGTAAATAAGCCTAAAAATACACCAAATCTCTATTCTTCATAGCTCATGTCACATTCTTTCCAGGAGGCTGAAAAATAAGGAAAATGAGATCCTCAAACCAACCTTTTAATCAGGGTTTGTGCCTTTTCAATTTTCAGACACTTTTCATTTTCCAGGAGAAAATTCCAGGCAAATTTAATATATGCTGTTTAAGATCTCAAAAACCTCACTGCAGATCCAGAGAACAAAAATATGTGGAAAGTGTTTGCTTTATGACTATTGTTAAGTCAAGAAAAAAATAGAAAGCAATGAATTTCCATGTGTAAATAATGATGAATAACAACCATGTGTGGCTCACCAAGTAATTCATTCTTTTCTGTTCACTTTACATGTCTTCCAAAATCACATTATTGAATGTTTGGTGATAAACATCTTTGGAAATGTACACTATAATTTTCTTGACGGCAAGAAAACTATGGTTAGGATGAATGTTTATAAGTATAAAAAATACTTCTAATGTCCTTTGAACCTAAGGATTGGAAATACAAATAAAAAAAACCCAAGTCAATATGTAACTCTGTAATGTATCAAGGATCACAGAAAAACATTAAAAACTATCCCATTTTAATTAAGCAGAAGACTGCCTGGTGGCTCAGTCAGTTAAGCCTCCAACTCTTGGTTCCCGTTCAGGTCATGATCTCAGGGTGGTGAGATGGAGCCCCGCACCAGGCTATGCGCTCAGCAGGGGGTCTACTTCTCTCTTTCTCTCTCTCTCTCTCTGGCCCTCCCCCAGCTTGCATGCACATGCCCACATTCTCTCTCTCTCCTCTCTAATAAATAAATAAATCTTAAAAAAATAAATAAAGCAGTCTTCTTCACTTAAAAAGAAACCTTTATCTTTAACAGTTTCAGTTATGAAGACATAAATGAATCGTCAGTAACCAGAAAGGCTTTCCTAAAGAGGTTACAGTCAGGGTAACAGGGATACTTTTAAAAAAATTTAAGTATTTTTTAAATGATAAAATACTGAAAAATATATGCTAGAGTAGAAGGAAAAACACCCCAAATTCCACCCACTTTGGTAAACTCCTGCACATTTCTAACAAAATCATGACTATATACTTTACTGATCTAAAAAAATAAGAATTTCCCTATTGTAAGAATCCGTCAATACAATTTATTAACTGCATAATAGTATATTCTATGTACCAAAATTCAGAAACAGACCTTGAATCCTGGTCCTTTCCACATCTTGTTCATTTTTTTTTTTTTTAATTTAAAATTATGTTTTTTAAATGGCCCCACAGGGGTGTGCTGGCGCTGCTGTGCCCCCTGCCGCGCCTCCAGAAGCCAGGGATGGTGGTGGAGCAGCCCTAGGGCGTGCTGCACAGAGGCCTGGCCTGGCTCGTCAGACCCTGATGCCCTGGATGACCCCACGTAGAGGTCCAGGAGGCTGAGGAGGTCGAGGTGTTGCTGTAGAAAATGCTTTCAGTGCACAGGCAGATGCAGACGCAGATGAACGTGGTTGGGCCCCCCACTTCCTGAGTGTCCCACTTTCTTATTCTTTATCCAAAACTTGATCATTATTTTTCTCTACCTAAGTAAAAAATATGGTTGACTTGAGATGTGGAATTTTTCTGTTTGGACTGGCTATTTATATATTTTCCTAACCTTACATGACCAAACTTAAGTACTGCTCGGTTGGATGGAACATGTGATCACAACCTAACGCAAGGTTTACCAAAGTCCAAAATAAAGACTGATTCAATGCTTCCACTTGTTTACTGCTATTACCTCCCCTAAAGTTCCTAAGTAGGTATTATATAACACTAAAAGGCACTGTGCTAAGCATTTTAGATGCATTACCTTGACTCTCATAAAGGCCCTTTCAAGGCAGTTATTATCCTCATTTTTCAAATAAGATTATAAAATTTGTATATCATTTAGTAAGGGGCTGAGACTGACCCCAGTTTTGGTTAGATATTCTTGTTTTTGAAACACTGGAATGAGAAATATAAAGCTTATTTCTTATTAATTTAGCATTTCAATAATTATAGTTATTACTTTCTTAAAGAGAATGAACTCATAATTAAACCTAAACAATCCTCTAAGTTGTTCAATCAAAGGCATTATTATGTCTTTCACTCTACCTGAATACAATTAGAAGTGCTACTCCCCAAGTTTTTAATCACTGTTTGTAAACGTAAAATAAGTATCATTGGCTAAGAGTTGCAAAACCAGCGAGTTGGAATTTAATACTTAATTTTTTTGTTGCTTCAGCCAGTTAATGACCATATCATCTGCTTCCCTAGTCTGCTAGTCTCAGAGAAGGTGTTGATGTTGCTCATGGGACAGTTGAGAAGGCTGAGAAGGAGTAGGTTAGGGACTTGTCTGAGTTCCTGCAACTGGGGCTCTGACATCAGGTCTTCTGACACACGGCTGTTCTACCAGCACTGCTCTTGCACGCCAGAGTCAGAGTAACATGGAATAAGACATCTGTTCTCTGCGCGAAGTACTATGCTAGATGTTCATAAAGTAATCACATTGTTCAATAAACTTATGATGGAAAAAATCAAAACTTTACACTAAAAGAGAAACAGAAATTTTTATATCTGAATTATCCTAATGTTGACCAGCATGAGTACTCAGAATTTGGCAAGCTGCTTTGAAAGCTTATATGAAATGAAAATTCGGCAGGATGAAAAGTTTTAGGGAGAATCTAATAATTTAAAACATTATTACATTTGTATTAGAAAAATCTTGAATATGTCAGAGAATTTCAAATCTCTGAATGCCAGAAGACAGAGATTTTATGTAATTATTCGATCAAGAGTTCATCAAATCTATTGTCTATACAACTAAGGTTTTGGTGAGATCTTAATCCTCTGCAAAATAAATTGGGGGGGAGGGGGGATTCTTCTAACTTTAAGAGTTGAAATTTATTGGGATACCTGAGTGGCTCGGTTGGTTAAACATCTGACTCTTGATTTTGGCTCAGGTCATGATCTCAGGGTCATAAGAGAGAGCCCTGTGACGGGCTCTGTGCTGGGTATGGAACCTGCTTAAGATTCTCTCTCCTGGGATGCCTGGGTGGCTCAGTAGGATAAGCGTCTACCTTCAGCTCAGGTCATGATCTCAGGGTCCTGGGATGAGTCCTGCATCAGGCTCCTTGCTCAGCAGGGAGCCTGCTTCTTCCTCCCCCTGCTTGTGCTCTCTCTCTCTCTGACAAATAAATACAATCTTAAAAAAAAAAAAAAAAAATTCTCCCTCTGCCCCTCCCCCTCTGCTCGTACTCTCTTAAAAAAAAAAAAAAAGTTAAAATTTATTTTATGAACTTTCAAATTTCCAGGCCAGCAATGGAAAACTAATAACTTAAGGAGAATCTTATTTATATTTCAATGTTTGGTTACTGATAAACATTTCCATTCTCTAACCATTGCCAAGATCTAGAAATCTGTTAGCACTGTTGTTAAAAGTGGGAAATATCACTGAAAAGAATATGATAGTCTAGTAGACAGGAAATGACTTGGGTTTACAGGATCTAGATTCTGTCCTAGCCCATAAACTGTAGTGTGTCACAGTGGTTCTCCATTTTTCCTTTCATAAAAAGGGGATGGTACTGCTGGATTTTCCCTTACAGGCTTTGGTATCCAAGTGAGGTAATAGCTATCAAGGAGCTTTGGTGACCCAGCAGTCCCGCTCCTAAGTATTTACTCAAGAGATATGAAAACATATGTCCACACAAAGACCTATAAGTGAAAGTAAATATCAACTTTATTCATAATCACCAAAAACTGGCAACAACCCAATATCCATCCACTACTGAATGGATAAACAAATGCGGTACATCCACACAATGAAATACTACTCAGCAATAACCTGATACATGCAAGGGATTAATCTCAAAAGCATTATACTAAATGAAAGAAGCCAGGCAGACACAAAAGCCTCAAACAGTACGATTCTGCTCATAAGACATTCTGAGAAAGGCAAAACCATAAGGAAAAAAACCAAATCAGTGGTTGACAAATGCTGAGTCTGGGAAGGGGACTAGTTTTAACTATAAAGAGACAGAAGAGGACTTTTAAGGGAAACTATTCCCTGTCTTGACTGTGGTAGTGGTTACACAGGAGCATATGTTTGTCAAAAATCATAGAGAGTGAACTGTACTGTATGTGAGTTATACCTCAATATATCTGATCTCAAAAAAGTGCTTTGGGAGATAAGAGAATACTTTAGGGGCGCCTGGGTGGCTCAGCTGGTTAAGTGTCTGCCTTCGGCTCAGGTCATGATCCCGGGGTCCTGGGATCAAGACCCATATGGGGCTCCCTGCTCAGCGGGGAGTCTGTTTCTCCCTCTGACCCTCCCCCCCGCCCTTGTGCTCTGTCTCTCTCACTCTCTCTCAAATAAATAAATAAAATCTTAAAAAAAGAAAAAGAGAATACTTTATTTCACCTTTGAAAGACCAATATGGTACACTGTGGCCTATAAATTTATTATTTTGATAAACCTGAATTCAAAACATATACAAGCTGATATTGTATATAGCAATGCAGAAGACAGTTCTTCTAACTCTGAAAATGTATTTCTCTATTTTACTTTTACACTAAAACTAAATTTCTCTAAACTAACATAATTTTCTTTTTATAAAGAAACCTAAAACAATACTAGTGAAAAATACAGAACACAAAACTTGTATATATAATTGTTAAAAATCACCTAAACAGAGGTGTCTGACTGGCTCAGCTCGTAGAGCATGTGACTCTTGGTCTTGGGGTTGTAAGTTTGAGCTCCACATTGGGTTCAGAGATAACTTAAAAATTAAAAATGTCTTTAAAAAATCACCTAAACATAGATTAAAAACCTAGAAAGGGCTATATCAAAGTATTAAGAGTAGTTTATGTTTAGAAAATAGTACTATGGGGGCACCTGGATGGCTCAGTGGGTTAAAGCCTCTGTCTTCGGCTCACGTCATGATCTCAGGGTCCTGGGATCGAGTCCCGCATCGGGCTCTCTGCTCAGCGGGGAGCCTGCTTCCCCCTCTCTCTCTCTGCCTGCCTCTCTGCCTACTTGTGATCTCTTTCTATGTCAAATAAATAAATAAAATCTTAAAAAAAAAAAAAAGAAAATAGTACTATGAATGATTCCTTTCCTTTTTCTACTTCAAAGTATTTTTTGAATTTCCTCACAGAAAAATTTCCTATTTTGTGAGTATAAAATATTTTTATAATGGCAAATAAACATTTAATTTATTTGGTTACTATGACTTCTTAATTCAGTTTAATGTTTCCACACAAAAAAAGATACTCAAAACACAAACCAAGATTCCTAAACATTAAATTAAGCAAACTCCAAGTATTTATAATATCTTGATCTTAACATTCTCCCCCAACAAGGAAGATGGCACAGTAGGAGGATCCTAAGTTAACTCAAGTGAACTAAGTTAAACTTATCCTAAAGATACACCCTATCCTATCCTATGAGATAACACCCACATCAGTGTAAATAACCTAGAAAATGACCAAAGACTGGCAGAACAGACTCTCCACAGCTAAATATAGAGAAGAGGCCACACTGAAGAGAATAGGAAGGGTGGAAGATGCAGAGGGGAGCTAAATAGACCCATGAGACTATCTGCTAGAGGGAGGGATGCCATGTGTGCAGAAGAGAGAGAGAAACAGACCCTCATGCCAAGCACCCCAGGCACAGGGAACCCTCATGGGGAAGAGGAATCCTCATAACATCTGGCTTAGAAAACCAGAGGGGCATAATTTTGCGAGTTCTCACAATCATTGGGGCTTAACACTTAGAACTTTAAAACCAGTGGGCTCAGCTCTAGAAAAGCCAAAGGGCATAGGAAACTGAGTCCCTTAAAGATACAGGATAGAAGAAGCAGTGTGAAAAATGCCTGGGGCATAGAGAAGGGAGATTTGTTTACTAATTTCAGAGCCGTGATGCTAGGAGCCTTCTCCAAGAACAAAAGAGCTGGAGGGTGCTATTTGCCTGCCCTGCCCGCCAGCCTAGATACCCAAACACCTGAGAGGACACCTGCAGGAACCAGCAGACCACAAGACTCTCCACCTAGCTTGTGTCTCCTGCAGATCTGCCCCTTCCAATATGCCCTTGGCCAGAGCCTATCCAAAGCAGTGCCACAAGCCTGGCAGTGTGCAAGGAGCCAAACAGGGGCAGCACCACTCCAAAGGGATTCCTGTCCCAGGGAGAGGGGAAGATAAGCTCACACCCATCAGACTGCAACCACAGTGAAACAAAACTAAAGCTTCTCAGGGGACAACACAGGGAAAACACCTTGCAATTTGGTGCTACTGCATCTCTGGCAAATGCCTGGTCTGACTCAACTCAAGCCCAAGGCAGCCCCAGACTGGCCCCACTAACAACACGGGGACCAAATCCTGCCCACAACAGGCAGAAAGAGCCATTGCAGATGACTGAAAGCAAAGTGGCTCAGCTGCAACACTAGTGCACATGCAGCACACATAGGAGACATCCCTGAAGCACCAAGTTCTGGTGAACAGGTGACATGACACTGGAGGGCACTACAGGACCTCTTGTTCATAAGGCTGCTACTTTTAAGAGTAGGAGACATAGCTGACCTTCCTAACACAGAAACAGACACAAGAGTTCATCAAAATGAGGAGACAGAAAAATATGTCTCAAGTGAAAAAACAGGAAAAAAAAATCACAGCAAGACAGCTAAATGAAACAGAGATAAGAAATATAGTTGACAGAGAATTTAAAGCAATCATCATAAAGATACTCACTGCACTTAAGAGTGGAGGACCTCAGTGAGAACCTTAACAGACAGAAACATAAAAAAAGAGAAAACATAACAAACATAAAGAACCAATCAATCAGAGATGAAGAACTCAGTAACTGAAATTTAAAATATACTAGAGGGAATAAATAGTAAATTACAGGAAGCAGAAGAATGGATCAGTGACCTGAAGGACAGAGTAATGGAAAACAATCAAGCTGAACAGAAGAGAGAAGAAATAATAATAAAAAATGAATATAGAGTAAGGGAATTCAATGACCCCATCAAGCGTTAGAACATTCACATTACAGGGAATCCAGAAGGAGAAGAGAGAGAAAAGGGGGCAGAAAACTTATTCAAGGAAATAATAGTTGAAAACTTCCCAAATCTGGGGAAAGAAACAGAAATCCAGATGCAGGAGACACAGAGCAATCCCAACAAAATCAACACAAAGGAGTTCCACACCAAGACACATAGTAAATAAAATGGCAAAAAGCAGATATAAAGAAAGAATTTCAAAAGAAGCAAGAGAGAAAAGAAAACAGTTACATACAAGGGAAACCCTGTAAGGCTATAAGCTGATTTTTAAGCAGAAACTTTACATGCCAGAGAGGAGTGGCATGATATATATTCAAAGTGCTGAAAGAAAAAGAAAAACCTGCAACCAAGAATACTCTATCCATCAAGGCTATCATTCAGAATAGAAGGAGAGATAAAGTTTCCCAGACAAACAAAAGTCAAAGGAATTAATCACCAGTACACAGCCTTACAAGAAATGTTAAAGAGTACTTGCTGAGTGGAAAGGAAAGACCATAAATGGGAGTAAGAAATGCAGGAAGCACAGAAGTAGTAAAATTCAGCATAGCAATAAAAGTCACCCAAGCGATTCACAAAATAAAAGGATGAAAAGTATGATACAATATACCTAAAACGTGGTTGGGGGGGGGGACATTTAGTGCTTTTAGAATGAGTTCATACTTAAGCAATCATCAACTTAATATAGACTGCTATATGCATAAGATGTCATATATAAACTTAATGGTAACCACAAATCAAAAACCAGTAAGAGATATGCAAAACACCAAGAAGGGAATCCAAATATATCGCTGAAGAAAACCAGCAAACTGTGAGAGAAGAGAGCAAGAGAAGAAAGCAACAGAGAAGAACTACAAAAACAACCATAAAACAAGAATCAAAATGGCAACAAATACATACCTACCAATAATTATCTTGAATGTAAATGGACGAAATGCTCCAGTCAAAAGACACAGGATGCTAGAATGGATGAAAAAGCAAGACTTATCTATATGCTGCCTACAAGACGCTCATTTCAGACCTAAAGACATCTGCAGACTGAAAGTGAAAGAGTGGAAAACCATCCATCATGCAAATGTAAGTGAAAAGAAAGCCAAAGTAGCAATACTTACATCAGACAAAATAGACTTTAAAACAAAGACTGTATTAAGAGAAAAAGGACACTGTTTAATCATAAAGGGAACAATCCAACAAGAAGACAAAACAATTGTAAATATTTATGTATCCAATATCGGAGCACCCAAATATATAAAGCACCTAATAATAAACATAAAGGAAGTAATCAATAATAATACAATAATGTATTATTAATTGTATTATTAATACAATTAATATTAATACAATATTATTAATGTCCTCTGTACATTAATAATGTACAGGTGACTGTATCACCACACTTGCATCAATGGAGAGATAAGCCAAACAGAAAATCAACAAGGAAACAGTGGCTTTGAATGACACATTGGACCAGATAGATCTAATACATATATTCAGCATTTTCCATTCTAAAACAGCAGAATACAGATTCTTCTCAAGTGCACATGGAACATTCTCCAGAACACATCACATATCAGGCCACAAAATAAGTCTCAACAAATTAAAAAAGACTGAAGTCATACTATACATCTTTTCTGATGACAATGTTATGAAAACAGAAATCAAGCACAATAAAAAATCAGGAAAAAAACACAAATACATGTAAGTTAAATAAAATGCTACTAAACGATGAATGAGTCAACCATGAAATCAAAGAGGAAATCAAAAAGTACATGGAGACAAATGAAAGCACAATTATTTAAAATCTTTGGGATGCAGCAAAAGCTGTTCTAAGGGGAGAGTTTATAACAATGCAGGCCTACCTCAAGAAGCAAGAAAAATCTCAAACAATCTAAGCTTACACTGAAAGGAGCCCTCATACACTGTTTGTAAAAGAGCAAACAAAACCCAAAATCATTAGAAAGAAGGAAATAATAAGACTAGAGCAGAAATAAATGAAATAGAAAAAAAAGAACAGATCAACGAAAGATCTTTCAAGAGATCTTTCATAAGATCAACAAAGGTGACAAACCTTTAGCCAGACTCATTTAAAAAAAGAGAGAGAGAGAGAGAGAAGACTCATATAAATAAAATCAGAAGTTAAAGATGAGAAATAACCAGCACCACAGAAATACAAAGGATAAATATTATGAAATATTTAATAAAATAGTACAAATAATTTTATGCTAAAAATTGGACAACCTAGTAGAAATGGACAAATTCATAGAAATGCATAACCTCCCAACACTGAAACAGGAAAAAACAGAAAATTTGAACAGATCACTTACCAGCAATGAGACTGAGTAAATAATCAAAAAATTACTAGCATACAAAAGTCCAGGACCAGATACCTCCACAGGTGAATTCTATCAAACATTTAAAAAAGAGTTAATACCAATTCTTCTCAAATTATTCCAAAAAATTAAAGAGGAAGGAAACCTTCTAAATTCACTCTATGAGGCCAGCATTACCCTAATACCAAAACCTAAGACACTACAAAATAAGAGAAATATAGGAAAGTATCTCTAACACAAATGCAAAATCCTCGACAAAATATTAGCAAACCGAATCCAAACATACATTTAAAAAATTATTTACCATGATCAAGTGGGATTTATTCCAGGGATGCAAGCCTGGTTCAATATTTACAGATCAATCAACATGACACATCGTGTCAATAAGACAAAGAATAAAAACCACATGAGCATTTCAATAGATGCAGAAAAGCATCTGACAAAGTATGACATCCATTCATGATAAAACCCCTCAACAAAGTAGGTCTAGAGGGAACATATCTCAACACAATAAAGGCCATACATGAAAAACCCACAGCTAACATCACACTCAATGGTAAAAAACTGAGAGCCTTTCCCCTAAGATCAATAACAAGATAAGGATGTCCACTCTCACCACTTTTATTCAACATAGTACTGGAAGTCCTAGCCACAGCAATCAGAGAAGAAAAAAATAAAAGGCATCCAAATTGGTAAGGAAGAAGCAAAATTTTCAATCTCTGCAGATAACATGACACTATATATAGAAAACCCTAAAGACACCACCAAAAAACTACTACAATTCATAAATGAATTCAGTAAGGTCGCAAGACAAAAAATTGATATACAGAAATCCACGGCATTCCTATACACTAATAACGAAATAGAAAAAAGAGAAGTTAAGAAAATAATCCCATTTACAATTGCACCCAAGAGAATAAAACACCTAGGAATAAACTTAACCAAGGAGATGAAAGACCTGTACTCCAAAAACTATAAAAAACTGATGAAAGAAACTGAAGAGGACACAAATAGAAAGATATTCCATGTTTATGGATTGGGAGAAAAATATTATTAAACTCTCCATACTACCCAAAGCAATCTACACATTTAATGCAATCCTTATCAAAATACCAGTAGTATTTTTCACAAAACTAGAACAAATACTCTGAAAATTTGGACTGAGCCACAAAAGAGCCCAAATAGCCAAAGCAATCTTGAAAAAGAACAAAACTAGAGGTATCATAGTCCCAGATTACAAGATATACTACAACGGTGTAGTAATCAAAATAGTAGGGTACTGGCACAAAAACAGGCACATAGATGAATAAACCGAAATAAGCCCACAGAAATAAGCCCAGAAATAAGCCCACAATTCTATAGTCAATTAATCTTCAACAAATGAAGCAAGAATATGCAATGGGAAAAAGACAGTTCTTTCAATAAACAGTGTTGGAAAAACCGGACAGCTACATGCAAAAGAATAAAACTAGACCACTTTCTCATACCTTACACAAAAATAAACTCAAAATGGATGAAAGATCTAAATGTGAGACCTGAAACCATAAAAATCGTAAAAGAGAGAGGAGGTAGTAATTTCTCTGACATTGGCTATAGCAAACTTTTTCTAGATAGGTCTCTCAAGGCAAGAGAAACAAAAGCAAAAACAAACTACTGAGACTACATCAAAATAAAAAGCTTCTGCACAGCAAAGGAAACCATCAACAAAACAAAATGCAACCTAGTGAATGGGAGAGGATATTGCAAATGATATATCTGACAAAGGGTTAGTATTCAAATTATATAAAGAACTTACACGACTCAACACCAAGAAAACCAAATAATCTGATTTAAAAATAGACAGAAGATCTTTCTCTAAAGAAGACATACAGATGGCCAACAGACACATGAATAGCTGCTCAGCATCACTAATCATCAGGGAAATGTAAATCAAAACTATAATGAGATATCACCTCATACTTGCCAGAATGGCTAAAAGCAAAAACACAAGAAACAAGTGTTGGCAAGAATGTGGGGGAAAAAAAGAACCCTTGTGTATGTTGGTGGGAATGCAAACTGGTACAGCCACTATGGAAAACATTATGAAGGTTACCAAAAAACTAAAAGCAGAATTACTGCATGATCCAGTAATTCCACTACTGGATATTTACCCAAAGATTACAAAAACACTAATTCAAAAAGATATATGTATCCCTTATGTTTACTGCAGCATTATTTACAAGAGCCAAGATAGGGAAAAAACCGAAGTGTCCCTATAGATGAATGAATAAAGAAGATGTGGTCTGTGTGTCTACACACATACTGGAATATTACTCAGCCATAAAAAAGAATGCAATCTTG
Organism: Potos flavus; assembly: GCA_028534135.1. Taxonomy (NCBI): domain Eukaryota; kingdom Metazoa; phylum Chordata; class Mammalia; order Carnivora; family Procyonidae; genus Potos; species Potos flavus. The sequence continues at coordinate 51,953,552 of CM052889.1, read as the reverse complement.
CCATATGCAACAATATGGATGGATCTGGAGGGTATAATGCTAAGTGAAATAAGATAGACAAATACCATATGATTTCACTCATGTGAAATTTAGGAAAGAAGACAAATGAACAAATAAAAAAAGAGACAAATCAAAAAACAAACTCTTATCTACAGAGAACCAAGTGATGGCTAGCTACCAAAGGGAAGGCAGATGGGGGGATGTGTGAAATAGGTGAAGGGGATTAAGAGTACACTTATCATGATAAGCACTGAGTAGTGTATAGAATTGTTGAATCACTATATGGTACACCTGAAACTAACATTATATGTTAACTATACCGAAATTAAAATAAAAAAAAAAAATAGTCCCCCAGCAATGTAGGAACAAAGCTAATTAAATAAATGCATATCATGTAAGCATCAATAACCAACAAAGCATTAGGTTGTACCTATGCTGACGTACTTTTTACAACCTTTACTTAGGTCAAATGGGATTTTTTTTTTTTTTTTAAGAGGGAGAGAGTAGGGATGGGGTGGCAGGATAGAGAGAATCTTAAGCAGGCTCTATGTCGAGCATGGAGCCTGACTCGGGGCTCTATTTCACAATCCTGAGATTGTGACCTGAGCTGAAATCAAGAGTCACATTTAACCAACTGAGCCACCACGGCGTCCCTCAGATGGATATTTAAAAGCAAACATATAAAACAAGACATCCTCAAAAAATCAGACTTTATTCAAAAGAATGAACATAATTATAATAAGGTTAAAATAAATCTGTTATATTAATGCTCTTTAAGGAGAACATCAGACAAACTTTTAAACTCTGAATGGAAATATCTACACTGAATTTTATTATTATGTCGCTCTTTATAAATTCTAACTGATTAGTAAACTTTTGCCCTAAAAATAAATATAAACAAGTGAAACACTACTGAAAACAGAATTTATTCTTTTGACTAAATAAATCAGCATACAAGTTCATGTATGAACTATCAAAATATATCAAATGGCACCCATTTCTTATATAAACATAGTCACAAATTTTACTTTTTTGATGTTTAAAGTTAGATTTCTTTCCTGCCAGAAGCAAAAAATAAATATTTATACAGGGACCACCCTTATGCATAGCATCTTGTAAGAGTGGCAGGAATGACCACGCTGCCTTGCAACCATGCTGGTAACAAATATTTACATGACTATGAGCTTCCAGGGAAAATTTTTTATACTCAGTATAAAGAGCACTCAACATAAACAAATGTTCTAACTTATCCTCACAGTACCTCATTTCAACACTACAGATGTTGTTCAAACCAAACCAAAATAACAAAAAGAGAATCGAAATTCCCCATAAGAGGGAAGTAATATCTTTCTTTAAACTTCTATAGCATTGCCCTTCTTAAAGTACTTGTCTCCCACCTTTATTTCTGTATCTGTTCTTCTTCCACAGTTTAAGGAGAAAAACTATTATTGTTATCTAAAATGTCAACATGCCTTATACTTGACTGAATCTAGAAAGAATTTTAATGATAACTTAGTATGGTGCAATGGAAAGCAAAAAAAAAAAATGATAACTTAGTATGGTGCAATGGAAAGCAAAAGGTTAAGTAATCCTTAACCGTTCTGGAAACCTTAATGGTTTCCAGAACCATCAACCCCTTTGAGAACCCCTGACATTTCTTCCATGAAAACTGTACACATACAATTTTGAATACAATTTTGGGGATCCCGTAAAGCCTTTAAAGGATCCAATGACCCCAGTTAACAATTCTTGGCACAGGAAATCTCCCAGAATGAAGAATAGGATGGTGAAAACAGACTTAAGATCTACAACAGTATATACAAGCAATGAATAGTCTGATAATGAAATTAAGAAAACAATTCCATTTACAACAACAGCAAAAAGAATAAAATACTTACAAATAAATTTAACAAAAGAAGTATAAGACTCATATTTTGAAAACTGAAAAATATTGTTGAAAGAAATTAAAGAAAAATCTAAATAAAAGGAAAGACATTCATGTTCATGAATCAGAAGACTTAACACTGTTAAGACGGCAAGACTTCCCAGACTGATCTACAGATTCAGTGCAATCCCTTTCAGCATCCCAGCTGGCAACACCAAAGGCACAGTCCATGAAAGAAAAAATGGAGAAGTTGGACCTCATTAAAATTAAAAACTTCTGCTCTACAGGCCCCTGGCTGGCTCAGTTAGAATAGCATGCGACTCTTGATCTTGGGGTCATGAGTTCGAGCCTCACATTAGGTATAGAGATTACTTAAATAAATTTTTTTTTTTAAATTAAAGAAATAAAAACAACAAAAAAATCCCTTCTGGTCTGCAAAATACACTGTCAAGAGAATGAGAAGACAAGGCACAGACTGATATTTGCAAAAGACATAAAGGATTGTTATCCAAAATATACAAAGAACTTTTAAACTCACTGGTAAGAAAATGGGACAATTCTATTTAAAAGTGGGCAAAAGATACAGGCATCTACCAAACATGATATACAGATAGCAAATAAAGCATATGAAAAGATGCTTAATATCATGCTGGTAGGGAACTGCAAATTAAAATAAGGAGACACTGGGGTGCCTGGGTGGCTCAGTTGGTTAAGCATCCAATTCTCGATCTCAGCTCAGGTCCCGATCTCAGGGTTGTGAGTTCAAGCCCTGTGTTGGGCCCCACGCTGGGCATGAAGCCTACTTAAAAAATAAATAAAATAAAATAATGAGACACCAATATATACCTTTCAGAATGGCTAAAATTCCAAAACACTGAGAACACTAAATGTTGACAAGGATGTAGAGCCACTTTGGAAGATAGTTTGGCAGTTCCTTACAAAAGTAAACATACCCTTAGAATATGATCTAGCAATTGTGCTTCTTGGTATTTATCATGAGCTGAGAATTTATGTCCACACAAAAATCTGCACATGGATGTTTGTAGCAACTTTATTGTTAATTGCCAAAACTTGGAAGCAATCAAGATGTCCCTCAACAGTAGAATGGACAAATTATGGTACATCTATACAATGGAATATAAATCAGCAATAAAAAGAAATTACCTATCAAGCCACAAAAAGACATGGAAAAACCCTAAATGCATATTCCTAAGTGAAAGAAAGCAGCCTGGAAAGGCCATATAATTCCAATTATACAACATACTGGAAACAAAACTATAGAGATAGTAAAACAGATTAGTGGTTGCCAAAGGCTGGGGAGGGGTTGGGGGGAGGGGAAGGAAGTGAGGATCATGTGGAAGCACAGGGGATTTTTAGGGCAATGAAACTATTCTGCTATACTGTAATAGCAGATATATGACATTATGCATCTGTCAAAACCCACAGAACTGTACAACACAAAGAATGAACCCTAATGTAAGCCCCAAGGACGTTAGTTAATAATAGTGTGTCAGTACTGGTTCATCACTTGTAACAAATATAACAACTAATGCAGGATGTTAATAATTGGGGAAACAGTGGGTGCGTGTAGGAAAAAGAGTATACTAGATCTTTCTGTACTTTCTGCTCAATTTTTCTATAAACCTAAAACTACTCTAAAAAGTAAAGTCTATTATTTAAAAAAAAATCCTTGGATAGTTTTATTGCAGAAACTGACAAGCTGATTTTAAAATTCATATGGTAATACAAGGGACTCAAAATAGTCAAAACAATCTTTGAATAGAACAAGACTGGAAAACTCATACTTCCTGATTTCAAATTATACCACAAAGCTATGGTAATCAAGACAACATGGTACTTATATAAAGATAAAACACACAAATCAATGGAATAGAACTGAAAGTTCAGAAATAAACTCTTATCCTTTTGGTCAAATTATTTTCAACAAGGGTGCCAAAAATAATTCCATAGAGAAAAAATAGTCTTCTCAAAAAATGGTCCTGGGATAACTGGCAATCCATACACAAAAGAATAAAGTTGGACACACAAAAATCAACTCAAAAAAAATCATAGACCGGGGTGCCGGGGTGGCTCAGTGGGTTAAAGCCTCTGCCTTCGGCTCAGGTCATGATCTCAGGATCCTGGGATCAAGCCCCGCATCGGGCTCTCTGTTCAGTGGAGAGCCTGCTTCCCCCTCTCTCTCTGCCTACCTCTCTGCCTACTTGTGATCTCTCTCTCTCTCTGTCAAATAAATAAATAAAATCTTTAAAAAAAAAAAAATCATAGACCTAAATATAAGAGCTAAAGCTATAAAATAAATAGAGGAAAATATACAAGTAGATCTTTGTGACCTTGAATTAAGCTAATAGTTTCTTAGCCAAAACACCAAATGCACAAGCAACAAAAGAAAAAGTAGATAAATTAGACTGTATCGAAATTTAAAATTTTTGTATTGCAAATGATACCATCAGGAAAGTAAAAAGACAATCCACAGAATGACAGAAATTACTTGCAACTCATATTTTTGATAGATGATTCGTACCCATAATATCTAAAGAACTCTTGTAACTCAACAATGAAAAGACAAATAAGCCAATTTAAAAATGGGCATATGGACTATTGGGTATTTACCATAAAGATACAAATGTAGTGATCCGAAGGGGCACGTGCACCTGAATGTTTATAGCAGCAATGTCCACAATAGCCTAACTATGGAAAGAACCTAGATGTCCATCAACAGATGAATGGATAAAGAAGATGTGGTATATTTATACAATGGAATACTATGCAGCCATCAAGAGAAACGAAATCTTGCCATTTGCAATGATGTGGATGGAACTAGAGGGTATGATGCTAAGCAAAATACCTCAATCAGAGAAAGACAATTATCATATGAACTCCCTGATATGAGGAATTTGAGAGGCAGAGCAGGGGGTCGTGGGGGGAAGGGAGGGAAAAAATGAAAAAGATGGGACCGGGGAGGGAGACAAATCATAAAAGACTCTTAATCTCACGAAACAAACTGAGGGTTGTTGCAGGGGGGTGGGGGAGGAAGGGATAGTGTGGCTGGGTTATGGACATTGGGAAGGGTATGTGCTATGGTGAGTGCTGTGAACTGTGTAAGAATGATGATTCACAGACCTGTACTCCTGAAGCAAATAATACATTATATGTTAATAAAAATTAATTAATTAATTAATTTTTAAAAAATGGGCATATGGAATGCCTGGGTGGCTCAGTCTGTTAAGCATCTGCCTTTGGCTCAGGTCATGAGCCATGCATCCTGGGATTAAGTCCCACATTGGGCTCTTGCTCAGCTGGGAGCCTCCTTCTCCCTCTGCCTGGGACTCCCTCTGCTTGTGCTCTCTCTTTCTCACTCTCTTTCTGACAAATAAATAAATAAAATCTTAAAAAAAAAAAAAGGGCATAGGTTCACTAGAACCCTCACACATTGGTGCTGGGAATGTATGAAATCATTAGCAGTTCCTCAAAATGTTAAACACAGAAAATATGGCCTAGAAATTCCACTCCTCGGTATATACCCAAAAGAAATGAAAATACACATCCACGTTAAAAACTTGTACATGAATACTCACAGCAGCATTATTCGCCGTAGCCAAAAAGTAAAAACAATCCAAATATTCATCAACTGATGGATAAATTAAAAGTGGTATATCTATACTGTGGAATACTATTTGATCATAAAATAATGAAGTACTGATACTTATTCTAACATGGATGAATCATGAAAGAATTAAGCTCAATAAAAGAAGCCAGACATAAAAGACACATATCATATGATTCCATTCATATTAAATGTCCAAAACAGGCATACAGAAAGACAGAAAGTAGATTAGTGGTTGCGGAGGGGTTGGGAAGAAGGAATGGGGAGTGACTGCTAATAGGCATGAATTTTCTTTTTAAGGTGATCAAAATGTTCTAAAATTAAATTGTGGTGATGGTTGTATAACTCTGTGAATACATTAGAAACCAGTGAATCGCACATTTAAATGGGTACAATTTATAGTATTAGAATTATATCTCAATAAAGCTGTTTAAAAAAAACTAAGACTTAGAGACTCTATCTTAAACTTACACTAACCAGAGTTCCAGGAAAAAGGGGTGGATGTTACACATAAACATAATAATAAAAGGGAATATCCCAGTCTTAAGCTCAAAACAAACCTCCTGTTTTCTTTCTTTTTTTTTTTTTTTTAAGATTTTTTATTTATTTGACAGAGAAAGGAAGAGAGATCACAAGCAGGTAGAGAGGCAGGCAGAAAGAGAGGGGGAAGCAGGTTCCCTGCCGAGCAGAGAGCCCGATGCGGGGCTCAATGCGGGGCTCGATCCTAGAACCCTGAGATCATGACCTGAGCAGAAGGCAGAGGCTTTAACCCACTGAGCCATCCTGGCGCCCCAAACCTTCCATTTTCTAAAAGAGTTAAAAGAGTAAGGTGCTCATCACAATGTCCATACCAAGGATCAGGAGATGAAACTAAAGGTTTCCAGAGAAAAGGAAAAAACAAAGTAACCTACAGAGAATAAAAAACGGAATGGCATCAGACTTCTTACTAGCAATACAGAATGCCAGCAGCATAAAGACAGGAAATGTCTTCAAAGTTCCCAGGGGAAATAATGTAACAATTCTATATTCAGGCAAATCACCAATCAGGTATAAATAAAATGAGAATACATGCATTTTAAAGAGATATAGTACCTAGAACGTTTCCTCCCAATATTGCCTCTGTTAGAAGATACTCATTGGCATGTTACAACAAAATGAGAATGAATCAAGAAAGAACAAGATATGGAATCAAAGGAATAGTGGAGCCAATTTAGGAAAGTAACAGTGTGGATGCACTACAGGACAGCTTGCCTCAGACCTAGAGAGCATCAGTTAAGTCTAGAAACAGCTAGACAGGAGGCTCCTTTGTGGGGGAAAAACAGACTAAGAATTTAAAACAACATAAGGTGTTAATGACTGAGGATGGAAAATCAAGAAAGATAATTAGAGGGGCGCCTGGGTGGCTCAGTCATTAAGTGTCTGCCTTCAGCTCAGGTCATGATCCCGGAGTCCTGGGATTCCTGGGATCGAGCCCCGCATTGCGCTCCCTGCTCGGCCGGAAGCCTGCTTCTCCCTCTCCCACTCCCCCTGGTTGTGTTCCCTCTCTCCCTGTATCTCTCTCTGTCAAATAAATAAATAAAATCTTAAAAAAAAGAAAAGAAAAGAAAAGAAAGACAATTAGAAACTCAAGAAAAAAGAAAAACAAAGTAATTCATGAAAGGAAATGTAATCATAGTGCCCCTGTGTGACCATACAGTCAACAATATTTATAAAATCATTACAGAATAAACACGGCTTATTGATTGTCGATTTTGGAATATATCTGTAACTAAAGCATGGAAGATTCAAACTGGTTACAAAACAAAGAACTAAGGTTAATATTTATGGTTACAGCACTCACATATTAGCAGCTAATCTCAGTGGTCTATATCTAATCCACACACAGTAGGTATGGTTATTATCACTATTTCACAGAGGAGGAAATTGAGGCACTGAAACATTAACTCCCTTGCCCAAGGTCAGAGAGTTTGTACATCACAGAACTGGATTCAAATTCAGACAGTCTGGTTTCAGAGTTTATGCTTTTAACTCTTACACTGAGTGCCTTCAGAATATAGATGTTATCAAGCTTGATGATATAAAAGTACAGATTACACCCCATTCCCCACAGGCTTTGAGACAGCCATCAGAAGTTACTCCAAAAGCAGAAAATTCTGAGGGCAGTGTTCACAAATGCAAAAAAACCTGATTTCCTTGCTTTCTGTGATACTAAGTGTGGCGATAAATGGTAGTCACATGCATAGTTCTTAAAAATTACACTCTGCCTACTGCTAAATAAATAAATAAATAAAACTTTAAAAGAAAAAAGGAGGTCTACTAATATCCTTCTCTTACAGCAGGAATCAAGAGATAGTGGGTTTTTTAAAAAGATTTTATTTATTTATTTGAGAGAGAGCACGAGCAGGTGGGAGGGGCAGAGGGAGAAGAAGGGTTCCTGCTGAGCAGGGAGCCCCACCCAGGGCTCCATCCCAGGACCCTGGGATCAGGGCGTGAGTGGAAGGCAGACACTTAACTGACTGAGCCACCCAAGCGCCCCAAGAGATAGTGTTTTTAAATGACATGACAGAACGGAAAGGTTTAAGGACATTGTAGAAATCGAAAAGAGAGAGAACCATGAGAGAAACTATAAACAGTACAACAATTATGGCAGGGTAGCAGTGGAGGACGAGAGAATCATAAGTAAGCCTTGTCCTAACCTAACATAGCAGAAAGGCAGTTTAGATACATACTCTAGAGTTGGTTAAGTTAAAAAACAGTAGTAGAAGTATATTATTTAACCACATGTGTAAAAAACCCAACAACAGTAAAATAAAAGTGGAAGCTATTACTTGGAAGATTAAAAGTAGTTCAACCTGAATAACAAAATGAAGAGTAGAGAGAATTACTCAAGGGATTATTTTTCATTATGTATCCTTCTAACAATTTGACTTCTTATTTATTTTTTTAAAGATTTAATTTATTTATTAAAGAGCACAAGTGGGGGGTGGGGCAGAGGGAGAAGCAGACTCACCCCTGAGCAGGGAGCCCAGATGTGGTCCTCGATCCCAGGACCCCGAGATCATGACCTCAGCCAAAGGCAGCTGCTTAACCAACTGGGCCACCCAGGCACCCCACAATTTGACTTTTTAAAAAGAGTCCTGTAAGAACTACACAGTCAGAAAACAAATAACAAAAAAGAAACAAGTACATACCTATCAATAATTACTCTAAATGCAGACGGACTAAATGCTTCAGTCAAAAGACAAAGGGTGACTGAATGGACAAAATGGGTCTGAATGTAGACCCATCTACATGCTATTTATAAGAGACTTATGTCAGATCTAAAGACACATAAAGATTGAACGTGAAGGTACGAAAACACATCCACCATGCCAAGGAAAATGAAGAAAACAAAACAAAACCTGGAGTAGCAATAGTTGCATCAGACAAAACAGATTTTACAACAAAGACTGTAGGGGCGCCTGGGTCTCTCAGTTGGTTGAGCGCCTGACTCCGTTTCAGCTCAGGTCATGATCTCAGGGCTGTGAGAACAAGCTCTGTGTGGGGCTCTGTGCTCAGCACAGGGTCTGCTTGAAATTCTCTCCCTCTCCCTCTGCCCTTCCCCCTGCTTGTGCTCTCTGTCTCTCTCAAATAAAATAATTAAGAAAAAAAAGACTGTAGCAAGAGACAAAGAAAGTACTACACAAGGACAAGAGGATCAAACAAGATGATATAACAATTATAAATATCTATGTACCCCACATAGGAGCACCTGATGCACGAAGCAACTATTAACAGACATACAGGGAGAAACTGATAGCAATACAATAATAGTAGGGACTTTAACAATCCACTTACATCAATGAATAGATCATCCAGACAGAAAATCAACAAGGAGGGGTGCCTGAGTGGCTCAGTCAGTTACGTGTCTGCCTTCAGCTCAAGTCATGATCCCAGGATCCTGGGACTGAGCCCCATAGCAGGGAGTCTGCTTCTCCCTCTGCCCCTCCCCCCACTCGTGGCTCTCTCTCTCTCTCTCTCAAATAAATAAATAAAATCTTTGAAAAAAAAGGAAGAAAGCTGGGGCGCCTGGGTGGCTCAGTCATTAAGCGTCTGCCTTTGGCTCAGGTCATGATCCCAGGGTCCTGGAATCAAGCCCCGCATCGGGCTCCCGGCTCAGCGGGAAGCCTCCTTCTCCCTCTCCCATTCCCCACTTGTCTTCTCTCTCTCACTGTGTCTCTCTCTGTCAAATAAATAAATGAAACCTAAAAGGAAGGAAGGAAGGAAAGAAGGAAGGAATGGAGGGAGGGTGGGTGGGAGGAAAAATAAATCAACAAGGGTACCGTGGCTTTGAACAACACATTAGACCAAAAGGACCTAACAGACATACATAGAACATTCCATCCAAAAACAGCAAAATATACCTTCTTTCCAAGTACACATTCTCCAGAATAGATCACATGTTAGGCCATAAGACAAACATCAATAAATTTAAAAAGACTGAAATCATATCAAACATCTTTTCCAACAACAATGAAAATTGGAAATCAATACAAGAAATAATTCTGGAAAACCCACAAACACGTGGAAGCTAAACAACATGCTACCAAACAACAGATGGGTCAACCATAAAATCAAAGAGGAAATAAAAAATACATGAAGACAAATGGAAATGAAAACACAACAGTCCAAAATCTTTGGGATGCAGCAAAAGCAGTTCAAAAAGGGAAGTTTATAGCAATATAGATCACAGGAAACAAAAAATTCTCAAATAAACAACCTAACCTTACAACTAAAGGACATAAAAAAAGAACAAACAAAGCCCAAATCTAGAAAAAGGAAGGAAACAATAAAGATTAGAGCAGAAATAAATAAAATGGAGAGAAAAAACATAATAGAAAACATCAATGAAACCAAGAGGTGGTTCTTCAAAAAGATAAAATATATAGTCATACTCATCAAGAAAAAAAGAGGGAGGGCTCAAATAAAATCAGAAATAAAAGATGATATATAACCAACACCAGACAAATATAAAGGATTACAGTATCATGAAAAATTATATGCCAACAAATTGGACAACTTGAAAAGAAATCGGTAATTTTCTAGAATCATACGATCCTCCAAAACTGAATCAGGAAGAAACAGAAAAGTTGAACAGACCTATTACTAGTAAAGAAATTGAATCACTAATCAAAAAACTCCCAACAAACAAAATTTCAGGACCAGTCAGTTTCACAGGGGAATTTTACCAAACATTTAAAGGAACATGAGGCACCTGACTTTGGCTCAGGTCATGATCGCAGGTTCCACACTAAGCAAAGTCTACCTAAAGATTCTCTCCCTCTGCACACCTACACACTTAAAAAAAAAAAACAAAAAAAACAAAAACTTAAAAAAAAGAAGTAAAGAAGCATCAATACCTATTCTTTTTAAACTACTCCAAAAAATAGAAGAAGGAAAACTTCCAAATTCATTCTTTGAGGCCAGTATCATCCTGGTACCAAAACCAAAGACACCACAAAAAAGAGAACTACAGGCCAATATCTCTAATGAACATGGATGCAAAAATCCTCAACAAAATACTAGCAAACCAAATTCAACAGTACATTAAAAAAATAATTTACCGCGATCAAGTGGGATTTATTCCAGGGATGGATGGGTGGTCCAGTATTTGCAATTAATCAACGTGATATATCATATCAACATGAGGAAGGATAAAAACAATATGATTACTTCAGTAGATGCAGAAAAACCGTTTGACAAAGTACATTCATAATAAAACTCTACTAAGTGGGTTTAGAGAGAACATGCTCCAATGTAAAAGGAGCCACATATGAAAAATCCCACAGCTATCATCATACTCAGTGATGAAAAACTAAAAGCTTTCCCTCTAAGATCAGGAACAAGACAAGGATGTCCACTCGTTACCTGTATTCAACATGATACTGGAAGTCCCACCTGCAGTAATCAGACAAGAAAAATAAATAAAGGCATCCAAATTGGTAAAGAAGTAAAACTCACTCTTTGCAGATGACATGATACTATATACAGGAAACCCTAAAGATTTCACCAAAAAAACTTCTAGAACTGATAAATGAATTCTATAAAGTTGCAGGATACAAAATTAATAAAAAGAAATCTATTGCATTTCTATACACTAATAATAAAGTAGCAGAAAGAGAAAGTAAGAAAACAATCCCATTTACAGTTGCACAAAAAGAATAAGAATAAATTTAACCAAGCAGGTGAGGAACCTATACTCTTAAAACTATAATACACTTATTGGGGCGCCTGGGTGGCTCAGTGGGTTAAAGCCTCTGCCTTCGGCTCGGGTCATGGTCTCAGGGTCCTGGGATCGAGCCCCGCATCGGGCTCTCTGCTCAGCGGGGAGCCTGCTTCCCCCTCTCTCTGCCTGCCTCTCTGCCTACTTGTGATCTCTCTCTGACAAATAAATAAATAAAAATCTTAAAAAAAAAAACCAAAAAAGTTATAATACACTCATGAAAGAAATGGAAGATGATACAAAGAAAGGGAAAGACATTTCATGCTCACGGAACAAATACTATTAAAATGTCTATACTGCCCAAAGTAATCCATACATTTAAAGCAATCCCTATAGCATTTTTCAATAGAGTTTTTCACAGAGCTAGAACAAATAATACTAAAATTTGTACAGAACTACAAAAGATCCTGATAGCCAAAGCAATTTTGACAAAGAAAGCAAAGCTGGCAGGCACAATTCCAGACTTCAAGTTATATTCCAAAGCTGTAGTGATCAAAACAGTATTGTATTGGCACAAAAACAGACGCATATGTCAACGAAACAGGAGAGAGAGCCCAGAAAGAAACCCATACCTATATGGTCAATTAATCTATGACAAAGGAGGCAAGAATATGCAATGGGGAAAAGACAGTTCTTTCGGTAACAGTGCTGGAAAAACTGGACGGATACATGTGAATGAAACTGGACCACTTTCTTACACCACACATAAAAATAAACCCAAAATGGATGAAAGGCCTAAAAATGAGACCTGAAACCATAAACTCCTAAAAGAAAACAGGCAATAACGTCTTGGACATTGGTCTTAGCAATATTTTTCTAGATATGTCTCCTGAGGCAAGGGAAACAAAAGCAAACCAGCGGGACTACACCAAAATAAAAAGCTTTTGTACAGTGCAAGAAAACATAAAAAAAAAAAAGGTATGTTAGTGAATGGGAAAAGATATTTGCAAATAATATATCTGATAAAGGGCTAGTATCCAAAACATAAAGAACTTACACAACTCAACATAAAAAAATAATAATAATAATTCAATTAAAAATGGGAAGAAGACCTGAAAAGACATTTTCCAAAGAAGACATCTGGATGGCCAACAGACACATGAGAAGATGTTCCACATCACTAATCATCAGGAAACTACAAATCAAAACCACAATGAGGTATCACTTCACACTAGTCCGAAAGGCTACCATCAAAAAGACAAGTAATAACAAGTGTTGGCAAGGATGTGGAGAAAAAGGAACCCTCGTGCACTGCTGGTTGGAACGTAAGTTAGTGCAACCACTGTAGGAAACAATATGGAGGTAACTCAAAAAATTAAAAATAGAAATACATATGATACCATATAATCCAACTACCCAAAGAAAAGGAATACACTAATTTGAAAAGATACATGCTATGTTTATTGCAGCATTACTTATAATAGCCAAGATATGGAAGCAACCCAAGTGTCCACAGATGAATGGATAAAGAATAGTGTATACATGCACACATACACATACACAAACACACACACACACACACACACACACACACACACACACACACACACAGGAAGGAGTATTACTCAGCCATAAAAAAGAATGAGATCTTGGGGCGCCTGGGTGGCTCAGTTGGTTAAGCGACTGCCTTCGGCTCAGGTCATGATCCCGGAGTCCCGGAACGAGTCCCGCATCGGGCTCCCAGCTCCACAGGGAGTCTGCTTCTCCCTCTGACCTTCTCCCCTCTCATGCTGTCTCTCACTCTCTCTCTAATAAATAAATAAAATCTTTAAAAAAAAAAAAAAAGATGCTCTCTCCCCCTCTGCCTCTATTCCTCTCCCTCTCCAAAAATTAGAAATTTAAAAAAAAAAAAAAAAAAGAATGAGATCTTGCCATTTGTGACAACATGGACAGACCTAAAGTGTATTATGCTGTATGAAAAGAGTCAAACAGAGAAGACAAATACCATATGATTTCACTTATACATGGAATCTAAAAAATAAGACAAATAAACATTCTTAAATATAGAGAACAAACTAATGGCTGTGGGGGAGGAGGGACAGGGAAAATAGATAATGGAGATTAGAGGTATACTTACAAACTTCCAAGTGTAAAATAAGTAAGTCACAGAGATGGAAGGTATTACCTAGGGAATATAGTCAACAATATTGTAATAACAGGAGTGCCTACGTGGCTCAGTTGGTTAAGTGTCTGCCTTTGGCTCAGGTCATGATCCCGGGGTTCTAGGATAGAGCCCTGAGTCAGACTCCCTGCTCAGCGGGCAGTCTGCTTCTCCCTCTGTCCCTCCTCCCTGCTTGTGCTTTCTCTCTCTCTGAAATAAATAAAATAAAATCTTTAAAAAAAAATGATACTGTAATGGTTAACTACACTTAGTCATAGTGAGCACTGAGTAATGTATAGAATCGTCAAATCAACATGTTGTACACCTGAAACTAATGTAACATTTTATGTCAATTATACTTCAATAAAAAAAGAGAGAGAGAAATGCCTTTCTTACTCTGATTTTAAAAAAAGAGAGAATATTTAACACATAATAGTTGGTTTCTTTCTTTACAGCTATATAGAACTAGAAGGAAACTTTGAAATCACCTAGCCAGCCAATCTATTTTACACTTAATATGCATGTATTTTCTAAAGATGTCCATGCCATTTTATGCTACATGCTCTTTTTATGCTCCTCCATCAGAGGCAGGGCCTATGTTCCCTCCACTTAAATCTAGGCGGACCTATGAATATGGTGCCAGTAGTACGTAACCTCTAAGGTGAGACCATAAAAGGCAATACATATTCCTCTAGTTCCTTCATAAGGCATGTATCTTGGGAGCCCTGAGCCAATATGTAAGATATCTAGCTAGTCTTAAAACAGCACACTAGAGAGGTCATCTAGAGAAACAACTGAGAAAATAAGTGAGAGCAAGAGAGACAGAATGAGAGCGCTAAAGAATCTTTCTAGCCCAGGTGTTACACTTACCAGTGAGCCTTCAGATTTGTGAGATCCCGTACAGCAGCCACTAGTCACGTGTAGCTATTTACATTTCAATTAATTAAAACTAAATGAAATTTAAAAATCGATTTTTCAATCACACAAGTCCTATTTCAAGTGCTCAAATAGCCTCATGTGGCTAGTTTCTACTGTACTGGACAGGACAGATGTAGACTATTTGTATCATTGCAGAAAATTCTAGGGAATAGTGTTGTTTCAGATAACTCCAGCCCTCAGCCTCAGCCGTCAAGGTGCCCTAGTGTTGTGTGGTGCAAAGATGAGTTACCCCACTGAGCCCCACAGAATGCAAATTCATGGGCAAAATCAACGTCGTTTTCAGCCACTGATTTTTGGGGTGGTTATATAGCCATAGTAAGAGGAATACAAGGAAAATAAAGCTCAGAATGTGAAAGAAACTGCTGGAGTTTTGGAGACCACAAAATCAGTCAAATGGTGGAACTAATCACATTTTACTTCAACGTCCAATAAGTGTTTGTGAATAAATGAATAAGAAAATCCCTAATTCTCGAGCCCACAATATTTTTAGCTTCAAATACTCTGCCATTATGCACAAGAAGCGTTGTCTCTATCACTCCCGAAAAAGATTCGATGATTCCTGGCTCTGAAGGAACAGGAACCTGAGAAATGTTAGCATCGCCGAATTCATGGTAAAGAAAACAAGTCCTAGCTTCTTTCCAATGAATTTACTAAAGTCACCATTTAACACGTGAAGCTCACTCAATTTTCCAGTTTTATACTCATAGTGGTCTTTACTTTTTGAAGTATTTTGTATTACATATTTTTTAAATGGATTAACTTTTTAAAAGATTCTATTTATTTATTTGAGATACGAGTATACACAAGTAGAGGGGAGGGGCAGAGGGACAAGCAGACTCCCCGCTGAGTGGCGAATGGGATGTGGGGCTCCATCCCAGGACCCTGAGATCATGACTTGAGCTGAAGGCAGACATTTAACCAACTGAGTCACTCAAGTGCTCCTACATATTTTTTAATTTAAAAGCAAAAGAAACAAACCGAAAACCTTTGAGGGTATTCACCAATATTAACCAAAAGCTATCTTTTTAAAATACTCCTTTACCAAGCAAGTTATTTTAATAAATCCAATTTTTAATTATTTGAACTAATGGAAATTATAGATTTGGAGAGTCAAAAATAATGTGGGATTTAAGTGAAATTCTACCTGAACATGAACATAGCAATTATTGCGATACTTTATTTCAGTAATAATGAAGCTACACTGAAGCCATGTGGGAAGTGGCACAGCTTCCCCATCAGACCAGAGCACAAAGCTGGACTTCATGTACAGACTGCAAAATTTTCTGCCAGCATAAGCCTAAGCAGACCTGCCATATCAAGACTTCCATGTACAAAATTAGAGGATATTTTAAATTACTGTAAATTCTTTTTAAGATTATTTGGGGTTTTTTATTGTTGTTGTTGTTTTTAGTAATCTCTACACCCAGTGTGGGGCTCGAACTCACAACCCTGAGATCAAGCGTCTCATGGTTTTCCAATGGAGTCAGCCAGGCACCCCTTAAATTGCTAACAGCTGTGTTTTAGAGCTCTTATCTTTGAGATTTAGTTATTAGAATTATGATAAAACAGAATCAGGAATTGGCCTAAAATTAAGACATAGCTGGAGTGGCAGTGTAGAGGAACAGAGATGAAACATGGGTAGGCCTGCGTTGATGACTGCCGAGATTGCCCTTCTTAAAACTCATCCCTTCTTCTACTTCTTCTTCTACTTATGCTTGAAAAATGTCCACAGTGAAAAAAAAATAAAAACAAACCAACCAACAAACTTCTCTATTTCAGTGTTTTGGTTTGAAATGCAAAGTCAAGGCTAAAGAGAGTATGAGATGGTGGCAAACTACACTCAGATAAAGGCCAGGCTTCCTAGGATCTCAACTATTAATAAGAAGGACCAAAATGTCCAAAATAAATACAAAATTCCTCAAATCTATAAAAAATCATTATCACTTATAGCACATACACACGACTGCTCCATGTCAGAATTATAGCTGACTCATACCTTACACAGAATTCTAATATGCATGGTTACCAGATTTCTTAGCCAACAGCCAAAAATTAAAAGGGAGGCTAGTAAATACAGACACACACAAAGGCACAAGGCTGCTGATGGTCTTACAGAATGAGAAGAAAAAGAATGGCTATATAAGACGTGAAGTTGACCACTAATTAACGCAACTTTATGGAGTAATAACCAGTATGGTTAGTGGGAAGGCCGCAGGCTTTGGAGTTAAAGACCGCATTCTACAGTCACTACTAGCTATATGAACCTAACCAAATTACTTAACCTCACTTTTTTCTTCAGAAAAATGAGAGTGGTAGCTACATGACTAGGCTTATTCAGATGACTGGAAGAGAGATAACTGTCAAGTATTTTGGAAGCAGTTTCTCCACAATCTCAGCCGATAATGTGCTTGCAACCTTGTGAAAGACCATGAGCCAGAACCACCCAGCTCAACTGCTCCTAGACTCCCAGCCCTCAGACACCACATGACATAATGGTTACGGCATTAAGTTGCTACATTTGGGATAAACTGTTGCGCAGAATAGACAATTACCTTATAAGCGGGAACAATTTTTCCATTATTTGACTTGCTAAATTTTTCCCTACATACCGTATTGAACTTCTTTGGTATATAAACTAGATAATACAGGGAAACCCTTTACTTTATCTGAATGGAGTGCTCATCACTTTGTAATGGCATATTTATGAAGCTGGATATTATTTTCAGCACCAAACTTCTTGAACTTGACCTTGGGAATATGCAAGAAAACTATGGGGGTAAAAACCCAGACCAGTGTGTCATGGTTTAGTACCTCAGAAGCTGACTTAATACTCAGGCCTTACACCATATGTATACATACACACACACTCTGTATCTGTATATATGCACTCTTTATCTCTTCTACATTTTAATATTATAAATATAAATATTAATAAAAAGTACACTTAATCCTACCTGAATGAGGCATTTGCTCACATCACTAGCACAGAGTGCTTTGTTACAACTCAGTGACACAGGGACCCATGTCAGGAACACCAGGATGGCTAGAGTAAGCATAACAACACAGTGCGTCTTCATGTTTCTTCAGAGACAATCAACTCCTAGGAAGCTAAACAAACAAACAAGAAGAAAAAAAAAACTTTAATTCAAAGGCACGGGCTAGGTTAAAAACAATTACAGAAATGAAAAGCAAAACAAACCAAGACTCATTGTTTGTGTTAAAAGACTTCTGAGTGATCATTTAAAGGACATTCTCAATGAATGATTAAACATTCAAAACAAACTACAATTTTTGTATGGTAAGCTCTTGTCAGCCAACTCCAAATATATATATGATATGTATACAAAACCCATCAGGTTACTGAGGCAAATAACTAGTTTTAATACTGCACCACTACTACTCACCTTTAGTTTTAGGCCCATTATTCGACTTTAAACTCATATTTAAGACTATTAATATTGTATTGTAATTTAAAACAGTCAACAAAATTTTAAAATGCAAGTTATTCTGATGATTATTTATGACAATCTCATTTTATCTTTTTTTTTTACTTATTCATCAGAGAGAGAGAGAGAGAGCACAAGCAGGCAGAGTGGCAGGCTCCCCGCTGAGCAAGGAGCCGGATGTGAGACTCGATCCCAGGACTCTGGGATCATGACCTGAGCCGAAGGCAGCCGCTTAACCAACTGAGCCACCCAGGCGTCCCTTACCTCTTAACATAATTAGCCAGAATGAAGCAGCTCAGAGAAAGGAGTTGGCAATCATTCCTTAAATAACCCAGCAAATAACAAAGGGATAATAAATTATTAATTTCATTAAGAACTCGAGTAATTTATTAAAATGTGAAGATATTCTTTGAATTCTATACCACAGAATTCAACGTTATTAAGAAGATAGCACATTTTGGAAAAAAGAAGGAAAAAAAGACCAGCACAAATCCTGATAGTGGTTAAACAACCAACATGGTTATTAAGCTTTTAAAAAAAAGATATAACTTCTTGGCGTTAAAACAAACCCTCCCAAAAACAGAATCAAGTAAAATAAATGACTACTGATGTTGGAAATATAAAGGGTGAGTTTATAGGGCCTTTATGATCACTGTAAACTTTTATTCTAAGTATTATAAAGTACAATAAAGCAGAAGCAATAAGGTGAGAAGAATAAAGGGCTTTGTACCTGGTATGACTCAATTTTGAAAGAGAAAGCCCTGGTGATTGATACTGAGGCCCACAAAGTATTCCCAAAGACCGTTAGTAACCCAATTTTCTAATTTATTTAACGGCACACACTAAGTCGGATGATTTCTGGTGCCTGTTTGTGGAGGCCAAAGAAGGTATTTGAAAAGTGATTTTTATCCAGAACTAGTTTTCATCCTACGCTCACTAAAAATGGGATTTTTTTTTTTCATCCCTTATGGCTGTCTTCATACTACTCCCAAAATCTTACTGGAAAAAGTATTCAAGTAAATAATGGCATGTACAAAGCAGGTAACAGAATTAAAGGGCCTCCCTTTTTTCTTCTAAGGAGTGAGACACGATATCGCCCCGGAACTGTTTTCCTACGTCGGGACCAGTTTCTCGGGCTCCGGGACCTGTGTGTGGTCCCCAAGGGGGATGGCACTGACAGCAGCCTTTGTGCCGATGCACGGAGCCCCTGCCGCTGGCTAAGGAGACAGAGGCCACGGGGCTCCTCACCCCCAGCTCACCGACGCGCCGCTGAGCAGCGAGGCAGGGGAGGGGGCCGCAGAGGTGCCGCCGGCCTGCGGGCCCGCGCCCAGCACCCACCGGGCGGCACCCCCACTTTGCCCTGCGCGTAGGCGGGGCACAGGCCGCGCGGGAGCTGCTCCGCTTCTCCCGGCCGCGAGAGCCGCCCGCGGCCTCGGCCTCCAGAGGCCGGCGCTCTCGGCCCGGACCCTCCCCGGCCGCAGACCCTGACCCGCCTGCTCCCGCTCACCGTGCGCCGCGGCGCCGCGAGGCTGCCTGGCCCTCGTTCCCCCGCAGGTCGGCCGAGCCCTGGGAGAGCCGCGGGGCTGTGCGAGGGAGGCAGGCCGCGCCTCCGCGCCGTCCCTCAGCGCAGCGCCCGCGAGCCTCGGGCACCTTAAAGAGACAGGCCCGCCGCCGCCCTCCCCCCAGTTTCCGCGGTCCCTCCGCCCGCCTTTGGTTCCCCGCTGCCGCCAGCTCCCGCCAGGAGGCGTCTCTCACTCCCGGGGCGCTCCTGTCAGCGCACGCCCCGGGCCCGCCCCTCCTCGCCTGCGGCCTGCCCACCGCCCCGCCTCCAGTCCGGTCCCGGCGCGGCCCGCTCGAAGGCCCCGCCCCTGGATGCGGCCCCGCCCCGCTCACGCACGGGCCCCGCCCCGCCCTCCGGTCACGCCCAACAGCGGCCGCCCTCCGGCCCCCAGGGACCCTGGCACCCACGCGCGGGCGGCCACGCGCGCCTTGCCTCCGCCGTCTTCCCTGCCCCCATCTCAGGTTCCTTTGTCGCCTACCTGGGGTTGCGGCTCACCTTCCGTGAGGCCCATTCTCTGCGCTTAGCGTGTGTTCTTCACCGAGCCTAGAATGGGACGTGCATTAGCTCAGCGACTCTGCAGGCAATTCCTACAGGCTGTATCTGTCCCGTTATGGGGATTCAAGACCGAGGCACCTAGTGGTGGAGCAGCCCAGCCCGTTACCCTTGAACTCTTGTTATCTGACGTCGGAGCAGGATTTATTAAAAATGCACGTTTCTGGGTTCTGTCTCAGACCTACTGAATAAGGATCCGCTAGGGTAGAGCCTTCGTTCAGCAGTTCACTAAATTGGCTGCGCCCTCAGTGAGTGTCTGACACTGTGCTTAGCACTGGAAATAGAAGAGAGGAGGTGCTGTGGGTGCTGTCCAAGAAGGAGGCCACTGGTCTTCGGAGAGGATGGACGGACGGCTACACAAATGGCTACAGCGCACCACCCCAGTCCTCAGTAGGAGAGAGCTCCGGGAGCGTATATGACGCCGCACTCATTTCAGCCTGTGCTTGAGAAAAACGAATTGATTCCACCGGCGGTAAACATGTAGATGAAGGCATTTGAGAATTATGCTCAGTTACTTTTTCACAACCCTGGGAAATTGCGTTTTAAAAAGATTTCAGAGTGATTAAGTTGGAGCCCATTGGGCTGGATGATCCACAAGGTACTTTCCCCTTGGAAATGGTGACCTAGTGATAAAGTCTTAAACTAGTAGTCTTAAATGCTTTGTTACTTGGAAGGAAACAGAAAGAATGGAAAGTGTTGATTGGCTGAGGGGGTGGATTACATTAACGATATTAGTCCATTTTTGTACAATAAGTATGCATGTTAAAAATCATCCCTGAAAATTATCGTAAAGAAATAATTAAGAGTGTACACAAATTTAACTTTAAGGATCTTATTCTTTGGCATTACTTACTTAATAATTAAATGAATTACGATACTCCAGTGCAATGAGCTAAATCAGCTATTAAAACATGGTATCGTGGATTAGAGGTTCTCCCATTTTTGGTCTCAGGACCCTTTTCCACTCTTGAAAAGTACTGAGGACCCCCCAGAGAGGTACTTTTATGTGTACGATGTCTATCAAAATTTTTTATATTAAAACTGAGAAATTTAATGGAGCACCTGGGTGGCTCAGTCAGTAAAGCCTCCCACTCTTGATGTCAGCTCAGGTCATGATCTCAGGGTGGTAAGATCAAGCCCCACATCAGGTTCCATGCTCAGCCCTGAGTCTGCGTCTGTGTGAGATTCTTTCCCTCTCTCTACTCTTCCCCCTCTACCCCTCCCTCCACTCTTGTCCATGCCTGCTCTCTCTCTCTTAAATAAATACAATCTTTTTTAAAAAGAGAAATTAAAAAATATGTATTCATTGTTTCACTTAAAAATAATAGACTCTATTTTATGGTAACATGAACGACATTTTATGAAAAATAAGTACATATTCCCAAAAAATGAAAAATGGCATTATTTTACATTTGCGCTATTCTCTTTAATGTCGAAGTTAACAGAAGGCAGCTGGATTTTCATACCTGCTCCTGCATTTATACTGTTGCAATATCGTGTATTATGTATCCTCTAGGAAACTACTCTAAACTTGTGACAGGAGAATGAAAAAGGCAAGTAATGTTTTAGAATTTAAATAAAAAGAGTTTGGAGCTCACAAACCCCCTGAAGAGATCTTGGGACTCCTAGGGTTCCCAGATTACACTTTGAGAACTAGTACTGCACATAAATATTGTTGGCACGGAAAGATATTCATGATATATCAATATTTTAAGGTAATGTATAGGGGCGCCTGGGCGGCTCAGTTGGTTGCGTGACTGCCTTCAGCTCCAGTCATGATCCCAGAGTCCTAGGATCGGCCCTCTCCCTCCGCTTGCTACTCGCCTGCTTGTGCTCTCTCAATCTCTCAAATAAATAAATATAATCTTAAAAAAATCAAGTAGTGTATTTATTTTTAGAATAATTACTATTAAGATTGCGTACACAGTTATTTTCCCAGTGGGAAAAACTACTCTGTCTCCCAAGGGACCAGCACTTTAGGGGCTGGGGATTCTGGTTTAGAACCCGCAGTCTCATTCTCAACCTCTCTCTACTTGGCTGACTCAACTAAATTAGCCAATCTGGTTTTACAGATTTGAATTAAAGTGAGCCACAGCCTCTCAGCCTCCCAGCCTGCTCCTGTGAGAGGGAAGGTCTACTGGGGATGGAAGGTCTGTTTGAGGAGCAACCTCCTTTCTCCATTATTCTCTTCCCTTCCATCCGTCCTCCTTGTTCTGTTAAGGATCTACCACAAAGCTATCTAAAGAAGGAGAAAAGGGCGCCCGGGTGGCTGAATGGGTTAAAGCCTCTGCCTTCGGATCAGGTCATGATCTCAGGGTCCTGGGATCAAGCCCCGCATCGGGCTCTCTGCTTGGCAGGGAGCCTGCTGCCCCCCTCTCTGCCTATTTGTGATCTCTCTCTCTCTGTCAAATAAATAAATAAAATCTTAAAAAAAAAAGGAGGAAAGAGAATGGATTTCTTGGGTGCCTGGTGGCTCAGTGGGTTAAGCTTTGTTAAGCATTGGACTCTTGATTTCTGCTCCTGTCATGATCTCGGGGGTCATGAGATTGAGCCCCTCATCCAGCTCTGCCCTCAGCATGGGGTCTGCTAGAGATTCTCTCTCTCCCTCTCCCTCTGCCCCTCCCTCTTGCTCATGCACGCATGTGCATGAGCTCGCTCGCTCTCTCAATAAATAAATAAAATCTTAAAAAATAGTAATAAATAAACAAACAAACAAACAAATAAAGTCTCTTGTCATGACCTCTGTTATGAATGGTTGTTGATCCACCAGGTAAAAGGAACAGTATTCCTCTGCGTGGGAGTTGGGAGTAGGGGGGTAAGATGGGGGGGCCCAGGGGCTGCAGGAGACCTAGCCGACCACTGGGGAAGCATGCAGGAGAAGCTTGGAGAAGATGTTATTTCAGCAGAGATTTGCAAAAGGCTAGCAAGGACTATTGAGATATTTACAAAGCATTCTCAAAAGTTCCTAAGGCTTTCCAAAATTCAGTATTTACACATGGCTCATTGTTGCTTATCAAATTAGATTCAAACTCTGTAGCTTATTTATTTAAAATATTTATTAATTTATTTTCATTTCCCTTTTGTCCCCTCCTCATTATGATGTAATAAATGCTTAGCTGGGAAAAATTTTAAATTATGGAACTTCATAATGAGTGCCCCTTGCCATTTTAGCCCCCAGCAATTGGTCCTAATTTCGTGTATATTTCTTCTTTGTTTAGTCACATACACTAACATATGTTTGTGACAAATGAAATTATGTTAAGAATACTTCACTACAACTTGCTTTTTTCCACTTAGCGTATCTAGAACATCTTTTCATGCTAGTATATACAGATCTTTTTTGATGTCACATAATTCCTCTCCATAAACTGGTCTATTTTCACACTTCGTACTTTTCCGATCTTGTATTTCTGCACATACTTCTTTTTGCTCAGGACAGGATCCTTACTTTTTTTCTAGCTACAAAAATCCTACCCACTCTTGGAAGCCTGTTCAAGTACCACCTGACTCAACACAGTGCCTGGCACATAGTAGGTGAATGAATTGATTAAAGGAATGACTTCCCTGGCTAAAGTTCCCAGTAGCCTCTGAGCTCTGAAAGAAAGAGAAAGAAAGAAAGAAAGAAAGAAAGAAAGAAAGAAAGAAAGAAAGAAAGAAAGAAAGAAAGAGAGAGAGAGAGAGGGAGGGAGGAAGGAAGGAAGGAAGGAAGGAAGGAAGGAAGGAAGGAAGGAAGGAAGGAAGAAAGAAAGGAAGGAAGAAAAGCAGAGATTGCTGGTGTTTGGAATAAGCAGAAAGACTTCTTGGAGGCTTATGCTTGGTCTAAAGGGCAGTTCAGACTTGAAGGGGCACAGAGGGGGACTTGGGGGTGGAGGTGAAGGGAGGTGAGTGACCAGAGGAGGGCTGGCTGGGAGGAGGAGTGTCCTAGCAGCAAACCACCCAGGACAGCCTCAGTCCCTCAGTCCTCAGAGCCGTACCACCTTACAGGAGAGGAGCGCCAAGTACCCAGAAACTTAATGCTGTGTGTTAAAATTCAGGTAAGATAAAATTTACCATTCTAACCAGTTAAAAGTATACAATTTGGTGGCACTCAGTATAGTCACAATGTTAAGCAACCATCACCATTATCAAATTCCAGGACATTTCTCTCACCTCAGAAGGAAACCCAATACCCACTAAAGCAATCATGCAACCTCCACCCCACCTTGGCAATCACTAGTCTCTTTTCTGTCTCTATGGGTTTGTCCCTTCTGGACATTTCAGATAAATGGAGTCAGACAATATGTGGCCTTTTTATCTGGTTTCTTCACTTAGCATAACATTTTCTTTTCTTTTTTAAGATTTATTTATTTGAGAGAGAGAGAGATTGAGCACAAGCAGGGGGAGGGGCAGCAGGAGAGGGAGAACTAGGCTCCCCACTGAGCAGGGAGCCCAACATGGGGCTTGATTCCAGGACCCCGAGATCATGACCTGAGCGGAAAGCAGATGCTTAACCAACTGATCCACCCAGGGACCCAGCATAATGTTTCTCAGGTTCATCCATGTTGTAGCATCTAAAAAAACTTCATTCCTAAAAAAAAAAAAAAAAAATCCTTTTTGTGGCTGAGTAATATTTCATTGTATGATATACCACATTTTGTTTATCTAGTCATCAGCTGATGGACAGTTGGGTGGTTTCTACTTTTGGCCATTGTGAACAGTATTGCTATGAACATTCATGTACAAATTTTTGTTTGAACACTATTTTTTTTCTTTTAGAGAGAGAGCGCGCGTGCTTGATCGGTGGGGCGGAGAGGAGCAGAGGGAGAGGGAGGGAGAATCTAAGCAGGCTCCAGTGTGGAGGCCGGCACAGGGTTCGATCTCATGACCTTGAGGTCATGACCTGAGCTGAAATCAAGAGTCACATGCTTAACAGACTGAGCCACCCAGGCGCTCCTGAACACTTGCTTTTAATTCCTTTGTGTATTTAACTAGGAGTGGAATGGGTCATATGGTAACCAACTTGTTGAGAAATTGCACCACTGCCTTCCACAGCAGCTGTGCCCTTTTACATTCTCACCAGCAATGTATGAGAGCTCCAATTTCTCCACGTCCTTGTCGGCATTCGTATTTCCATATTTTGATTATAGGCATCCCAGTGGGTGCAAAGTGGTGTCTCTTTGTAGTGGCTAATTATTTTTTTTTTCATATGTTTATGGCTTGCTTTTTCCAGGAAGGATTGGAAGAAGTTTAGAGAAATGCAAAAGATGCAGGAAGGGTCAAATAACCATGCAGAGAATTTGAAAGGAAGGAAAATAAGGTCAAGAGAATTACACTGGCCACAGAATGGCACAAAAATGACTTGTTGAGATGAAGGTAATAGATTGATGTTAAGCATTCTCACAGTAAACACAAAGAAAGAAACACAACCCATCACAACATCTACAGTATTTGTAGGATAAAAATGAACTAGAAGGAATCTTTTCTTAATAGTCATGCTTGAGAGAAAGTTTTCCCATGGGTTCCCATGAAAAACTGCTTTGAATGATTCAACAGAAATATATATTGGACAAAAAAGTCAAGGATCTATTGCGTGCCAAGCACTGGGTTAGGAATTGGCAATTGGCTGTTTTAAAACTTTATCTCCCATTCTTTCCTTATTGTGGTTATGTTTTCCTCTACTTTACTGTACATATGCAGACTTTTAATAGTTCTATTAACATACTTATTTACTAGTTCCATCATTGCTTTTATTTCTCGTTCAATTCCTATTTTTTTCTGGTTGAGGGTCATAATTTTCTACTTCTTTACATGCCTGATCATTTTTTAAAGATTTTATTTATTTATTTGGGTGAGAGAGACAGACATAGCGACAGAGATGGCAAAAGAGAGGGAGCACAAGCAGGGAGGAGAGTGAGAAGCAGGCTTCTAGCAAAGCAGGGAGCCCGACATGGGGCTTGATCCCAGGACCCCGGAATCATGACCTGAGTCAAAGCCACCAGCACTCCATATGCCTGATCATTTTTTACTGGATGCTAGACATTGTAATTTTTCCATTGTTGATTACTGGATTTTGTTGTATTCCTTTAGTGATGCATTAGGTTCAGTCATGCAATTGAGTTACCTAGAATACATTTGATTTTTTTAAAATATTTTTTTAAGATTTTATTTTTAAGTAATCTCTACACCCAACGTAAGCCTCAAACAACCCAGAGATCGAGAGTCATATGCTCTACTACCAAAGGAACCAGCCAGTTGCCCCTGATTTGATTTTTTTTTTTTTAATATTTTATTTATTTATTTGACAGAGAAAGAGAGCACAAGCAGAGGGAGTAGCAGGCAGAGGGAGCGGGAGAAGCAGACTCCCCACGGAGCAGGGAGCCTGATGCGGGGCTCGATCCAGGACCCTGGGATCATGACTTGAGCCGAAGGCAGATGCTTAACTGACGGATCCACCAGGCGCCCCTGGTGTAATCTTTTTGAAGCTAATTTTTATGATTGACCAGAGGGGATTCAGGGCTTATCTGGCTTCACAAAGGCAATGCCCTCCTGAGTACTCTATTTGATGCCCTGGGTATTAGATCTTTCCTCCTTGGCTGATGGGAACACAAACTATGCCCAGCCCTCTTGTGAGGTCATAGGATTGTTCTGCTACTTCAACATCAATGGAAGTGAAAATGTGAAAGAATTATTTTTAGCACGTAAAAAGAATAAATTTCTGTG
This sequence comes from Potos flavus, assembly GCA_028534135.1. NCBI lineage: Eukaryota > Metazoa > Chordata > Mammalia > Carnivora > Procyonidae > Potos > Potos flavus. Next base: position 51,926,482 of record CM052889.1, on the reverse strand, counting down.
CCTCTGTTGAAAGAGAATTATGTTATAATGTAATTATTCTGCTACAGAGGTGACTAATAGGGAAAAGCTTTGGACTATAACGCAAATGCACTTTCGAATTAAAAAGCATCAATAAGAGGTGCCTGGGTGGCTCAATCCTTAAGAGTCTGCCTTCGGCTCAGGTTGCGATCCCAGGGTCCTGGGATTGAGCCCTGCATTGGGCTCCCTGCTCAGCAGGAAGCTTGCTTCCCCCTCTCCCACCCCCCCTGCTTGTGTTCCTTCTCTCACTCTCACTTTGTGTCAAATAAATAAAATATTTTAAAAAAATAAAAAGCATTAATAAGCTGCCACGAAGAATTGAATTCCCCGAAATCAGTAGGGGAAAATATTGGTGCCATCATGTAGTGTTGTTCAGAATGAATATACAGAGGGGATAGCTTGCTTCAGTAATTATTTCTACTCATGATTAGGAGCTTCAAGATTAGGAGAGTTGACTTTATCATAACCTACTGAAAATACGCTGTATAGTAAAAGATTGCATAGAGAGTATAAATGGCTCCTGAGAAAATACTAAAATAACCCTAAGAATTAGAAGAATCATATCCTTAGCATCATATATTTTGTAATATTAGGGCATCAGATTGATTGCTAGGCAGTCTTCCTACCAGAGTTCAGAGTTCTATATGTGAACCCTGTCTGATACTCACAATGGTGAATTCTCACAGTGGAGAATTTGGGAAATTTTGCTACTGTGGATCTTTCTTGTTGGCTAGAACAGTCTGTGCATAATCCAAAATACTTAGTTTCCCATGCAGAAAAATCTAATGGCTGTGGAATTCTGAATGAAATTAGACTCATAAGCCCATTCTAAAGTGATTAGTTCAGCCTAGGGTTCTAAAGCTTACTTTGTCATCCATTCCATCTGCCTGGGAATTTTTTAGTTCCAACTTGTTATAATAGGGCTGGACTGAAACTGTGAGGCTAGTTGAGGAGTCCATCTGGGAAGGTGTTTATTTGCTCCTTGGTCTAAAAGGAGCATTTCTCTGTAAGGGAAAGCAGGCAAAAGAATGACTGCTGAGATGGTAATGTTTTAGCACAAGAATTTATCTCAGTACTACGAGGTTCATTGAACATCTTTTTTTCGGATAAAAAAATTTGCAAAATACCTAAGTGTCTAAGAGGAAACTGGTTAAATAAATCATGGAAGGCCCATATGATGAATGTTTAATGAAATGGCAAATTATTTTGCTATTAAGTACAAATATTATGATGTGAGATATATATAGATCATGTGATACATATGTATATGTATATATCAATCACATGGTACTTTTGTCGAAAACCTGTCACTTTATTTTTTTAAAAGATTTTATTTATTTGACACAGAGAGCACAACAGGAGGAGCAGCAGGCAGAGAGGGAGAAGCAGTCTCCCCACTGAGTAGCAGATGTGGGGCTGGATCCTAGGACCCTGGGATCATGATCTGAGCTGAAGGCAAACGCTTAACCAACTGAGCCACCCAGACGTCCCAAAAGACTGTCACTTTAAACAATTGTTTGTTGCCAATAACGTTTTTTTCAAGTGAAAATTAGAATTTTGGAAAACTTGTAGTTGTCACTTACAGCTTCACAGCTTCCCAATACTTAAAAGACATTTCTGATGAAATCAGTGGTGATATTAACAAGAGTGAATTTTTGGTATTATATAATGAGATCTGTCAACATTTGGAAGACACATAACACAGTGACCTAATGTTTTCTAAATGATCAATACACGCATTAAAAATCATTCCTAAAAGATCCACTCAAAGTGCAAGATAGATTAATAGATTTAATGTAACAGAGTTAGCACAAGTTGATTAGTTCCAGATTCCACAAGGTGACTAACAACCTTTTAGAAACTGTTGGGGCACCTGGGTGGCTCAGTCTGGTAAGGGTCTGACTTTAGCTCCTCTCATGATTTCAGGGTCCTGGGATCGAGCGCCATATTGGGGTGAGTCTGCTTGTCCCTCTGCTTGTACTCTCTCTTTCTCTAATAAACAAATAAAATCTTTAAATAAAGGAACTATTTGTTGCATTTTGATGTGGAATCAAAAGAATGCCCACATTTGTTTGAAAATCTATTAAATATTTAAAATATTAAAATATTCTCCCCCTTTTCCTATCACTTATGTGAAGCCACATTTTCTTTACATAAACCAAACTAAATCAAAACCAAAGAAATAAAAGATACAACACGTTGAGTGCAGAAGCAGATACGAAATTTCTAGCATTCTTCTATTTGGCCAGATATTAAGGAGATTTGCAAAATTTAAAATAATACACTTTCCCCACTAATTTTTAATTTTGGAAATATATTTTTCATAAAAATATACATGAAATAGGTTTATTAATACATTTAAAATTGTTTTTAATTGTTTTAATTTCTACTTTGGTAAATATCAACTGATATAACAGACACAAAAGCTCTCAAAGTACTTTCGGGACTCCAGAAACTACTCATTAAGAAAAAAATGGAAAAGCAGGCAACAGACTAGATAGAAACAGGACAAATAAATGTATCTGACCAAAGGATTTAAATGCAGAATATATGAAGAATTCCTACAAATCAGTAATAAAGACAACCCAATAAAAATGAGCAAAACATTTGAGGACATTTCACAAAATGAACAAATGGTCACTATGCATATAAAAAGTAATGTTCAACCTCATTAGTCATCAGGGAAATGTAAATTAAAGAAAGGCACAAGATACCACTACACATCCACTGAAGACTGACACCACCAAACATTGATGAAGATTCAGAGCAACTGGGTCTCTCATAGGTAGGGGTATAAAACAGTACGACCACTTTGGAGAACTGTCAGTTCTTAAACACACAACAATACTCTATGACCTAGTACTCCAAGGTATGTATCCAAGAGTGAAAGAATATGTCCACAAAAACAGATGTGCAGATTCACAGCAGTTTTATTCACAACAGCCCCCAAATTGGAAACAATCCAAATATCTACCAACAAGAGAATGAATAAACAAGTTTGTACAATATACTACTGCTCATTAATAAAATGGAACATATTACTGATATATGCAACATGGATGAATTTCAAAACCTTATGTTGAGAGAAAGAAGGCAGATACAAGAAAATAGTATATACTGTTCGATTCCATTTATATGAAGTTCAAGAACAGGTACAAGTAACATACAGTGATGGGAATCGCAGTGGTCTCTTCTGGGGTAGGGAGTACTAACTGCAAAGGGGCAAGGGGGAACTTCCTTCCGTGATGGAAATAATCGCAATTCAGGCAATGGTAACAGTATGTACATTTGTTAGGACTGGCTCTTTTTGTTTGTTTCAACTGGATTTAAACCAGTTAAAAAAAAAAAAACACGGAGAAGGTACTAATAACGAGCTCTGAAGCTTAGTGACGGGCATACAGGTCTTGTTCTTTAATCTGTAAACATATGCCACAAAAGCTTGCCTCATTCCGTGTTTAACAGCAAAATTTTCTTCAGAAGTGGGGAAAACGGTGGCCACCTAAATGCTTTTTATCTGGACTACTCAGATATCAAAATACCGGTTTATAGCTTTTTTTTTTTAAGCATTTAAAAAGTCATCAATAGAGTTAAATAAATGTGTTTCACAAATAATCTTAAATTCCGTGTAACTAATCCATCTAATAAAACTGAACCCCCATGCAAGCGAAGGTGTTTATCTTTAGGTAAACAATTTGATATGCTACTTTCTCTTATGGAGATATGCACATGTCTAAAAAGTTTACATTATTTGCAGATACAGTGTAGCATTTAACATTTAATCACTGGAAAAAGTCATTCTAGATTTATTTCTGTTTTTATGCTGATAGTTATAATTCTACGTGCTTTTTTCACCATATTGATTAAAGGAATTATTTAAACTTTATTTGCCTTTGTTCTATGAACTCTGGTTCTACTGACTGGAAATACTTTGGGTAACTGCTACTATGGAGGCTTTGTAACCCCACTTTAGGTACAATGGAGACTACAGTGTTAAGAAAGCCACCAAGAAAATGAATTACAAGATATTTAATCCATTAATCTTCACACAAGCTTTTCCAAAGACTAGTATCTCTTGTATCAATCTTTTTGCCTTAAAAGTTTGAAAGGGATTTTTAGAAAAATCATGAAAATGCTCTCTTTAAAATACAAGAAGATAAGACTATCTCATGAATTTTAAAGTCAAATTCCTCTATATAAAATTTTGGGGGTTTATGTATCAGGATACCAGAAATAGAATAAAAAATATTGCTAGCTTTTGGGATAACTAAGAAAAATACATATTTAGCACTGCACTCAATTTCTAGGATAAGTGTGTAACTATTAAGTCTGTTAAAATGAGCCTCATGGGGTCTTTGCTTGAGATTTTTGTGGTTATGAAGTTTGCAGTATGTCTAACATTTATAATTCATTTTTGACACCTCATTACTGGATAGAGTTGAGCTATGCTTCAGAGGCTGTTGCCCCAAAATGAGTATTTCTGTAATTTTGCTACTGCCCAAGTAAACACTGGTGTTTGGCTTAGAGTCACATGGGAGTGGAAAGTAAAAAAACATTTAGCACACATTTCACTCTTATTTTTTTCTATAAAAATATAACTCTTTATTAAATAACATGCACAAATATCAACTAGTCATTTATTAAACAGATATGATTTAGAACAAGATTTAAAGAAATACAAATCCTTAGGTACAATTTAGTATATCTTGTTCATGATATTTGAATAGTTAAAAAAAAAAAAATCACTGATTAAACTAACCATCCTTTATTTCTCTTTCAGAATCCTAAATCTTTTTAGGTATATACCGCATTCCAAGTTTTTCCTAGCATTTCAGAGCTTTAGAATATAAAGCTCTTAACTACTTACTTAAGTATAAATTCCACCGAGAAGGCATTCAACTTTTCGTTTAAGCTATTTGATCAGCTTTGAGTCACTTTACAGAGGAAACCTGCAGAAGCAGAAGCATGGCATCAAGGCTCCAGCAACTGGAGGTACCATTGAAGAGGGTGAGAACTAGGGTTAGTACTTAAAAAGCTGGGACAACTAAAATATGCCAGATTCCTGCTTGCTTGTTCTCTTCTGCAGCTTGTTCTGTTTGGCCAAACAGTGATTTCCCTTCCTTTTCCAGTTGGACCCTCAGAACAAGATGCTGTATAAATTTACCCCTCTCATATTTTCTATGACTTCAATGCTCAATAATTTGGTTTTTTATTTTTAGGCAAAAGTATAAACAAAATTTGCATTGAGTTTTTCCATATTAAAAAGTATTGCTTTTATAAATTAGCTTTTAATGTTCCCAGCCTTAATAAACTTAACTTCAACAAAACCAGTGCTTCAAAATCTACCCTGCCTTTCTTGGCCCCATGTATCCAATAAAAAAGGCCCAAATCTCTCATCTAAATTTCTAAAGAACACTACATCCAACCTTTATAATAAAGTCCTTGCACTGTGTATCTTTTACACGTGCTGCTTTATTGCGCATGCCAAGTACAGTATGAATTAAAATATAAATTGACGTAAAAATTCAAAAATCCCTAAGCTTAATATATACCTTTGCACTCAAAAACTTCAATTTTTACATTCTCTCCCATTAGCTGGGATTTCCAACTTGCTTGCTGAGTTTAAGTCACTTTATTCCTCATATATTCTTTTTACTTTTCTCTATCAGAATAAAAAATATCCAGCATTACTTTATAATTCAAAAAACTGTGGAAAGTTCTGTAAATTTTATCTCATATACTTATGTTCAATTTTACATATAACCTAATTTTCCTTTCAAAAATGTTTAATATGTTTAGCAGATTTCAGACCTGAAATATTCCTGAATATCTAATCTACTTCACGTTATAGGAGAAACTGGATTTTTTTCTAAGTATATTGCTAATTATTTTATTAAAAACAGCATACCAAATCTTATTTTAATTATAAAATTCAGAAAATTATATGTTTTGCATCTTGATACAAGGAAAAAATATGACATATTAATCAATTTTTCATAAATATTGAAGAGATTGATCAGAATATGCCTGTTTCTTGTACTTATTTCGACTACCGAATATCTCTTTTTTGATTTGAGTACTCAGTTTGTATTTTAAAAGTGCAAAGGTTATTAAGCTTAAAACATTATATTTAAGCAATGTAAAAAAGTTTTACAATGATTTAACATGACCAATAAAATTTATTAAACATATTTACATGTATTCACAGATTCTTTCATACTTGAGTATTAAAATAGACATTTACAATTTCAGAATTTTCATTCAAAGGCATTTTGGGAGAGGGAATGGGTTCTACTGTGAGATGAAAAAAGAGCTGTTTCTTTGCATGACTAATTCTAAATAATGTGTCCAACATAGTGAGTCATAGGTACTATCCCAGGAGACTGGCATGAAACACCCTACACTACTTTAGGCATTGCTTATGGAGAGAGTTAAATTATAGGAAGCATGCAATACAACTAAGTCACAACCTTTACAGTTATGGTGATGAAAACAAGCTAACTCAAACACATGCATGCCTTATTTAAAAGTTTTGCTACCTGAACACATTACTACTACACTCCATACAAACTACAACTTTGGTCCAATAAAACATTAGACACAACAGCTTTACAATTATTTCTTTGTACATGTTTTGACTACCAATCCCTTTGTATACATTTTGACCATTAATTACAAGATTTACATCTGCACAATATGTATAAAATAAGTTATTAAAAAGGAAGACAATATTAAAACCTTTGAAAAGAAAACTGTACAATTACTTTACAGATAAAATAAACTGAAGAAATTTTGTGCCAAGTTTTTCTTCCACATTAGAAACTATTTGGTAGGAATTGAACCTTTTAGTTTACCAATATATTTTAATAAAACTTGAAAGATTTGAATACTAGTGGTTATCTTGTTACTTAAGAGCACTAACAACTTCCAGTGCTGTTAGCAGATTCTCAGCTTTTAAACTATCTACCACAGTCTGCCAACATGCTCTAATGTAATAGTTACCTCTCACCAATATAAATAATAGATTTCAGTTAGAAACTGTTTGGATCTAGGATCCAAAATAATCCTCTTCTCATTTTTTATAAAATGACAGTGTTTACTACATAACCAACTTTAGTCAAACTTTACTAACAACTGTAAAGGCATAATATCAGTATTTTTCTCAAAAGGCAGTGTTCCACAGTTTAATACTCTTGAGCCACATGAGTTTAAGACGACACCACCGGAAGGAATGGCTGCTATATGGGAGTCAATTCAAAGTCATCATTAACATCAACAAGGGGAACATAAAACTCCTGGATTTCATAAATGCTGATAGATTTATAGGTGGCAGGATCAAGTTCCTGGAGTTTGAGCTGCCATTCTAATCTCTGGACGGCATTCAAAGCTGCAGCTTCATGTTGTTGCCTCATTAAAAGACAGGTCTATTGAGAAGAAGGGAAGAGTTAATTTTTCTGTTAAGTTCGCTTTAAAAATTAATCTCATTCATAGTTTTTTTAGTGATTAAGTTTTTAAATTACGCACCCATTTCTGCTTTACCCTGTCTGTATCCATACACCAACTATTTCTGGGTCTGCAACTTCACCACCCTCTATATTCTTTCTCTTATTGCTCTCCCCCATTCTTTCATACGTCAGAACTATCACCAGACTTGGGTATTGGACAGTAAGTATAAAGATCCCCACCAGAAACTGCTACTTCCGTGATAGTTTCGTCTTTTATACTACTACGCTGGTCTTGAAAAATGGACTCTTTATTTGCCTTTACTTTCTGACTGTAGCTGGCAGGAGGACACATGACTAACGGCTATCTCCTTTCCTAGTCACTCCTCTCTAACACAGCTGCATTTTCCGTTTAAGAGGGAAGCATCCATTTAAATTGAACTTCTAAATATACATACCTTTAATTTGTCAAATTTATCATCCACATCTTGTAACCAAGACATGAACTGTCTTGCATTAAAGCGATCCCTCACAGAAGTTTTACTGTCATCGGACTGAAAGAGAACATCAAAAGTAGTTGAATACTATACAATTTACTAACCCACTTTAAAACCTATATGCCATTATATCTTTTTATGTTATGATGGAATGATGGAAAGAAAGATGGAAACATTTTGAAAAAGGATAAAAATATAATTTTTTTATGCCTAGGACATTCTTATTAAAGTAAAATTGTTTCATATCTCATTTTAATTTTCATGTAAATGTTTACCATATGTAGGGAGGAAAAGTGTTAAGGTGGGCTACAGGACTTTGAGGCCAACATTTTTTCCAGGACCAATATTCTGGAGTGATCATAAAGAAATTCTGTATCAATTCTTAAAGATACCAGTTTTGGAATTAAGACAGGCTGTATTCAAATGCCAGCTTTGTGTCTTATTATATAATCTTGAACTAATTATGTACTTTCTCAATTTTCTATTCTGTAAAGAGGGCTGAATACCTCTTTTAATCTTGTTTTGAGAATTAAGTCTCTGAAATCCTCATCAAATTGCTTGGGCATATAGGCAGCACTCACTCCAATAAACATTTGCTGTAATTACTACTACTACTATTATCACCGGTGCTGTCAAAGTGACATCCAGGCATCACGTAGATGCTCACAGTTTTAGCTGTTATCAATTCTTCCTTGGTCCTCCGTAAGATGTTTTGAGTATTTAAGATTTTATTTTTGAATCTTTTTAATATTACAAGTTTATTTTGAAAAGGAAGAGGTCTGATGAGAAAGTAGGCTAATGGATGATCTAAGCCCTTAGCCAGGAAAGGTAGATTTATTTTCCTTTTCCTTAATTCCTTGGTGGCTATTCTCATAGGAGCCTGGTACTCAGTTGAGAGACCATCTACTCTAAAGCCAGAGTAAAAGGATGGGTAAGGGTTCCATAGTTTTCCTCAAGAGAAGGATTAAGTTCTTCTGTTCTTTAATTCATGGCCTAATCTTCTTTTAGTCTCTGATTCGGGGATCCTTCTAAGGGTTTACTGAAAAAACTCACTTATTTTTGATGTTCTCCTTATAGCCTATTTGGGGCAACAGATTCTCATTTATCAGAAATGTCATCATGTTGTGGTCCACTGGCTTTCCATCTCGATTTCCAGTTCTGCTATGGATTGACTTTTATTTTTACATGTCTTTTGTTATTTCAGTGATTTTTGGAAGATAAAATAAAAAGGTATGTTTACTCAACCACTGTAACCAGAAATCTTCAAGAGACTTTCCTTGTTGCTTGATTTATATTATTCTAAAATTGATTTCACTACTCCATAATTGCACAAAACTTTAAAAGATCTCAAGATACTACATTGTCTATTCCAGCCTTTAGTAACATAGTTAAACTGTTCATTTCCATTATTAAAAAACCATTCATTCTTCCCTTTAAATTCTTTAAAGCTGAGAATTATGTAAATTCCCTTAGTGGCTTTTCCAGTGTTTATTTTCTTAGAGTCAAATATTCTTTAAGATCCAATTATTATTATTATAATTTTATGTGTATAAAATATAGTATGCATGCCAATCGGCGGGGAGGGGCAAAGGGAGAGGGAGAGAAAGAATCTTAAGCAGGCTCCACGCCCGGCATGAAGCCCAATGCAGGGCTCGATCTCATGACTCTGAGATCATGACCTGAGCCGAAATCAAGAGTCAAATGCTCAACGGATTGAGCCACTCAGGCTTTTCCCTCCCCCCACAATTATTATTCTTAATAGCCTTTTCAAATATCTCTGAATACTTTCCTTTGGATACAACAGTTGGTGACTTAAGAAAGTTTGAAATCTACTGTTCTAGTTTAATCTTTTTTTTTTACAGGAGAAAAATAAAGCCTAGGGAGAACTAAGTAATTTTCTCTGTAATATACCCAATATTCTTTGTGTTTCTATTCTGTCCGACTTAAAACAGCATTTCTTAGTATTTTTGTGTGATAATCCTTCACTGTCCATGATTATACTCTTTACTTTAATCATTATACTCTCTCTATGACCAACGAATTTTATTCTGGTTTGTGAGGTGCAAGATATTCTGACAACTGATATGTCTGTTGTGAATTCATATAATTTCTATGTGGCAGTAAACTTTATTCAAGACATAGCTAGTTTTTTCCCACATCTATATTTATTTATTCCAGCAATATCCAAGATCAAAACAAAAGCCTGGCCCTATTTTAGCACCATCACAATCTAGAGGTTCAATCTGCCTGTAGCGTTTTCCAGCTTACAGTTGCTTTCCAGTTGCTTGAAGGTACAAATATCCACTTTAGAAACAAATTACAAATTATGTAATTTGTAAAAGGGCACTATCCTAAACACATACTGGTGTTGTAAATATCAACTTTTATAATATAAGCCTAATGTTTAGAGGATTATAGAAAAAAGATGAAGTGACCTAGGAGTACTTTATTCTGCAAGAATTTGTTTTTCTTCTTTGAGTTTTACTGATTGCTGAATTCAAGTTTCTTCTATGGGAATAGATTACAAAAGCACCCAAGCTGTATTTAGGAACATTTTAACTGTATCAGTGGCACTTTACCTGAGCATCCAGCGGCACACTGTACACTTCTGCATCCAGTAACACAGTGCACGCGCTAAATGGCAGTGTTTGATTTGCCAATGTTCTTGCAGCTCTGTAATGAACTCGTAGAACTTCCTGTTCATTGGATACAATGAGTTTTTCCTAGTTGAACCAAAAATAAAAAAAATAATTCTTCAATCACCCGTTTTTTCAAATAAAATTACTTAAAATGTACTAAAGAACCTGAATTTCAGAGAAGTTTTTTTTTTTTTTTTAAGATTTTATTTATTTATTAGAGAGAGAACAAGCATGAGCAGGGGAAGGAGCAGAGGGAGAGAGACAAGCAGACTCCCCGCCGAGCAGGGACCCCGACATGGGGCTCAATCCCAGGAGCCCGATATCATGACCTAAGCCAAAGGCAGACACTTAACTGACTGAGCCACTCAGGTGCCCCTCAGACAAGTTTTCTTTTTTTTTTTTTCACAGAAAGCTTGAGAGATTTGAGAACTCGAAGTGTTCTAAAAGTATAAATAAATGTTCTCTTTCCAAAAGCGGCAGGCTTTTAAAAAAATTATCTTTTCAAGTGTACAATGGTGGCTTTTAGTATATTCACCAAGATGTTCAACCACCACCACTAATTTCAGAACATTTTCATCACCCCAAAAAGAAACTCTTTATCTATCACAAGTGATGCCCCATATACCTCCTCTTCCCCTGGCAACCACTACTCTACTTTTTGCTTCTATGGATTTACCTACTCCGAACATTTTCTTACGAATGGATCCATGGAACATGTATTCTGTAACTGGCTTCTTTCATGTCACATGTTTTCAAGGTTCATCTGTGTTGCAGCATGCATTAGTACTTCATACCTTTTTATGGCTGAATAATATTCTACTATATAAATACACCATATTTTATTCATCCATTCATCAGCTGATGGTCTTTTCGGTTGTTCCTAGCTTTGTGGTATCATGAATAAGGCTGCTATGAACATTCGGGCTCAAGTTTTTGCCTGGATGCATATTTCCTTTTAGGTAAGTAACTACGAGTGGAGCTACTAGGTCATATGGTAGTTCTATGTTTAACCTGGTGAGAAACTGCCAAGTTGTTAACAGCAATTGTATCATTTTACATTTCCACCAGCAATGTATGAGGGTTCCAATTTTTTCACATCCTTGCCAACACTTGTTATTTTGTTTTAATTATAGCCTTTCTAATGGGTGTGAAGTGCTGTGCCATTGTGGTGGTAGCTTGTTTTATAATGAATATTTTCGTAGAAACAAATACTGTACCTTGATGATTTTAAACCTCTTACAATCACAGTACAATCCTGTCTTAAAATGTGTTAACTGGGGTGCAATACTTCCAGTTATGTAATATGCAAACTCACCCTATCATAAAGTTAATGAAATCATCAGACAATCCTCTGCATTTAGCAGACTGGGAATTCCTAGGGTATAGCTACAGTCCCAACCCATGGTGATACTGGTTACAGACTTGTGCCATCTGGTGGTTAACTGTCTTCTTTGGTTTAAATATCTGTGGGGACAACCCTGGAACCTGTGGCTGGTTAGAACTTCAAGGACATAGGCTGTGAGTCCAGGAATCCTTACATTATAAGATGTCCATTATTTTGTTGGTTCTGTCTGGCAGGCTGGGCTGAGAAAATATTAAAGATGTGGCTGGTCTTCTTCCCACCACATTCCCTATTCTCTCTTGACTTGACAAGAACTTTATCCTTCCCCTACTGGAAGACGGAAGCCTCACTATATCCAAATATGTATTACTATAGAGTTTTACTGTATTTATAATTTAGTGAAAACACAAAGAAACACAGTCCTATTTAATCTCTTTTAAATTTTATGTGACAAATGATACTCAAAAGAGAAGAGGTAAGTCTAACACTTATGATTCATTAAAAACAAGTTTAAGGTGGGACTTTAAGTGATAAAATATCCAAAAAGATCAGATACTAAGAAAAAATAACTAAAAGAAAAGTTTCCCTAAAAGACTGGCCATAGTCATATACAGATTAAGAGCAATAATCAAAAATGAAGTCAGGCCCCTTCCCCTAAAAAAACTAAAAGAGATATGCTGCTTAAATGACAGCCTAAATATTCCACTTTAGGTCATCATTCTTAATGTTATGTCTTTGCACTTCTAGAGCACAGCTTCTCAATGTCTTCTGAGAATGGGTTATGCATGCCCCAAAGTACTCCCTCCTCTTAGTTCTTGGAGAGGCAGAGTGGGGCATAAGGTAGTTCGAGAAACTGGGCCAGGAGCTCTGGGCTGTAAGATGTGTTTGTTTATTCAGTGCGGCATTCAAGTATTGTCATCATTTTCGAAGGGAAAAATGACCCTAGAACAGAGGTTCTTGACTTGGGGTCCTAACATTCCCAAGAAGCCTGTGGATAGACTGGGGAAAGGGTCATCTGTGAACTTGGATGTAAAAAATTTTACCTTTATTTTTTACTAACCTCCAACTGGTATTTCTTTCAATTATGAAATAGGCCATAAACCACAGAAATATCAGAGGTATCTGCAACTTTGCCATCCATAGAAATCACAAATATTTTCAATTCATATTATAGTTGCTGCAGATATTGCCCCCAAATGGTATCATTGTTTGCTGTCACATTGGTCAGGCATTTTAAATTGTTTGTTGGTCAATATATGAAAGCATGTGAGTCATTTTTACCATTTGTTAAAGTTAAAAATTGCACAGTTCAAATAAGAATTCTTAACTGTCTGTAAGGCAGCATGGCTTTTGTTACATGGATAGATGAATAGATGAAAATACGTTATCAGGTGGCTTCAAACAGGCCTGATGGTTGAAATAGCTATTGATGTGTGTTATATGACTTAACTTCTTATTGAGAACAAAACATTCATTGACATAGGTCATGCACAATGTTGTAAGTTCTGTATCAGTGCTTCTTTTATTTATTGTTCTCTTTGCAATGCTACAAATTTATTAATTTAAAAACATAATTCTGAGAAAAGGTTTTATATTTACCATATTGTTACAGGGATCTCACGGCACAGAAAAGTTAAAAACCTCTGCCCTAGGTAATCAATTATGTACACATCAAAGAAACTGCAACTTTTGTTTGTATGAGTATATATATACCTCTGTAAAGAAGGATCATATAGTTCATATCAAGTTTCAGAAGTCCCTTGCCCTCCCAAAAGATTAAGAAGGTGCTACATTTTTGTCAATCCAAGTGAAATGAATTTTATGATTTCTATAAATAGAGGTTTTCTCATGTCATTCCATGCCAAGATTAACCACTAGAAACTAGAATACGAAAGCAGACATCTAAGGACCAATAAGAACAGCTTTTCTAAGTATTCTGCACTGAAGTAGCTAGTACCAAGCAACAATTCCAAAACGTGGAAATCCAACTAGCTAACTAGGAATTCACCACTTTAGTTCCACGAATTCAGCAAATGATAACAAGAAATTATTAGAGATTTTTATACATCAAAAATACACTCAACATGAACTGTAACATAGTGATAGCTACCTTAAAACAGGCTTAAAAATTCCCTAACTACACAGGTACAAGATAACAAAATCAAACCATTTCCCAAAATGGTTCTAAATAAGGAAAATCCCCTAAGAGAGTTATATGTGTGTGTATATGTATATAAAATATATACATATACACATAAAATAGAACGTAGGTCATTATAATCTATTATTAAAATACAATAATTTTTCGCATAAATTTAAACACTTCTTACCCTTTCGATACTGTGTTGCAAACGTAGTTTCATTCTTACAACTTCCTGTTGCCGAAAAAGCTCTTTAAGTGGATCTGATAGTGAAGGTGGTGGTGTAATCTAATTTTTAAAAAAATACATTAGTTAAAAATACTAGGTTTTATTTACAACAATGAGCTATTCCTAATTTTTAAAAAAGTTGTATTTATTTAAGTAATCTCTACACCCAATATGGGGCTCAAAATTATGACATCGAGATCAAGAGTCAAGACGCTCTTCTGACTGAGCCAGCTGGGTGAACAGGCTATCCTTATAAAATTAAACCTCTTAGTGCATCAGTTAATGAAAACATAAATTATGATGGTCTCTGAATTAGATAATACAGTAATAATTATACAACTGATTGTTCTCAATTTCAATGGTCGGAAACACAGAACATACCGATAAACTTAGATGTTTTAATTCTGAGGCCACAGCAATTTCAAAGAGCAAATTAAAAGGGCTAAGAACTAAGGAAATTCCTCATTACAGAGACATATTTTAGAGCATCAGTAAGTGACAGCTCATATACAGGGAGGGAGGGTTCACAAAGGCAGAAAAAAACCAAGCAAATGGTCCTAAAGGTTCCAGCAGTCTGAGTCTTAGTGTAGTAAACATTAAGTTTCTTTGTAGACAGGATACAAATCAAATGCTAAAGTGCTGAGTTTTACATTTACTGAATTAAGTCTTTTATAAAAAGATGGAATTCTCCTCTAATAGATTTGTAGTTTTCAAACTTCTTTATTACAGGTGATAACCCATTTTGTCCTTCCATACTCGCAAAAATCTTATGGTTGGTTCATCTCAAAAATCGATTATTACAGTGGACTGCATTCTGGTAGATGCTGGAGGTTAAGGAAGCAACACCACCCATGCATTGCTATACAGTCAATATAGAGACATCTGTGATCCCTTAATATTCTCCCTCTGTCCCTTGGAATATCTGTATTCCTCCCTCTACCCCCAACTAGCTTCTAACTACTGTCAGCATTTGGGGAAAATTAAGGTATCTCAGTATGTTTTGGCACCATAGAATAACTTAGTTGACTCTTCTGTTTCTTCAGAAGGTGGGACAAGCAGATTCTATGTATGTCTTGATGGGGGGCTAAAGGAATTATACACCATATATGAAAAGTTCTAGCCAAAGAATCAAACCTGGATCTAAATGGGACTCTATACTTATAACCGGTTTACAGGAATTATGAGGGGCTGAAAAAGATGTTAAATAACATCGTAAGAATTCACTCAGTTAAGTCAATGTGAAAAATTCTATAGGACAAATAACTTATTGGAGCAGATTATTTTTCAGGCCTCTAACTACAATAATAAAATTGTTTGATTTCTGTGCCTTCAAGTTTAGTAAGAGTAACAGTGAAGTTTAGTGCTACTATCTGTGAAGTTTAGGGCTACTATCTTAAAGTTTTCCAAAATCATAAAGGCCCCCTTTATGCAGCTCAGAGTAAGAGTATCTACTCCTTTGAGCCTGGGGTGTCAGAGAAAGCTTCTTGGAGAGGGTAATGCCTGAGGCTACATGTTAAAGGAAGAGCCAGAATCACGAGGTAAGAGAAATGAGTTGTGGGGAAAAAAGAAGGCAAAGAAGAGAGGGAGATAATTCCCAGAAGAGAGAACAGTGTGATCAAGTGCACGAAACAAAGAGATAGTATGGTGCCTGGAGACAACTACAAGTTGAATTCCTGGGACATCAACTTTGAGGGAAAGAAAAGTAGGACATGAAGATGGGGAGATCAGCAGGGGCAAAGTAATAAAGGTTGCAGTCTATTCTGTAAACCAGCTTTTCTTTCCTTCTTTCTTCTTTTTTTTTTTTTTTAGACTAGCTTTATTTTTATTTTTTTAAAGATTTATTTGTTTACTTGACAGAGAGAGAGCACAAGCAGGGTGTGTGGCAGGCAGAGGGAGAGGGAGAAGCAGGCTCCCCGCTGAGCTAGGAGCCCGACACGGGGCTCCCTGGGATCATGACCTGAGCCGAAGGCAGATGCTTAACCAACTGAGCCGTCCAGACACCCTTAGACTAGTTTTCTTGAAGTGTGTTCCACAGAACACTGGGCCCATAAAGATGACTTGCAGGAAATGGTTTAAGAATGAGTAAGTTTGGGAAACACTGTACATATGTACTTGCTTAGGTATCTCACAATTAACAAATTAAACTTAATGGTTCTGAGAAGTTCTGCAGTGATGAAAGAAACCCATTATTTATAGATTAATGGTGTTTCATTTCCCAAACGTATTTGACCATGAGCCCTCCCCACCTTGCCCCACCACCATCCCCATGTGTTTAATTACACACTGTGGAACAGATATTATGTATAACACATTAGGATAAATTTTGTATGCGGTGGGAAACCACTGAAAGATCTTAGAGCTCACTGCTGTGTCTGCAGAATAGATATGAGGAGGACAAGACTACAGGCAAGAAAGTAAGGAAGCAAATCACTGGGACCCTGGTATGAGGAGGAGGGAATGGAAGGGAAGGGGTCTACAAATACGGTGACTAAGGATAAAAGAGAGGGCGCAGCTGCAGAGGACTTCTGAGTCCTTTAGCATGAGGACCAAATGGGTGGTAAGAGACAATCCAGGAGGGGAGAGGGGACAGGAGAAAAGAGAAATAGGATTTTGGGTTAAATTCAGGGCTGACCTGTTAAGTTTGTGGAGCTCATGGACATTCAAGTGGAGCTATGTCCATTTAGCAAAAAAGGAAGCTGAGAGAGGTTTGGGCAGAATACATACATAAATTTGGAAATTTTCAACATCAATGTACAGAGAAATGGTAAAACCACCAAAAAAGAATATATGGAGACTTTCTGAGGAAACCTCCCCTTTCCTGTTTTCCCCATCTATCTTTAAGTAAATTATGTTTGGAGATTTTGTCTTTTAAGATCTGTTAGTCCCGAGAGTCTCCAGAATATAAAATCTCCTGACAACTTCCCTTGGATGCTCTTCCTTCCTGTCATCCACTCTTAGAATCCCCCTGTAGGGATCTGTGTGCTGGTACTCGTGACCACAGTAGATACCAGGATGTGACAAGTCTTTTTCTTTTATCCTCCCCCTGTTCATTTGCCTTTCGGGAACCAGACCTACAGTTTTATTTTTCTTCCTTTGACTTCCCCTGGAAAAACAACAGCGTTCTGTCTAAATTATAAGAAAAATATTTGCTAGAAGAACAAACACTTAAACTGACTTTGGAGATGTTTCACTACATTTCTAACAAGTTCTATAAATAGATCACACAAATGTGGAGAGATTAATTAAAAAAATGATAGCTGACGGAAGAAATGAATGGATAGAATCATATTGGAAACTATTAAAAATAATGTAGTATAAAAGGGATTTGTTATGCTGGCTTTTCATTACTTTTTGAAAGAAAGTGTTGGACAAATGAGTTTCAGTCCAGTAAGCTCAAAAGCACAGCCTTTTACGAGCAAAAGGTGGCGGTTTATATATTAGCTCTAATATGAACCTTAAAGTTATTTTGATTGGGATAAAATAATGATAACCTCTTAAATCTATAAAATGTTTTAACATTTTTAATGGGTTATAGCATATACTATTTCAACCTGCTTTGAGGTTGGTATTATTGTTTTATGGATGTGAAAATTAAGAATCAGAGAAGGAATTATTTAAGATCACACAGCTGGTTTGTAGCAAAATCCAGACAAACTTATGTATACTATCTGGAAACGACTGCTCTTTATACTATACTGTGCTGTGTGTTTCTTTAATAATTCTCATTAAAAACAAACAAAAAACCCTTTACTACACTCAGAAAAAAATTCTCAGCTCTAGTTATAGCCCTTTCTGAAACAATCTCCAGAATTGCTGCAAGGGAATTAAACTTGTATTATGTCACCTTTGAAGGAATAAGAAAAGGTCATCATAAATACAAGCACACATAACATATATACAAATATGTCTGTCATACTATATATCTCTCAATAGGCAAGCACTAAAAAGGCAACCTAATGTGGTTTATTAGAATTGTTTTTAGTGTAATAGCTTATAAAAATTTAACTTAAATGGGTTCTTCATAGTTTTACCTATATTTTTCGAGCCTACGATACAACATACTTCAGTTAAAATTTCTTACCCTTTATGGGGAAACAAAGGAAACAAGAAAACTATTAGCTTTATATTCTTTAAGTTATTAACAAATTATTTTGCTGAAAGAATTTGAAAAAATGACAGGTTTACTTATTTACAACTCTGTTCTTTTAAATCTACTACTATTAAAAAAAATCTACTACTATTGCTTATTAGTAGTATGGTAATATAAAAATCTCTGTCTTTAAGATTTAAAGGGCACTAGCATCATATATTCTGTGGATGTGGGACTAAAGAGCAATCTTTCCTCTTTTTGATCTTCTCTGAACTAGGCTTTGAAAAAAGCCTAGTTCAAAAAAGAAACATACACATACACAAAAAAGAACATACACAAAGGCATGATATGTGCCTTTGAAATGAACTGTGAAACAGTACAGAATAGCCTGGGGAAACATCATGTACAGTAATAGGGCAGTAACTACAGCCAAGCCTAGAGAAGTTATGGGAGGGCCTATAGACAATGATGGGGACTTTTTCCTATAGAAAACTGGGAATCTATCTAAAGATGTTTAGCCAGGTTAGTCACAGAATCAGATCTGACTTATATATAAGACACCTGGACAGTAAGAAGGCTAGCTTGACAGAAAAGACTAGAATAGAACCCATGGCAGCTGTTCAGAATGCCTGTTTTGCTGGTTTCTGATATCGAGTTAGTACAATGCTTAGCACATGGTTATGAATTATTTGATTATGCAGTACTTTGAATATTTGATTATGCAATATTCACATATGTGAATGAATAGTCTATGGAGCTAATGTGTGGTCCATACACAGCAGTAGTAAGAGACAGAAGGAGAAGGAAGTGAGATGAATGAATATGACTTAGTGACTGATGTTATGGGAAGGCAGAGGGGAAGAGGTGGAGGTTGAATTCTGGGTTCCTAGCCTGGGAAATTGGAGCGCAGATAATGACAGTAACTAAATCAGAGAGAGCAAAAAGAGCACTTTTGAGATAGGATAAATGGGTTTGGTATTGGACCTGATAATTATACGGATATTGTGGGACACTCAGGTGATGTTCAGAAGCAGTCAGAAACACAGTTAGGGAAATCAGTAGTGTACTCACAGCTAAAGATAAATTTGAGACTCATTCTCCAAGAGATAAATAGTGTCCTAGCCCTTAATCAGATTACAGGCAGACATGTGAACAGTTAACTATGATATCATAGTGAAAGTGTGAGGAAGACACAAACAATTCTGTTTTGACAAGATTTTGCATAGAGGTGACAACACAGCTGGAACAAAGGCAGGGAAGAGGATAGAAAAGGAAGCCTGGCAAGAACAGTTTCAGGTAGAAGGAACATCACTAAGTATTAAAAGTAGTGAACAAGAGATTTCTGTCGAAGAGTGAGTGAAATATGGCTGAATTATTGGGTGAGTTTGGAAGTCGTGAGAAAATGAAGCTGGAGGGGTAGGGGATCAGATTATAAAATAAATGGTTACAATAGGATTAGATGTGGATTTTAAGCTGTAGGTAATGGGAATCCAGCTAATCACAACTAAGATATTTAAGTACGGAAATAGTTTTTTATTGTTGTTTTTTTTTTTTTTTTTAAGTTTTATTATTTAAGCAATCTCTAAATCCAACGCGGGGCTCGAACTCACGACCCTGCAATCAAGAGTCACATGTTCTTCTGATTTGAGCCAGCCAGGCGCCCCTTTATTGTTTTAAAAAGGATATATGTTTCATAACAAAAGAGAATGCTTCTGCAGAAAGAGAGTAGGAAAAAAAGAAGTGACAAAGTTGCTGCAATGTTATAAGTGAGAGATGATGATTAAGGCCTAAAACAGGGCAGTGGTGGAAGGTACAATTAATGAAGAGAGTTCTAAGGTCGAATGGTTAGAATATGGTAACTGATAGGTTACTACTCTGGTATCATCACTAATAAATAAAGATTTCCTTCTGAGACAATGAGAGATAAATCATTTCTTTTGGTCTCTGGGAGTCTGAGGCTGGAGTAGATACTTGGTGCATGGTTAGACTCCTCCTTCAGGAATGAGGCACTCAACCCCCAGCTCCTAGGAGTGTTAGAGGCTAAAAGCTCTCACTGGAGTTCCTCTCAAGGAACTGGCAATGGGAACACTGGAAGGGAAGACAGTTGGTGTACCCAAGGTCATGTTGCCTCCCCAGAGGCAGGCTACCTGTCAGAAGGGCCACCCCACTCCCGAGTTCCCGTGGGTTCAGCTGAAATGAGTGCTGCAACTACATTTCAGTTCGACTTCTCGCTCTGCTGAATTGTGGTTCCTTCACGCAGTTACAGGTATTGTTCCTGACAGCGCTCACCAATAAGCTTCGCACAGAATCTCAGGGCCCGCTTCCTGGGGAACTAAACCGACGACAGGTATCTATCTGCAGATCATATAGGTGATGATGCCCAGAAAGCATGTATATCTGATTCTGGAGGTCAACAGAGATGACATGGCTAAGGTAAGAATTTTAGGGGACTAAACTGGCATGTGGAAGAGTGCTGAAACCACAGGAATAGCCAAGACCACAATGACAAAAAGTTGACTGAAGAATGATTCCTAGAGAACTCTGATGCTTAAAGGGTGGGTATAGGAGTCATTAAAAGAGAGAGAAAAAGATAAGTCATTGAGGCAAGGGAACCAGAAGAGAGGACCATCATGAAACCAAGGAGGGGCAAATTTTATGAACAAGATGGCCACAATGTCGTATGTGACGAAGATCAAGTAGAAAGAAAAAGAGGCCGACAAACGTGGCATTACAAGCTCACTGGTGATCTGTGCTGGTACATATGGTTTAAGGGATGAATAGGCAGTGATACAGAGAAAACATCAGGTATAGACTACTCTTCAAGAGTGTGGTGGTAAAGGAAAAAGAGAGGGAGATCTTGACAAACTGGCAGAGTCACGGGGTAAGTTTTCTCTCCCTGGGATGAAGGAGAACCAAATATGTTCGGAGTGAGTGGATAAAGGCTAATAGAGAGAGAAAATTAAAAATATACCAGCAAGAAATGGCTCAACAGAGGAAAGTTCCAGAGAAGACTGTTCTAGACGCACATGTAAATGAGTTACCTTTCAAAGAAATAAAAGCATACCTCTTTTGGGATGAAAGGAAAAGCAGGTAAGGAAAAAGAAAATACTGTAGACCAGTGCTGATCGATAAGGTAGTCACCAGCCACACATGGCTATTGAATACATTTAGTTTGAACTGAGATGTATTATACGTACACCAGATTTCCAATACTTAGTACAAAAAAAAAAAAGAAAATAACACGTCTCATTCATAAATAAGTTCTCTACATTGATATATTTAGAAGTAGTATTTTAAATATACTGGGTTAAATAAAATGTTAATTTTACCTGCTTCTTTTTACTTTTTAAAATGTGGCTACTAGAAAAATTAAAACTACGTAAGTGACTTGCATCATACTTCTATTGGACAGCAGATCCATATCAAGTGATGTTACTTACTGTGGGAATGCAAATCTTGCTCAAGGGGTTTCCATCCAGGAGATACGATCCATTAAATGTCACATATTCATCATAATACTGAGGTGCTTGAGGAATAACACTACACAACAGTTTGCGCTTTTCTTCAATTTTTTTCCGTATGTGCAAGTATTCAAAATACGGATTCGCTCTCTCTGAACTGTATGGCTGAATCTCATCTAGTTTCAGAGAATCTACGATGGCTGCCAGAGACTGCTGAGTTTTCTCTTTTGCTTGTAGTAAAGAGGGACTCACTTGCACAGGCTGTGGTACACGTGACACTTTCCTTTTCCGTGGGTGGTGAATCTGAGGGTCATCTTCTTCAGTCAATCTTATTCTTCCTCTAGGAGATGAAGATTCACTGTCTTTTTCTGAGAACAGTGTACAGCTAGCAAGAATCTGTTTGCTTTGATTGGCCACTGTATTTGCTTTGTTTCTAGTCATCCTTTGAGGGATCTGGTTTTCAGTTTTATCATCGTCAGCATTTTCTTCTAAATCTACTTTACCTACTTGACCATATTTATGCATCTCTGGTTGAGCTGGTTGTTGTAAATGGTTTTCCAGACTTGATAAAGTGCTTTGTTGTGATTCTTCATCCTCAATGGAGAGCACACACTTTTCACCTTCAGGGCAATGTTTTGGATTATCTTGTTCATTTAGGTTTCCTTTTGGCATCCCTGTATTCATTTCACATAAATCAGAATCACATTTACCATTCAGATGAGTTAAGACCAAACTCTCCAGTTTGTTTTCTTTTTCATGTGAAATAACCTGAATATCAGAAGTGCTATTTTCAACCTCATGGCCACTGGAAGACTTATACATTAGTTTGCTAAATGTGTAATGTGTATGTAGCTGGGAAGAGGCATCACTTCCACTAAAGTCTTTTTCTGATGGTAATACAGGCAAAGTATTAGCCTTTTCAAAATTTGGTGATGCTTCTTGAACAGTGCTTTCAGAGTACACTGGGACAAAGGCTTCTGTCTTTTGAACATCTGTTAGGACAAAAGTATTCTCCATCTCTTTCATAGATTCATTATCAGTATCTAAAACAGAATTCATAATTTGAACTGCATTTTTCTGTTGCGAAATACCTGGCTCTTGATTGGCAACATATGATATAGACATATGTTTAGAAATAGATTCAGCATCTGAAAGTGATTGGCTGTGGAAAGAGCAAGGTTGATGTGAAGGCAGAAAGGACGCTGGGTCCTGAGCACAAGAGCTTCCTGGCAGTTCAGTCTGGTGCAGAGATAAAAAATCAGTGTTCTGTTCTTTCAGTATTTTGTTTTCAGAATTACAAAAACCCTGAACAGAAGAATCTTGATCAGGTGTACTAGAATTTGGGCAGATCAAGTCAGTGGTGCTTAATGACTCCAGTCTGTCATTAGGTACCTCCCATGATTTATTTTGGATCACACCAACCTGATTAGATGGCTCTAAATGCATAGGACTGTCCATTAAAGTGCCCATTGGAGCAGTACTCTTGGTAACATTTGTATCAGCTGAAATATACTTGTTGCTTACAGATCTAGTTGGAGAGGCTGCAAAACTGGAATGTATGTTAGACACATTTGAAAGTTCTCTTTCAGGCACATTTGAGGACACCTCAGATTTTGGAGAAGGACAAGTATCTCTTGGCACAGTTAAGCCACCTTGACTGCTTTCTTCTGATATTGTTTGGAATTGTTTTGTATGTTCACAAATGACAGATGGCATGCTACATCTTCGAACTTCTACAGATGGTCTCCCCTCATTTATAACTAATTTAACATCTTCTACAGATGATCGGAGATGGGATGTTGGAAGTCTGCTTGTATATGGTGGTTTAATCCGCTCTGGAAGTTCAGCCAAACTATCTAATTCCCTTTCATGAAGGGCAGGAGATTTGGCAACTGGCAAAAAAGGTGACTGGGAAAAGGACATTTGGGAATCTGAGCCCTCTAACATAAAGTCAGAGTCATACTCAACTGGAGGCCTGGGGGTTGTTACTGTGGTATGGCAGGAATCTTCTGAGCTAGCAACCGAAATCATGGATACAGATCTGGAGCTGAGACCTGGCTTTTCACTTTCTGACCTAGGAGATCTGTTTAAGCTATTATCTGAAGCAAAAGATGACTTCCCTAAATTTGTTATATTTTTGGCATCAACAGATTGTGATCTGTTACTTGCAGCATCTTTAGACTGTTTCTCCTTGGTATAAGCATCAGTCAACTCTGAACTCTTTGACCTAGTAAGTTCTTTATTTTTGGACTCAGCTAGTGCATGCTTTGTTTTTTCTTTATCTTTCACTTTAAGTTCTAAACAATTACGATTTCTCAACCGCTCCTTTTCTTTTTGCTTAATTTTTTCCTTGTGTTTTTTGTGCCACTGCTCTATTTCTAGGTCTTTAAGGCTTAGCATTCTTTCGAAACTTGTCTGCATTAAATCATCGTTCACTAACCTCTTTTCTTTAGGTCGAGTATCTTTTGATGCTGGTGATGACTTAAGTTTAGGCTTATCTGCTTCAGATTTTACTTTGAGTAAACTATTTAGTTGAATTTTATCCTTATGCTTGTCTCGTTCTTTGTATCTGTCTATATCTTTTTTATCTTTTTCTTTTCCATCCGGGGTTTTCAAAGGTTCATCTTTTGTTTTTTCTTTAAGGGATAAAGTTTTCTCATGTTGTGCTTTACTACTGTCTGCTATACTTGACTTCTTCTCTTCCTGGAAGTGTTTGGAATTAGTTATATTTACGCCTTCTTTATCTCTAGATTTTTCCTTTTTATCTACCTCCCTGTCTTTTTCTTTATTTTTGCTCTTTTCTGATTTAGTATAGTCACTATTGTCTGCTTGTTTGTTTTTTTTTTCTATCAAGTGCTTTTCTTTGTTTTCTGCTAGATGCCTCTCTTTTTCAGGTTTTTCCTTGTCATGTTTTCTATCCATCTTTTCTCTACTTTTCTCTCTATCATCAGTTTTTTTCACAGTGGTGATATTTTTTATCTTCTCGCCTTCTTTGTGGCACCTCTCAGTGTGATGTGAATACAGCCTGTCTTTTTCTTTTATTCTGTCAACACAGTCACTAAGGTCTAACTTGTCTTTCTCTGACTTATGCTCATGTTTGGTCTTCTTCTCTTTTTCAGAATTTTTTCTTTCAGTCTTCTCGACATCCTTTTCTTTAGTTTGAAACCGCCTCTCAGATTTTTCCTTATTTTCTTTTACATGCTTTTCTTGTTTTTCCATCTCTATTTCCTTTTCCATTGAGTGTAGCCCTACAGACTCTTCACTGGCATTTGCTCCTAAAGAACCGCATTCTGTTTCTTTATCTATGGGTACGTTCTCTCTTTCTTCTTTTAAATCTTTTATTTTTTCTTCCCTGAAAGATTTCTCACTTTCCTTTTTAATCTTCTCTCGTTCTTCTTTAAAATTCCTCTCTTTTGAAACATGCTTTTCCTTGGTTGATTTATCATCTTTTATGTTTTTTTCCAATTTTGATTTTTTTTCTGTTAGGGACTCATGTTCCATATTTAAAAACAGATCTTCAGTCTCATCACTTTTAAAAAAATTCTCTTTCCAAAATTCTCTATCAAATTCTACACTCCGCTGCAGCTCTTTAGCACTCTCTCTATTTTTGTATTTTTCCTTTTCACCTTCAATCTCTTTTTTATGCTTTTCTTTTTCCCTCTCTTTATGTTTCAATTTATGCTTTTTTAATGTTTTACCTTCTTTATCCATTTTTTTCAGTGTGCAATCTGAATTTTCAAATGTTGGACTATGATCTTCATCCTTTACTTTGGCATTTGACTTTTCACCAAATTCTAAGTGGAAATCTTTCTGATGTTTATTTTTTTCCTTATGCTTACAAGATTTTACACTTGAACTTTCTGGCAAGAATTCAGAGTCTGTATTATCATACCGAACAAGATCAGGCTGTAATGACATTTCGGAACTTCCTGGTGATAAACATGTTTTAGTATGTTCTTGTTTTAGTGGTGTTGACTGCTTTTCACTTAGTCCACAAGAATGTTTAGGAGATTTACCTGTGGAGATATGAAATAAATGTAACGAAGTATCATCTTTCGGGCTAAAAGATTTTCTAAAATTCCCCTCTTCTCTGGTCTTTTCTGAGCAATCTAATGCAGTATTAACTGTCAAGTTTGTTACTCTGGTATTTTCTTTCCCCTCTTTTTCTTGCTTCAGCTCTTGGTTTTCTTTATTTTTGTTCTGGTTCTTTAATTTTCTTTTAACTTTGCCTTTCTGTTTGTGTTCATTTGAAACTCCATATTCCTTTTTGGTTTGTGTATCAGAATTTGATGTTTCAGGAAAAGAACATGGAGCAGAAACCTTTTTATTCTGAAGAATTTCTTCATCTGAACTTTCAGAACTTGAATACAAAACTCTAGATGGCTTTTGTTTTTTACTTTTAAATGATTTAGGATAGAAAGCTTTCTCCTGTTTTGTAAATAAACTATTCTTTTCTACTTCAGCTTCATTCTCTTTTCGTAGCTCTTTCCTAAGAATATGTCTGTCATCAATCATTTTATTTATTTCTTCTTCATCATCATCTTTGAACTCATATTCATCAAGAGCAGATGGAAGAGGTGCTTTACTGGGAATTATCTGTTTACTTTCACAGATGAGAGAGTCTTTCTCTGTCTCAGAGTCAATATTTTCATCAACACTGGAAGGATTTACAGACCGGGCCTCTTCAGAATCTAGAATAAAAAGTGAAAATCTGTTGTTGGTTAAGAGACAATTGCCAGAAAAATAAGGCTGAGAGAAAAATATAGCATATAAAGTTAACTATTTCAATTCAGAAAGAAAATTTCAGAATTATAGTGAATAATGCAATAAAACATGTAAGAACTCTGCTATAGTATTGCGGAAAACCTTTATAAAGAATCTGCTTCATAATGAGATCCTTTGACACCTCTAAAAGCACGTAGTATAATGAATTCAGAATTCATATATAAAAGATATAGGATATAAAAATGTATAATAAAAAGCAGAAAATCCAGGGGGATTCAGGGGGAACACTGGCTATATAAAAATTTAAATATATGTACTTTTTTTTTTGGAGAAAGAATTTTGAAGATTCTCTGATGCAAAAAGGATTAAGAACCACTAACTTAAAGAGATTAAGTAAACATCACATATTGTCTTATATTTTCAGAATTTTTACAAATAAAATCAAGAGGGAATAAGTAATTCCCATAAAGTATAGTAACTTATATAAAGGCGAATGGTTTTGCCTATACAAGTCACATGACTATCTGGTTAAAAAAATAAAGACATGTATCCCCCAATTATATAATCAAGATTATAACAGATAAATTGAATACATATGTAATTTGAAAGAAGCTACTACGTTCCTTAGTTTTCTTATTTATAATTTATTTATTTTTTATTTTATTTTCTTTTTTAAAGATTTTATTTCTTTATTTGACAGAGAAAAAGAGATCACATGTAGGCAGAGAGGAAAGCAGGCTCCCTGCTGAGCAGAGAGCACGACGTGGGGCTCGATCCCAGGACCCTGAGATCATGACCTGAGCCAAAGGCAGAGGCTTAACCCACTGAGCCACCCAGGTGCCCCTTCTTAGCTATAATTTAGACTTGACACTAATATACACTCTAGTACAATGGGTGGAAATAATGGGCTCAATTTCTATATTTTTAAGTACATTAAATTTTAACTACATGAAAGTTTAATTACATCCAAGTTGTATACATGTAGCCAAAACATTGCCAGATTCTATTTCATTATATCATATTTTTTTTAAGATCTTATTTTTAAGTAATCTCTACACCCAAAGTAGGGATCAGACTCACAACCCCGAGAGTCACATGCTTCACTGACTGAACCAGCCAGGCGCCACTTATGTCATTTTTAAGAAAAACATTTTTTCTTCTTCCTAGGTGGGCATCTTTTTTTAGTTGAAATGTATGTTGTATACATTGGGCCTCAATCTGAAATGAAAAGAAAACTCAGGCTTCTAATTAAAGGTAAAGAAAACAGGCCTCTGACCAAGGAGGAAACACCAAACTCACTATAAAAATGATAAATTTGCTAGGTATTTGTTAAAATTTTTTATTAAAATTATAAATTTAATACATTAAACTTCCTCTAAACTGATCTAGCCCCCAAATATTCTTCTCATGTCAAAATTCAAATTCCAGAAGCATTTTGGGGTATCTGTAAGGTACTGGGCACTGTATAGGAGCTCTGGAGAGATCAAAATCTTATTTCTGGAAAAGAGGACTATTCTAATGAGTGGTATGGTTATGCTGACACATGGTATAAAAAAGAACATTTTTGGAATTAAAACTGTACAGATGTTGCAAGTGCTCCCCATTCCCAGCCATCAATACTACAATGTATAGTATCAAACTACAGAACTTTATGTTGCAAAAAGGAACATCTATTTTGGGAGCAGTGTTTATTTTGGTCCCTGATTAAGTGACTACAAGAGTATGTACTTATACAATGGGTGTTATTTGCTATTGTTAATGCTTTATTTGTAATTTGCTCTTGAGAACTTATCTCTATGTGTAGTTTTCAAGGATTTAATTCTTTATGATTTATATATAATTATTCTATTTATATTGTCTCTCATTATGTGATTACTGGAATATACAAGGGAAAGAATCATTCCTAATTTCCAATAAAAGTACTTAAGGAATTATTTTTTTCCTTTGTATATTCCAGAAAATCTCTGTTCTACACTAAGAATCAGACTTCAATAAATATTTATTCTGTTTCATCAGGCACATAGTGTTAAGTGCAAGGGGGTGACAAGACAAAAAGACAGTCCTGCCTCTTTAACAGTTACACAACCTGATAATAGCTAAAAAGGCAATAGATACTAGGTCGAAAGGGTACACTTGGGAAGCAGTCTGCTTGGGAGAACTAGAGAAGGAAAACAGGATTCTCAAAGAAGTGGCACTGAAGTTGAGGCACAAAAGATGTACAGGGATTTCAGGGCATGGAAATAACTATGACATAAACAAGCATATACAATTACAGCATATATACCATTTTACATATGGCTTTTTTCCATTGAACAGATCACATTTTCTTCTGAAATTAAATTTTCATTACTACTTTTACAGACTGCATATTACATTGAGTTAATTTGTAATTATTTAAACTGATCTTTTACTGAGGGGACATTCAAGTTGTTTCCAATTATTTGATGTTACAGATATCTAATAATGTAGAAAAAAATTTTTGTATATGTTACTTGAAAATAGCAACACATCAATTTGTGTATAAAAAAAGAAACAAGAAATGCATCAAAAGAGTATCTGTACTAAACTTTTGCTGGAAGAAATTATGGGTGATTTTTATTTTCTTCTTCAAACTTTTTTTTTTTAAAGACTTTATTTGTTTGACAGAGAGAGAGATCACAAGTAGGCAGAGCAGCAGGCAGAGGGAGAGGGAGAAGCAGGCTCCCTGCTGAGCAGAGAGCCTTATGCAGGACTCGATCCCAGGACCCTTGGATCATGACTAAGCCGAAGGCAGACGCTTAACCAACTGAGCCACCCCAAACTTTTCTCTATTTTCCAAATTCCCAGCATAACAAATATATTATTTTTATCATCAGAAAAAAAAATATTTTTTTAAAGTGCACTAACAGAGGGCGCACCTGGGTGGCTCAGTCAGTTAAGTGTCCAGCTCTCGATCTCAGCTCAGGTCTTGATCTCAGGGTCGTTAGTTCAAGCCCTGTATTGGGCTCCTTGCCCAGTGTGGAGCCTATTTTATATACACACACACACACACACACACACACACACACACATATTTCACTAATAGGTATAAAATAACACCACTATTTTTTTGATTATTGGTGTGGCTCATTTTGCCATGTGTTTGTATTTCCTTCTGTGTAATGTCACTTTATAATTTCTTCAGCCTATTTTCCCCTGGTCTTTTGTCTATGCATATTAATATATTACTTAAATTATATCACACATATAATCTCATGTATGTTTTGCTTATTATAGCATAGTGCTTACCTTGAATATACACATTCAAGATTAAATGCAAATTCTTTAAGGGAATTATATATATATGTGTACCCCAAGAGATGTAAGGTTTGTCATTTGTGTTCCTGATTCATCAATTGAAGGTAATTAAGCAATGCTCTCCAATCCAGATATACTTTTTTTCCTATGGTTCTTTTTCAAAGACTACATTTTTAAAAGGGAAAAAAATGTAGGTTTTAAAGTGAGAAAGTGAGCTTGACACTAATTAGTGTCCATGATGAGAGTGTGGCATTACTCCAGCAAAGGACTGGAACCTGGCTCTGGTCAGAGTTGCATGTGCCCACAGTGGGCTCGTTCCACTGCAGGCTGGTTCTCCGCAGCTGGTGGCAATAACCCTGTGCTGCTCCCATGAGGCTGGGGAGTGTGATCTCAGCAAAGGTACTACACCTCCATGATATCATTTCACTTCCATGATATCATTTCACTTGCAGACCAGGCTGAAAACTTCTTTTCTTCCCTAAGTGACCCTAAACCTTTTGATTTACTTTAACAGGAACATAGGGTTGGTCTTGCAATTATAGTGTGGTAGTAACTTAAAAAAAAAAAAAAAAAAGAGTATGTTTTGCCTTTTTTAGGAGATGATCACTTATAGTGAGAAAACCACCTAGACTCTCCAAATCCTCAAATTCTTGTAGTTAAATGGCATGGCTATCATTATACTGTTATTTTCCATTTTGTTCCAATCTTTTAGTCTTCAATTATCTACTTAATCGGTAAATTTGAATTTGTATTTAAAACATCTATCAAATTATTTCTGACAAAAAGTTCCTTTGTTAATGTTTGGGGCATCTGGGTGGTTCAGCTAGTTAGGTGCCTGACTCTTGATTTCGGCTCAGGTCATGATCTTGGGGTTTTGAGATCGAACCCTGCGTTAGGCTCTGTGCTGAGCATGAAGCCTGCTTAAGATTCTCTCCCTCCCTCTTTCTCTGCCCCTCCCCAGCTCATTCACATTCACTTGCTCACTTGCTTGCTATTTGAGAGAGAGGCAACACGAAGCGGGGGAGGGGCAGTGGGAGAGGAAGAAACAGAGTCCCTGATAAGCAGGGGGCAGGAGGACATGGGCTCAATCCCAGGACCCTGGTATCATGATCTTTGCTCTCTAAATTAAAAAAAAAAATTAATGTTTATCATCTCACATAATTTTATTTGGGAAACTAGGAAGGAAAATGAGAAATACAAAGGTTAAGCAATCATTCAAGAATTAAATTTTTCATTAAAGCATTTTTCTTCTCCATAAAAAAATGCTAAATAATACAAGAAAGGTTAATTGGTTAAAAACACTTAAATACATTTGAAATTTGCTGTTGTACTTCTCAAGGAACTTTTAGGTGTTTGCAACAAACACTAGTGACACTTACAGAATAGTTAAATGTTATTTGAGGTCACTATCATCCTTAGGCTTGACTTCTTTCCCTACTGAGTCCACCATACATTTCCATCTTTTCTTGTATGGTATCCAAAAAGGGGCAGCAAACCCAGCACATGTGACCAATGCATAGAGATGATAATACATAAAATAAATCCCTCTTTCAAAATCTCTCCAAAACCACCAGTGTGCATTTGACAAACCAATTACATCTCACAAGCCTAATAAGAAATTCAATAGAGGCTGGACCTTTACAATGGTCTGAAATATAATAACTTTTAGGAAACATAATTATTCTAGTGTCACATATATTCTCGGAGTGGATGATAATGATGATACAAAACTAAATACACCATGACCCTAAAACTTGAACTTATAGTGAAGTCCAGGTCCACACTTTTCCTCAAAGCTTCAGATGCCTAACTTGGGACATTCTTGGACTCCTTCCAACCATCCTAACTCAAAATTGAGGACATTCAACTCCTTACTTTCTCTTTGGAAGCTTTTTCCTCTTGCTGCTTAAAGCCACTATTTCCCACTTTTGTAGCATACCTATCAACCCACTTATTCCAACTGAAAACCTCTAAGCTATTTTTAACATTCTCAATTCCTCAACTTCCAAAATTAACTGTTCAAAAGTTTCAATCTCTGGACTATCTATTAAATTCATCTTCTATTCCCCCTACCACTGGTCCAGCTCAGGTTCTCATCATTTTTTGTCTACATCAGTTATCACCTTAACCACAATGCGGCCAGCATTACAGAACATATTATGTCTCTTCTCATCTGAGGGATCCCTACTCTAGGATAAAATAAAAACCCCACAGATAAGGGTATGAGACTTCTGAAAATCTAAAACACTCTCTCTCCTATTACTATTTATTTATAACAGCAATTAGTATGCCTATTTAAGAGACATATAAACAGAGTCTGAGCCAGGTAAGTAGCTTGTCCAAGGTTATCTCGCCCTTAGGGAATGTAGCCCAGGATGCTTTTGTCCAACTTCACAGTATTTTTTACATTGTCTCCCACATCTCGTTTCTTCCTATTTGCATTAGCCATACCAGTATACTACTCACTCTTCCTCAAATTTACATGCATATTTATGTAGATTCTGATCAGTTGCTCTTTAGTATTTCCCAACTACTTAACTAGAAGATATTTTAGATTAGAGCTTAGGGGGATGAGTACTTCAAGAATTTATATATAGGAAGGACTTGGGGTAGTCACCTATTATGGGGAGGGTGTTGGGTAGGGGACTTGTCTTGAAGCAATATTTGCATTGGTATTTACGGAGATTACATGTTTATTGGGAATGGTTTGGAAAGAGCTATATTTAATTTCTCATTTATCCTTTGGGAACATCACTTCCAAAAGGTGTAAATTTTTTTTTTAATCTGTTATTCGCATCACCTGGGATATGGGAGGTTAAAGATTGTCTGTTTCCCAAAAAAGGCAAAGGGCAAAGGGAAGGCTATCTGCTCCACCATATCCTCAAGGCATTCCACCTATTCTAGATGAGTACGTGCTTAAATACACACAGGCACAAGATTCAGCTTCCTAGAACCCTACGATAATATATTACTTTATTTTTAACAGCATCTGCCTAAATCTGTAGCATCCAGAGAATGAAAAACTTGTATTTTATATTTGTGGGATGGAGCATGGTAGGGATGGTAGTGTGCTTACTGAGAAAAAAAATGGCCTATTTATGGAATTTGAGACTCCTCTGTGGGAAGGTAACCTTCAGTGAGGTAGCTGTAATTTTCTGCTTGTTTTCCACATTATTCAACAGATACTTTAAACATAAGTAGATGACTTACACTTGGGGACTTTCACTACCATGCAGTAGGTGCTTAATAAATGTAGAATAAATATGCAAACAGGGTGTTTTAGAACTACATTAAGAAATCAAGAAATCAAGTGGGGATACATATGGTAGAACAAGAGGACTGTAGAAAGGGATATATAAACATGAAATACAAATTTACTCACTCTACAAGTTTGCATGGTATCAGGTGGCAAATGATGCTGCCACTGATACTATCTGGGTAATTCATTGCTGATGTCCCTTTTAAACTCAGCAATTTGAAGAGGTGGCAAATATTTCATCCACATGCCATTAGTTCCCATATCACCTGTCATGTGGAGCACAGCTCTGTTATTTGATTTGCTTTAAGCCACCTTGAATTTTCATATAGCTTGCACTTTCGCACATTATGCACTAACATGCCTATCTTCCTATATTGATCTCATGCTCATATTTCAGCTGCTGAACTTTTTTAGTCAGCCTGAAATTTATTTTTAAGCAGTGGCACCATTTTTATATAGTGTTTATACAGTTATTTGAATACATATGTATTTTGTTTGTATTTATCAGAAAAACTGCTGATACTGGTAACACAAGATAGGAACTGAATAGATGTAATAAAAATACCAAATCTTTAGCCTCCTTCAGCTCAGTGAAGACCATTCAACTGCGAAGAGCAGGAAAATTAGAGAACCCATATGAAATACTAGATATATGTACAGTGGGTTGCTAATCTGAAAAGTAGTGATGAAAATAAGGTTTTAAATTATGGGCAAAATCAGTATGTAAATATATATATATATTTTTAATTAATTTATTTGACAGAGAGAGCAAGCGAGCACACACGGGGAGTGGCAAGCAGAGGGAGAGGAAAAAGCAGGCTCCCGCAGAGCAGTGGGAGCCCAATGTGGGACTCGATCCCAGGACCCCAGGATAATGATCCAAGCCAAAGGTAGTGACTCAACCAACTGAGCCACCCAGACGCCCAGCATGTAAAATATTTTAATAATTTACACGAGTAGTTTATGCCAGTACTGCTAGAAATTAGTTTCAAAAGAAGCCCAATGTTCATCTCAGTCTTGATAAAAATTAAGAAAATTGATCAGAACCATTAAAATAATCTGCTCAACCTCCAGCAAAATTTCTTTGTAATAACTGCAAGCAACTTTTCTTTCTCAATGTTAAAACCAGTTTACCATTAAATTCACTGTAGGTAAACAGAAAATTTGAAATTCAGGCAAGATAATACTTGGAAAAATAAGTTTCCTTAAATGAAATCATGGAGATGCAATGAGCGAAATCCAGACTTTGGGAAAATTTACCCACAAATGATCAGGGTATTTCAACACAAAATTGTAAGAACATAAGAATGCAAGGGAGATAGATATCTACAGATTAAAAGACACTTGAGATACAGAACCCAATTTTCGATACATGGACTTTATTTGGATTCTGACTTTAAAAAAGTTAAAGAAAAAACCTTTTGATTTTATGAGGCAATCAGAACTGGATATTTAGTATTAAAATTTAACAATAACTGGGTATTTAATAGTAATAACATTTAGTTAGTTTAGGTATAATAATGGTATTGTGTTTATGTTTAAAGTAAAATAATTCAAATCAAAACCACACTGAGATACCACCTCACACCAGATAGAATGGCCAAAATCAACAAGACAGTAAATAGCAAATGTTGGAGAGGATGTGGAGAAAGGGGAACCCTCTTCCACTGTTGGTGGGAATGCAAGTTGGTGCAGC
>CM052889.1:51753077-51891171 GCA_028534135.1 Potos flavus | reverse complement strand
GGGCGAGCCTGGTGGAGGGTATTGAGGAGGGCACGTATTGCATGGAGCACTGGGTGTGGTACATAAACAATGAATCTTGTAACACTGAAAATATAAAATCAAAGTATTTGGGGGAAAAAAATAAAGTAAAATAGATTCTTTCTTTCTTTTATACCTACTGAAACATTTTCCAGTGAAATGACTTCAAAAGGACTTCAAAATGATGGGGTATGAAAGAATGGAGTGAGGCAAAACAAGTTAGCCAGAAGGTGGTAATTAGTAAAACTGGGTCATAGATACATATGGGTTCATAACACTGTTCTTTCTACTTCTGCATATATTTGAAATTTTGATAATAAAGGTAAAATCATTAATTTGTTTACAATTATACTATAATCTATTTAAAAATATTTTTTAAAATGAATACATTATATAATATACAGAATAAAATAAAAAATCCTAAACATATACACTATACTTGAGGTGGGTTTTTTTTTTTAAGATTTTATTTATTTGAGAGAGAGAGTATGAGCATGAGAGACAGAGATCATGAGCAGGGAGTAAGGGTAGAGGGAGAAGCAGACTCCTTGCTGAGCAAGGAGCCTGATGTGGGACTTGATCCCAGGACCCTAGGATCATGACCTGAGTCAAAGGCAGATGCTTAACCGACTGAACCACCCAGGTGCCCAGAGGTTTTTTTTTTTTTTTTTAATAATTTTCTTAATTTTCTCATTACAGAATCAGGCAAAATGTAAGCACATTTTCAGGAATGTTATATGTATGAAAATGTAAACCTTCATTAAAGATTTTAAATTAATGAGTGGTAGACTCTATGGCAAAAAACAAAAACACCAGCTATTGTATTTCATTTTCAGAACCCTCTTTGGCTAACAGGTGTCACATTCAAACACAATGAACATGACTCTGATCACGGTACACTTTGTAACAGTTATCATTAAGTCAAATAAACATACACTAAACTCATTGTGGTTTTATGCTGATACCAGGATCATTAGACTTGGAAATTTTCACACGCAGTGACAATCAGCATGGTACAATGGAAAAGTACAGGGGTTCTGCCCTAGGTTCGAATCTTTGCTCTACCACTTAACAGTCAGTAATCTAATATTAAGGATTAACTCACAGGGATATTTTGAGTATTAGATGAATTTACATAATGTGCCTAGTATATCCTGGTACATACCATGCATGTGATTAAATATTAACTCATTGCTTAGGTAAGAAGAGAAAAATGTATTGTTAAATTAAAAGCACTTAAATAAAATGTACATTTAACACACCAAATTCAATAAAGCACACATTAACTTAAAAAGCCAAAACTGAATCCCATAACTTTTTGCATTTAATTTAGTATCAGAAAATTGAAGACAATAAGATTCAAACTGACTCCAGGCACTTACTTCACTTACTACAGGGCTACAACGGAAGTATGTGGTCCTTTAGAATGAGGGTAACAGAAATCACCAGTTTTTCAAGTAAAAAATGGACATATGTAGACAAAGACTTTTCCTGGGGTAAGGAGGAGGGGCAGGTGGAGGCAGTGAGGGGAAAGAAGAAATAAGACTGAACCAAGAAACAATTTTCTTATATTAGTGTCTGGTGGAATTTATATTTTTAAACATAAAAGTACTAGTCATAAAAAGACAACTACTTATATAAAAGATTTTTTAGTATTCCTCAAAGAAGGGAGGGGAAATGGGACTGGGACTAGAGAAGGGGAGACACAATTATATAATTGTTTCATTTGCTAATTGCAACTTAATGCCATTACAGAATGATGATACTCTATAATGAAAAATCATTATAGAATGATTTAAAACAAGTGTTTCTTCTACAACGTAATAAGTAGATGAGAACTTTTTGTTGAAAATAATCCATGGGGAAAGTTTAAAATACCATATTTATGAAAGTCTATAAAATACTGCATTCATTTTTGTACCCACCTTGTATGTCTAGGATACTACTATGTAATAATGTTAATAATAAATTTGTCCATGACCATAGAGTTAAGTGGCAGAGCTAGGTCTTCAAACCCATTTCTCTGACTCTAATATTGGTACTCATAATCATCATGCTGTTACTTCTGAATACATAAAAACTCTAAATACAGTCAAGATGAACTATACAAACACCCAGTAAAATCATGCCGTAATTCATAAGCATGCATATGAATACCTTCTACTTCTATATGTTTATTTCATGATTGAGAATATCAAGAAAATAACTATCACAAAAACCTAGGCTCTACAATAAAGCATAATATTAAATGGGATTTACTGTTAATCTAACATGTAAAATATCTGAATTGAGAAAGTAACAATTAATGGTGTTAAACATACCCACCTGAGATTAAAGTTGAATTTCAAATATGAACTCGCTATCTCTCTATTCTCTATGTGATTTTGAGATATTCACATCTTAGGTATGCAATATCTTTATTTATATATTCCATAAATACATGAAATAAGAGATTAAAAATACCTCACTCACGACTATTAATACAATTTATAAAGGAAAAAAGTCAGGGATTGGGAAGATGGGTGAAGGTAGTTAAAGGGTACAAATTTCCAGCTATGACTAAGTTCTGAGGATATAATGTACAGTATGATGACTATAGTTAACAACACTTTATTGTACATTTTTTAAAAGTTCTCACCACACACACAAAATTGTAACTATGTGAGGCATGGATGTGTCCTCTAACCTTACTGTGGTAATTCTGCAGTATACACATAAATCATTACACTGTACACTTACACAATGTTATATGTCTATTATATCTCAATAAAGCTAGAAATAAAAAAAATAAAGGAAAAATAGCCATGTTGTGACTACCTTTAATGACTACAAACCTGTGAACTTGATTATTCATCTTTATAACGGTAAATACAAATGACATTTTTAAAGGTTACAAAGCTACAATATTATATAAGTATGGTTCTCAATATATCATTTTAAATAATTGGATATGTCTAATGTGATAACATTTCAGATTTTCACTTTTTTTTAAAGATTTTATTTATTTGACAGAGAAAGACAGAGCAAGAGAGGGAACACAAGCAGGGGGAGTGAGAGAGGGAGAATTAGGCTTCCTGCCCACTAGGAAGCCCAATGCAGGGCTTGATCCCAGGACCCTGGGATCATCACCTGAGCCGAAGGCAGATGCTTAATGACTGAGCCACCCAGGCACCCCAGATTTTCACTATTTTTAAAACTAATATAAGTGTACTCTGTACCGGGTGATATTCTACTTGCATTCATGTATTAATTCATTTAATCTTTGTTTACCACACCTCCATGAGGTTGGCACTATAATCTCTATTTTACAGATGTGGAACTTAGCACATAAGGTTAACTAACTTGCCACAATTAGAAAGATCAAATCTAGGTAGTATGGAATACTAAAATCTGAACTTTGTTATTAAACAGCCATTTCAAAAAGAGTAGAAAAAAATGCTTAATGACTTGATTTCCATTACCAAAATATCTACAATGTTGAAAGCTGTATATGTGTGTGTGTGTGTGTGTGTGTGTGTGTATAATGTACTCAAACAGAATTAAGTATTCCTTTAACACAAGGAATATTACTTAAAAAAAGAAAGAAGAAACAAACTTTACATTTGGCATGGTGCTTGCTTACATGTCATTTTTATTCAGTAATGGGCTAGTGCATAAAAATTCCTAAGCTATACTTCTTTGGTAATCTTTATTTATTACAAAGATTGTTTTCATTTTGTTTATTGTCAAGTAGCATTTATTGTTCTTTTATTATAAAAGTAAAATAGTTCATGATAGAAAATTGAGAAATAGAGAGATGGGTAAAGAAAAAAACTATGCATAAAAAAATCCCACCACCCAAGAGAATCATTCTTCATAACTTATTTAAAGTACTACATTTGATTTTAACTAATGTAGAAATAATAAAGGGAATAGAATTTCTAAACTTCAGATCTGTTCTCTTGACTCTTCTAAAT
This sequence comes from Potos flavus, assembly GCA_028534135.1. Classification (NCBI taxonomy): domain Eukaryota; kingdom Metazoa; phylum Chordata; class Mammalia; order Carnivora; family Procyonidae; genus Potos; species Potos flavus. Next base: position 51,887,197 of record CM052889.1, on the reverse strand, counting down.
TATCTGACCAACAGACTCTTCTAAATTACCTGAAATGGCTCATACTGCCATTTCAGAAATCATGCGTGTACTCCATGAGCAGCCCAAAATCATGTCACATTTTAGCCTGCTTTATAATTAGGCCTTGAATTGTTCATGTTTTATTTTCCCTGAAGCTTTCACCTTTTTTCCTGTTCATCAGCTCAGACAATATGCCTTCATATCAATAATACCAGACACAGTGAACTCTCAGAATCTAATTCACACAATATGTGTATTGTTATCTACAATTTTCTTGATAACATTCCTCATAAAGCTGACATTTTGTTCAAAAATATGCCAATTGCTCATTCCTGTCACTCTGGAATTTTTCACCAAAATCCTGAGTTAGTATTTGTATCTTCCTTTTAGACTTGTATTTTGTGTCACTGAAGAGTAATATATGTGAATAGTTTTTCCAGAAAAACAAGAAAAAGTATGTCCAAGGAGGTTTTTCCTTCTTTAGCCTTTACACTTGAGTGATAGTTGGATGGGAATGGAATTCTAAGTTCAAAATAATATTTCACAGAATGTTGCAACTATAAGCTACACCTGTCGTCTTTTTTTTTTTTAAGATTTCATCTATTTATTTGTCAGAGAGAGAGAGAGAGAGAACACGCACACAAGCGGGGGCAGCAACAGGCAGAGGGAGAAGCAGTCTCCCTGCCGAGCAAGGAGCCCGATTCGGGGCTTGATCCCAGGACCCTGAGATCATGACCCGAGCCAAAGGCAGACGCCTAACAGACTGAGCCATCTAGGCGCCCCTCCACCTGTTTTCTAAAGCATTTAAGAATAAGAAATCCGATGACACTCTCTTTCCTTTGTAGGTAACATGTTTCCCTGTGGTTCTGGGAGCTTATAGGATTTAAAAAAATCTTTATCCTTGAAGTTATGATGTATCTAGATGTGGGTTTTTGTTTTTTGTTTTTCTTTTCCTTTCTTTCTATAACATTTCCCTTTGATCTACAAACATAAATCTTTCTTTAAAGGATATTTTCTTCAATTAAAAAATTTATTTTCTTCTTAGCATTTGCTATTTTTGTAAGATGAATATTATATTATCCTGGGCATGTTTTTATTTATCATTTTTCTCATATTTTCAACGTATTTTTAAAAATGTTTTATACATTGTTCTTCTTTTTGATCTCAAGATCTTCGGCAATATCCAGTCTGTTTTTTAGTCCTGTATAGAATATTTTTCAGTAATGATAAGTATTTTGAATTCCAAGGACTTTCCAGGTCTACTTTTTCACAGCAGCCTTTTGTTGTTATGGTTAGTAGACTGATTGTCCTCCAAGGATCTCCAAGAATAACAAGAAGAATTTATCCTTCTGCTTTCTATATTATTTATATTTTCCAAGACCAATTGTTCTGTTTGTTCATCTTGGTCCTTCTTGTCTTTCATTCAATTGACTTTCCTTAAATCTCTGTATGTCTTTTTGTATTGATAAGGGGAAAAACTCATTTCTTTGGCAGTTTTGTGGTGAATCTCTACAACAGGCCTCTCCTCCTCTGATAGGACTTTGCAATGATCCGTGCTCTCTCTATAATCTCAGTCTTTTGTTGAGACTGTTTCCTGAAAAAACTGATTCTAAGTTTCAGAGATTCTCTGAGACTTCAATGGAGGAGTACTTCACAACTGTTGCAGGCCTCTCATACATATTTTGGGTTGTTCCTTTGCTCTGTAATAGCTCACTAACCACAACTAATAATATTTAAGGACTAATTATATAAGTTATTTATATTATATAGCTAAAGAAGTAACACTAAAAAAAAACACACCTGCATTTTAGGAGACAAATCACTACAGCTTCCATATCCCTAAACTAATTGAGAAATGTAGCTTAGAGACAGGGAAATAAAACATCAGGTAATTTTACATAGTCTCTTGTAAATCTCAACTTCTAAGCCACAATATTCCTAAATAAAGTTTAGGTATTTTAAAGATTTTATTTTTAAGTCATCTCTACACCCAACGTGGGGCTTGAACTTACAACCCCGAGATCAAGAGTTGCACGCTCTCACTGAGCCAGCTGGGCACCCCAAAGTTTAGGTATTTTAATTCTGCTTTATAGAGCAGCAGTCATACATCTATCTGGAAGTAAGTATGCCAAATGAGGACATATTTTCACTGCATTTCTATAGTAATAGATATAGATAAGAGAATTATAGTCAAGAATTTAGGGGCTAGCTGGGGAAGGAAGAGAATATAATCAACAGTTGAAAACACTAAGTCTAAAAGCAAAATCTACATAGGAAATAAAATGAAGTACCACAACACTCTGTATACTCCCTCACTTAATTATAATTAGTTATACACATTGCCTTCCTACTAAAATGTCAGTAACATAGAAACTACTTCTATAAAGTATAAATTAATCAAGATTTTTCTCCTAAAAATAAGACTAGTATCACTACAAAAATTTTGATGTCACTAAAGGAAACTGACAAAATCACCCAGTCTCAGCTAATTCCATAACATATACATATATATATATATATATAAAATATACTATTACACTATATGTGTGTGTGTATATATATATACATATATATATGGATGTATGTATATTACATGGAGGTCCTTTTAACCATGACTAGATAAAACATTTTTCTGCGGACAGGATGATATAGCTAAGGCTGAACTCATTCAAATGTATGCATATATATATATTTTTAAAAGTCAAAGGTCTTTAAGGGTTCTGCCCAAATGTACCTTTTACAGTTTGTCTTAAATATTCAGTAATATCTCAACTACCATAATTATGTGACAGACTCACTTTAAGTTGCTAGACACTGGTGGAAATTCACTTTGTAATAAAAACCATCAAGCTAACACATTATTAACAAAAAACCTATTAGTTTGATATTTATGACAAATAATTTTACATATTTTGGGCAAATACACTTGAAATATCTTTACTACTATATGCACATGAACTTCAAAGGATATTTAGCAGACTATTTTATGTAACATAAAATTTAAAGACTTATAAAGTATTCATTTGCAGACATCCAAAAAACATCTCAGCTGCAACGATAATTCTCCACTTATTTTTCTGATATAGGAGTAAGTAAAAATATAGAACTGCGTAATTTTTATAGACACTGCTAAAAAAGTGAGTATCTATAGTAAATGGTAATTTAGTTAATTTCATTTCCTTTTTCTCCACTTAACAAACTTTGACATATATATTTTTCTTTAAAAAACACTCCGTGTAGAATCAAAAATTCTTAAACTGTGGAACTATGTTGCTATAATTAATCCACATAAGACAGATGATATAATCTGTATTGACTTGAAAGTACTGATTTTCAAATAAGAGAAGTGTAGAGGTTTTTTTGTTTGTTTGTTTAAGATTCAGGAAGAAGCAGCTGGTGATATTTAGAAGAAAGTTTGAAAAATTAAAATTCAGAACTGTGTGTGTGAAGTGTACCATATATGTCACAAAGCAGAGGAGAAAAAGCAGAGCATGAGAAAACACTATGGAATTTCTTCATTAAATCAAAGAATATTTCTTTGCCTATCATACTGAATGCTCAGCCCTTCATATATAACAGTTACCTAAGTGTTTTTCATTTCCTCTAAGAATTGGTACTACAGGGATATGTGAAAAATAAAGGGTGCTGAACACCCAACGCTGTGCTTGCCACCACTCAACAATTTCAGAAAAAGATTTAATCAAAGAGGTTGCTAACAGTCCTAATTAAATAAAATAAGGTTCTTGCGTTATAAATGGATTATAATTTTCCACCCTTGACCTAACCCACTTCCTAACATTTATACTGGAAGTGATTTAAAAATGCCATTTGGAAAGCAAGAAGATAAAATATTCTTTACATCTTAAACAAAAGAATCCTTAATTTTAAGTATACTAACATGCAAACTCCTTTACCCTATAAAATGCTCTATCAAGTCTAAATTCCTAATGATCAAGTATGTTGATAAATATTTTGAACACTCTAAAATCATCCTATGTAATTTCTTCCTGTAGATATCTTCATACTTCTAAGGTTAAAAGACTTGCTTTAAAACTTCCTAAGGTGATGCTTCTTCCTATGGTTAAACAGTTAACATCACATAATCCATTTAATAAAAATTTCTGGTATATTTTGACTTAAATAATTGGGTTTTTTGATCTCTTGATTTATTAACTGTTATAATTCCATATATGCATGTATCAACCAATCATATTTTCATAGCTCCTGAAATATAAAACTGAGGAAATGACTTTCACAAATTATGACATATTATGTTAGAATAGTTAACAATTTACTATTTTAATATTAAGAAAATAAGGCTTCAAAATACTGGTCATTTTGTGTATTTTATGACACAGAAATGTACTCAGTAAACACCAGTGGGTAACAATATATCACTGTCTTTTTAAAAGTTTCTTAATCTCTTTTACAGCAGATGCTAGAATGTAGCTCATCTATTTATTATGACGGAGCATCTCCTTGCTTAAGTTGAAGTATACAAGTGAGCAAAGTTTGTAGCAGCTGCTTAATAAACAAGGTCAGATTTCTGGTGGTCAAAGTAAAAGAAAAAGGTGAATAACTTTTTCGACAATGATTGGTATTTTCAACTGTTCACTGGCCACTTTAAGTAATAAAATCAACGTCTGCAAATTTGCAACAGAATCTCTACTTTGGCAATTAATGAATGTCAGAAAGTACTGGAGCGCTGTGTGACACAGAGTTACCCACTTCTCTATCACCATAATTATGTTTCATGAGCATGATATGGCTCTCTGAATATGACTGAGTCCTTGGCAGGGTAGCAAGAAGCAAATATTTGTAGCAAACACCATTATTAGATAGAATTTCTGTGCAGGAAGATAATGTGGAATAAGACTGGGAAAAGGGCAGAAGTTGGCGGGGAGGGAAGGGAGAAAGACTAAAGAATTAAGCAAATTTAAAAGTACCGCACATTTGTACACAAATAAGCTGTACTAACCAGGACATGTATTCCTGCAACAATATTATAAATGTTTGATATGTATGACATAGGACAGCTACTCAGTGCAGTCCTTCAACTGAGGCCAGTCTGCAAATTATTTATTACTAATATGTGAAGAAATAAAGAGTCTGCACCAAAAATGGAAATCAATTATGTCAACTAGCATACTGTTTAGTTCAGCTGATATTTACTCACAGCCTTTTTTCCTTTTTGATAGAGGAAGGAATGCATTGATTTACATTCTGGCACAAGCTCCTTATCTCGAGGACCAATAACAGTTTGTGGAATAGCTACCCTGACCTGAGTAGCACTGTCATAAAGCACAATGCCTAATGGCATAAACCATATTTAAAATGTTACATATTTAACACTCTTTCTTTACTTCAAATTCATTAATTTCTAAAATTCGATGTCTTGGTTATATTCTCTAACTCCGCAATACTTAAAGTGTATCTGTCACATGGATGATGTGATATACCGGATGGGTAATGATGCTATCAGGCCTTACACATACAAACAGCTATGGGCAGTTAAATTAATTCTCAATTAAATAGTAATAATTCTAAATTTAGATCGGATGAAGTTTGATAAAGTTAAGTCTAACAAGGACCTCATGTAAATTAAGCAATAAGTTGGGTATTTTCATCAGTCTTTTTCAGCAACTCCAAAATCTTTGTATGATACTTACTGACAATTTTTGCATCATTCCTTGAGGGACTTTGATCAAGCAATAATTCAGGCACATTCATCATGTGGAAAAGAAATATTCTGAAAAATCAATACATAGTTGATGAACACATGAAACAGTCAAAATCAGTGAAAAATCAAAAAAGGTTCTAGAAGATGTGTTTCACTCTAATTAAACATTTAAGTTCAAATAAGACATCTTCCCTCTTTCATGGGAAAAATTTGTTGTAGCACCTCTTTTTAATGGAAAGTTTTAGAATATAAGATGCTTTTCATAGCTACTGTTTTTGAAGAGACCAGAATTATAGAGCCATAATAAATGGGAAAATTAACATATCATATAAAAATTTTCTAATTTTCAAATCTTATTTTCTTACTTTCTTATGAAAGCCAATGTAATTTCAGCTACTATGGTCTTGATTTCATATAGCACAAAGATGTTCAAATGACTTGAAGCTTATAACTGGTAGATGGATATACAAATATTTTAAAAGTAGAAACTGACAGGGGTAGTGGATGATTATGTTAGTATCTCCATTTTCTTAATCAGCTGTATCTCTAGTACTTAAACAATGCCTAACACATACTGAATGCTTCAAAATAGTTGTTGGATAACTAAACTGAAGGAAAAGGAGGCAGAAGAGCTTAGGAAGACTAACAAGTGACATACGTTTAGCTGAATGATGCTATCACCAATTGAGAGAGGAAAAACAAGAAAAGGGAGTGTAAATGGAAGAAAAAGAAGTTCTAGTCAGGGCTACTGATTTCTGTGGAATTCTAAGTGGTAATATCCAGAGGGCAGCTAAATATACAAGTTTGAGGCTTAAGAGAAAAATAGAGCGACATTTGAAGGCCTCACTACACTGATGGTAATTAAAACTCTGAGTGTGGATGAAATTCACCTGTGAGAATATGTGTCATAAAGAGTCCAGAGTAAAATCTTTGGAAAAACCAACACAGGAGTGTATGGGAATGAGGAAGAAACGAAGATGAGATTCTAGAAGGAAACTGAGAAGAAATCGTCCAGGAAGCTAGATGAAAGCCAGGAGAGAATTACATTCCAAAAACCAACATAGGAGAATTTTAGAAAGAACATGGTCAACACTGTCAAAATCTACAGAAAGACTGAAAAGGCAGCTAAGGGATCTAGCCGTTAGAAGATCATGTGTGATGTTAGTAAACAGATTCGACAGAGCACATTTAGCTAGGTCTATATCCTTTCAGATTCTGCTCCATGCTTATAAGATTTTATACAAATATATGTACATATACAAACATATACAGAGGTTTTAAAAACATTATTCATTTTACAAAAAAGAGATATTAAGATTATTTATCTTGATTTTTCTAACTCAAAAGTATCTTATGAAAATTTCTCCAAGTAAGAGCAGTAAGACATGCTATTACACATGGTTGTTCAATAAATAGTCCACTGTGTGGCTATCTACCTCAATTTATGCAACCAATCCCTTATATCACTATATATTTTTTCTTTTGCCACTAAAAACAGTGCTGTAATAAACATGAGATATTCCCAGAAATGTGTTTGCTACATCAAGGAGCATACATATTTTAAAAAACATTTTTGTCATGGTAAATTCTGAACTTACACAAAAGTAGACAATGTTATACTGAACCACCATGTCAGGTACCCATCACTCAGTTCCAATATCCATCAATGTGGCCAATCCATACCTCTATTCATCCTATCCCTGTATCATTTTGAAGCACATCCTATTCAATCTATCATTTCATCTAGAAATATTTCAGGACATAGCTCTAAAAGATAAGGGCTCTTGTATTTTGTTAGCTGTTGTCAGACTGTTTTTCAAAAAACTGTGACAATTCATACCTCCCTTTTTATCCCTTCTCCTATTAGGCAACCACTTTTATAAGTTGTTGGTTTATTTTTTTTAAATGTAAGAAAATACACATATTGATGCATCTTCTAAATGCTTACATGTCTGCTAATATTGTTCTTTTACTCTGTCATGTGAATAACACCTTGGTCAGGTACAGAATTTTTATGGCGCAGTTCTTCTCTCTCAAGATTCTATCTTCCACTGTTACAAGTCAGAAGTCCAATGCCAATGTGACAGTATTTCCTTGTAGATAACTTGTCTCATTCAGAACGAAGGAAATTGACCAATATATGTCTAGGGTGTGTGTGTGTGCATTTTCATTAAACCACCGAGAACTCACTGACCTTTATCACTGATGGGCTCAGGCTATCTTCAGCTTAGGAAAATTTTCTTCTATTTGTTTAACTGTGGACTATTCTTCACCTTTTTCTTTTTTCCCTTTTAAATCCTCATACGTATTACTCATATGTTAAATCTGTTAGGTCTCCTAGATCTATTCCCAAAGTCTATTATCTTTTCTTTCAGGATTCTTCCCCTTTGTATCTTTGCTGTGTTGTGAGGATTTATTCTACTTGATTTTCCAGTCTAATAATTTAAGTCCCAACAATGATCACTCCTCACTAGAGTTCTGCTTACGTAGTCGTGATTTTTATTAGCTGTACCTGCATTTCCTTCAGTATTCACTCTTATCGTTCAAGTCATGTTTCCTCTAGTAGTTTTATTTATTCTGTTGGTTCAGAATGATCCTTCTCTTGAATTTGTAGGCAACTCTGAAGGGCTGCTTTTCTTTGTTAGCACAGAGTAACTCAATGTTGGAGTGGTCAAAGCAGCAGCTTTCCTCTGAGTAGAGGAAGGTAAAGTGGCCTTCACCCCTCGGACTGCCAGTTAGCAGCTTAAGTTCCAGGAGGAAGGCTCTCTGGTGTTTGATAATAGGTCTTCTCAAACTTTCCTAGTCTCAGTAATGGATGAACTCAGCCTACAGGTTCAGCTATTCCCTGGATTTGTGGAGGTTGAAGAAGAGTCTTGGGATAATCCCTAAGGGCCAGTAACCCCTCCCCACCAATTCAACAAATACTTTCCGAGCAGTGTCTATGTACCACTTAAGGAGTTTCTATCTACTGGATGGTGAAAAGGTGAAAATAGATACTAAAAGCAATGTGGACACCTTTACAATTTTGCCTATAGTTTTAGTTTCATTCAGTAACATTACCACTATACCAAATACTGCTATCAATGCTTTAACTGACACTGCATTTTTCTCTCCTTATTTACAGTCCCATCTCTTCCTTTAATCAGTCCCACTTTTGGATAGATGACAGTTAAGTAACAGTGCTGATCATTTCCTAAGTGAAATAAAGGAATTATCACTATTGCTGGTCTCTCTCAAAACTACTGAAAACTTATCAGGCTTTTCCTAACATACCATCTTAAGAATTTCTTATTATTAAAAAAAACCCTAATATCCTGGATCTTCTATGTGCCATTTATTGTAACTGAGTTTTGCGCAAAATTCCCCCAGAAAAGTATAAATCACCTATTAAATACATGTTTAATTTTTTAGTCTTTACTCCTTTTAAACACTTTAATTTTTTCCTATCAGTTATCCTTTTTCATCTTCATGAAATCTATCCGTTGAAGAACTGGAGCTGTTTGGGTTTCCTACAGTCTGGATTTTGCTGGATGCAGTTCAGCACATCCTTCTAACCCTGGTATTTCCTACAAGTTGCAGCTGAATCCTGAGGACTGAGAATTGGTATTCCTTCATCAGGGGGCATGCAATATTTTCTTTTTTCTAAAATTTAATGTTGGCAACTATTGATCGATCCTCAGTGCTTAGATATATTAACTAACTGGGGGTCACAAACAGTTAAATCTTCTTTCCTCATTCTTTTGGCTGGATTAATCTTAAAAGAAAATACTTCTCACCTGTAAGGAGGTTACCCAATGATAAAATTCATATAGGAAAGGCAAAATAAATTTTTTTTCCAGTTCTGCCTAATTTTTAAGATAACAAATTAGTTCTCTGATACGCTGAATTAAAAAATTTATCACTATAGAATCATGGATTTAAACATAAATGATGGGTTTAAAATATCTGTAATTAATACCCTTATTGAAACTCAAACTATCCCATCTTTGGCCAGTGTGAACTGCTCTCCAAGTTGTCTCCTAAGGCTTTTTGACAAGGTTTTGACAGTTCCTTGGAATCTGTAATGACAAGATGTTCCAAGCTTATCTTATATTATTTCCTGTCCCAGACACAGAATCATCCATTTTTTCCAAGAAACCCTGGTTTTCTTTTAGGAGAAAATATTTCAAGATTATAATCTGGGCATTAGTAATGGTTATTGCTTACTATCTTAATGTCATTACTTTTATATCCTCTCAATGGACAAAGCAAGGAAATTTTATGTATTAATATATATTTTGAACTTCATTTGGAATTAATTTCAAATTCACAAAAAGCTAGAAAGAATAAAATACTAAATACTATATATCCTTCACCCAAATTTTTTATTGTTACACTCTCTTGCTTCATAATTTGCATTCTCTCTATACATGTATGTATATATACATTTTTTCCTTTGAACTGTATGAAGGGAAACTATATATATGATGGCTCTTTACCCCTATGTACTTCAGTGAGTATTTCCTAAGAAATAAGTATTTCCTAAGACATAAGGATATTCTTTGTCACCACAGTATAGTTGTCAACTTCATAAATTTACACTGATACAACACTAATCTACCGTCTATTTTCTTTGTTAAATGATCTAATAATGTCCTCTATAGTCACTTCTCCTCTCCAGTAGAGGATACCAGTAGAGGATACAGCCAAGGAACAGGTATTGCCTTTAATTATTATCTCTTTACATAGTCTGGAACATTTCTATCACTTTATGACATTAACATTTCTTCGTCTTTCATGGCATTGTTTTTTTTTTTTTTTTTTTTTTAAGATTTTATTTATTTATTTGACAGAGAGAGAGATCACAAATAGACAGAGAGGCAGGCAGAGAAAGAGAGGGGGAAGCAGGCTCCCTGCTGAGCAGAGAGCCCGATTCGGGGCTCGATCCAAGGACCCTGAGATCATGACCTGAGCCGAAGGCAGAGGCTTTAACCCACTGAGCCACCCAGGCGCCCCATGGCATTGGTTTTTAAAAAGAAAAAAACCAGAACATTCTTCATGGTTATGCATCACAGCCAGAATGTTACAAAAGTAATGTTATATCCTTCTCACACTATCACATCTGAGGGCACATGATGTGCATCTGTCCCTCCTTTAATAATGTTAATTTTAATCACACAGTTTAGGTGGTGCTAAATTTCTCTTCCCTATCATCACTGTTTCCCCGCCCCCCTCCTCTCTTGTAAATGTGAAAAGGCCATGTATATATCCTGCTCTTCATCTAAAAAATCCCCTCTAGATTATCAGCCATTAGTGATTCTTGCCCAACCATTTTTACCATAAAGGGTGTAAATGATCAGGTAAGGGTGGGAACTGACTAGGAGAGGGCTTAAGGAACTTTCTGAAGTGACAGAGACAGTCTGTATCTTGGTAAGATTGGATTATACAGGTCTACACACTTCTCGAAACTCAGAGGATATTTCATTAAAGAAAGAATTATTAATTTCACAAGCGTAAATAATAATTTATAAATTAAATAATAATACACAAAAATTGAACTCTAGTTAATGAAATGCATCAAAAAAATAAGATGGACTGTGGGTAGATGGATAGGTATGTGATACTGAAATAAAGGAAATATAGTAAAACGTTGTTAACTTAAAAATGTAGTTGGTGGGTACAGGGTGTTCACGGTGTAATTCTTTGAGCTCTGCTGTATGTTTGAACATTTTCATAATAAAATACTGGGCTTCTAACTTCTGCGCACAAAGGAAATCATCAACTAAATGAAAAGGTAACCTAGCGAATGGTAGAAAATATTTGGAAATTATAGCTCATAAAAATATCTAAAACATATAGAGAACTCATACAACTCAAAAGCAAACAATCCAATTAAAAAATGGGCAGAGGATATGAATAGGCATTTTTCCAAAGAAGACATACCTATGGCCAACAGTATATAAAAAGATGCTCAACATCACTAGTTATCAGGGAAATGCAAACCACAATGAGATATCCCCTCACACCTGTGAGAATGGCTATTATCAAAAAGAGAAGAAATAAAAAGTGATAGCAAAGATGTGGAAAAGATGTAGAAAAAACAGAACCCTCGTGTACTGTTGGTGGGAATGTAAATTAGTGTGACTACTATGGAAAACAGTATGGAAGTTCCTCAAAAAAAATTAAAAATGGAATTACCACAAAATCCAGCAATTCCACTTCTGGATATTGATCTGAAAAATAAAATTACTAACTCAAAAAGATATATGCATCCCTAAGTTCACTACAGTATTATTTACAATAGCCAAGATATGAAAGCAACCTAAGTATCCATCTATGGATCAATGGCTAAAGATGTTGTATATGTATGTAACAAAATATTACTCAGCCATTAAAAATAAAATGAAATCTTGCCATTTGCGATAACATGGATGGACTGTGAGGTCATTATGCTAAGTGAAATAAGTCAGACAGACAAATATCATTATGATCTCACTTACATGTGGAATCTACACAATACAAACAAAACAAAAAACCAAGCTCATTGATATAGAGACCCACTGGCAAAATGGGTCGAAAGGTACAAACTTTCAGTAATAAAATAAAGTAAGTCATGGGGATGTAATATACAGCATGTGACTATAGTTAATAATACTGTACTGCATATTTGAAAGTTGTTAATTCAGTAGATCTTAAAATTCCTTATCACAAGGAAAAAAAAAGAAAAAATACTGTAACTACATAGGATGATGGATGTTAACCAGCTTTACTGCAGTGATCATTTTGCAATGGATACAAATATCAAATCCAGTGATACACCTGAAACTAATATGTTATATGTCAATTATACCTCAAAAAAAAAAAAAAAAAAAAAGTAAAGGGTAGGCCTTTCTGCCTCAAAACATAAGTGTTTTACTGCCTTCTGGCAATGGCTGAGATTAAATGAGTATATGGTTTGATTTTTATTACCTTGTATATAAGAAGTAGCATTACCTAATTTCTCACAGGAATTCTTTAAAATTTTGTGAGAATATGGACAGTTATGATTCTTTTTATTTTTGTTTTTTTTTTAAGTAGGACCCACACCCAGCATGGAACCCAATGTGGAGCTTGAACTCACAACCCTGAGATCAAGACCTGAGCCGAGATCAAGAATCAAATCCATCCAGGCACCTGTCAGTTATGATTCTGAATCAATTCTTTTTCATTGATTTTTGCCTGAAAACATGAACCCTTCCAACCTGCCTCAATGCAGGAAACTTTGTTACATTTTTAACTGTTTATGTTACAAGAAAATGGAGTATGCCAAAAGTTTTCTGAACTATTCTTTTAGATCTTTCCTTTTTAAAACTATATTTGTAAAACTGTGCCCCTATGTTGCAGCAATGACCACAGTTCAACCACCTAAATCAAAGAAGTAAAAATGCAAAGATGACTCATTAATGCCAGGAAAAACAGGAAGGGTTTGGTTACTACTTAATTTATAAAAGAATGAAAGAAGTCAGAGCAGCAGTTCTGATAACTATTAATGGGGAAAGGTCCTGCAGTAGACTTGAATGTGATAGCAGTTTGCGGGGGTGGGGGGGTCATGAAAACAGGGCAATGACATTATGTTTTCACTTACACAGGGGACATGTAGCAAATACCTAAGTTACTAAATTCATCATTCTTAATAACTGGCTAGCTTTATTCTAAGGAACTCAAACATCTTATATATTGCAAAGCAGAATCAGAATGTTCTACTAAATACCACGTCAAACAGTTGAATATAGATTATCTGAAACGAACCTGTGTAACTTTCATCATCATCAGATAAAGGCACCTCTCTTTTTAGCAGCAATTCCAACTCCTCTGTCTCTGCTACATCCACTGGACGCTCCCCGTGCTTATTAGCTTGAAATGGATTTCCACCATGACGAAGTAACAGTTTCACTATCTGCAATATTAAACAGTAGGAAGATTTAGTCTCTTCAGAGATTGTATCATTTCAACCATTCTCTTGATAACACAATATCCTTCTGCCTCATCTACTCTGCCTCCTTTCCTCAGTGTCTATTCTAAATCATGATTGCTCTCTTCAAGTTCCATTTTCATTGCCATCCACTTTCCACCTGACGATCTTATCTACTACAAAAACATTTCCTCCTTAAGATTTAAGGTGGGCTCTTTGAGCATTAAATCTCATCATTTTTCTTCTTGTTCCTTCGTAGGTTCAACAAATATTTACTGAGGACCAAATTAATAAGCACTGTTTCAAGTTTCACAGATAAATCAACAGACAAGAATAACAAGCTTCTTGGCCTCTTATAATGTGTATTCTAGTGGGAGTCTCAAAAGAAGTATTATCCTTCTCTGTAAGGCTAATATCACCATCAGTGCTCTTAATCTTATTTCCCATCTTCTGGAAATTTAAACTATCAGGAACTGACATGGATTTACTCAGAACTAATGAATCTTAAACTTTAAGGCTGTCACTTTTATGGTCCCCTTACAGTGTCCTGGATCTAATTTTGTACTCGTTACTTTGACATTTTCTTAAGCCCTCGCCTCCCCTACCATGTAAAGCAAGCTTTGGGTGCCACAAAACTGGGGTGTGCCTGGTTAGTCATCATTTCATTTCTTTCATTTGTTGTTTTTATACTCTTCCTTCTACGTTTTTAAACCTCTTTCTGATTGGCTCCTTTCTAGAAACCAGTCTTCCCAGCCCATGTCTCTTTCACCTTAAAAAAAATGGCAATAAAAAAAATGAAACCGATAAAACAAGAAACCTATATTCCCCTCCTCTAAATCTGTCTTCTTTCCTTTACAGTCAAGCTTATGAAAAGATATTCACCCTTGCAGCTCTGACTTTATTGGGTCTTCATTCTTCTACCTAAAATTACACTAACATCAGCCCTATGAAATAGGTCTCCTAAGATCTGTAAACATCTAAGACAATGACTGTTTTCCCCAGGGCTCTGCCCTTGAGTCACTTCTCATGCTCTAGTCTACATCATCTATTTGGAACTCTCACCCACTCTGTTTGAATGTGGTTGACAATTATGCGATCCACTCATTTATTTTCATTCTTCTGCTTGCTCTTTCTCAGCCCTCTTTCTTGAGCTCCAAACACAAATATCCTGGATATATCTAGATGAGTATATTTGCATTTCAGTACAACAGCTGAAACCAATAGGTTCCAAACTCAGTTCATTAAACTTGCACCTTATCTTTTATTTATTTCCATTCTCAGTCACTGGCACCAAATATACCCAGTCACTGAAGCCAGAAAGCTGGGAGTCATCACTGACTCTTGTTTTTCACTCATCCTCTACATCACATAGGTGGCCAAGTATTAATTCTGCTTCCTCACTGTCTCTTCTTGTTTTCACGTTCTATTTCTGTTGACATTAGTGTGTTCCCTCATATGTAAATCTGTACTATAATTAATTAACACATTTCTCCCCTTATTATAGACCATAAACTTCATGAGTGATCAAGAATTTATTCCCAATGCCAATTCCATAGTGTTTTCTGGTATTTAGGAAATAAATCATGTCTTTTTGAAGAAACAGTATTAAACAAAATATTGCAAATTAGGAATTCCTCACAAATGAAAAAACATTTAAGAATAATGAAGACTCATACTGAATAATGGAACATCTTTTCCAGACTATGAAAGAATAAACTATCAATGTAGAAAATCTGAACTGTAAGAATGTATAAAGAAAATAAATTACTCATGACTCCAACTGTTAACATTTTATCTCCCTTTTTGTTCACTAATTTTTATCAAATTACACATGCTTGTGATTTTAAAAGATCAACTAGCTTTTCAATGCCACTGGTGAAGAACAACTGTCTCCAAAATGTATCTCCATATACTTAAGTAACAGGTTTGAGTTTGCTGCTTCTGTATTTTTCAGTTTTAGGCATCGCCTACTGTCTTACAATGGAAGATGTGGATTCAGCTGTCTTTCACCAACTCTCATCACCTCTCCTTCCATACACATATACTTCCCTTCCTCCTAGCTTTCTAATATAGTTATGTATTTCTTGTACATTATTAGGACTAATAAAAATGTTGAGTCAAGTAGTGCACTATGACTAAATCTTCTTTCTTACACAACTCTATTTTCCCCATGGAGTTAAATGCCTTGATTTTTCATTTGCTCAGTTTTCTACATAATCATTTTTAATTCATTCCCCATTCTGCTATAAGTACAGATCTCTTTAATTCAACACTCTATCACTTTTTGTTGTTGTTTTTGTTAGAGACTCCTTTCTCCAAACCTTCTAATGGGCTCTAAAGTGAACTGGATGCCCTCTAGATTTGCTTTCCAGCTGTTACCTCCCTTCAATCCTATCATCCCAGAAATACTCTTCCCTCTTTTTTTTTTTTTTTAAGATTTATTTGATAGAGAGAGAGAGAGAGAGACAGCGAGAGAGGGACTACAAGCAGGGCTAGTAGGAGAGGGAGAAGCAGGCTTCCCGCTGAGCAGGGAGCCCGAGGCAGGGCTTGATCCCAGGATGCTGGGATCATGACCTAAGCTGAAGGCAGACGCTTAACCGACTGAGCATCAGGCACCCATCCCTCCCTCAATTTTGTGTTGGATTCTTTAAATCTTATCTTCTTTTTTGATTTACTCCCTCATTTTGCTGAATCACCAATTCCAGAAAATTCCTAAGATTTTTTACATGTCAGGTAATACCTTTATTCATCTTCACTTGATTAATACTCAGTCTAGATAAAGAACAATTTCCCCTCCAATTTTGAAGGCATCATTCCATTATCTTCTAGCTTCTAGTGCTGTTAATGAAAAGTCTGATGCCATTCTGATTTTTTTTTCTAATATAATGATTTGCCTTTTCTCTCTGTAAACTTCAAGACATTCTTTGCCCCTATTGTTCTGAAATTCCAGGATAAACGTATCTTTTTTTTTTTAAGATTTATTTATTTGAGAGAGAGAGAGAGAGAATGTGTGTGTGTGTCTGTGAGAGAGAGAGAGAGAGAAAGACAAAGAGAGAGAGAGAGAGAGAAGAGGGAAGGAGAGAGGGAGAGGGGAAACAGATTTCCTGCTGAGTGAGAAGCCTGACACAGGGCTCAAAGGACCCTGAGGTCACCACCCGAGAGGAAACCAAGAGTCAGACCCTCAACTGACTTGAGCCCCCCAGGTGCCCCTCCCCAGGATAAATGCATCTTGATCTTGGATGAAGAAGTTACATCCATGTGCTGAGCATTCAACTGCCCTTTCAATCTGAAGACCCATGTTCCTTCAGTTCTAGGAAAATTTCTAGTTTTACTTGATAATTTCCTAAGTTTTCACTGTTCTGTCTTCAAAGAACTCTTACTAAGATACTAGATCTCCTGAAGTAATCATCTTTTTTCTCATTTCTGCTCCTTCACCTTTATCTTTTTGCTTCCTGGTTTCTGGGAGACTTCCTCAACTTTATCTTTGCTCCTCAACACAAATGACCCTTGAACAATGTGGGTATTAGGGACACTATACCTGTGTAGTTGAAAAATCCATGTACAACTTTTGACTCCCCAAGAGCTTAACTACTAGTAGCCTATTACTGACCAGAAGCCTTAGCAATTACATCAACAGTTAACACATATTTTGTCTGTTATTATGTATCATATGCTATATTCTTACAATAAAGCTAGAAGAAAGAAAATGTTAAGAAAATGACAAGAAAGAGAAAATACATATACAGTACTACACTGCATTTATAAAAAAAAATCCGCATGTAAGTGGCCGCATGCAGTTGAAACCTGTGTTGTTCAAGGGTCAACTGTAATCCATTTTTCATTTTTCCTACCATATTACTAATTTTCAAGAAGTTTTCTCCTTCACTGACTGTTCCTTGTTTAATGCATTCAGGTCTTATTTCACAGCTACAACAACTTCTTATCTCTTTGGGGAAATTGATGGATTTGGGGGAAGTTCCTCATGGCATTATCCTGTCCTCCAATCAGGACATCTATATTAGAGACTTTTTTCAAATGCGAGCGGATCACTGGCTGCCCACACATAAGAGCAAGGCACTAAAAGACTTAATCAAAGTTCTGTGGCATGGCCAGGACTTGCTGACAGATGGACTTCATGCCAGCGTGATATGACAGGACTACTTCATCAGATCCCCCTCTTGCCTAGTTTAATTTCCTGCAGAGAAATCTTCCAACTCATGCCTCAAATTGTAAGCCTTACTGTCAGCATTCTGGTTGCTGAAAGGAGGCTGGGGTCTTAACATTCAGTATGTTTCACTTAATTAACTTACACTTAACCCTTACTCTCACCTATTCTTGTGGTACGTCAGTCCAGAATATGTGGTTCATACTTGCCAGAAAATCAACCTCCATTCATTCAGGGTCAGAGAGGTGCAGTCATCTGGCTATGTGAGGTTAGGAAGGGGACATAAGGGTCAAAAAGACTGATTCATTTCTCTTGTTTTCAGTTCTATCATAACAGGCATTTCCAGAAATACCTATAGAAGGTGGTACACTTCCAGGTACCACCAATTTCTGAACTTTAGTCTTTCTGGGATTCTGTGTTGGAATGACTCTGGTTTCAATTTTCTTTGATTTTCTAAATCAGGAGTTGGCAAATTTGATCTATAGACCAAATCTGGCCTGCCAATGAAGAACAGTTTTGTATATTCTTTTAAAATACTTTAGGGGCACCTGGGCGGCTCAGTCAGTTAAGCTTCCAACTCTTGATTCTGGCTTAGGTCATAATCTCAGGGTTAGGAGACCGAGCCCCAAGTCGGGCTCCACGCAAAGCATGGAGCTTGCTTAAGATTCACTTTCTCTCCTTTTCTCTCTGCTACTTTGAAAAGGATTCATAAAGGAAAATTAGTTCAGAGGAAGAGAAAGGAAGAAAAGAGGAAGGAGAAAGGAAGGGATGTTGGACGTTGCATGTAGCCAGCAAAATCTAAAATATTTACTATCTGGCCCTTTACAGAAAAATTTTGCCAAACCCTGTTCTAGATCAGTAACCACTCATTCTTCTAGTTTCCATCTCCCAAAATATTGGTTTTCTTGCTTCTTCTGTTGTTGTCCTTGTGCATCTGTCATTTAGCGCCTCCTCTTACTGTCATTTTAGGAGTTTGAGAAGGTAACTGAAATAAAACTTTTTGTTATTATAAATAAGACTAGTATACATCTCTGTAAGTTGAAAATTTTACATTTTTAGGCTTATTTCCTTAGGCTAGAGCCCTAGGATACAAAAATAGAATGCAATATTTGGTATTACTGAAAATTTTCAACACCCATCAGGAAATAATCAGCAAATATTTATTACATGTCTATGATGAGTCAGGGACAGCTGGTCAATTCAAACATGTTACAAAAACCCCAACCTAGATAATCCTTTACAGATTATCCCCACATGCAAATAATTATTATTCTAAAAAGGATTCATAAAGTAACTTAAAGTTGCTTAACACACAAGAGACAATAAATTTGAAATAGGTAAAAATGAAATTAGAGACAGGTATCTAAAATAGAACTAGGAATAAAGCATTACAAAAATATATGTCATTAAGTATTATATACACTTGCAAATGGTAAACTAAAGATTAGTAAGCTATGTTAGTCGTCTTACTCTAAATAATTTAGAAAAGGACACAAAATGGCTATCTTTCTGCCTCTCCCATCTTAGGAACGTTTTATGGATGACTGAAGTTGTCATAAGTATTACTGAGTGAAAGAAATCCAATTCTTAGAGATTCGTAATGGTACAGATACATATACATGACAGTTTGGTGGGTCTCATTTCCCTCCTCCTCCTTAGGCATAAGTAAAAGAACAAGGAGAAAACAGCTCTCAATAGCTCTGAATTGTGACTCCTACTATCCTAGGCATGTTGGTAGGAGGAAAAGCAAAGGTCTCTTGAAAATAGCATGCCAGTCTCCCTCTGAAAAGAGACTGGAAATAGTGTTTGAGTCTCTGTAAGTATAGGAGCTCAAAGGTCAGCCTCTGGAAATATTTGCAGCTCTGTGCACATTTAGAAACTTGTATTCATAGAAACATGTCCAACAAGGCATAACGTTTTAACATTATATTTAGAAATTAGGAAACGCTGATTACTTTGAAGAAAAAATTCATCTTTGATAAACTATCAATAATACTTTTAAAAAGAAGAGCAAAAAGTACGGTATTTAAGATATTACAGCTGGGGCACCTGGGTGGCTCTGACGGTTAAACGTCCTACTCTTGATTTTGGCTCAGGTCATGATCTCAAGGTCTTGAGATCAAGCCCTGCATGGGGCTCCGTGCTCGGCATGGAGTCTGCCTAAGATCCTCTCCCTCTCTGCTCCTCCTCCACACACACGTGTTGGGTTTTCTCTCTCTTAAAAAAAAAAAAAAATCACAGTAAAAAATAAGTCATTTTCTGATAAACACAGTGGAAGAGGAAATGTACCCTATATATTGTCAGACCTTATAAATTAAGTCTTCGGTATTCTGCTTATCTTTGGTCACTTAGGTATTCATCCATCCATCCATCCACGTACCTACACGTGCACCCATGGAGAATTTATTATTATGTGTCTATTAAGTCTTACGTGATAAGAAGTTCCAGGGGTCACTAACATAAATCAATACAAAAAAGCCTGTATGCACGGTACTCACAGCAGTGCAGGAAACATAAAAGTATATCAGTCAAAAAAAAAAAAAAAGTCATAGTAAGTGCTATCTACAGGCATATACAAATTGCCAAGGGAGCAGAAAAGACTGGTCCAATGGTAAACAAAAACCAGTTTAGGAAAGATAAATTTATAGGCTGCACTTCTCTTCAAAATTAGAACTTTTCACGAGAATCATGAAAAGTACCTTAGAGAAAAAAGTAAAAAAGAAAAATAGCATTTTCAGTTTCCAAATTTTAGTATCTAAAATATTTGGGTATATTTGAAAAACTAATATAATACAACATAATCTTTTACCTCTGACATTTCTGTACCATTTTAGATTTCAAGGTGTTGTTTATAAGCACAGTGTCTTTTTTCCTTCAAAATATCCCCTTTAGATAGGTATTATTTATTACATAATTTTAAAATGAGGAAATGGGAGATTCAGAGGAGAAAAGTAACTTGCTCAAAATCACATAGTTGGTAAACTAGCTAAGCCACAATTGAATTCATACCTACTTTCACTTCAAATTCCATTTTTTTCTCAACTAGAGTAAAATTTGGCTTTTTAGACAGGCCGCTTGACACTGAAATTTTTACTGCATGTCAAAAAAGAAAATAAGGCAGAGGATGTTTGCTGCTAAAGAGGAAAACAAGGATTTTCCAGCAGAAAGGTATGAGATGATATCAAAATTCAAACGAGGACTACAAAGCAGCGTGTCCTATCCTTCTCACTAGAGAGTGGAGACTATATTAAATATTAACTCTCCCAGATTACTGAATCAGTATCTCATTTTTTGTCTTAAAAAGACACTGAGATTAAGGGGCGCCTGGGTGACACGGTTAGGCTTCCGACTCTTGCTTTTGGCTCAGGTAGTGATCCCAGGGTCCTGAGATGGAGCTCTGCGCTGGGCTATGAGCTCAGTGCCGTCTGCTTGAGATTCTCTCTTCCTTCTCACTCATGCTTTCTCTCATACGTAAATAAATAAATAAATAAATAAATAAATAAATAAATAAATAAATATTTAAAAAATAAAGACATTGAGATTTGTCCTTTTTGGTCCCTTAATTTGGAGTCATATTAATTTGATAAACCTGGGAGTGTCTTGGAAGAGTGAGACTTCTTATGTAAATACTCCTCCACGCTCACGGAGAGGCTGAGGGTATTGAAATGTAATAGGCCACGCAGTCTATTAACAAGACACACCAGAAGCTTATTTGCTTACTGTGATGATTAAAAGAATCAATACATATAAAATATTTAGAACACTTCTTATACCACAGTGAAAACACAAATACTGCCATGAGAAGTTAGTGTAATGTAGTTCACAAAATAGTAACGCAAAATAAATGATCACGGAGGGTAAGTTACTTATATTTAGCCCAGTCATTTTATCATGTGAATACTGAGCATTTTTCTTACTGTAAAATCTAATTTTCAGTTTTGTCACCCAGTTGGTTTTTTGTATTATGTGACTTTGGGAAATATTCACTGAAGCCTATTGAGTCAAAGAAGACAGACAAACGCAACTATCTGAAAATGTGAAGTTACAAGAACCTCAGGTAAATAATTTATGTGACACTCCATTACCAAGTCTTCCTTAATATGAAAAATTTCAGCAGTTCCAAATGTTTTTCAGATCAATAAGCAATTATATCTTCATTTGTAATGAAACGGTGCCACTTACATGTAGACTGTTCAAATATTCCTCAAAGAAAATGTTATTTATGGCACAGCTTCAAGCAGAGGAAATTCCTGACTTCATGGAATTCAGAGTACAACAAGATATTAAATGTGATGGTAGTGAAGACTAAGTGTTCATCCAGCTAAAAAAGAAATGCTGCATATAATGCCAGACTTGCTAAGATACCCAAATCCTCTCCTCTTCTTTTATCACTATCGCTGGTCTATTCAACAGGAAAACAGTGTATGAGGACATTTTTTTAAAGGGAATTTCCTGACCTTATACCAGATGAGATTCACTTGGGATTAGGTCACCATTAAAATAAAGTTTTACCTGAGTGTCAGGAGTTTGAGTTCACATAGGCCAGTGTTTGACTCTTGCCTAGAGAAACCCGAGAGTAAATGGTTGATTGGATTTGCTGCTGATAAGCAAGGAAGGAGGGCAGTCACGGAAACAGATCTGAATGCTCCCCAGTGGTGGGAAATGGTGTGTGTTTCTCTGGGCTGTGCCTGTACTGTTGGACTGCAGTGGAGGGACAGCCGAATACAGGTCAACAGGGCCAGGTAACCTAACAGTGCTGGGCAGAAGCTTCCATCTGAAGTTTATAGTGGATGTTGTACACTGCTCAGATATCCTCTTCTAGGCTGAGATACTCCTACCTCCAGATGCTGGGAGTATGGCTCACTAACAACTGCTAAACTCTTCACCAGGAACTGCCATGGCCAAAGGGAGCGGCAGCACTAAAGGGCTATGTCTCCTTGCCGTCAGCAGCTTGCATCCCCCCATGTGGAGGCACACAGACCTAGCCCTTAACTCAAATCAGAGCGTCTCAGAAGTACATCCTAGTATCAAGGACTCCCTGTGAAACTGGCTGGAGCTTTAGTGCAGCTGCAGTGCAGTTCAGCTTCTCCCTTTGTTCTATGCTGTTCCTGTAACATCCTTCCAGGTGTTGTTCTGAGACCACATCCCTCTGTCCTCCCATCCTCTACAATCACCTGCAAATTTCTCTCAGAATCCCAGGGCACCCAACCTATGGTACATGTGAGAGTGGTCCTAGGTGCAGACTCTAAAAACTCTAAAACAGGATTTCTGAACTGTATTACATGCTGGCTGCCATGAGATGGAGGACTGATAGTGCTGGCGTATGGTAGTCATGTGACTGTTCAAACTTCAAGGCCTATGAGAGGTCCTGGGGAGTACTAATTGTAACGACTGCTTCTGTCCTCTTCTCTTCTCACAACTAGGACAATGCACCTTCTCCATCCCTGAAGAAGAGGTTTTTCTCAAAAAAGAGTAAATTTCTGGGTTTAGATAGCACAGTGGAGAACAGTTTAACGGTGTTTTACTATAAGTCAGGAGGACTGATTAAAAGTTTCTCTAAGACAGAGTAAGTTTACAGTCTCCCCTCACTACAGCTGAACAAAAACTCCTCCTATGTTTGGCTTCTAAAATGCTAGAAAACATTCTTAGGTCATCCAGACAGGAAAGTAGAATACTGCTTTCTGGAGAAACTACCTGTCTGAAGAGAAGGACCTACAAATACAGACATTTAGGAGACTTCTCACAAAACAGCCATCTTGTCCACCAAACAAACTACAGAGCAGCCCACCAGCCAACAAGCTCTGTATATTACACATCTTGTCGACCAGGCGTTTTAGAGCTTCATTCAAATATGAACAAAGAGAAGTTAACAAAAGATCTTTAATGTGAGAGATACACCAAATCAGAGCAACAACGTGAAGGGTTTGGGGGAGATCTGTGACCATGCAGGAAGTGGAGCAAACCATTTAATTAATATCTTCAGAGAGTTCAGATGGGCACCCAGGAACTGGAAATTTCATGGAGAGACTGAGAATCCCACATGGGATTAATGGTAAAGCAGTATTTCAGGATAGCATCTATGCTACAGATCTAGAAAGCAACTAGTTCCAATTAGATCCAGATACAAGATATCTTATATACAGGGATTAGAGAAATTCCACAGGTAGGTCTCAAAAACAGTAAGCTGATCAATGTTCTTTATCTTATTTAGAGGCATTTTAGAGTTATGTCAGATAGGGTAAAGAACAAGAACAGATGCATGGAAAACTGAATAACAAAAAAAGAACAAGGCAATATGTTAACCCAGGTAATAAAAAATCCAAAAAAGAAAATACAATTATAGATAGTACAGTATAGACTAGACAGTTTAGATTCTGTGAGTTTCTGGTCAGCAGTAAAATCCTTTATAGGAGGTCAATAAATAATAACTAAAAATTAAAAAGCAAGACAGCTTCATCTTGTTAGAAATATAGAGGTAACTACTAGAAGAAACACCTACAACAGTTGCTTTTGGTGAAAGATACTGGGAAATGGGAAAAATGGGAGGGAGCCTGTGGTTATCTTTATAAGCTGAATGGTACTTTTCAACTTTCTAAACTATGTCCAAATATTCTTTGACAAAAGTAAAAATTATATAAAGAGAAAACCTACTTATTTGAAACATGAAATCCTGCTTTAGAACCACTGCTAATAGTGCCCCAGGTTGATTTGTTCTCATTGCAAGCAGATTACTGCAATGCAATTAAGCATTAAAAACACTTAAAAGATGAGCTTCATTACAACAATGATGGGTTTAGCTTTCATATCAACATGTCAAAGATTGAAAATTCAAATGGATTTAAAACCTACCATGGTTCATAAAACTACATCAAAACAAATTAAACATGGTGTTCAAAGATGCCATTAATTTGTAAGCATATAATATCATATATTATATCATATATATGCTTTATATCATATATATTATATTATATTATTATATCATATCATATATCATATATATATGTATGCTATATCATATATACATATGATATATATATTATATCATATATATGCTTACATATATAATATATATACATATAAATGCTTACATATATAATGTTTATGTTTTATTACTATACACGTAAGTCATCTGAATATATTAAAATAAATAATGTCTGCTAAAATTCAGGAATGAAGGTTGTATAGCCAGAGATCATTAAATCTTAATAGGCCTAAAAAATATACATAGGCAGGGGGACTGAGTAAAATTTTTATTGTAAGTAAAATCTGCTTTTTTATATCTAGTTATCTGACAGTAGGCTTTGCAATAAAAATTTTGCCAACCTGTTTAATTAACTGTCAAGTTACATAGATTTTATGAAAAGATAATGCTATATCTGACTATGATAGGAATTAGCAATTAGAAGGGAGAAAAAAGGGAAAATAAAACATAGATGAGCTGACCAGGTATTGAGTGAAATAGGAAATGAGATGGTATGACTAAAAAGTGAACTAAACGACTCTGGGTTGAATTACTAATTTGCAAATGTATATTGATTTTTCTATCATACTTACATCTCTGTGCCCACTGCTAGCAGAATCATGGAGTGGAGTGTCATCATCTAATCCTTGTGTGTTAACATCTGCTCCAGCTGCTATAAGTATCTTAGCAACATCATAATATCCAACATTGCAAGCTTCATGCAATGGTGTCCAGCCTAAAGTTAGAATATTAACATATGGTTAACTTGTACGAATTCAAAATATGTGTTTTATACACAGAGCCGTATGAGATAATATTGATTCTAATGCACAAGTACAGAAGGAAAAACGAATGATGAACAAGCTACTGGAACATCGCCAATTCTACGGTTCATTTATGTTAATATTTCCACTGGGCCTAATTATTTTACCAAAATATTAAACATTTAAGTTTATCCAATCAATATAAACTTGCTGTAATTTATAATAATCATCTGAACTATGGAAAAAGAACAAGGAAATAAAAATATTAATAAGCTTGTTAGGGGATTTCAACAAACAAAAGCCCCTATGTTTTGTTTTGTTTTAATTTTATTTTATTTTTTCAGTGTTCCAAAATTCATTGTTCATGCACCACACCCAGTGCTCCATGCAATACGTGCCCTCCTCAATACCCACCACCAGGCTCACCCAACCCCCCATCCCTCTCCCCTCTAAAACCCTCAGTTTGTTTCTCAGAGCCCACAGTCTCTCATGTTTCATCTCCCCCTCTGATTTCCCCCAATTCACCCTTCCTTTCCTTCTCCCAATGTCCTCCATGTTTTTCCTTATGCTCCACACGTAAGTGAAACCATATGATAATTGACACTGAAAAGCTCCTATGTTTAAGGGTTTTCATCTTTTCCAGACTTAATACCTACTTTAATTAAAATAAATTTACCATTGCAGTAACTGTGGTGATTAAGAAAAGTTACATGTTCATGAAAGATAAACTAGAAAACAAAAAATACAAAGCAGAAAAGAAGCATCACCCATAATTCTACCACCCAGATATAATAATTTGAAGACTCTACTCTAACTCCTAACTTCTCTCGCTCTTAAATTTATTTTTTATATATGTATATATTTTATTTTTTTATTTTTTATTTTTTTTAAGGTAGGCTCCATGCCCAGTGTGGAGCTCAACACGGGGCTTGAACTCATGATCCTGAGAATCAAAACCTGAGCTGAGATCAGGAGCTGGATACTTAACTAACAGAGGCACCCAGGCGCTCATAGATCTATAATTTTAAAATGAAACTGGGAAAGTTGTTTAACACTTTCACTGCAGTGAAAATAATCTCCCATGTCATTACACTTTTCTACAACACAGTATAACACTGACTGATATACCACAATTTATTTAAGCAAGATCCTATTACTGGGCATTTAGATTATTTCTAATTTCTTTTTAAAGATTTCTTTTATGTATTTAAGAGAAAAGCGTGCACAAGTAGAGGGAGTGGCGGGGCGGTGGTGGAGTGGGAGAAGCGGGCTCCCTACAAAGTAGGAGCCTGATACAAGGATCGATCCCAGGACCATGGGATCATGACCTGAACCATAGGCAGACGCTTAACTGACTGAGGCACCTAGGTGCCCCAGATTATTTATAATTTTTAAAATATTAAAAACAATGCTGCAACAAATATCCTTAAAACTAAATCTTCATGCATAGCCATGACTAAATATTTAAGGTAAGTCTTTAGAAGTGGAATTGTTAGATCAAAGTACTTTTTAGTTTCTGATATATAATACCAAGTTTTCTTTAGAATGGATGCTATGCATTTTAAGTTTCATTCTTTAAAGTAGACCCTGTTCATTGCCCTCCTTTCCACTCACATCAAATAGAGAAATAAATTCCAGGTGTATTCTAATAGGGCTCCATGTAAAAGAAAACAAAAATGAAGTTTGGAAATGAGAAAATAGGGGGTATAATTTTATAATATAGGAACACAGAAGGCCTCAAAAAAAGCAAAGAACCCATAAACAAAAAGATTAACTGATATGACATAAAAAATTAAAACTTTAGTACAATAAACATTGAAGTGAAAATTTAAACATAGCCACAGTGAAAACCTTTACATATTTGATAGAGAATTAAAACCTACACTAAACAAAGGGCTCTTACATATTAATAATACTGCCGTAAGACAAATCGGCAAAAGACTACACCTGGGAAGTCACAATATACACATAAATTTATAGTATGCACTAGAAAAAAAAATTTACTGTCACTACAGATTAAGGAAATCCCAATAAGGTCTTTTTTCATTTGTCAGATTGTTAATAATTAAATTGATAATATCCAGTTTTAGTGAAGATGTGAGGAAAAGGGTTCTTTTGTATACTCTTGATGGTAGTATAAATTGGTAAAAGATTTTTTTGGGGGGGCCACTTGACTGTATTTACAAAAATTTTAAATATTCATCCCCTTAACAGTTTCCATTCTGAAATTCTGAAATCCTTCTATAACTATACACTTCTTTCTTTCTTTTTTTAAGATTTTATTTATTCATTTGAGAGAGAGACAGAGAACATGAACAGGGGGAGAAGCAGAGGGAGAACCAAGCAGATTCCCCACTGAGCCAGGAGCCTGATGACATGGGGCTCGATCCCAGGACCTGGAGATCATGACCTTAGCCAAAGGCAGACACTTAACCATCTGAGCCACCTAGGCGCCCCTATACACTTATTTCTGTAGAGTGTTCACTAAAGTATTGTCCGTGGAATCTATATTATGGAATTATGCAGCTGCTGAAATGAATAAAATAGAATTACCTATACGTACTGACAGAAATATCTGTAAGAGATTGAGTAAAAAAGGCGGGTTGTAGAACTACAGACTGACAATATAGATGGAATGATTTAATTTTTTTAAAAAGCCTATATACAAATAAATGTTCATTTTATATATATAATAAAAATATACAAAAAGGATAACCTCCAAATTGTTAACAATAGTTCTGTGGCAAAAAAAGAAACCGTACTGTAGTACGTGAAACTAAAGGGAATCTCTATATTGTTCCCTGAATGCTTTTACTGTTTGAATTCTTTACAGTAAGAATGTACTGGTATGGTATTTGAGTAATTAAAATGAAACACCACCATGCTCTCTTAAAGTCCTCATGCTCAAGTGAATAAATGTTCTTGAAAGACTTATGAATGAATTAACACTTTGAAAACATTATATAACTCTAATTCATCTAGAATAGAACCTAAACTGGATAAAGAATTTTATGGTAATATGTCAACTAAAATAGAAGTTTAATATTTAAAAATTTGAATAGTTCTTGACTTGGAATTGCAGCAGAGGATCAGGGTTTTAAGTACACAGTCCCAAAGAATTTTGTAATAAAGTACACTTTTAGAAAACTTTTGTTTCAGCAAGAGGAATATAGGAATACAGACTATATTGTAACAAGACTGTCTAGATGATAAATTTTAGTTCCTGAGCATTAGTCTTTAATTACTAATCTTACCTGCAAAATCTTTCACGTTCACATTTGCCCCTAAACTTATTAATTCTTTGACTTGTTTCACATCTCCTCGAATAGCTGCCATGTGTAAAGGAGTTTCACCACGTTCATTTCTTTTATTAACTTTATCTTTTTGTCGAGATGAGGAACTGGGAGTTTTCTTCTGGGCTGGTGTTGTTTGTGATGGATGATTTGGTGTGGAATCTGTAAGACAAAAAGGAAATTAACAAAAGTTATAAGGCTAAATATTTTGTATGTTCACTGAAAGGTTTGTAATGTGCAATTTCCTGGAATGGGGGAATATCTTTTCACCCTAACACTCCAAAACTTGGTTTAGATATATTAATAATTTATCCAAATACATGGAGTAGGTCTTCCTTTAGGGTTATCAAATATTGCATGAGCAAATTTAGAAAAAATGTTTTATTCTGTCAATTCATAAAATTGGCTTGAAGTGATAAAGTATCAAGTATGTGCCCTAAAAGTGTTTGCTCAATGAATAACTTGATAAACTAGAAAACAAAAACAAAAACAAAAACCAACGTATTTTTCATGGCATGTTATTCTATTCCAACACCTAGATGAAATGACATGGAAGTGTCTGACTCCTGATTCTCAGGTAAGGATCTCAGGGTCGTGAGACTGAGCCCGTCACTGGGCATGGAGCCTGCTTAAGATTCTCTCTTTCCCTCCGACTTGCTGCCTCCCCACCAACCCTGGCTCATGCATGCTTGCTCTCTCAGAAAAATTAAAAAAATTAAAGTCTTCTAATTATTAAATCTGACATGAGGTCAACATTTTATAGAAACATTTAAAGTCTTAACAATGTATAATATCTTTCATTTGGCTATAGGCTTTCAGAAATTGGGGATGGAAAGTTAGGAGAATAACCCCAAACCACACGCTTTTACTTAAAAAAGCAGGAAGCCCTAAAACTTATTAGTAAAAGATATCAGACATACCATGATTTGATGGAAATTATAATACAAAGAAACTCTCAGAATTTTACCATGTTGTCATAGTTTTTTAAAAAAGAGCCAATATGAGAAAACTTCACTAGAGAAAGTGTCCTTTTCAATGCATTTCAACAGGGTCTTGTTACATTACTCAAAATCTTATATAAAGATGCCTTGAGTTCAGAGCCAAAAGAATTTTTTTCTCTAGACAAAACGGATTTACTTTATCAGTCAATAAGAACTATACAACTTAAAATTTTTTGTATTGTTGCCAGAATGCATTTAATGCTCAATAGTAATTACCATCTCAGCCCAGCTATCTAGATTTCATCTACCTTTTATAGCTCCTTTAATTAATTAGCAGGTTGGGTGGTTTGCTCCCTTATTGTTTTGGTTCTGTTGTAACCCATCTAATTATTTTTGGAGGACACAGTATTAGAGTAACTCCCCCCACAAACATACATGTAGTACACCACCTTAACTGAAGTGTGCAATGAAATATGAGATAAATTTACACAGTATGCTGCAGACATTTTTTTCTTTTCTTTTTTTTTTAAGATTTTATTTATTTGACAGAGAGAGAGACAATGAGAGAGAGAATACAAGCAGGGGGAGTGGGAGAGGGAGAAGTAGGCTCCCCACTGAGCAGGGAGCCTGATGCGGGGCTCGATCCCAGGACCCTGGGATCATGACCTGAGCCGAAGGCAGACACTTAATGACTGAGACACCCAGGCGCTCTGACATTTTCCTTTTAAAATAATTTAGATCTCAAACAAAAAAACATGGATTACACTACTGCTTATAAAAGTACTCATGTGATAGGATTACCAGTTTATCAGGAGGGTGCTACCAAACTTAAAAGTAAACTATAAGCCTCGAAGCAGCTTTACAGAAACTGTGGTAAAAGATTCTTTAGTAAGGTAAAAGTACACAGTGCTACAATGGATTTCTCAAGTTGACTGACCATTTCTAAATTACCCATTTTAGTTGAAAAATATTTACTGAATGTCCTCTAAGTACAATGATCCCTGCTCTTGTATAGATCCTTACAATCCTTACAATTATCACACAAATAAATGTAAAATTACAAACATGTTATAAGAAACTTTTATTAAATCCAAGAAAAAGAATTTAAAGGTTTAAAGTAGTTAACTGTTAAGATAAGGGTAGAGAATCGGCGTAAAACTAAGAATACACATGTACTCAAAGATGGTGTCACCTGGACTGTTGTCTCTTGCTGTCATCTGCATAAGAAGTGCCATCTGCTTCCGCTCAGATAGTGGATAACCAAAAAGAATGCTAACTGGTGTGGACTTCTTATTTCCAGCTTCCTTTTTTGTTTTTTTCTTTTCTGGACCTTCTTTCTCTGGAATTATTAATCAATATGTAAGAATTTGAAATAAATGTAAGCTTTGAAAAGCAAAACATAAAACTTAAAAAAAAAAAGATGCTATACATGTATATGAGAAACGTGCAATATACAGACTAGCAATATGTTGACAAAAGAGCACTAGACTTTTATTATACAAACATTCTTCCTGAATGTTTTGAAAATGATATATTAATTCTACTGTTTTCTGAAAATTAAGAGTATTTGGAAATTCATTCCTAGTAAAATCTGTATTTTAATGATTTGTTCTTTTAAAATTTAAGTTTTTCAATAATATGCCAAACATTCCTTAGTATTTTATTTTTGAAACTTCTTTCATTCATTATAATTTTACTCTTAATTATTGCTAAGCTCTTATAGCAATGTTCCTTCAAATTACTTCCCTAATTCAGTGGAATGATTGTACAATCTTCTAACAAGGTAAGTATTTAAGACAAGACTCATCACACAAAGTAATTATTGTAAAAAAGCAAAGGATCACTTTATTCTAGACACAAGATAGCTGAACATGGAATGGTATTAATCAAAGCTAAAACTGAGCATTTTAAAGATTGTGTGTGTGTGTGTAGGTACGTGGGGGTGTTTAACAGAGATTCTGCAAAGATCCAAAATGTCTAAGGACTTTTTTCAAAGAGATTTGATCCATCAAAAAGCCAGCTCTTAAGTTGAACTATTTAGGAAATCTTTTACCAATACAGCCAGCATTATCAAGTCCCAGGAATTTCAGATAAACTGGATTCTATAAGTCAAAGAGATACAAGGATCTCTTGTAGGACTTCTCTGGGAAATAATTCAGGTGAGAGTTAATGCAGAAGGTCTGCTGGTTAATTGTCTAGGCATTTATTTCTTGGGAAATCCTATATAAATATCTGAGATTTGCTGATCCAGGTTTGAGGGTCCCTGCAAAGATGGGCTACAAAGATAAATAAGTAAATTTTAAAAATAACTATAAAACATAGCAAAAATGGAAGAAAGGGGAAGGCTCAGTAGTCAAAATTGCGGTTTTTAAAAGCAGATGTGGCCAGCAAATAGACTACTGTAAGGGATAATAAGCATTTATTAATCTAGCAAGTTTCAAGAAACCAGTAAGTTTGATATTATTTAAATATTATTATTTAAAGCATAAGAACTTACAGTAGTAATTCTTGCAGTGTACCACTTAGTTAATTTGAATACAATGGCTGGTATCCTAATGGCCTAGAAAAATTAAGCTATCAGAATATTTAAATTCTGTTGCCCACAAATCACACTCAAACTTCCTTAGCTCCAAAATGTCTACTGTATTGATATTTTACATAACGAAAACAAAAAAACCTCAAGATTTACTTAAGTCAGCCTTTAATAGTTCTAATAAATTCTTTTCTTTTTCAAATTTCTCATTTCATTATCGTTAATGGCCTGATTTAGTATAAATCCAGTTTCAGCACAGTGTTTCACCTAACTTACTAAATTTGTTAATTAAAAGTCCTTAACAGGTATTTAAGAGAAGATTTTTTTCTGAAACTTACTTTCTTCTAATAATGTTCTATATGCTTTGGTTCTCTCATATTTAATGAGGAACCATTACTGTTGTTTTAATGATTTTCCATCTAAATAACAAATCCTTATATATAAGGGATATACTTAGCTAAAATTAAAATATTTAAATGTAAAAATTTTATAATAAGAATTTTTTAAAAAAGAAGTAAAATCTAATAATTGGAGGAAAGAAAATGAAGAAAATGTACATAGAATCTATCCTTAAAATATCTTCTAAAATTTGGGGGAAAATTATATATTTGCAAAGTAATGGATTTTCTGCTTTTCTAATGGCATTTTCATGCAATGTTTTAAAAAGAATATGCTCTAAAGTGATACGTACTCAGTTGACAGGAAAAAGTGGGATACTTATAAATTCATTTTAGCATTCTAGCTGCCAAATGATCAAAGACATAATGATTACATTTTGGAAAATAATATAATTGTACATATTCTAAATATTCAAGCAAAAAATTCAAATTAGATACTAGCATCTAATCTGAACTCTTTTTTTCTTTAATTAGTTATCTTGATCATTTGTCTGAGTTCATGCTTTACATGAGATAGGAAAAGAAGGTAAGAAAACAGATGCTGGTAGCTACGTTGGAGATAACTATATACCATTCTTCGAAATTTTGTTAGATTAATATGTCCCAAAGTATACTTTTTCAAGTTTTAAGCATTCAGTGAAACTCTATCTGGGATCTATTCTGTGAAGAACTTGTTTCCTGACCTGTCATAAATAAAAAATGATCATAGAAAAATGAGAAAGTTTGGTGTTTCTCAAATATAACTGAAATATATATTTGTCCAAATAATGGGTCAGAATTTTAAAATTTAAACGTAGGAATACTGACACATGTGCTCATTTAGCACAGTCTCCTATAGACTTGAAATTCCACTGAGCCACTCAAGAGATTTTTAAAAAAAAAACCCAAGTGCTTTACTAAAAATTAAAGAAAAACAGAGAAATGGATTTTCAACAATTCAACATTCTTTATTTCAGGGTTCAGAGAAACTTTAGAAATACAGTGATGTCTCAGTCTTATAATTGTGAAAATTAATGCTTTCTTTTCAAGACTTGTCAAAATAAACAGAAAGGTCAACACTGTCACATCAATCAAGTGTAGAGTATACTAAGGAGAAGAGACAAAATTTTTCTTGGGGAACTGGTTCATAATCCAATCAGTGTCTCAGAAACTAAAGAATATGACACTTTCCCACAAAGCAGTCATTGTGGAAGGAATGGAGCAATGGAGCTATAACTCAACTGGAATGTGTATATTTCAATTCTGAGAAAAAATGCTGTCACTGCTCTCCAGTTCTAAAGCATCTATACATATCTCTAAAATTAGGTGTGTGCATCTTTTGATTTCCAGCACTGATATTCAAATCATGGATGGTTTCATCCCATATAGCTTTTTCAGGTACACCTGGGCCCTGGGGAGTCCTGTTTTAGAAAAGTACGCCTAACTCCACAGTAAGTGTAGGCCTTTTTAAAATTTAAGGCTGACTATAAACATGTCCTTCACCCCCAAATTTTGAAAACCAAATACTACAGACTTATCAGGTCAATAGCTTTCAGGATAATTTTAACAATAATTATTTGGTTCTATACCACCCTCACCCAAACGCCACAAATTTATAAAATAGTAAAAACTATACCCAAAACAGAAGGTTTCTTTCAAGTTTTTATAGCTAAATGTCATATGCTGAAAGCTGGACACTTGGACACCCAGGGACTAAATAACATTTTACATCACAAAAAAGTTGAGATAAAAAAATATAAGCCCATGAAAAAAAAATGATAATCACAACAATTAATTAGTTTTCACATACTAGATAGTATTTATATATATTCTCCTGTATTCTTTTATCTGGAGCAATTATGAAGCATAATACCTGGTGCCATAGACAAATAGAGCTGTTCCAACACAGTTAATGATAATGGCATTTCTCCAGGAAAGCTGGTGTTTTAATCCACTGTTAAATTCAACATGGGCAGCAAAGTCAACAGACTAAAGATAGTTCAACCAAAAATTTAAAAATTAAAAAAAAAAAACACTGCATGATTAAAGCATAAGATGACACTGTCTATCAAGACCAGTACACTTGGTATATCTTGTGAAGAGTAGAGAGCAAAAGAGATCAAGGACCTTGGGTATCTTCCCATAGGGATTGCCACACTGCCAACGGGCTGACTTTTACATTGTTTTCTATGTGAACGGTGGCCTGCAAGTTGTGTATACAACTACTAAGTGGTGGTACACAGTACTCCTGCTTATAATGTTCATACACAGCATGTGTTAGATATGATGCACTACATACCTCAAATAAAAACTGGAAAATTCAGCGTCACTCATGTAAGTTCACTTATTTAACCAAAGATATCTATATACTGGTTTGAAAGGAAGTTATTTATAGTACAATAATTACTTGTAAATGTGAAAGAAACCACTGGCTAAACAAGTGCCCCTGATAATCTAATTACCTGAGTATGTCCTGTAAGAAGATATAAGTCTCTCCCCCCAATTTTCACTTGTATGTCCTGGATCTGAATCTACAGAATGAGAAGAGACAGGAGAAAAGAAAAAAGCACACGAAGGGAAATGCAGAATTCAACAAACCAACATTTTTCAAAAGATCACTAGTTAGTCAATGATCTATCATTGTTGTTCCAAAAGATTACTTTTAAAGTAAAGCCAAAAGCACATTTAAAACACAGGTTTGGCTGAAGATTTCAGTTTGGCTAAGATTTCAGTTTTTTCAACTGGAATATTAAAGTTGAGAAAGTCAACCATGCAGTTTGCAATAATAGATAATACTGATGATAATACTGATGCTGCTTATTAAAAGATATCTCCTTTGAGGCTATGTATTTTTTCAACTTCTGAATATGGTAAAAGAGGCAGTACTCTTATTGTTTTTCTGTTTAGAATTTGTCTTTAGAAAACCTGAATAAAGGACGCAAATAAACCCTTTTTGTTCTATGAATGCCAAACTACTCAGAAGACAATGAACACTTGGACAGTAGTATTACTCTAGACCACAGACATTTCTATAAATTACACACATTTTGAGTGGTATTACTACACTGAGCACTATATAAGACCTCTTAGAGAGAAAGCAGCCTAAAATCAAAACAAAGTTTATCAGCTAAGATAAGAATATGGAATTCTGCCTAACAATTTATGACAAGTAAAAATATTTCCAATCGACTTCTGGCAGTATGGCCAGAACAGATATATTTACTTGTAAACAATATGCCATTTTAACACAGTATTATTTTGGTCTTCATATACTCAACTTACTGACATACACTTTTCTTTCTGGGATCATTATTATAGATATTATCCATGAGTTCAGTTAAGAATAAAGAAACAAGTGTTGGGAAAAAAAAAGAAACCAATTTAGGGAATAAAACATAGTATTTGAAACTTTAAAAGATAAGCCTGAAAGTTTACTGATGAGAAGGCTCACTCAACTGAAAGAGAAATAACTGATAAAATAACATTTAGGCCAATTCTAAGCCAAGTGGGTAAATGGATTCAATGACAAGCCTTTCAATGAACACTTATATTTCAAAACTGAACACATTAAGTTAGCAACTAGAAAAATACCATGATGAGGATTTGATATTTCATTTTAAAGACAAGCAAAAATGGCCCCCATATACTGCAAAGAAAAGACAAAGCAGCAACCAGTAAGTTGTGCCAACTAATCAAATTAAATGGATTACTGAAAGCAGATCATATTACTGTGACAGATTAAAGCACAATGGTTAAACTGAACTTTAAATCATATTCATTAATATAAAGAAGTGGTATAAGAGTTTATTCAAATCTTCCTTTGGTAGTAAATTAATCCACTCTGACTCTATACACCCTCCTTTGGCTTTTACTCAAATAAGTATATTTATATTTGGTGCATCTGAATGACTATTCTATAAAGATTTAATTCAGAAGCTGAAGTAAAAGCTTCCGTATCTCATCCCTTGACTCGCCCACTTTTCCCACTGTGCTATATACTGAGACCAGTGCTACCTATGAGGTTTTTGTAAAACACTGAGTGCTAAGCAGAGCAATTCTCTCTCCCTAATATGTTCTCTGCAGCAAGGCAAGACAAATAATACTTGTATTTTAAAAGCCATCTTTTTAATATTCTGTTTTAGGTTGCAAAAGAATAAGAGAAAAAAATCAAGAATGATTAAAAAGGTTTGCACCATATATTTGAAAATTTTAAAGTAAAAGTTTTAAAGATGGGGGAAGAACAAGAGAAAATCTGTAATAAATAATCTCCATGCAAATCATCAAAAGGTGATCATCCTTATTAAGCAAAGCACTGATTTTATTTGCTACTTTAATGTAGTTACTAGAAAAATTATATTTGTTTCTTTTTTTAAAAAGTTCCTCTCTCCAAAATTGTCTGAGTTGTATTAAACAGGGTAAATCCTTCAATGGCATCAGGAAAATAGAACTTCTAAGGCTGGATGGCAGAGAAGATTTAGTTTAAAACATGTAAACATGCTCCACAACTGCCACCATGGACTTTGGTAACAGAGCATACTGTGCCTCTTTGGATTTTCTCATGCCGCATTCTCTACACATGCCAAAAGAAAAAAAATTAGTAAGTAAATAAATAATGCTTAGAAGAGAGAACAGTATTTGTATAAAAAATGAAGGACATTGTATCTTTCTACTTACTTAAACATACAAACTAAAATGATGGAAGTACCACTGGTTTACCTCTGTAGAACACTGGATTTATCAAACCTAAAGAAAAACATGTGCCCCCAATGTTATTTGAGGTTAAAGAACATACCACCGGTGGCTTTGTACTGCTATATAATTATTTTGGAAAAACATCATAGAAATATTTAACCCTTAATCCTGTAACCCCACTCCTGGGAATGAATAAGAAAGAATTCAGGGTATGATAAAAATACAATCTGCAAAGATGCTCGTGATGGCATTATTCATAACAAAATAATCACAAATTTAGTTTGAAGGCCAAAAAGAGACTCTCACGTGTACCCTCAAGAGAGCTGTTTAGTGCTTTCATATCAAGGGAGTGTGGCTTTCCCCTGAATGCCATTAGACTAGAAAAGAAAAGACGTATGATTTTTCGATTGACAATGCAGGAATAAAGAAAACTTAGGTAGAAACATTAATAACTATTATAGATAACACCAGTTTTCAGTTATTAACTACCATACTAAAAACTACATACAGTGTCAGTATTTTAAGATGCCTACCCAATATTCATTCTCTCCTTCTTAGCAGAAATACTTCAATTTTGATTAGGGTGACAATATGCCCAGCTAAAAGCAGTTAACTTTCCAGAATCCCCTGCAACTCGGATAGCCTAACCAATGAGATGCAGGCAGAAGAGTTTCTAGGGATGTCGTTTCATCAATAAAAAGGCAAAGTCTCATTGGAAGAAAGATACTTTTGTCATTGGTCCTTCCTCTCCAACTTTATGCCCAGGAGGAAGCAAAAGATACTGTGTAACTTTAAAGCAAAGTATTAAGAACGAAGCCCATGTACTAGTTAAGGGTGAGAGAGCAGAACGACGAAAACATCTCAGTCCCTGACGGCATTACTGAACTACTTAGACCAACTCTGGACTGCTTATGCTTGGTCTTATTACATTAGATTAAAAAAATCCAATCTAATTAAGCCAGTGTTAGTCAGTTTTGTTTTAATTAACATATCACAAACTGATTTTACGCGTTATGTCACTTAAAGATCACAATTCTCTAAAGATGGTATTACATGCACTTTTACAGATGAGAAAATCAGAGTTATAAAGGGCTCAAATTTTTTGGCCAGGGCTAATAGGGAGCTGAACAGGGACTCAGCACTGGTCTGTCAGACTCCAAAGCCTCTGATAATAAATACTATGCTATGATTTACCTCTATTTTAACTATAATTAACTTATTCTTCCAGGATTCTAGACCAGGAAAGATTGAAAGTAAAAGCTAAAACTAAGTGATAAAAAAGCTGTAGGTAAAAGGAATAATTTGTCTTCTAGATAAATAGTTGCTTCCATAGGTGCAATGAGTCACTCTGTAAATTGGCCCCTTAACATTTCATGGGATAAAATTTATGGAAATTCTCTGATAGGATAGAACAACATGGGATAGATACTGAAATGATAATAAGCGGATATATTAGAGATTTGCTGAAATAAATAGTATTATGATACAGCTATAAGGATCCACTGGCATGACATCAAATTATGCTGTAATTTTCCCCCAAATTTTGTCTAGTCGAGCAATTACTTTTTTTTACAGTGTTAACTTAGGTGGAGGCTTAACCAAATGAGCTACCCAGGTGCCCCTACAGTCATCTTTTTAAAAATTAATAAATATTAAATAATTAAGAATTAGGAAGTTTAAGACACACTAGGGTATCTCAAAATAAAGACTAAGGATGACTCATCCATTTGATGGCATTATTGCTGATTTTGGTGACCACTGAGCCTTCTTTGAACAGTATTAGTATCTTTTAAAAAAATGTGTTTTACAAAAATAATTATATTATTTTAAAAATTCAAGCCATACAAAAAAACAGAAAAAGTAAAAAATGCTCCCAAATCCTGGAAATAAAATGTTAGTATCTAGTGAGCACCATTCCAAGCATCTCTCTAATATATATAAAAAGAAAGGAACTGGCAAGGGGTGGGGGAATGATCGATTTACATACAAATAGGAAAATATATGTGTACTATTTAAAAATAAAAAGCTGAAAGATTTTATCTTAATCCAACGTAAGAGAAACTAGGGCACTCAGCTGGCTACTCTTGATCTCAGGGTCATGAATTCAAGCCCCATACTAGGCAGAGTTGACTTAAAAAAAAAAGGAAGGAAGGAAGGAACTAAAGAAATTGCTTCTCCGCTAAAAGAGATATATACTAAAATACAAACACATAAATGTATGAAAGAATTTTAAATAAAGATTAAAATTTTTAAGTAATTATTTTTAAAAACTATGTATTTCAGTTGTGGACAACATCAGTTATTCCCTTGCTATAAGAGATAAGCTGAGTAGCACTGCTAACATTTTCTCCTTATTCCAACTCCCTACTCTTTTATTTAACCTAAGTGAGGGTTTACAATATTTATGTTTTTGTTCTGGGCTCATAATACACCCACTAGGTTTAGGTTTAGTTCTAAAGTGAAACAGTCTTTTATATTTAAACAATCTTATCTTTCAAGATGTATGTTAATATATGCCCTGTGTATACATAAATACAAATATAAATATACAAAATACAACTTTTAATGCAATCAAACAGCACACATTATTTCATAACCTATTTTTAAATTCTGTACGCTATGAACATCTTTCCATTTCATGTATTGTTCTACAATGTTATTCTTAAGAGTAAAAATTGTATTTTTTCATTGGATTTACCATAACTGAACAAATTCTCTATTACCTGACACTATTTTCCTGGGTTTATTTTTGCTATTACAAATGAAGTGGAGATAAACGCACACAAAGATAATTTCCACTGCCATCAATTATTTATATAGATTAAATCCCAAAACAGAGAATAAGTCAAATGCTAACAAATTTTAGTTTTGGATAAATGTCTTCATATTTACCTCCAACAAAATATTTCTATTATTTAGACCAACTGAAGTAAGTTCCTATTTCTGGTCAGTGACCACCTGGTACTATTTAGGCCAACAATTTTGTCAGTTGTTATATATTGTATTTCTTTGATTACTACTGATATATTTTTAAGACATATTTCTTTGCCAAGAGCAATTCTGTTGTTTTAAACTACTTGCTTGTATCTTTTTTCTCCATTTTCTCATTGTTTTCACATTTCAGAGACCTTTAAATACTAGATATATTAAGAAACAAGGACTGTCATATATGTTGTAAATATTTCCCCCTTTATATCTTTATAATTTAAACTAATCATTTAAAATATAGTACATTTTATAAAAATGTATTATATCTTTTATATCTTTAAATGTACTTTTTAATATCTTTAAATGTACTTTATCTTTTATAAAAAAGACCAAAATCAAATGGTGGGCTTAGTGCTGTAATTATCTTTCATATGGAAAATACCACTTGATGGTACTTTGGATTCTACATTATTTTTTTAATTATGAAAATAAGACCGATGGATTGTAAATAAGACATTTTGCTTTGGGCCTGGGGAAATTCTTATTAATGCTTGGGGGGTGGGGGGGGGTGGTGGTGGTGTGTGTGTGTGTGTGTGTGTGTGTGTGTGTGTGTGTGTGTGTGTGTGTGTCTTGCATGCAAAAGCAAACTAAAGCCTACATCTACTTTTTACGAAAATTTATAAATTCGGCCTACCAAAAATATTTGGCATTTAAATCCAAATTTTTAATTTTAATCCAAATATTTAAATCCATTAAAATCTTGTTTAGTGTTACCATATAACCTTTCCAAAAGATATGTAAGAGTTTGTTACAAAACAATCTTAATGAGAGAGAGCTGCAACATTCTGCTACATTCAAGTAGAAGAAAAATTGTAGCAGGGAAAAAATATATAAACTAGTTAATAAAATATGAATTACATTATGTTTATTCAGTGCTTAAACTCTGTGCCTTCCTTAGTAACATTTTCTCCTTTATTTTACAATAAACAAAAGAAATAATCTAGCTGATCTCCTAACAAGGTTCTCATGGGAAGTTTATTATTTTGAAATCTTATTTACTTTTAAAAATATATTAACATTCTTTGAATTTATCTAAATCCCTTCTTCAATTACTAGTAGAAATGTCACTGTTACTGGAAAACAAAACTGGTTAATGCAAGTACTTTAAAAACGACAAGCAAAAGGACTTCCAGGGAGAAAATAGGAGATAAGTTAAATCCTATCTATCTAAAGGCACATTAAGCACCTTCTCAGCTAAGTGATCGACTAATTGTTTGAGAATACTGCTTAAGGATAAGGAGTCATTCTTCAGGAAAAAAGACTGAATCTCTAGAAGTCAGTGTAACTTAAAATGAACAAAGCACAAAATATCTTAATATTCCAAAAAAGAACAATTTCAAGGATAAAAAATGTGTTTAAGAACAATTTCTAATTCAAGCTAAGAGAGACAGCAAAATACATAAAAGCAGGCCTACGTAATTAAAAGTGTATGATAAAATTTAAGGACTTTCTAAAGCTATGTTAGCACAGGCACTTCAAAAGTCTTTACAGTATTTTCAGATTCCAGAGTCAAGATCATTTCCATACTGATGATTAAGATAGGTAGGAAGGTATAAGTAGAATATAATCTCTGTACTTAAACTCAGATAAGGACACTTTCTGTGAGTGAAGCTGAAACATTCTTAAAAACAGTTCATTATTAGTACTTCATGCAAGGGATAAAACAATTATGATAAATACACAACAAACACTGAAGTTTATATTAGTTTCAAGAAATGATTAGTTCAGGGCTACAACACAATCTAGTGATTTACTAAATAGTGATGACGACATTCTAATCTATTGTGAATAACTGGGACGGACTGATGTCAAGGATCATTCCTGACATATGAGAGTTTTGAGGAAAAAAAGTACCATGAATTGGGTTTAGGAGGTAAACCTTAGTAATTTTTTTTAGGGTGGGGAAGCGCATATTTCAGATTCATTTCTGAAGCTAAAATGCCTACACTGTTTTCTCTGGTGGGTTCAATAGTGTGTCCACAAAAATTCAACTTTCTCTCAACTCTAACATATCCTATGCTACCACAGTAAATTTTCATCACTGAAATGCTCCCCAAGAAATTAAGTTCTGAAAGTGGTAAGAGATTTGTAGTAAAGCTGAGAGTAAGGAAAGAAGCAAATTGTTGTTATCTGATCAGAGATCATGTTTGGGTGAGAAATGTATGAATTTCTGTCCCAAAATGATAAATCTGAAACACTGAAATACCAATATTTTTCTATAAAATGGGGTGCAAGAGGAATGATATGAAGAAAATCATAGTAAAAGAATGATTAAGATTTTACCAGAGAACAACAAATTATTCTACCTGTGTCTGAATCTCGTTCTTCATTTCTTGATGGGCTAATGGTAAAAGGAAGTTTACGTTTCATGGATGATTTCTCTTTCATCTCCTTGCCCACATCGCTTCGGTCAATTTTTGGAGTTTTACTATATGATGCAATCTTGTCTTTACTCTATTAAAAATCAAATATGAATAAAGTTGTAACAATATTAGCTAAGCAATACAGTATTTTAAAAATTTATGAAGATAATTTTCAAATATATACAAAAGTAGAGAGGTATTATAAACCACTGTCTTCAAGGTATTCGAGAGCCAGTTTCAACAAATTTAACATTTTTTTAACTTGTCTCATATTCCCCCTACTTTTACTTAATGACAGAATTTTAAAATAATAATAAAACAAAATATCTTGAATATAATAAAACTCTGTAAGTATAATATAGATGTTATCATCAATAAATAACATAAATCTGAAAAAGCAATTCTGGATATAATTAAACATATTGTGCTTTGTTAATATCCTATGCCCACCCATTCAGGTGAGTATCCTACCTTCATGGTCTACAACCATTATCAAGTTCACATTTATAATCCAAGTATCTGAAATGGTACTGCACATATAAACTGGGCTATAATAACTCCTTTGTGAAAAACCTGCTAGATACTAAGAATTAAGCCATATCACCTTAGCAGGAGAGCTTAAAAGATTAGTGATATGAGGGCGCCTGGGTGCCTCAGTCAGTTAAGCATCTGCCTTCGGCTCAGGCCATGATCCTGCGGTCCTGGGATCGAGTTCCGCATTGGGCTACCTGGTTGGCAGGCAGGGAGTCTGCTCCCCTCTACCCCTCCCCACTGCTTGTTCTCCCTCTCTCTCACGTTCTCTTTCAAATAATAAAATATTTTTAAAAAAGAATAGTGATATGATAATAAATGACAGATATAATAATAGAGACTCTCAGAAGCAAATTAGAAGTAGACTCAGATTGCAGAAGATACCAGCTCTCAACCCAAGACAGAAAATGAAGGAAGAGGAAGAAGAAGAGGCATAAAAAAATTAAATACTGCATTTTTTTAAAAGTAGAATTTATCAGTAAAATCAAACCCCCAGAGGAGTTATTAAAAAGTTACCAAAAAATACTGTATTCATTTTTATACCATCAAAAATTTAAGAGGCCTAGGAAAATAGACTATTCTCTTGGAAAACATACATTACTAAATATTGGCTCATGAAAGAAACAGAAAACCTGAAGAGACCAATGATCATAGAAGACCATAACTCCATAGCTTAAAGATTTTAAGTTTAAAAAAAAGGTATCTAGCCCAGAAGATTTTAAAAGAGATTAAAAAAAATTCAAGGGATAGATATTCCTGTAGACAGTACTACAGCATGAAGGTATGATAAGATGCAACAATCCATCTTATAAGTCTAAAATAAAACTGATACCAAAAAGGAATACAAGACAGAAATTATAAACTAAATTATTATGAAATAAACACAAAAATAAACTATCCTAAATAAACTGTCAAATCAGATTAGTGTCTTAGAATTTAGAAAGATAACAGATTATAATCAAGCAGGGTTCACCCAAAGAATACAAGAATAGTTTATTATTAGAGAATCACTTAAGACAATTCACTGTATTAAAAAAAAAAAAAGACAATTCACTGTATCAAAAGATTATAGCTATATGATGATCTTAACAGGTGACAAAAATAACATTTTGAAAGTCTACATTCATTTTTGATAAATCTATTAGCAAAATCAGAGAAGAGAACGTGACTTCCTTATATCTTAACTGGTAAAGATTACTCAAGAATAACAGCCTCGTATTATTTATTCTCAGTTACAAAGTTAAACTTCTTGAGCTGTTTTTCCACTTCTGCCAATGATATATAGTTTCATAGGCATGTGAAGGTTTATAAGGTTGTTTTAAAATGTAGGTTTTATTATTACTTGGGTACAGTGAAGCCAACAGATAAGGTGACCACTGCCACTGAAAAGTCAG
The DNA here is from genome assembly GCA_028534135.1 of Potos flavus. Taxonomy (NCBI): domain Eukaryota; kingdom Metazoa; phylum Chordata; class Mammalia; order Carnivora; family Procyonidae; genus Potos; species Potos flavus. Next base: position 51,842,582 of record CM052889.1, on the reverse strand, counting down.
TTTGTTAATCACAGTTCTGAAGAAGAAGGGGCACGCCACACTACACAGGGCCACAAAGGGTAGCACCAAGGTGGGTTGGGAGGCAGAAGGAGAAAAGGGAAACATGGGGGAAAGCTTTTATTGTGGTTTCCTTAAGAAAGAAAAGCCAAGGCAGAATAAGTGGGCCCAGGATTGGCTATTCTGTGTAACGGCAGCAATTTCTGGGCTATGGGCATTGTTTCTCTTATTGTCTGGTACCCAGCTCTAGTGTGATTTATTTTATTAGGGCAGGGGGACAGTGGCCCAGAGTGGGAGAGTTGGATACAGATGGTGGCTGGGTTTGGACTCTGGTTTGGTTGGTTTGCATATGAAATGCTGGTCATAAGCGAGTTGTTTACTATCTCTGGGAATTGGCTAGCCCTGGAAATGGCAGTCCCCCCAGAGTCAGGAGGCCCCAGATGTCAAAGCATCAGAAATAAAGAGGCATGATCAATACAAAGATTAACCAAAAATATTCTAGAGACTTGCCTTAGGAATAGGAGTCTTTGTTATTAATAAAAGAATCTAAGAAAAACGTGAAGATATCCCTTTTCCCTTGCACCTGTGTCAGTAAAGATACTGTTCTGAGCCATAAAGCAAATTACAAGAAACCAATTTGATAATTACATGTTAAGTGGAAAATGTTCACAAGAACATACTGATCACACTCTCCTCTGCAATATGGTGATTAGTGTGACTATTTGTAACTGCTACCAACCAGTTCTGTTTTCTATAAAATAAAATTAATCCTCAGAAGTATTACTTGAACAAAGGGTTTTGTGAGATTCTTCAACACTTCAAAAATTATTTTCCAATCTGGGGAAAGAAACTTTCAAAATAAATAGTTATGTCTGATTGTCTTGAAATTTCTGTATTACCAAATGGTATAAATACTCTTATCAATCCAGAAGCAAATCACTGGCACATTTTTCTTCCATATCCATGACATAGAAAAGTCTAAGACTCTTAGATTGTTTGAAAATATTTTAAGTCTTTTTCATTTATGTTAATGCTATTCTTTCAATAACCTACAACAGCTACCATACACAGTAATGAAATCAATGTAAACATCTGGGGCCTAATATATGTTAATAAAAGAACACTGACAACAAAAATCAATAGCAAGATGAGAATGACCTTCTATCACTGTTACTGTTAGACAATATACTGGTAGCCTTTACCAACTCAGTAAGATGGAAAAAAGAAGAGGTAAAAATTTACTGAGAAATAAAAAAATAGAAAACTCTTGAAGGACACAACCCAAAATATGAAGAGCCATCTGTAGGTAAAGGCATTACTTGTGTGTTAGGAGAGAATTCTCCATGGCTCTCTTGCATATCTGCACTTCTTACAGAGACACTAACTCCCTTTGTTCTGGACTATCTTTTCAAGAACATCTATATGGAGAACAGCCTTGGAAGGTAGCATCTCCCCCTAGAGCAAAGGGCAGATCTGTTTACTGTTCTTTGTAATAAATAATTTCTCCCTTTAGGGGGAGTAAGTCAGGTAGACTTACTGTCCATTATACAAAAGATCTGGGGTTCCTCTCCTGTACTGCAATACTCCCCTCCCACCCCGTTATATGTAGTTGTCACCTGGCTCTCTCTGCATCCCCTTGTGAGAAACAGGGCTCAGCTTACAGGCACATATGCTAATAGCTAGCTACTGTTATTGTTATGAGAAATTAACTTTCCTTTATATCCCATTCAGAAGTCTGGCATCTCCTGATTAGCTTGCAAGTAGGATAGGGTACAATACAATCTCAGATTCTTGATGTTTTTTTACAAGGCAATTTCTATTTTCATTATTCTTCTATGTATTTTCTAATTTTTCTACAACCAACATGTATTTATTACTTTAATAGTAAAATAAAAATTTCTCTATTATAACTTAGATATAAAATAATGAAGGTCTGAATTATGTTGATGAAAAGGATGAGAACTACTTAGCAGGTTAAATGATTAATATCCATTCTCACACTTCATGACTTTAACCTAGATTTTAGATTTTCACAGAAGGTTTTATCAAAGATTTTTTTGGGGGGTGGGTGCCTGGGTGGCTCAGTGGGTTAAGCCTCTGCCTTTGGCTCAGGTCATGATCTCAAGGTCCTGGGATCAAGACCCGCATCGGGCTCTGTGCTCAGCGGGGAGCCTGCTTCCCCGGCTCTCTCTGCCTGCCTCTCTGCCTACTTGTGATCTCTCTCTCTCTGTCAAATAAATAAATAAAATCTTTAAAAAAAAAAAAAAAGTGGTTTTTATTTATTTTTTTTACAAATTATAAATACTAGCTTATAGCTGAAAACAGTACAAAATAATTTCTAAACTAAAATCAATAGAAAGAATTCCACAGATTAGCACTGAAAGGATAAAATACTTGAAGAATTGTGAGCAGACATTTTTTATGAACTCCTATTGTGATATTTAATGAAGTAATGAAAGCACCTTATATTAAATGTATATTGCTATACAATGTGATTATTTAAAATTATGCTCTACTTAAATGCATTTAAGAAATTAAATTTTGGTTCAGGTTACTTTATTAAGTTAGGATCTCATAACAGCAATAGTCTGTGTCATATTAAACTGTAAATAAAGTCTCTATCAGAACAACTGTATATTCATTTCTAAAGCTGTATGGAAGAAAGAACTCAGAAGAAGCTTGAGGCTGGCTTCAAGGCCAATCACTCACTAAGTTAGGTATCTATTTAAAACTGAAAAAAATCACTTTCAACAACAGCTTTCAAGTCAAGCTGCTCAGAAATTCTAAAACATGGCAATGAGCAGCACCATGCACATTGGCTCAGAAGAACTTCTGACCCTTTCCCAAATAAACAAGTATGTGATCTTGAAAAAGTATTGAGTGACTGAACAGAGAGACTGAGAAGAGTTAAATATATCACTTTGGGCAAGCCAAAAATTAATAAATGAAAAAGCTAATTGTATTATTCTTCCCATTTATTGTATAAATCTAATGATTAATAAGAATTCTTAACTTACGAAAGCAACGTTTTTAATAGAAGTATGTTAGTGCAAAGTGTTTGTTTTTTCCTAGTAGTTTCTACACTTTTAAAATGAAAGCAATGCTTAGCCATTACTGTATATTTAGTGGCAGCTTTCAAAAAATACATACAGAGTACCTAGGAAGAATAAAAGTTTTAACAAGTTCAGCCATATAAATTCAACACCCAAAATGATATCAAGCAGTCCAGATATAATTTCACGAATGCAACCTTTACTATATTCAAACATTTAGAAATAAAAGTTCTAATTGCCTCCTCAAATCTAGCACTGCATTCTGTCCCTACAACCCTACTGAAATTACTTTTACCAAGCAAAGTCATTTTTAGGTATCTCAACTGACAAAATCCAATGGCCTCACCCTTCCTGTTAACCTCTGTGGAATTTGGCATACAGACTCCCTTAGTTACTCTTCTCTGCTTAGCCTCTCCTGGTACTCTCTGTCCTCATCTCCTGTCTCTTGATGACTCTTAAAGTATTTGAATTCCTCAGGGTATACTCTCCTCCATTCTCACACCACGCTCTGGGTGACATCTCCATAATGATAAAGTTACTTTTCTACTAATCCTCATATATTTATTTCCAGTAAGCTGTTTTGAGCTCTGGATTTATATCTAACTGCCTATTAATACTTCCAGTTGGATGTGCCAGTGGCCAACCCAACAAGTACAAACCAAACATTCTTTTCAAAACAAGCCATTCCCCTTCTTGGATTCCTTCTCAGGGAATAATAATTCAATCATCCTCAGGGTGGACCCAGATTACCTTTTCTATATACTCAAGTTTAATTCATTCAACATCTTTTAGATCTGCCAAGTTCTACCCCCATAGCCACTGCCCATACTGCCTTTTGCTTGGATTTTTAAAATAACACTCTAACTGCTCTCTACCATGGCCCTTCCCTTTTGACTCAATGGCTACAGGATAAATTTCAAGTTCCTTGGCAAGACACATAATAAGGCCGTAATGAACCAGCCCCTGTCTAATGCTCATCTCCTACCCTCTGTCCTCCACAGGCTACATCCTAACTTTATATATGTACTACTCTAATGTTAAGATTCATGTCTTCTTTACATCTTGGACTGTCCTCTGCTTCCACCTTCCTGCTGGCCACATACTCATCCATCCTTGAGAATTCAGATTAAGTATCTTTTCTACTGTGAAACCATCCCTGAACCCTCCGCAGTTGATTGCTTCTCTCCTTTTTGTCCCATCATCGTACACTCAGTACTTCCATTAATATGCTTCATACAATGGTAGAGCAATTCTCAAAGTATGGTACTTGGGACCATTTCAGAGGATCCACAAGGTCAGAAATATGCTCACAATAACCCTAGCCTGTTACTGTACCTTGGTCATTCTCTCAAGAATACATACTAGAGTTTTCTAGAGACTACATTACAAGTGATATTTAAATACACTGCATGCAGAAGCAGATGAGAACTTGGCGGTCTTCTGTTAAATCAGACATTAAAAGCTATGTGCAGGGGCACCTCGGTGGCTCAGTGGGTTAAAGCCTCTGCCTTTGGCTCAGGTCATGGTCTCAGGGTCCTGGGATCGAGCCCCGCATCAGGCTCTCTGCTCAGCAAGGAGCCTGCTTCCCCTCTCTCTCTGCCTACTTGTGATCTCTCTGTCAAATAAATAAATAAAATCTTAAAAAAATAAAATAAAAGCTATGTGCAAAACCAAGGACACTCTTCTAATATTTTTTGTTTTGGAATATATTGTGGTTTTCCATAAAAATATATGTGTGTAAACATAATAGTTTTACTGCTAAAAAGCAGTAAAAAATTAAACCAGTTAATATATTTAATTTTTTCTCAGTTGAAATTTCTGATATTGTAAATATCAACAGATATACCCACATGTAAAAAAGCTTTTTGGGATTTTTTTCCCCCCAAAATTTTATTTATTTGAGAAAGAGAGACAGAGAAAGAACAAGCAGGGGGAGAGGCAGAGGGAGAGGGAGAAGCAGGCTCCCCAGTGAGCTGGGAACCCAATGTGGGGCTCAATCCCAGGACCTGGAGATCATGACCTGAGCTAAAGGCAGACACTTAACGATCTGAGCCACCCAGGTGCCCCATTTTGGGATCTTTGATTATGTTGAAGGGGTCCTGAGAGCAAAACATTTCAGACAAACAGAAAAGAGTATTAGTTAAGACTCTTCATAAAGATTTAAATCATGCCTTAACCACCTGTTGTTTTATTCTTATGGTCATAAAAGAGTACATAACACATTAGGAATCCCATATAAGGTTTGTTAGAGAACACTAATAATGAAATTATTCTGCTTAAGATTTGTCACATCTGGTGCATTAAAATACATTTGGGGAAACTTGTCTATAGTGGAGTGAAGATACTGGCAACTTATCTCCCCAAGAAACAACTATAAATCTAGACAATTGTCAAAAACAACCACTTCGAGTCTCTAGAAATTGAAAAAAGCAAACAAATTGAGAAGCATTTTTTCCCCCCAAGAGTAACAGCTTAACTATGGATAAGAACAGTGAGTGTCTTTGGCATTCTTGCTGGGAAATGCTTTCATTCCCTGGCTGATGCTTAGTTTGTATGAAGTGCTACTGGGGTGGGGTTGGCAATGAAAACCAGCATCTCTGCTGCCAGAGACTGTCAACTTGAATTGGTATAGAAGGCCAAAAGCCCACACCTAGCTGCATTGTTTATAAAAATAGCAAACAGGGTAGGAAACAACTGGAGGGGGCAAAACACATAATCCTATTAGCCTATGGTTGTGATCCGTATATCCCTCACTGACTGGGAGATTGTGTGTACAGGCAGACGAAATCTGGGAGGGGCCAAGTTCTCTACATAGCCTTAGTTGACTGTACACAAGCAAAGGGAAGACCTGGGTGAGCCCAACAGAAAATAAATGCCAGGGCAGATGTCAAAAATGTGGGCACCTAGGTGGCTCAATCAGTTAAGTGTCTGTATTTGGGTCAGGTCATGATCCCAGGTTCCTGGGATTGAGCCCTGCATCAGGTTCATTGCTCAGTGGGGAGCCTGCTTCTCCCCCTCCCTCTGCCTGCTGCTCTGCCTGCTTGTGCTCTGTCAAATAAATAAATAAAATCTTAAAACAAAACAAAAATGCCTGAATGATGAATGTACTCCCCATCACATGGGTAAGTCTGCCAGGAGAAGGTGGAAGTCTTCCTGGCTCCTGGTATTTGAGTACAACCTCTCACCAATCAATTGCTGCTGACTAATCTACACAGACACAGGGGTAACCCTGTGGAAGCAAAACTAAAAAAGAAAAAGAAAAAAAAAAATGGATGTCAGTGGTTGAGACAAATACTGCAGATAAATTCTTAACATTTTATTATAAATAAATAAACTCAGCAACAGTTACAACTTTCAGGTGGGAAACAATGAGAACCCAGAATTGCAGAACTGCTAGAGTATATGACCTAAATTGTCCAGTTTTCAATAAAAATTAAGACATACAAAAAAGCAATGAAAAAAGTATTCAATAGAAATTTCTCTTAAGCCCAAATACTAGATTTGACAGTTATTATAAAGAAATAAAACAATGTTTAAAAAATTAAAGTATGACAATAATGACTTGTCAAATAAAAAATACTAATAAAGAAAAATTACAAAGAGGGCCAAATGGAAATACTGGATTTTTAAAAGCAGAGTAACTGAAAATGTATTAGAAATTGTTCAACAGCAGATGTGAGATGGAAAAAAAAAATCAGTGAATTAAATATTCCAAATTTCATGAAAACCTTTAATCTACAGATCTAAGAAACTCAAAAAACCCCAACAGAATAAACATGGGGGAATCCTAAGCATGTGACAGTCAAAGAGAGAGAAGCAATGAAAAAAAAATTCATCTTGACAAGGATATAAAACAAGAGCTGACTTATTAGAAACAGTTAAAGTAAGAAAGTAGGGTGATATTCAATCAAATTTTTTTCTTTAAAAAAGTCAACAAAGAAATCTATATCCAACAAAACTGCCCTTTGAAAACAGTCACCAAAGACTACAATTCTATAAGTCGATTTGTATGAAATATCCAGAATAGGCAATTCTATAGAGACAGAAAGTAGATTAGTGACTGCCTAGGGCTGTGGGAGTTGGGGACAGAATGAGGAGTGACTGCTGATGGATACACAGGGGTTTCTTTTTTGGGTGAAAATGTGCTAAAATCAATAGTGGAGATAATTGCACAACTCTAAATATACTAAAGACTACTGACTTGTACACTTTAAATAAGTGAATCATATGGTATGTGAATTATATCTCAATAAAGCTGTTTTTAAAATACAGCAAAACCAAGATATTCCTAGACCAATGAAGACTGAGAAATCTAATCATGGCTGAAGATCTGTCTTATAGTAAATACTGAAATTCTTAGAGACTGTAAGGAAATAACAACCAGACAGTAACTTGAGTCTATAAGAAGAAATTAAGAGTGACAAAACTGGTAAATTTGTAGGCAAAGAGAACTGTATGAACACATATTTCTCCTTTCTTCTTTTATTTCTTTAAAAGACTAACTAAAACTGTAACAGTCTATTTTGGGGTTGATAGATACACCAAAAAAGGGGAGGAAATGGAGATGTACAGGAACAAAGCTGCTATATTTTACTAGAATTCAGTCTATATTAATTTCGAATAATTAGATGCATATTATAATCCAAAGAGCACCCTCTTAAGATTACAATTCAAGAAATCAGAAATTTAAGAAGTTTAAGAAATCAGAAATTTAAGTTGTTTAAGAAATCAGAAATTTAAATAGTACACTGAAAAATATTTAGAATAAAAAAAGGCAGCACAGATGGAAGAAAAACAAAACAAAAAAATGAAACAAGAACACAGAGCAAAATGGCAGATATTAATCCAACCCTATGAATAATAATATTAAGTGTAAATGGATTAATCATTTTAATTAAAAGGCAGAGATTACCAGTGCAATCGGGCAAGAAAAAAAAAGAAGTATCTATACTGGAAAAGAAGTAAAATTATCTTTATATGGAGAAGACGTGATCCCATCTGTAGAAAAATCCCAAGGAATCCACAAACTTTTAGAACCAATAAATGAGTTCAGTAAGGTCAAAGAATATAAAATCAGTATATAAAAATCAATTTTATTTCTGTACACTAGCAATGAAAAATCCATAATGAAATTAACTACAATAGCATCCAATTATTAGAATGCTAATAATTTAGCAAAAGAAATGCAAGATTTGTACAGTAAAAACTACAAAGTATTGCTCAGGGAAACTGAAGATCTAAATAAACAGACATATTCTGTGGTGATAGACTGGAAGACATACTGTTAAGATGTCAATACTATCCAAACTGATCTAGTCAACAAAATCCCTATAAAAATCCCAGCAGGTTTTTTTGTAGAAACTGACAAGCTAATCCTAAAAGTTGTCCGGAAATGTAAAGGACCCCGAATAGCCAAAATCGTTTTTGAAAACGACAAAGTCTGTAAACTTAAAATTTCTGATTTTGAAAGCAGATTTGGGGTTACCTGGGAGTTGGGGTGGGAATAGGGACTGAATGCAAATGGGCATGAGGATCGTTTAGCAATGATGGAAATGGTGTAAACTAGATTGTGATGATGGCTACACAACTTCTTAAGTTTACTAAAAATCACTGGATTATACACTAAATGAGTGAATTTTAAGGGTATATAAATTATACCTCAATAAAGCAATTAAAAAAAAATATTTGTACACGAATGTTCATCACAGCTCTATTCATATTTGCCTAAAACCGGAAACATTTCAGATGTCCTTCAATAAGAAAATGACTTAGGGGGAAAAGACTTAAAAGGAAAAACAAAAAAACAAAAAAGGAAAATCCAAAGATAATGTGTAAAATTAACTAGATAAAGGAGAGTCATACCAGTTAGGAGACAATTGCAGAAATCTAAATGAAGGTTTTGAGGGCCTAAGTTAAATAAGAATGAAGAAGGATAGACATAAAAAGAATCACAGGTCATTGGCAATGACTAATAATAAACAACAAAACCTGTTAATATTTAGTAAGCACATATGTAACAAGCATTGCATTAGGCACCATACTTATGCCATTTCACTGTCACAATTCTCTAAAGTATGTGTCCTCCATTACAGAGAGAGACACTAAGGCTGGAAAAGTTATGTAAATTTATCCAAGGTTAAAGACATGGAAAATGCAATTGCTACTGTGTATGTGTTTTTTGCTACTGGGGGTCAGGAGGTGGAGAAAGAAATGCCAAATGATTGTGAGGTCTTGGATTTTTTTTTTTCCACACCCTTTCAATGATTATTTCTTAAGTAAATATGCCAGATTAGTAATTGTGTTATCTTAGCGAATGAAAGACAATCTTATTCCTAGGAATCCAATTTAATTCTAAAGGTTTTAGGTAAATGGTTTGGATTTATCTGGCATTCAACTGCTTTTTATTTTATGGGTAATTACTAAAAATACTAAATGGGGAGTTTTTCCCAATTCCAAAAGAGTCAACACATCTTTAGGATAATCATATACCTTTCTTCCATATGGTTTTTCTACCATATTGCTGTCACTGTCAGAATTTTCACTCTGAACTGGTTTTGTGAACCCAGATTTGGGCATCTTATAGCTGTTCAGCTAGCTTCTTCTTTTATCAGTCTTCTCATCCTGGATCTGTAAAGAATGGATATATATATAAGGGTTATTTGTATACATATGCAATGAAACCTACTTAAAGGTAAATACCACAATTAATGCAATTTGTTATTCTGTCTCTGTAAGTCCTAACCTAAACTAAGTTGTCATTTAAGAATTTGAGCATCTAATTAAAGTCCACTCAGCTTGTCACTGAAAAGAGAACTACTTTTAGATTTTTTCCCACCTTCTCTAAACTAATATCTAATATCCAGTTTTCCAATGAACCACAAGCAGTAGAAGTGAAAGCAGTAACAAAGGGTTTGTAATTTCAGCCTGTCTCTAGAGGTAGAAGGTCCTAGCGGATTCCCTGATAGTTCTGCATTGGTCTGGAATTTACTTGTGAAGACCCAGTGAAGAATCTGATAGGTTTGATTACAATTTTACAACATCTAATTTTGTTTTAAATTAACTTAAACTTATGAAACCATTCCCACTTAAAATTCCTGGAGTGTTTATTCTTCACTCAACTCCCAGACATTCCCAGGCAGTTAGTCATTTTATCAACCTATTCATTTGCTTAATGTTTATCATACTGTAATTATCATGTCATAAAACATTTTCTTTCTAATTTGTTCAGCCTTCTGTTTCCTGTTCTGCAATAGGTCAAGAACCTTCTTAGAAGCTTATGCTTACATACAAGCTTACACTTGAAATACAAAAAAATTCCAAGAGAGTTTTACATATAAAAAGAGAAGCCATGAGACTAGACCGGTGTTGCTTTCTAATGACCTACTAGCTACGTGTGGCTGCTGAAAGTTAAATTAACTAAAATTAAAGTAACTACTGTCCAATACGGACATATATTTCTATTATGACAGAGAGCTCTACTGCACAGCACTGGGCTAGACTGAAGTTGCTGGCCAACAGAAGCATGACTTGGACCACAACATTAAGCAGAAGGAGTGACAAGTCTAATTTTTAATTATTTCATGCAATAAATTTCCTATAGATGGATATTACAGGTCTAAGTAAGCTAAGTTCTAGCATCTATGTGAATTATTAAAACCCAGACACCTTGAACAGAGGATTAATAAAATCTCTGTGTTCTTCAAATTGTTCTATTGATGCTTTAAAATGTTTGATTTCAATAGGTGAAACAAACCCCAAAATCCCTTAAATGAACTGACTTAACTTGTAAATTATCAAAACTATATTAATCTGAACACAGCCAAATTAGAATACATTCCAACAGAAAAAAACTGCCAGAGTTCAAATAGTTCAAATCTTTCATTTATACAGGAGGAAATAAACTCGAATAAAGAAACTTTTGATACTACACACATGATGCACAGTTTACCTTGGGATCATTCAACTCTTTCAACTATTACCATTTAAATAGAATCATTTAAACATAGCACTGCCCTCAAAACTAGCCTTGTGTAAAGCTTACAGAGTTACAGTTATGAGTCATATATAAACAAAACAATTCTGACTCAAAAGCAAAATTGATCTGCATAATATCAACAGGCATTAGTCTAGGTGAGACTATAAAGATGAAGCATTATCTCCTTTGTAGATCAAGCAATGCAAGTTATTGGTGAATGTAGTACTGTCATGAATATTTTTTAAGAAATTTATACATAGCAGAGAAAGACAATTATCATACGATCTCTCTGATATGAAGAATTTGAGAGGCAGGGTGGGGGCGTCATGGGGGGTGGGAAAGGGAAATGAAACAAGATGGGATCAGGAAGGAGACAAACCATAACAGGCTCCTAAACTCACGAAACAAACTGAGGGTGGCTGGGGGGTGTGGGGGTAGGGATAGGGTGGCTGGGTTATGGACATTGGGGAGGGTATGTGCTATGGTAAGTGCTGTGAAATGTGTAAGCCTGATGATTCACAGACATGTACCCTGGGGCAAAGAATACATTATATGTTAATAAAAAAAATTTTTAAAAAAAGAAAGAAATTTATACATAGCAATAATATTCTATTAATGGACTTTATGTCAGAAAAAGCTTATATTGTCTTTCAAAAACTTTATTTGGAAAATTTCAGAATAAAAATCAAAATTAGATTCTAAAAATATTACTTCCATCCATAAATATTAAACATTTAATATATACTTAGCTTCTGAGCCCATGCTATATAATGTAACTGCTAGAGCAACCAATATACAAATGATACATAGGATAATAAAAATCACATTACGTAAACTAAAATAGAATATCTTAAAATGTACAAATAACCAAAGAAAAGGCGGGTAAAGAAAAACAGAAATGAAAAACAGAAGGAACAAACAAAACAATGGTAGACCTAACCCAAACAAACCAATAATGATATGAAATGCAAATGAACTAAACACACCAATTAAGAGACTGTCAGATTGTACACCTGAAACTACTATAACACTGTAAGTTAACTAAACTGGAATTAAAAAGATAGATAGATAGAAAATTGAAAAGAAAAAAAAGGAGACTATCAGAAGGAAAGGAGTAAATGACATACTATAAGCTATTTACAAGAAATTTACTTCAAATGTATAATATAGGTAGGTTAAAGTAGAAGAATGGAAAAAAGATATGCCATGCAAGCACTAATCAAAAGAAAGCTAGAGAAACATTAATATTGGGCAAAACAGATCTCAGAGCAAAGGGGAACTTTACATATTACACACTGATAAAAGGATCAGTTCACTAAATGTGTATGCAACTAGCAAAAGAGCTTCAAAATACAGGAAGCAAAAACTGACAAAACTGACAGGAGAAATAGACAAATTCATAATTATAGTTGAAAGCTTCAACTACTCTCAGTAAGACAGAAAATCAACAAGGATATAAAAGAACTGAAAAATGCCATCAATTCAAGTCAACTGGAACTAACTGACAACTGTACAAAAATCTGCCCCAAAACAGGAAACTATTCATTCTCAAGGGCACACATAATATTCACCAAGATAGGCCATATCATGGGTCAAAAAGAAACATTAATAAATTTAAAATAATTGGGGCGCGTGGGTGGCTCAGTCAGTTAACTGCCCAACTCTTGATCTCAGCTCAGGTCTTGATCTTAGGGTTGTGAGTTCAAGCCCCATGTTGGGCTCCATGATTGGTGTGGAGCCTACTTAGATATAAACTACAGATCAATATAAAAGCTTGTGATCATATACCAAAAAATCTTCAATAAAATATTAGGAAATTAAATTCAACTATATATAAAAAGGACAATCCATCATGACAAGTGGGATTTATCCCAGTAATTGAAGGTCAGCTTAATGTGTGAAAATCAATCTATGCAATTCACTCTGTTAACAGACTAAAAGCAAAAAAAAAAAAAAAAAGATAGTCTCAACAGATACAGAAAAAGCATTTGATAAAAGTTAATATTCATTAATGGCAAACAACTCCCAGTAACAGAACAGAACTTGAATGCTTTCTTTGTCTCCTAAGATCAACGAGGCAAGAATGTACACTCTCATCACACCTTATCATCTTTTCCCACCTGGCTTTACTGAGGTATAACTGATAAACAGTTACACACCTTAGTATATATCTAAGGTGTACAATGTGTAATTTTATATATATATACCTGTGAAACGATTACTACAATCGAGGTAATTAAAACATCCATGTCACATAATTAACATTTTATCTGTGTGTATAGTAAGAGCACTTAAGTCTATACTATTAGAAAATTTCAAGTATATAATACATTATTAACTATAGTCACCATGCTGTACATCTCCCCATTTCCTCCAATCTCCAGCAACCACCATTCTACTCTCCGCTTCTGTGAGTTCATTTTTAGATTCCACACGTAAGTGAGATCATACAGTTTATTTTTCTGTCTCTGGCTTATCTCACTTAACGTAATGTCCTCCAAGTTCATCCATGTTGGCACAAATGGAAGAATTTCCTTTTTTTCAATGGTTGAATAATATTCCATTGTAAATACGAAGACCGTATTTTCTTTATCCATTCATACAGACATTAAGGCTGATTCTATACTTGGCTATTTTGACTAATGCTGCAACACACATGAGTAGAAATACTACTTAGATGTATTGATTTCATTTCCTTTAGATATATACCTAAAAGTGGGATTGCTGGATCCGATAGCAGTTATATTTTTAATTTTTTGAATCTCCATGCTCTTTTCCATAGTGGCTTCACCAACTTACATTCCAACAAGAGTATATAAGGGACCTTTCTCACCACATGGTCACCAACTCTTGCTATCTCTTATCTTTTTGGTAACAGCCATCCTAGTAAGTGTAAGGTGAGAGATCATCATGGTTTTGATTTGCATTTCCCTGATGATTAGTGATGTTGAGCACCTTTTCATTTAGTTGGCCATTTGTGTGTCGTCTTTGGAGAAATGTTCAGGTCCTTCGTTCATTTTTAAATTGAGTCTGCCACTGAGTTGTATATATTTTGGACATTAATCCCTTACCAGATGTATGGCAAATATTTTCTCTCATTCCAAAGGCTGCCTTTTCCATTCTTTCCTTTGCTGTGCAAAAGGTTTTTAGTTTAATGTAGTCCTACTTAATAAAAATTTCCTGGCATGCTTGTTAAAATACACATTTAGTAGGTTTGAAAGAGAACCAAGAATTTGTACTTTTAATAAGTATCCCAGTGGTTCTTATCATTAGGAAAACTTGAAAACAAATTAGTGAGTATTTTTACTGGTATTATAAAAGTTCTCATAAAAAAATAACTCATTTCATTAATTTAAGACCAGGGATTTCTCTACCATATTAAACCATATATATGTATACCCAACATGCATGCATGTGGGTGTGTGGGATATCATCTTAATTTAAAAAATACCTACATTAAGCAGCCTGAGAGTCTCATTAAAATTTTTAACTGTTATTTCCTTTCTTCACAGGATAACTCTTTGTGAGAGTGCTTTAACTTACAAAATTGATCCTAAAAAGCATTCAAACACTGGTATCATAGTTATTTATTCTACTGATTGTTACTATGCCATAAATGCTCCACAGTTGTCTTCTCTTTGATTGATCTGTTTCCATTTTTCTGGGAAGTACATACAGCAACTATTAGTTTCTGGTCACTGCCTCTTAATTATCACCTTTAACACTGGCTTCTCCGGAAGTTTATTTTGCCCTCCACTCTAGATAGAAAATTTGTTGCTTCCTCAATCACTGCCCTCTGTAGATTTTTAAGTTTAAAATAGTCTTAAAAGAAGCTTGCAAGCCACAGGTTACATTTCTTTCTTTCAGATTGTAAGTAAAAAAACGACTGAAGTTTTACACAATTCTTTACATTTAAGTAGAACTTTAAACAGTATTTTCCAAACTGATTTTTCAAAGCCTTCCTCATTGGGATCTCTAGAAATTGCTTCTGATGTGGGGTGGGGAGTGAGGGATGGGGAAAAGAATCACGTAACTGTAAGAAAACTACTATATCTTAAATCTCTTGACCTATGTAAGGTGGTATCCATCTATCTTAATCCTTCTTTTCAGTAGAAAAATATTCTATAAGCACACTTTTTTCGATTACATATGCATTTGCTTTAACAAAAGATGTCTGACCGATCCATTTTTGGGACACAATGCATGCATACCTAAAAAGTCCAGTTACTGGAAATCTGCCAAGAACTACTGATAAAAATGTATTATCACTACCCACAATGTAAAGTTTAACTAAGCAAGTAAAACTAATTTACCCAGTAGCAATGTCTAGACTAAACTAATGCTAAGTTACAATTTAATAACAAGAAGGGCAGATTCAAACAACACAGCTAACTCGACAAGAATGATACAGATAAGCATCCTTCTTCAAGGCTGAGGTAACTGCAATGTCAAGTTTTGCTTGACAGACTTCTTAGTATAATAACAAAACTGATTCTTCAGGAAACATTAATAAGTTGCTCTTTTTTGTTTATGACTTACTCTTCATCCTAAGGCTAAAAATTTGGAGAAAACTTTATCTTACTAGCAGAGAGTACAAAATTGCCCATAAGAAGCAGCCAAACTTTGTTGAGAAAATGCTTTGAAAAATTAATCAAGAAGGAAATAAGACTTGGGAGCAGTCTGTAGGGAAAAGCTACTCAACATAATAAAACAAGTGAGGGTTAAAGGAAAAAAAAATCCAAGAAGAGAGAAAGGACTACTGGTAGACTATTGGCAAGATAGGGAGGAGAGGGGAAAAAAACAAAAAAACCCACCGTAGTTGGTAGTATGGCTAGAAGAGAACTTTGGAAAACAGAAGTAGATAATGGAATTTGTGAAGTTATATGCTATGGACATAAAAGATTACATGCAGTAAAAGTGAAAATCTACAGAAGTGTTCCTTTTAAGAAACTAAAGAAAATTCTGTATTTTGAGATGACTTTATAGTTTTACAGCATTCAGTGAGCACTGGACCCTCAGAATCAATGCTTTAAACATTATTTTTTGTTAGCTCTAGTTACTCTATCTTCCAATTATAAGTCTAGTCACTCTATTTTCCAACTATAAGTTTGAGTCCAAAATTCTTCACAGGGATATCACAAAATGTCAGAATTTGTCTCTAGCTTCTAGCTATAAAATGAGAAGGTATCAAACTCAAAGTCTGTCAGCAATTCTTTCCCAATTATCAAATATGCTTAGCTTTACTACTAAAACACCCAAGAGAAAATAAATAGAACAAAGTACTGAAACCAAAACTTAGTAATGGATGAATACAGACTACATGGATTAAAAGTCAACTGAAATCTAAACACAGATGCAACAAGCTGACATTTTATAAAATGGGTTCCTTTCCCTCACTTCAACTCTGCCTAAATCGACTTTTAAATTAAAGACAATCAAACTGTGTTGGCATTTGCTTTTAGCTTTGATGAGATCCTCTTTGATTCACATTACTGCTTCTCGAACATTTCGATTTACTCAAAATGTGTTGTTCTTTTGGGCTTATGCCACCCGGTAAATCAAACTTACCTGACTACCAGAAGCAAAGCAGAATGATTTGTTGTTGTTCTTTTTTTTTTTTTTTTTTCTCTTTCTTTCTTTTTTTTAAGATACAGATATCCAGCTTTATCTTTAGAACTACTCAATCAGGGGCGCCTGGGTGGCTCAGTGGGTTAAAGCCTCTGCCTTCGGCTGAGGTCATGACCTCAGGGTCCTGGGATAGAGCCCCGCATCAGGCTCTCTGCTCAGTAGGGAGCCTGCTTCCCCTCCCCTCTCTCTCTGCCTGCCTCTCTGCCTACTTGTGATCTGTGTCAAATAAATAAAATCTTTAAAAAAACAAACAAAAAACTACTGAATAAGAGTATTTGGGAAGGGAGATAAATACCACTTTTTAAAAAGTTGTTTTTAGAGGCTGCCAGGGCTGGGAGAAGAGGGAAACAGGTTTCTTTTTGGGTAATTAAAAATGTTCTACAATTAGGTAATGGTGATGGTTGCACAACATTGTGAATATACCTAAAACCACTGAATTGTATACTTTAAAATGGTTAAAATAGTGAATTACATGGGACTTTTATTTCCTGGTGGTATAGCTTAACAATTCTGAAACTACTATAAAGTTGAACCTTGAGCAACATGGGTTTGAACTGCACAGGTCCATTTATTATGTAGAAATTTTCAAAAATTACGTATTAGAAAAATTTCTGGAGATTTGCAACAATTTGAAAACACTCACATAAGAACTACACAGCCCAGAAACAGTGAAAAAAGAACAAGTTAGGTATCTCATGTACGCATAAAACATGTAGACTCTAGTATATTTTACCATTTACTACCATAAGATATACAGAAGTCTGTAATAAAAAACAGTAATTTATCAAAATGTACACATGCAGAGACTGTACATGGTACCATTTGCAGTCAAGAGAAATGAAAACAAATTTAAAGATATAGTATTAAGTAACTGCATAAAATTAACTGTAGCACACACATCTTGTACTACTGTATAATTTCGCAGCCACATCCTGTTGCTACTGGTGGGTTCAGTGTTGCAAGTGTCCACCTAAAATGTCGTGTCATGCTAATCACCTCTACATAAATTGCGCATCACAGTCAAAAGTGATCTCTTGTGGTTCTCCCTATTAGTAAGAAGTTAAAAGGAGTTTTTAAGTTAAGAGTTTTAAAGAGTTTTTAAGGAGTTAAAAGCTATATGTGGATTTTCGTCTGTGTGGGAAGTCAGCACCCCTAATCTCTGTGTGTTGTTCAAGGATCAACTGATCTTGTATTCTGGAAATGAACACTTAAATAAATGGATAGTAACTGGTAGGAGCTAAGGTTCTCACCGCTTGAGTGGGAGATTGCAGAAAGACAAGTCAGGAGAAGGCTGAAATGTGGTAGTGAATTATTGTTTGAGAGAGTATGAACTCATGGTTAGCTTAATGTACACATAGATGGTTTCATACAAAAATATTTATGGACATGCATAGGCAGAATTAGTTTACACACACAGATTTCCTTCCTATGTCAGCTAGCAAGCCCAGGAGCAACAACAAACACCCAGTAGCAAGGAGAACGCCAAATACCAAGATCTTGATTACTAGTACCTTTCTCCAAAGGAACCAGGGCTTAGAAAAATGGCTAATCCTAGGACTGAGACAGGAAATATACAAGGTGAGTTTGGAGACTCCTGTACTATAAAGTAAGGAAGTCCTCAAAAAATGTACATCAACATAGCAACTCAACAATGGGAATGCATCAGAGGGATATAGATGTCAACTTAAAGAGGTCCCAACTGGTAAAGCCGGAATGCTTTCAGCAATAGAATAAATAAGTAAAGTAGTACTAGGTTATAACCCAATGTCCATCCTGATATAAATGATGGAACAAATTAAAAAACGGGAGAGAACAAATTTTCCATGAAGAATTCCAGGTAGTTTATATAGATATTCTGCTCTCTAGGAGGGGAAGGAAGCATTATTCCCCCACTCTGGGGGTTGCAAAGAGTGACGTCCTTCCAAAGAATACAGTAGGGAAAAAGGGAAAACAAAGAAACTTGAAAAACCTGACAAATACTATCTCAGCAAAGTGATTAAAGTTAGCATCAATAGTGATAAGTCATGTTGACAGTATGTACCCTTGATAAAATGTGATGATAAAATGGTACTTTACCTAGGTGGTCTTCCTCCCTAAAACACATAACCCTAGTCTAATCACAAGAAAAATATATAAGATAAATTCCAATAGTTGGGCACCCTGACCAGTACTCCTTAAAAATGGTCAAGACCATCAAAAACAAGGAAAGTCTGAGGAACCACCACAGCCAAGAGGAGCACAGGAGACATGATGACTAAATGTAATGTGGCATCCTAAATGGGATTCCTAGAACTGGAATATGACATTAAGTAAAAATTATAGAAATCTGAATAAAGTATGGACTTTAGTAAATGTATCAATTATGACAACTGTACTATACCAATGTAAGATACTAATAATGGAGAAATTGGTATGAGGTATATAGAAACTCTATGTTGTCTTTGTAATTTTATGTAAATCTAAAACCATTTTAAAGGAAAATGTTTATTTATAAAAGAGTTCCCCAGGTAATTTTAATGATTTGGGAACCACCAAATAACTTTTTCCTCTACCCTTTTTATACTGCAAGCACCTACATACCTCCCAGTTACTTTCCCTCATATTTTTATCACTTACAGCCTTTATCCCTACCTCAAATCCCTCTCCCATCATGATTTTCTTCAAAGTTCATGTCTCTATCCCATCTCACAACTCTGATCACTTAGGTTCTTGGACTTCTCACTATCAAAAGCTTTTTCACCCCACTTTAGCCACTAAAGCCATTTTTTATCTTCAGAATTTTGTTAGTAACCTTTGTCATTTTTCTACTGTGGTATTTATCATTTTTCCATTGTCTTGTAAAAGCAGAAAAACGATACTGTATTTTTGTTGCATACATGCACACACACACACAGGCATATCTCAGAGATATTGTGGTTTGGTTCCAGACTATCACAATAAAGTGAAAACTGCAATGAAATGAGTCAAATGAATTTTTTGGTTTTCCAGTGCACATGAAAGTTGTTTTACACTGTACTGTAGTCTATTAAGTTGAAAAAAAAGGATATACTTTAATTAAAAATATACTTTCTTGCTAAAAACTACTAATCATCATCTGAGTTTCGAGTTGTAATCACTGATCACACAGATCACTATGACAAATAATGAAAAAGTTTCAGATACTGCAAGACTTAGCAGAATGTGATACAAAGACACAAAGTGAGCAGATGGCTGTTGGAAAAATGGCACTGACAGACCTGCTCGACACAAGGTTGCCATAACATCCAATTTGTAAAAAAAAGCAATGTCTGCAAAGTGCAATAAAGCAAAGTGCAAAAGAATGAAGTATGCCTGTGTATATATGTAATTACATGTAATTTAAATTTAAATTATAATAATTTAAGTTGTGGTTAAATTATAGTAATTATAACTATGGATACATAATTACATATAACTTAAATTTAAAATATATATAAAATTTAAATTGTGGTGAAATATATCTAATACGGAATTTACCACTTTAACTATTTTTTTACAAGTATAATTGACATGTAACATTAGTTTCGAGCATAAAACATAATGACTCAGGATTTGTATATATTGTGAAATGATCACAATAAATCTAGTTAACATCTGTCACCACACACAGTTGCAAATTATTTTCCTTGTAATGAGAACTTTTAAGATTTACTCTTAGTAACTTTGAAATTGGCAATACAGTATTATCCAAGCTGTATATTATGCTGTCACCATGCTGTACTTACATCTTTATGACTTATTTCCCAGTTTTTTTTTTTTAATTTTAAATCTTCTGACCCTCTTCACCATTTACCCCCACTTCCAGCAACTACTGTTCTCTGTATCCATGAACTTGTTTGTTTGTTTTGGTCAGTTGTTGTTGCTGTTTTTGTTTTGTTTTTTTTCATATCCCAAATTTAAGAGCGATCATACGGTGTTTGTCTTTTTGTCTGACTTATTTCACTTAGCACAACTGTCCTCCTCATGGGGCACCCATGTTGTCGCAAATGGCAAGATTTCATTCTGTTTTATTGCTGAATGATATTCCCGTGTGTGTGTGTGTCTATGCGCGTGTGCACGCGTTGTAGGGGCCTTACCAAAATCTACCACAGTGGCATATTGATTATTTTGAATTGCAGCTACTTGGGAAAGTGCACGGACACTTACACACTCTTTTGTCCCCCTGAAAACAGGAAATTTATCTCCCACATAAAAGGCACCTTCCCCGTACTAAGTGAAAAGGCATTCTTATCATCAGCGATAGGGACTTCAAAAGTGAAAAAGCTGTAGAAATTAATCTACTACCTCAGCCCAAATTTCACTTAGAATTCCTACTACATAAAGTTCCCGAACATGTTTTCTTCATCCTCTCAATTCCTCACAAATTTATTGTCTTTGTCTAAAAAGTATAAAAACTGCCTGACTTGTCCATTTCTTGGATCTCATTTCATTATTGGGTTTCCTTCCATCAGCCCATAATAAAACTCTGGGCTTTTTCTCCTGTTAATCTGTCTCACATAAATTTAATTCTTAGTCCAGCTGTAAAACCTTAAAGTGTAAAAGAACTTTTCCTTCTCTATTGTACGTACCATAATTTCTTTATCCATTCATCCATCCATGAACAAAAAGATTTCTTTCATATATTGGCTATTATAACAATGCTGCAATAAACATGGAGGTGCATATATATGTCCAAGTATTTTGTTTTCTTTGCATAGATACCCAAAAGTAGAATTCTTAGATCATAGGATAGTTCTATTTTAATTTCTTGAGGAAGCTTCATACTATTTTCCATAGTGGCTATACCAATTTATATTCCCACTAACAGCGCATGAGGAGGGTTCCCTGTTCTCCACACCTGCACCAATACTTACTTCCTGTCTTTCTGATAATAGCCATCCCAACAGGTGTGAGCAGTATCTTATTGTGGCTTCCCTAATGATTAATGATGTTGAGCATCCTTCTGTGTACCTGTTGGCAACTTGCAGGTCTTCCTTGGAAAAAATGTCTATTCAGATCTTCTTCCCGCTCTTAAATTGCATTGTTTTCTTTTTTGCTAGAGTTGTAGGAGTTCTTTATATTTTCTATATATTTCTATATATTTTCTAATCATATCAGATATATGATTTAAAAATATTTTCTCCCATTCAGTAGGTTGCTTTTTCGTTTTGTTGATGGTTTCCTATGCTGTGCAGAAGCTTTTTAATTTGATGTAGTCTCACTTGTTTATCTTTGCTTTTATTTTTGGCGTCAGATTCAAAATATCACTGCCAAGACCTATGTCAAGAAGCTTAACACCTGTTTTCTTCTAGGAATTTTATGGTTTCATGACTTATGCTCTTTCACTTTGAGTGGATTTTTGTTTTGGGTATAAGACAGTAGTCCAGTTTTCCCAAGACCATTTATTGCAGACACTGTCCTTTCCCCTTGTATATTCTTGCCTCCTCTGTTGTAAATTAACTGACCATGTATGTATGAGTTTATTTCTGGGTTCTCTATTCTGCTCCAGTCACCTCTGTGCCTCTTTTTATGCCAGTAACATACTGTCTTAATTACTATAGCTTTGTAATATAGTTTGAATCAAGGAGTGTTATGCTTTCAGCTTTGTTCTTCTTGAAGACTACCTTGTCTACTTGAGGTCTTTTGCGATTCCAAAGAAATTCTACAATTTGTTCTATTTCTGTGAAAAATGCCATTGGAATTTTGATAGAGATTGCACTGCATCTATAGCCTGCTTTGGCTAGTATGGACATTTTAACAATACTGATGCCTCCAATCCATCAGCACAGAATATCTCCCCATTTGTGTCATCTTCAACTGCTTTCATTAACGGCTGCTGGTTATACACGGGGTTATACACGGGAATACAGGGCCTCACCTCTTTGGTTAAATTTATTCTTAGGTAATTTTTCCTTTTTGATGCAATTGTAAATGGGACTGTTTTCCTGATTTCTCTTTCTTATAGTTCATTAGTATACAGAAGTGCAACAGATTTTGTATATTGATTTTATATACCTAAACTTTACTGAATTTGTTTATTAGATCTAACAGTTTTTTGGTAGAGTTTTTGATATATATTATCATGTCATCTGCAATGACAATTTCACTTCCTCCTTTCCAATTTAAATGTCTTTTATTTCTTTTTCTTGCCTAACTGCTCTGGCTAGGACTACCTATACTGTGTTGAAAAAAAAAAGCAACAATGGACATCCTTGTCTTGCTCCTGATTGCAGATGAAATGCTTTCAACCTCCCACTGTTGACTCTGATGTTAGCTCTGAGCTTGTCACATATCTTTATCAGGTTGAGGCACATTCCATTCATACCTGGTTTGTTGAGTGTATTTTTTTTTTTTTTTGTAAGTGGATGCTGAATTTTGTCCAATGTTTTTTGTGCATGTATTGAGATAATATGACTTGTACCCTTCATTTTTCAATGTGCTATATCACACTGACTGATGTGAGGATGTTGAACCATGCCCATATACCTGGAATAACTCTCATCTGATCATCATGTATGATCTTTTTAGCATTCTGTTGAATTTGGTTTGCTAATTATTTGTTGATGTACATTCACATCAGGGATAGCAGTGACAATTTTTCTTTTCTTGTGTTATCTTGTCTGGTTTTGGTATCAGGATGATGCTGGCCCCATAAAAATTATTTTGGAGGAATTCCCTCCTGTTCTATTTTGTGGAAGAGTTTGAGAAGAACTGGTATTAACTTATTTGGATGTTTGGTAAAATTCACCAGCGAAGCCATCTGTTTACAAGCCAACTTACCTTTCATCTATTTTGCCTAAACCCCACTTCCCACCTCTGCAACCAGCAATATGTTCTCTGTATCCATGAGCTCTGTGTTTTTGTTTTGTTTTAAATTTCACATGTGAGATTATATGAGATATTTATCTTTCTCTGTCTGACTTATTTCATTTAGTGTAATGCCCTCAAGGTCCATCCATGTTGTTGCAAATGGCAAGACTTAATTCTTTTAATGGCTGAATAATATTTCATTGTACACACATACCACATCTTTATTAGTTCATTTATCAATGGACACTTAGGTTGCTTCTGTATCTTGGCTATTGCAAATAATGCTGCAATAAACATGGAAGTGCATAAATCTTTTTGAGTTAGTGTTTTCATTTTCTTTGGAAAGATATCCAGAACTGGAATGGCTGAATCATACAGTAGCTCTCTTTTTAATTTTTTGAGGAATCTCCATGCTGTTTTCCATAGTGATTGCACCAGTTTATATCCCCACTAACACTGCCCAAGGATTCCCTTTTCTCCACATCCTCACAATCACTTGTTATTTCTTCTAAGTGTATGGTTCTGTGGCATTAAGTACATTCACACTGTTGGGCAAGCATCACCACCATTCATCTTCAGAACTTTTTCATACCCCAACTGAAGCTCTGTACCTATTAAACAGTAACTCCCCATTTCCACTTCTCCCAGCCACTGGTAACCACCAATTTACATTCTGTCTCTACAAATCTAGCTGTCTAGATACCATGTATAAGTGAAATTTTATAATATTTGTCTTTTTATGACTGGCTTATTTCACTCAGCATGTCTTCAAAATTCACCCACGTTGCAGCATGTGTCAGAATTTCCTTTCTTTCAAAGGCTGAATTAATACTCTCCATTGCATGTATATACCACAATTAGTTTATCCATTTATCCACTGATGGACACTGAAGTGGTCTTCACCTCTTGACTACTGTGAATAATACTATGAACACAGGTGCCCAACAGACTGTACCATGTGCTGTCAAAAACACATTTTTATGCTTGTATTTTCCTTATGAATCATTCCTTTTCTTTTAGGCTTAAACTGTCTCTACTTCAAAATCAGAAAATATACTCACTCCTATTTCCTTTAACTTCTTTTGACATTTAACTCTTCGCATCTATCTGTAATACCAATTTTTAATATCATTCTTATTCCCAAATCTGTCTTCTAGTCTGGGTATCTAGTCTGTTTCAGTACTTGGTCTTCCCATTCTTGTACCAATAATCTACGGTTTTGTTTTGTTTTTGCCTTTAAGTATTTTATTTTTTATACTTTTTTGCACAGCTTCATAATAAATTTTAGTCCATCACTGTTTGTCAAAATTACCTTTCCAATTTCCACCAAATAAATTTTCGAATAATTTGGCAAGTTAAAAATGTTGACATTTGGGTCAAAGAAATAAACATAAAAATTAAGCCACAGAAATAGTAGAGGGGTGCTTGGGTGGTGCAGTCAGTTAAGCCTCTGACTCCTGGTTTCGGCTGAGGTCATGATCTTAGGATCACAAGATAGAGACCTGCACTGGGTTCCAGACTCAGTGTGGAGTCTGCTTGAGATTATCTCTCCCTCTCTTTCTCCCCCTCCCATTTGTGCTCATGCTCTCTTCCTCTAATAAATAAATAGATCTTAAAAAAAAAAAAAAAACTAGAAAAAATTCTTTAAGATTGGTAGGTTTTTCTAAACTGTGATATAAAAGCTGAAAGTCATTTTGTTAGAAATCCTAAATAAAACCTGTAAACTAGAAATATCACAAACAAATCAAACAAATGAAAACATTTCTAACACAAATGGAAAAGGACTAATAATCAAAGAGTTTTAAACAAATCACTAGAAAACAGACAACTTACCCAAAAAACCCCCAAAAAACAAAAAACCAGAAGATACGAAGAGGTAGTTTAAGGAACAAGAAAACACAGAGAAGTATTCAAATCCATTTCATAATTTTAAAGCTATAAAATAATGAGATACCTTTTCACTTAAAAGACCTGATAAAGACTAAGGCTGTGCTGGCAAGGGTTCAGGGAAACCTGAATACTCATACATTGCTGATGGTGATAAAATTGGGATAACCTCTTTGGAAAGGAATTTGGCTAAATCATTAAAATATAAATGCAGCCTTTTGTCTTACTAATTCAACTTGCAGTAATTTATCCTATGTGTGTGCTACACAAATAAGCAAAGGTTATAAAGAAAGACATCTGAGGCGTGCCTGGGTGGCTCAGTCAATTAAGCATCTGCTTTCAGCTCAGGTCATGATCCCCGGGGTCCTGGGATCAAGCCCTGCGTCAGGTTCCTTGGTCAGTAGGGAGCCTGCTTCTCCCTCTCCTTCTGCCCCTCCCCCTGCTTGTACTCTCTCCCTGTCTCTCTCTCTCTCAAATAAACAAAATCTTTAACAAAAAAAAAAAAAGACAGACAGACAGACATCCAGGGCACCTGGGTGGCTCAGTCAGTTAAGCGTCTGACTCTTGATTTAGGCTTAGGTCATGATCTCAGGCTTGTGAGATCAAGCCCCACAGTGGGCTCAGAGTCTGCTTATCCCTCTCCCTCTGCTCCTCCCCTGCCACTCGAGTGCTGTCTCTCTCTCTCTCTCTCTCTCAAGTAAATAAACAAAATCTTAAATTAAAAAAAAAAGACATCCACTGAAATGTTACTTGTATGCCCTAAACACTGGGGGGGGGGGGATTTAAATATTCATTTATAAAAATCTGGTTAAACAAAGTATAATACATGTTTTATGCTGAAAATTTTGCAACCAATAGAACAAGCCCTTTAAAAAAAAAGGCTACTTTTTTTTCTTGACATCTCTTCTGTAGAACCTGTAATGTTGGGAGTGCCTCAGGACTGGATCCTAGACCCTTTTCTATTCTCTTAACACTTTACCTAAATGACCTAATCTAGATTCATGGCTTTAAGTATCCAAGGCCAAGGACGTCTAACTCTATACCTTTAATCCTTATCTAAAACTCTATATTTGTATATCTAATTGTCTATTTGCTATCTTCACATGAATGTCTAATAGGCATATGAAACAAAATAAGACTACAGAGAATTCTTGATTTTCCCTGTCAAATTTTCTCCTCCACACTCCCATCCATCTTCTCCATTTCAAGAAATGGCACCACCATCCACCCATCACTTAAGCCAAAAATCCAGAAATGTTGACTCCATCTCTACTACATATCCCAAATTAAATCCATGTCCTTTTACCTTGATTGCCATCCCAAGCTACTATTATCATTTGAACAGGCTAACTGCAAAAACTTCACAAATTATTTCCATTGCTTCTACTCTCATCTTATGTCTTCCTTCCTCCTCTCTCTTTCTCTCTCTCTCTCTCTCACCCCTATACACACCTTCTACAGGCAGCAGAGGGATCTTTTAAAACTGCAAATTGGATGATACCACTGCCCTGCTTAATTTTTTTATTGACTTCCCACTAAGAATAAAATCTAAACTCAAATTTAACTGTGTACACTATATGAAGAATTATGGAACAATTTTTAAAGCATTCAAAATCCTCAAAGAGATAAGAGAAGATTGATAATACGTAGCAAGACTAAACAGAACCAAGAAGAAATACAGAGTAGAAAAGTATAATGGCTGAAATAAAGAACTTTACGAATTTGATAAATAATAGAATGGATAAGCCAAAGAATGAATTAATGAGTCAGAAGATCAGGTAGAGGATAGTTGCAGAAGGCATAAAGAGGAGATTAAAAGAAAAAGGAATACATTAAAATTAAGAGATATAAAGAAGTTAGAAGCAGCAGAATCCATATAATAAAATTCACAGAAAGAAAAAGTGGAGAAAACAAAAGTTTGAAAAAATGACCAATAATTTTTCAGAATTGAGGAAAAGATGAAAGACTTCAGATTAAAGTTTCTGGAATACATCCTGGCACACAGTAGATTTCTGAATAAGTATTGGCTGAATGAATGCAGGAAATAAGACAGAAAAGTAATTACACCCAGACACATTTGAATTGGAAAAGACAAAAATCTCAAAATCTTCTAGAGAAGAAGTAGAGGTCATGCTGAAAGGAAAAGAAATCAAATGGATATCAGAACTTCCAAAAAGCAACACCAGCGGCAAAAAGATAATGTGGTAATATCTGTAATTAAACTATTATTTAAAAGTGAGGGTTACCTAGAGATATTTTCAGGGATAAAAAGCCTTAGAATGTTTACATACAAATGCCCTGTTGAAACTGCTTTCATATAGGCACTCAAATAAGAACTGAAATAAGTCTGAGGACACTACATGATATATGCAAGTAAGAGTGAGTCAATAACCTAATAAAGCATATTTTATATAAAAAGTAAGAAAAAGGATGGATGGATGGATGCTTGAAGAAAACCCCTAACAATCCAGAACTAAAATTCAACAGAACGTCAACATGGCTACTGGGAAACTGGGAGTGGAGGATGGGGTGGAGCAGACAAGAGGACAGTGAGAAAGCAATTAAAGTACTTGTCTTTAAAAAAAAAAAAAAAGTACTTGTCTTGTTTGGAGGGAATATATATATCACACACACACACACATATATTTAGGATTAAAAAACTGTAGAAAATAACTAGAAGTTTAGTAAACAGAATGTAAATAATTTCGAATGTGTTATTATAATAAATGAAAATTGATTAAACTCATTAATTAAAAAGATAATTTCTGCGGCTGGATAAAAATAAGATTCAGCAATATACTTTGTAAAAGAAACCACAAAAGGATATTAAAAAGGTTGAAAATAAAAAGACAGGAAAAATAAACCCAGGCTGGTAGTTAGACTTTGTTTGTTGTTTGTTTACTTCACTCATGAATAATTCAGACCTTTCCTGGTCTGGGCTCAGCTCCCCGCCATTCCTGGCCCTGTGGATTCCACCACTGCATTAAAGCTCACAGGTTAAGGAATATCTGTTTCCTTTATAGGAAAGGGCTTCACTTTCTGTTTTCTATTATGATGATGATGATTCCTTTTTCCATTTCAGGCACCTGCAGATTCCTCTTTCTAGCTTTTAAGCTCAGCTGTGTACTTTGTATATGTTCCGTTTTTATCTAGCATTTCCACATATTTGCAAAAGAAGGCAGCTTCCCCAGTCTACCATTTTAAAAACAAAGTTAAAGTTACTTAAATTCTTCATCTATTTTATAAAATGATACAACTCAATTGATAAGATATGGAAAGTAATAAAATGATATCTTAGCAGTCCTTGATACATATAAAATATTCAAATACTGCCCTCTAAATCCGCCACTAATTTTACATTCTTCCCAAAGAAAGAAAAGATAGAACCATAAACATGGAATGAGAATTCCATTTTTCTTGTTTCAGCTTTTACTGGGTTGCAGCTGTTTTGGGGGTGAAAATGCTTCCTTCAAAATTGCTTAAAAAAAAAAAAGCAACTAGTAAAGGACCAAATTATAGCAAGAGAATTCAGTGATCCTTAAGAGTCATTCAGTTAGGAAAGTGAAATTACATTCTCCATGATTTCATCTTGGAACTTGAAATCCAAGACTCTATTCTGAGACCTACCACTGACTTTTTGGTTGACCTCCATCATGTCTCAATATTTCTGTTTCTTCTTGAAAGTAATGTTAGGCTAGATGATGATACAGATCTCCTATTCTTCCAAAATTCTGATTCCAGAATAAGAGGTTTAGAATAATTTCACTCCAAATTCTATTTTTCTATGAATGCAAAAATGATAGCTTAAATTATTAAAAAATTATGACATCCTTAGTCTGTTTTCTCCCCACGTGAAAAAGTATAAGCCGTTACACATAAATACTAGGTATTTCCTACTTAAAGACCATACAGCTTAATTCCCTCACATTTTAAAAGTGGTTCTAAGGGATGCCTGGGTGGTTCAGTAGGTTGAGGATCTGCCTTCAGCTCAAGTCATGTTCCCAGGGTCCTCGGATCAAGTCCTTCATCGGGCTCCTTTCTTAAGGGGGAGCCCGCTTCTCCCTCTGCCTACTGCTCCCCCTGCTTGTGCGCTCTCTCACTCTCTCATTCTGACCAAAAAAAAAAAAAAAAAAAAAGTAGTTCTAAAAAAATAATGGAAAAGGCCTCACAATAAATCTCACAATAAATGGCATGTTTCTGAGATTTTAACTGGACTTTCCCCCCCTTAACTATTTAAAACATTCTAGAAGAGAATTCAGTCTATGAAAGGGGATTGTGCTTTCTTTATCATACCAATGGTTGACTTTCACCACAATATTTTCTGGCAACTATTTCATAATATTTTCCCACAAGAATATGACGGCTGTATTCCGGACCAAGAAATAAGTATCATAAACATGACAAATTTAACCAACAGCATGCAAAAGATGAAGACAAACATCCACATCCTTTTAAATAAACTGTCCTCAACAATGTCCCTAAAATAATGTTCTTAAAAGTCCTTAAGGAAAGTTTATGGTCTATTTTATACAGTTTTATATTAACTTTTATAATAACCATGTACTACTTATATAATCTAAAAAAATTTTAAAAATAATAAAATAGGTCAACTTTCACTTGGTTTGCTCTGGAGAACTATAATGTTCTAGGGAAAAGTATAATGAGATGACAGGTGAGAGAGTGCCTCAGACAGAGGAAGAGGGAAAGTAAAAGGTACTTTTATGTGTTTTATGTTTTCTAACCCGGCCACCAGAATAGGAAAGGAAATAAAAGATTCAGGACAGAAGCTCAATCCAGTAAATATAGCCTTCTGGGCTGGTGCTGCTGAATATTATATCTTTCAGGAATCTAAGTATGCCAGGTAATTCAGAAGACTATTCAAAGTAAATACAAGATAAATGATCAATTTGGTTTAGTTATATTTGTATATTACTTACAAAATTCCACAAAAGTAAGCCTATGGTACAAAACAGAGTAATATTTAGATACACCAATTCCCTGAAATATAAACAACCAGTATCTACTAATCCCAGCCAAGCCTAAGGCAAAACATATTAGGAGAAATTTAGCAAAGTAAGTACTAGAAGACCTGAGTTCTTATTGTAACTCTAAGTAAATTCTTTGGGTCTCTGTTTTCTCATTTTAAAATGAGGTCCATTCCAGCTCTAAAATCCTACCATTCTTTATTTCCCACAGCTCTTTCCTCAATATAGATAAAGGGTGAAAAGTATGTCCAGTAAGCATTGGTCTAGAAGAACTGATTCTCCTCACAACTTCAAAAATTCATATCTGATGCTAAACTATTTAACTATGGGTATTTCCTTTAGCTATCATACCCAGTTTGCTCGTTCAATTTTTTTTTTTAAGATTTTATTTATTTATTTGACAGAGAAAGAGAGAGGGAAAACCAGGCAGAGGGAGGGGCAGAGGGGAAGGGAGAAACAGATTCCCTACTGAGCAGGGAGCCCGAGGGGGGCTTGATCCCAGGACCCTGGGATGATGACTTGAGTTGAAGGTAGACGCTTAACTGACTAAACCACCCAGGCGCCCAACTCATACAGTTTTTAATCACTTAATATTTACTAAGCATCTTTATGCTAAGCAATGGAACTAAAGATAAGACAAAATTCTAGCCTAAAGGAAATTTACTGTTTTTAAGGGGAAAAAGACAAGTTAATCACTATATGGAATAAAAAATGTTACAGAAATAAGGCAGCACTACCACAAAGAGATCACCCAACTCAGGTGCATGTATATGGGGAATTTCAAGAAGAGGTAAGACTAAGGTAGTCCTCAGGATGACTACCAGGCAGGCAGGTAGGGACAGGGCTGTAGAGGGAGAAGGATAAGCATGTGCACAAGTATGGACACACACTCGCACACAAGAAAGCAGGCCACATTGAAAGGATAGCAAAACTCGAAAGCACAATGGATAGAGAATGAATCTAAAGAAAGGAGGAAGGGATCATGTCATGAAGCGTCTTGTGATTGTGTTGTTCGATCTTAATGATGACAAAAAGCACTTTAAGACTTTCAGGGGCGCTTGGGTGGCTCAGTTGGTTGAGCAACTGCCTTCAGTTCAGGTCATGATCCTGGAGTCCCAGAATCCAGTCCTGCATCGGGCTCCCTGCTCAGTCGGGAGTCTGCTTCTCCCTCTGACCCTCCCCCCTCTCATGCTCTCTCTCTCTCTCTCATTCTTTCTCAAATGAATGAATAAAATCTTAAAAAGAAAACACTTTTTAAAAGGCAGTGACATAATTCAAGTAGTGTTTAAAAAGGTGTAGCTGGTGAAACTGTGGAAGACAGACTAAAGAGAAATCAGATGAGAGGCAAGTAGACCATGTAAAGTATAATGATCAGATGTTGAGGTAGGGAGAATAGTAAACAAGAGCAAAGAGGTTTAGAATGACACCCAAGTTTCTGGCTCCAGCAACAGGAAGTTGCTGAAAGTAATTTAAAATACAATTCAAGGCGTGCCTGGGTGGCTCAGTCGGTTGGGCATCCTACTCTTGATTTGGGCTCATGTCATGATCTCAGGGTCGTGGGATTGAGTCCCGAATCCGGCAGCGGGGCAGTGTGCAACATGCTCAGTTGAGGAATCTGTCTGAGATTCTCTCCCTCTCCCTCTGCCCCTCCCCTAACACATGTGTGCACTCTCTCTCTCTAAAATAAATTTTTTTTTAAAGATTTTATCTATTTATTTGACAGAAAGAGAGACAGTGAGAGAGGGAACACAAGCAGGAGGAGTGGGAGAGGGAGAAGCAGGCTTCCCGCTAAGCAGGGAGACCAACGTGGGGCTTGATCCCAGGACCCTGGGATCATGACCTGAGCCGAAGGCAGACGCTTCACAACTGAGCCACCCAGGTGCCCCTCAAATAAATAAATCTTAAAAAAAGAAAATTTAAAAGGAGCAATTAGCATTTTTCTGTTGTATTTATCTCCTAAGAGCAGCAAATAAATAACATCTCAAATTTTTAAAAAACAGAATTCTCATTACTTTATTAGACAATATTTACCAAAGAGATTAGTGGTAAAAAGATGTTTTTTGACACTGTCAAACACTGGACCATAAAGGACCACATTCTATCAATATATTTAGACTTTTAAAGAAAGTAATACAGGCAGTTGTGTTTACAATGATCTATTTGCCCTGGGTATCTAATACATCTACATGTACAATTATTTCCAGAATTGTTAAGGTGTATTATATAAAATACTTATCTGCGATTGACAGAGGTAGCATAAATGATTTTTAAAGTTTGAAGATTCTAAAAACAAGTTGCTGAGTTACTGATCTCTTTCAAGCCCTACAGGGTTCTGAACTGTGCGACTTCCATAGACCAGTAGAGGGCTGCAACAGCTCAGAGAATATGGTTAGGCATAGCTTTCCTTGCATCGCTGGCACTGGGAGCTGAAAAAATTACCAATGGCTAAAGCAGAAATCTAATAGAATCTATGTATTCACTTTACTGTCAACAGATTCTAAAAGGGGTCAGGAGTAATTCCTCAAATCCTAAAAACTAGAAATACTCATTATTAAGCATTTTGCCACCAGCTCCCTTCTCTTCTGTCAAAATGGTAAAGTGTCTGGAGGCCAAGTAAAATCTTACCAACGTACAGTAATTAGGAGGAAAAAAGTCAATCAAAATGATTAGCAAATCATCACTTCCTTTCAGACCCACTACTCTACACGGCTCCTATCGGAGTAATCTTCCTAAAACAATTACGTTGTTAGGCTATTCTTATACCTACTTTACCAATTCTGTTCTGCATATAGTACAGTGTTGAAATCTAACTTTCCCTTGCCTAGATTTTAAGGTAGATTTTTACCTCACGTATACAATCTTATTTTTAACTCCCTTTCAGACCATTCCTACTATTATACAATATGCAATAAAGTTAAAATGAAAAAAGTGAACTTTGAAGAAAGAAATAAAATTACATAGGTCTAGAAAAAGGGAAATGCCACTGTTGGGAAGTTTGTACAAAGAAAGGGAAATAGGAATTCCCCGGAGGGAGCAAGGAAATGGATCCAGGAAAAGTACATCTGGGGCTTCCACTAAATTTGTAATGTTTATTCTTAAGCTAGTGATAGGTACCCAGGAAGTTCATTATGCTGCTTCCTGCACCTTTCATATTATTTGAAATATTTTAAAATAAAAAGGTTTTGGTATTTTAACTTTGCCCCCTTCTTCTGCCCCTCAAAAGACAAGCAGCTGATCTTTGCAACATAAATCTGGTGCCATTCTAAATACTCTTCACAGTTTAATCCCAAGTAATGCCCTAACTCACTTTTACTGCTTTCTTTTAAAATAACAGGGCATATACTTTACCTTCGAATGGAAGGATTTTTAATTGTTTAGATAATTTGGTGTATTTTTAACATTGCTACATGAAAATATAAGAGATTTAGGATAAAGGTCATAGCATAAAAAAAAGTTTACTAGAATCACTGCTTCTATAATTATAAACCTGTGATCCTGAAACTCATCTTTATCTATACCCAAACTCTTTATGCAGTTGAGAAACTGCTGAAATTAGTACTTTTTGAGAGAGCAATGCTAGTGGAAGTATTAAATTGTTTCTAATCTGCATACCACATTATTCCTACCCAGACCAAACTATAGCGTTGGTTTTAACATTGCTTCAAACTAGAGCCAAAATTTATAGCTTTCATATGACCTCACACCAGGGTTGAATTGTTTGGGTTGTATTTCAATAATTATATGCTAACTCACTTTTTCTGTATCCTGCATACTGTCCAACATAACCTACTAACTCTACTACACAAAAGAATTCAGGATAAGTGCAGATTTCAGGGCATTTGAAAGAAAACATGCTCTAAACAGGCTTAGGGTGATATATGTATATATTACTGGTAGCTGTTTTTGGCCACAGCAATTTAGAATTATAAACTGGTTCCTTACCAAAGTATACTGAAGAGAGTGATAAGGAGAAATATGGTAATGGAGTAACCGGAACAAAGTAAATTCAATGTATTAAAATAACTGTAAGAGGGCACCTGGGTGGCTCAGTGGGTTAAAGCCCCTGCCTTCGGCTCGGGTCGTGATCTCAGGGTCCTGGGATGGAGCCCCGCATCAGGCTCTCTGTGCTTCCCCCTCTCTCTCTGCCTGCCTCTGCCTACTTGTGATCTCTCTCTCTTTCTCAAATAAATAAATAAAAATCTTTAAAAAATAAAAAAAAATAAATAACTGTAAGAAAGTAACAAGAAAAGGGTAATATTGTGAAAACTCCAATCCCCATGGGAAGGAATACATACATATTTTTGATTTACTTTTAAAAGAAAGCCTTTCTGGATATATAACCACACAAATGTTATAAAGTGGAAAAGAAGAGGCAAATCTCACTGATAGTACCAATATTAAAACAGCTTTATCTATCAAAAGGAAATATATTTATTTATATATATGTAATTTTATATATAAATATATAAAAATAATGCCTAAAACCACAAGTTTAGGACCAATTAAGAATATAATAATTCTAGATCAAAACTGAACTTAAATTTTCAAGTCAGTGATTCTTAGCCTTTTTTGGACAGACCTATTTCAGACCCTGAAAGCATATTCACTAAGGAATTTGCTATATAATTTCGAAATGTTTATAGAACCTCTCCATAATTATGGATCCTCACTCTAAGTAACTATCTCTTCCTGTTAGATTTTAAGCTCCATACAAGCAGAGAATGTCATCGTCTTCTCATATGTGCTTAGAGTACTGAGACCTAAAACCTTAAAACCTAACAACCTTATCAATGATTTTCTTGTCTCTCATTGAATTCCATGCAATTTCTACAATTATTTTCTAAGAAAATCTGCATTACATAATTTCCCATCTTGCAAATTCATTTTTAAGTCCCTCATCCTAGTAATTTCATGTGCTACCTATCTTTTCTCCCTTAGTCTTCTTATGCCAATCAAACCATTCTCCTGTCACTGGCATTAGGGTGATTCTCAGTCGTTCAATATACAGTGACTCTTTACAGTGTGATGAAATTCGGGTGTACAACACTGAACAAGATAGACAAGATCTATGTCTTTGCAGGGCTTACCACGTTCCTTTCTACACCAACCAGAAAGCAATTTAGATGTTTGAGAATAATACTGTCCTGGGGTGCCTAGGTGGCTCAGTTGATTAGGCATCTGACTCTTGATTTCAGCTCAGGTTATGATCCCAGGGTCATAGAATCAAGTCCCGCATCCAGCTCTATGCTCAGTGTGGAGTCTGCTTGTCCATCTCTCTCTGCTCCTCCCCCTCTCGTGCTTGTCCATCTCTCTCTGCTCCTTCCCCCTCAAATAAATAAAATCTTTAAAAAAAAAAATACTGTTCTCCTATTTCACATGTCTATGATTTGCTCATTGAGTGTAAACCCTTAAAAAAGACATTTGTGTGTATTTTCCCAAACACCTGCCTCAACAATAACGTCAATGCTTTCATAGAAATATTTATTTAAAATTTGTTAACGATGAAATATTTAAAATCTTCTTTATTATATCCATAATATCTGTTCAACTTGAAGATTCAGAAGTAAAAAGATAAAAAGTCTAGATACTTTCAAATTCAGTACCCAGAGATAAACTATCATACTATCAGACTGGCTCATTCAAGCCTTTCCGTTCTTCGTAAAAATCTATGATGTGTAACACAAAGTAACTACTTCTCCCTAAAAGGGTAAACATATATCTACTATCCTTTTTTGTCCTTTTTTCTCTTAATAATATCACCAACTTCTTTGAAGGTGTAGGAAAAAATACAGCCACAGATTTTAATGAAATCTCATCTCTAAAATGGGAATAAGATACAAGGTGCCTGGCTGTCTCAGTAGGTAGAGGGTGTGACTCTTGATCTCGGGGTCTTGAGTTCAAGCCCCATGTTGAACGTAGAGATTAAAAATTTAAAAAAAAATATGGGAATAAGGTAAATTTCACAAGGTCACTGTAAGGAGTGAATAAAAAGTTATGTGGAGAGCCTATTAACAATCATAGGACACTTGTTATTACACCCGTACCAGTCAATAGACATTTCATAATGAACATGACTTAAATGTGAGACTCCAGTTTTCCCCTATGCTCAAAAGATTCTCACTGTTTTCTGCTGCTGCTTCTCTAACATCTGAGTTCACAAAAATTATAGGCAAGACAAATTCTTGGATTGGGGTGTGAAGGCATAATAAAAGAGCCTGAAGAGTTATCTCAATAAGGTAAGTTTGGAGACAGCTAGCTTCTTCTGATGTTTGCCAAAAGGCTGTAAAATGCAAGTTCTGATTCAAACGATAAATTAGAAAAAATAATTATAATATACAGAAGATTAACAATCTCTAATACACAAAGAATATCCAGAGGGGGAAGTTGGAGAATTGTTAACCCTTTTATTACATAGTTTTTTATTTTAATAATAAGCATATATTATTTTTGTAATTTAAAAACACAATAAAAGTGTTTTTGTTTTTGTTAATTTTATTTATTTATTTGACAGAGAGAGAGATCTCAAGTAGGCAGAGAGGCAGAGAGAGGGGGAAGCAGGCTCCCCGTTGAGCAGACAGCCCGATGCGCGGCTCGATCCCAGGACCCTAAGATCATGACCTAACCCACTGAGCCACCCAGGTGTTTTTGAAAGTGTTTAAATTCTTGATGTTTTTGAAAGTGTTTAAATTCTTGATCGCCACTCCTAGAAGTTTCCAATAAGGAACAAAGGAGAGCAAAAATGGCCAAAGGATACGAAACGTCAATTCACAGAAGAGAAAATGCAAATGACTATTTCCTAATATATTAGCTAATATTCCAAATTCCTGTAGCTAAAATCTATCTTCATACCATAATTAAAGACAAAAGCCTTGAAATATAAAATATAAGTGGTATTACTTAAATCTGGTAACACAAATTTAAATTGTCAAGCAACAACAAATAGGTATAGATTTTTTTCCACTGGATGTTTGCAAAAGCAAAGGAACACTAGTGTCTGAAGGGGAAGGAGGAGCCAGGAAGGAGGAAAAAGGACAAAAGAAAGGAAGAATGAGTAAGCCAATTTGCTGTCAAACATTCCTGTTTACTTTCAATGATATGAGGACAAACAGAAACTTAGTCAAGAGGTATTTTTTTTGTCCTGTTCAATGCAACTTAAAGAGAACATTCATCTTTATTCTTGGGATGAACACTGGAGGACAGGGATAATTTCTGAAGGTTGAGTAACTACCACTGGATGATCCACCTCAACATAAATCTATGGATGAATTAGGTTGATCTTAAGAAAAATTTCTCTTAAAGTAACAAACTTACATTTATACAGCACTTATAAATTTCAAGTTAGTTCATGAGTACTAGTATCTAAAGTTGGAGATATTCCACTGATGCCTTTTTGAAATATTTTCATAACTAGATATGTAAGATATCTACTCTCATCATGGATTAAAATAACATATATGAAAGTATCTAACAGTAACTTAAGTACAGAAGCTCAACATAATTAAACTTGATCACCAAGTAACTTTCAAATACTCAAAATTAAACTCTGGTAAAAAGGACTTACTTTAACTTGGAAGTTGCAAGACTTTAGTACAGAACAACAGAATGTAACAAGGTCTTCTTCCACCTTATAATATTTTTGTGCAAATTAAGGTAAGAAACATTCTGTAAAACCTTAACTTTTTCCTCTGTCTTTAACATCATTATCAATCACCACTAATTAGTACAGTGTTATAAAGAATGTTTTTAATATTAAATTCTACCCTGCTTAAGTTTCAAAAGAGGTATAACAAAATAGAATGAAAGCTGTGTACAACATGCCTTTGGTAGAAAAGAATAAATGTATGTGTGTTTTTTCTCTCTTCCTTTAGATTAGCTAACACTTCTCTTTCTCGAGTGAATTTCAAGAGTCTAGCATTTTGCCAAAGAATTTTAACCTGGATCCTACCCATGGTTCAACACCATCAGGTTAGCTGATGTTTTGCTGATCTCAGAGTAGCTGTGAAATTCAAGGGATCTGATGTAAAAAGTACTTCATGAACTGGGGCGCCTCGGTGGCTCAGTCAGTTAAGCATCTTGATTTCGGCTCAGATCATGATTTCAGGGTCCTGGGATCCAGCCCTACACTGGGCTACCCACTCAGCAGGGAGTCTGCTTGAGGATTTCCTTTCCCCCCTCCCCCTCTCATACTTGTGCATACTTTCTCAAATAAATAAATTAAAAGAAATTTCTTAAT
Organism: Potos flavus; assembly: GCA_028534135.1. Classification (NCBI taxonomy): domain Eukaryota; kingdom Metazoa; phylum Chordata; class Mammalia; order Carnivora; family Procyonidae; genus Potos; species Potos flavus. The sequence goes on along the minus strand of CM052889.1, from coordinate 51,804,017 downwards.
GAAATACACACACCATAATTTTTTTTTAATTTTTTTTTTTTTAAAGATTGTATTTATTTGACAGCTAGAGATCACAAGTAGGCAGAGAGGCAGGCAGAGAGAGGAGGAAGCAGGCTCTCTGCTGAGCAGAGAGCCCGATGCAGGGCTTGATCCCAGGACCCTGGGATCATGACCCGATTGAAAGGCAGAGGCTTAACCCACTGAGCCACCCAGGCGCCCCCAGCACCATAATTCTTACATACTATTATCTTGTATCCTGAGTCAATACAGCTATTTCTAGGAACAGAGAACCACACATGCATGGTTTTCATTCCCTATTAGAATTCAGGAGGCAGACAAAACTCCTATGTAGGAGGAAGAACAATCTGAGAAGCTATAAGATTCTCTCACACCTCTTTCAAGTAACAAAGTAGTTTAAAAATATGATATGTGGAGGTGCCTGGCTGGTTCCATTGGTAAAGCATGCGACTCAATCTTGGGGTTGTAAGTTCAAGCCCCATATTGGGTATAGACAGTATTTAATTGAAAATGTTTTTAAAAAATCTTTAAAAAGTAGAGAAAATATGGTATTTATCACTAATATGAGTGATACTTCCCCCAGTTATGGCCCAAATACAAACCAAAAGCCAGAAAACTAAACTACTATGTATTTTGAAACAATTTTAGTGCAATAAGCAAATATTAAGGGATGGGCCAAAGAAGAGACAATACTTAAGATGCCAGAGAAATTATTTCCACCTTATTACTTGCAGCTTCATGTTTACCTCTTCTACTTATCTCAATCTGGAAGCATTTCTATGTTTAAACTTAATTTTCTAAGAATTTCAGAGCTTGAATTTCTTAGAATTTTGGAGGGTCTCATTAATTAGAATATCTAGTCTTGGATGCTGTTTTTCTAAACTGGACAAATTTACTATAAAAGTAAATTACTTATAAAAGTCCTAAACGAGTTTGGTTAGTGATCTTTTTTTCTCCAGTCCCATACATTTCTTCAGAAAAATGGCACCAACATCACGGTAGAGTTTGTTAAAACCACTTCTTATAATGTTAACAACCATAGTCCTTCTGTAGCTGGTGAGATTAATTTGCTTCTGACGACTAACATAAAAAAACCCAATAGTTATCTCAACATCTCAGAAAAGGCTTGCTGCCTACCTTCCAAGATTCTCATAAGGTGTTACTTTTCTTTTTGGTTTTTTGACCAACACAGTAGAAGGTAGAATAGCTGGCCCCTAGACATTTTCACAAAGTCTGAAATTTAAGAAACACTGCCTTAAAACTTTTCAAAATCAACTAAACACTCTTAATTAGAGACAGAACACAGACAAATGGTTAAGAATGGGAACAATACAGTCTTGTTCCTTTTTTTTTAGGTCTGTGACTATCTACACATCGCATAACAGTTCAAAGCCTCATTTTCCTCAGCCATATATGGCTGTAGTAACTAGAATAACAGTAGTATCTATTTAGCAGGGTTATTTTGAAAATTTTCTTAAATATTTTACTTTAAACTTTGAGCACAGATACATTCATATTCTAAGTGCTCAATGAATGTTAATAGTAATTTTTAGCTTCAAGATTACAGGTAATCTACATAAAACTACAATAAACAATATTCACATATTTGTTTCCAGTATCATCAAATTAAAGCACTAGAAGAAAAGGTCTTTAAACATAACAGTGAAAACCAACAAACAAAAACCATCTGAACATTTCTATATATTTAGATGTACAAGATAACCTTAACACAAACCATTTAAAGCTGAGTTTATAAAGGAAATTATCTCCTGTTATTGCCATATGTAGAAACTAGCAACAGACAAATTAATATTGCAACTAAGATACTTTCACTATTACTTTTTAAAAGCCACTGTTAAAGAAACAGATTATGCATGCATGAGTGTAAATGAGAATGTTTTCAAATGCTATATGGAGAAACTTCATATTCTCCAGAGGAAGTCAGGCTCTAACAACTGCAATATTTAAAATGTTCATAAGAGGCTTTACTAAGATTAGAACTAAGTGGGGATCAGAAATGTATCTACAGGGAGTTATAATCTGTAAAACTGCAGGTGTTGGAAACAATAAAGCTAAGGTTAAGCAAAAACCTAGGGATCTAGACACCTTATAACACAGTAAAACTGTATTTATTTTTAAAATATTGCCACTTTTTATATGTATAAAAGCTTACAGTATACCTGCTTTCCACATGTAATCACACTTGTTCCTAAATAATTTTCTAATTATTTCTAACAATTTTCTAATCTAATTTAACTCTGTAAATTATTTAGGAAAATTATTTTTTGTAGATTAAGAAGGTTCTCAAAGTTAATGTGATTTGTCAAGAACCACAGTCAGAAAGTAATCAAGATTTTTTTTTTTTAAATCAAGAATTTAAACTGAGGTCTTCTCACTTATATTTCAGTATTTTTTCCACTAATCCATAAAGCTTTTTTTTTTTTTTTTTAAGATTTTATTTATTTATTTGACAGACAGAGAGATCACAAGTAGGCAGAGGCAGGCAGAGAGAGAGGGGGAAACAGGCTCCCTACTGAGCAGAGGCCGACTTGTGGCTCAATCCCAGGACCCTGAGATCATGACCTGAGCGGAAGGCAGAGGCTTTAATCCACTGAGCCACCCAGGTGCCCCCAGAAAGCTACTTCTTAAAGAAAGAGGCATTAGCATTTTCACAGAAAGGAATCTCTAGGCCCAAACCACAGACTTCTTAAATAGGCTGCACTAACTTGGGTAAGTCATTTCACCTTACTAGGACTTGATTTTCTCTTGAGGGAGACTAGAAAATTTGAGGTCCCTTCCAGTTCTAAGGACAAATCACCATGACTGCATCCTTTACACCGCACAGCATTTTAGAAATACATGTTAATGTTAATTCTAGTAACAAGTTCCAAGTCACAAAGTAATGTGAACAACTCTTAAGAAACCTATTCCAATTATCAGACAATTTTTTTCATGCCTTTCTGATAGATACTTATTCAGTATCATCAAGTTTATATATAGAAAGCAGCCTAAACCTCTTATGGACTATGATGGAAATAATCTCACGGATCATTCTCTTTTCAGAATGTAATAATGCTCTTAAAACATGAGAATGAAGAAAATTTAACTACCAGTCAACTAATGCCAACAAATTGAATATTCTTATTATTCTTCTTACTCCTTAGAATTAAGACCTCTTTTCCAACAAAGTTTTTCAAATATCCACTACCATTTTCTACAATCTACCTTAGAAGACTATCACATTTTCCAACAACTTCCTTAGGAAGAAAAAGGAATATATAAACACCTTGATAAAAACATCTTTGTTTTAAATTCATTCCACTGAGTAGGCACTTGTCTCCAAACAAAATTCAGGCTTTTTTTTTTTTCTTTCCTTCCTGATATCATATATCCAAGAACTAAAACCAGAGACTGAACAACATATTTTCACCTACTAAGTTCTTTCCTCATCAGAATACTTTAGTTCTCTCTATTCTTCCTCAAATATTCCTCATGTAATACTCAACCCTAGATTTTCACTTTCCCAGCTCTGCTTGCTCATAAAACCATACTAACAAGTATGAGATGAAAAATTAAAGGAATCCTGTTTTTTTTCTTTTTTCCATGAATACCACTTCACACTTAGATTTCAGTTCATTTTAACACCTTGCCTGCCCCTAAAATAGAATAAATGCCCTGAATATTTAAGCTTGACTTTAGTCAAACCGACTGCAGACCTTCCTTTAAAAGAAATTTAGTTAGTACTTGGTATCAACTTTAAAAGATCTTTAAGTAGTAAAATCTTTCTCCTCTTGCCTATACTCTCCTGGGAAAACATTTTGAGTCTTTAAACATTTTTTTGCGTTTAGCCCAAATTAAAGACTTTTCCCAACAAGATTAGTTAATATAATGACTTGATCTTACACAGTCAACACTATCTCATTTTGTTTTTAAGCCACTTGGCACCAATAGAACATATGTTCTGCCAGTTCTGAGCTAATCTCCAGGAAAGCCTTTGTATAATGACTGAAGAAACTAAAACAGATCAGTGCCCGAAATTTTTAACAGCCTACTTGAGCATATGTTTTTAATAAACAGTCAATTTATTTTAAAATAGCCATTTTACCAGTTCGCCCTCCATAACTTACGCAAACCATTCTTAAAAAAAAAAAAAAGTGCATGACTAAAAACACAGGTTCATTTCAACTTCAGGGTTACAAACAATTCCAAGGCTTTACACATCACTGAACCTGCTACCCATTTCAACCGCGTTCGCAGTTTAGCCGCGGGTGTCCGGTGGAAATTACAATATCAACGACTACAGTACTTAAAATGTTGCCTACGGTTTCAACTGGTGCAATAGTGTTAACTTCCCATCCTAAACTGTTTCTTACTGTTATTATTAAAACAGCTGTCAGCTGAGCTTCGGTAACCTCTTTGTACAACCGTTTATTCAACGCTTTGGGATCCTCGAGGATGCGTCACACCATATTACCCCTCAAAATGAGATCTAAGAACCTGACGTGCTCCAAGGGTCTACGAACATCATTCGAATGAGCACTTGCAGAACCATGAAGAGAACCGATTGCCCAATGCGGCAAAGACAGATTACACTGGCATTTAAGGCAGAGCTGCAACGTGCCACTTTCCTTTCCCCCGAGATCATTAAAGCGGCAATTTCCCTTCTCCCTTTCATCCTCCTCTCCCCCCGACCCCGGTACCTCCAAAGCTCCCTCCGGCCGGCCGCAGCCGTCTCCCGCGGCCGCGCCCGCACCCTGGCTCCCGGCGGGCGGGCGCGCGCGGCGGGCTGGGCGCGCCCCCACCCCCGCCCGCCCCGCCCCGCCGGGTCCGGCCGCGGCACGCCGGCGGCGCCCTCTCGGGCCGCGCACACTCGCACGCACACGCTCCTCCCGGCCCCGCCATGTTCCGGGAGGCGGTGGCAGCCCAGCCCCGAGAGCGGCGGCGGGGCCTGCCCCGCTGAGTCCCCCCGCACCGCCCCCGCCCTGCTGGCAGCTCCCGGCCGCGCCGCGGCTCCTCGGGACTCCTGGAGGGGCGGCGGCGGGCGGGGCGGACCCGAGTCGGGGCCACTAACGGCCTGTCACTGTCAGGCCAGCGGCGCCGCGGGCCGCGCCTGGCCAGGCCGGTCGGCACGAGACAGGGTGGGCAGGGCGCGTCCCCTACCTTGCTCTGGGGAGGGGGGACGGGAGCAGCGCAGAACTGAGGGGTCTCCTCCCAAGCGCCGGGGACCGGGCTCGAAACCGCGCCCCTCCTTCCTCCTCGCCTGTCGCCACGCCCCCCTCACCCTCACGGACCCGAGGCACGATCGGCGCAGGAGGGTTTACCCCCTGAATGAGTGCCTCGGTGTTGCCGTCGCAGTCGTTGTCTTCGTCGCCGCTGCAACCGCCACGAACGCCGCGGAGGCCGGGCTTGAAAACATCTCCGGTCTCCGTCCGTCTCTCACCACAGCCTCCTCGCTCCCAGGAGAGCGCCGCCCGGCGATTGGCTGCGACGCAGGCACGTGACTCAGCGGACACGGGACGGGCGCCGTGACCGCCCCGCCCCCAGCGCCTGCCCGCCCCTTCCGCCGGCCCCTCCCCGCTACCTCGCCGCTCTTTCAGCTCTGTGGAGAAGCTTCCCGAGCCGCGGGGCGGAGGAGTCGGAAGGTACCAAGTGAGAAGCTGCGGGGGTGCAGGCCGGAACTCCTCGCTAGTTGCTCGGGCCTCTTTCCACCCCACCCAGGGTCGCCGTCCCCCTCAGCCGTCACCGGCCCGAAAACAGAGGGGGAACGTAGGGATGCGCAAGAAAGCAGCGCTGGCTCCGCTGACGCTGCGGGGCCGGAGAGCTCTGCAGTCTCTTTTTGTGGCGACCATGGCCTTGGATGTGACTGGAAACTTCTGGAAATGGCGGCGACGGCGGAGAAGAGGCTGAACACAGGGTATTGACATGTTATTTTTGTAGGGCGGGTGGGCGAATTTGTGAGGTCGAGCCCGGGAAAATAGGTCTGAAGACAGAGGCAGGGTATCTGTCCCCTGAATTCGCAGCTGCGAACGGCTGGACCGGCGTGTACGGAGACGCGGGGCGCGTCTGGACCCCCTGTCCGCGCGGCAGTGCGCTTGCGCGCTGGCGGGACAGCACCCGCACTGGATCCCGGGGGACCCGGACGCGTGCCGGGAGCTCGGCAGCGCCCCGACGCGCCCGCCCTCACCTGTGCCAGGCGGGGCCCCAATGCCAATTCGAAAGCACATTAATGTGCACCTGGCGCGGGAATATCGCGAACCCTACCGTACTCTCTCCCATTCACACCTTCGAATGACCTATTTAGAGAAATAATTTTCTCTGCATCCGAGGTAATATTTCAGAGGGAACTGCTCAAGTATTGGAGAAGAGTGCGTGAGGAAAATTTACGGTCTCGGGGTACCAGCAGCGAGTACTCTTATTTCTGGACTCTATTTACATCGAGGTTAGTCTGCGACACTTTGTACATTCCTTTACTTAATCACCAAAGGGGTTACATAATCTGATGGAAACCATTTTATTCTGACTTCTGAACGCTTTTTATTTACATCGAGGTTAATCTCCCAGTTTGTTCATGCCTTTATTTAACCGCCAAAGGGGTTACATAATTGGACGGAAACCACCTCCCTCATCATTAATGGTCTCTAAACTACAGTACCTATTTATGACTTAATGGAGTTACAGATTTGGCTACAGATGATGTGACACTTTAGACTTGACACGAAGTTAAATCCCAACAAATTATATAAAGCAAAAATTTGCATTAAAGATCACTAATTTTTCCCTTCCTAGTTTCCTGGTTTCTCCCACCTATAAAACATTAGGTACAATATGAAGAGAGAGCACCTTAGGCTAGAGGTGAAATAATGTTACATTTATTTTTAAGATTTTATTTATCTGAGTGAGAGCGAGAGAGCATGAGTAGGGGGAGGGGCAGTGGGAGAGGGAGAAGCAGGCTCCCCGCTGAGCAGGAAGCCCCATGCAGGACCTGAGCCAGATGCTTAACCCACTGAGCCACCCAGGTGCCCCTACAGTTACATTTAATACGGTTACTTATGGCATGAAATACAAAGAAACCGACTAAAAATTTAACCAACTCACATCTCTTCAATGAAGTCACTGAGTTCTCATTTAACTCACGGTCATTAGTATCGATGGCAATGGCAATTGCTATTTCTATAGCACTGTCTCACTTCAAAATTGAAATGTAGGTAATCTTGAATTTGCTGAAGTAAATTAGCCATAATTTATGGCAACGACTATATGTACAACCTTATTACTTAAAATCACTGAATATATGAAAAATTCCTAAGGCATCTGTGCTCCAAGAGCACTGTATTGACTACACTCAATGAAGTTCGTATTAAGATTATAGGAGCAAATTATAAATCAGCCACAACTTATTATTCAAAATGTCCACATGATACTTAGGAAGGCAAGAGGAGCTAATTTTCCTTTTCGATGTGAAACTAGAAATATAAATCAAGAAATTATTACAGCTATTACACATAGATGTCTCAAAAGAAGTCTGAAGAAAAGTTTATATCCACAAGCTAGTTGGTTAGTAAGCTGCTAAGACTTTTAATTGTATAGCCCTGTCTTACGTTGGCTCAAGCCTCCAGCAAGTGGGTAAAGTATCAGTTTTCATAATAGTACTAAAAGGTCAAGTACCCCAAGCATTAAACCCTCAGTCTTAGCCAAAGTTAAGCAGTCACTTAAAACGTGTATACAGTTGACTCTTGAACATGGGTTTGAACTGTGTGGGTCTACTCATAAATGAACTTTTTTTTTTTTAATAAGTGTGGGAATGTAGATGTACATTTTCTGTAACTTTATTGTAATAATACAGTATATAATACATGTAATATAGAAAATATGTGTTCATCAACTGTTTATGTTACCAGTTAACAGGTATTAGTAGTTAAGTTTTGAGGGGAGTTAAAAAAGTTACAGGATTTTCAATTCAGAGGTGAATTTGTGCCCCTAACTGCCCTCCCCCACCCAACGCTGGGCATTGTTTGAGTCAACTGTATTATCTGAATTAGAAGCTATTCTGCAAAATTTACTTTCTTAGCAGCTTACTTAGTTCTTCACGCCTTTATAATCAACTGCCTTTATGTTCTGCTACATTAAGTCCAGTTAAATCAGGTCATTTAAAAAATCCTGCTATACTTCAGGAAGGTGAATGTAATAAATTAAAAATACAATCTCAGATCATAGCTTGTTATATGACTTAGTCTATACATATGTAATGCCTCTGCAGCAAATACACTTATAACTATTATTATGTGTTGTAGGAGTTTCTGGAGCAGTGGCTCCATCCAATTACAGCATGTAATTGTGAGAAATCAGTAGCTTTTAGTAGTTGCTACAAAAAAAAAAAAAAACACAAAAAACTGGTATTAGATTTTTTATCAGTAGAGAGAATAAATTATTTTTGTCATTAAACAGCAATAAGATTTCCTCCTCAAAAACCCCTTTTTTAAAAAACAGCACAGAGGGGCGCCTGGATGGCTCAGTGAGTTGAGCCTCTGCCTTCGGCTCAGGTAATGATCTCAGGGTCCTGGGATAGAGCCCCACATCCCCGCATCAGTTCTCTGCTCAGCAGGGAGCTTGCTTCCCCCTCTCCCTATGCCTGCCTCTCTGCCTACTTGTGATCTCTTTCTGTCAAATAAATAAAATCTTTTAAAAAAATAAAATAACATAAAATAAAATAAAAAACAGCACAGAGTTAGGAATTGAGAAGAGGAAATGAGGTAAACACACAAATGATGCCTACCTCTCCCTATAGGTTTGAAAAATAGGCCAGGATATAGCTGTCATCTCCAAAAACGGGCAAAGAAATTTTAATCAGTGTTCATATACATTTTGAAACCATTTTGGATTACTGTAATAAAATTTTACCTGCCAGGTGTTTTTAAAAGCTAATCAGATAACTATCATTATTGATAGGGTTTTTAAGAAAATTAGGCAAAAAAATTAAGCAAGACTCAAAATTCTAATATACACTATTGCAATACGATGTAAGTGATGATTATTTCTAAAATATTACATAAAAATTGATAATCAGTGCATATCCTTAATACATGTCTTTGGTTTTTCACACAGTATTTGAAGCTTCCCCACCTTTAATTTTTCTTCTTGTAAAAAAAAAAAAAATTATGTCAAAGTAAGGCATTTTTATAAAAGTCAGTTGGTCAGGAGGGCCCTAGGATAAAAGAGAGACATTTCCACTGTTACCTTTCTATGCCACTTAAGAAATTACTATTATTATTTACCCTCTCAGGTAAATAACAAAAACTAATTTTTAAAGATACTCTTAAAAATAATCATGTTTTTAAGCATCATAATTACTACTAGTGACTGGTTAGTCTGTCAGAAGAACAAGGCCAAACAATGACTTTGAGAAATCCTGAAATAATTGGATTAATTTATATTTATCCCTGCATTAAAGCTATTTATTTTTTTCCAACTTGAAATACTAATGCACTAATACTAAACTAGCTAGTTTCTTGAATGTATACAACACACAGGTTTTATCCTTTGTTCTAAGTTGAAATATGCATTCAACTGAAGAGTATTTTGCTTATTGACTGCTCTTTCTAACTCAGATTGTACTTCCAGTCTCTTTGCCCAGTTTCTATATACTTGCGGTATACAAAAACAAAGTGCCTTCCTTTTATAAAAATGATAAACAGTATTTCTAGAGACAACTGCTTTATCCTCCTTAGACCTCTTCTTGAGGTGTCACTTAACCAGTTGGAAATAGAGTAACAATTACAAGCTGTAAATCTAAAAATGTTTAAAGGGAGTACTAATGTAAACAACGTCTATAGAAAGATCATGTTAAGACTTGGCTTTAGTTAAAGATGAGAAAGCAAAATATATGTGAAATTTGACATAGTTTTTACTTCACAATAATCTAATGTTATTGATAAAAGTGACCTGGCAGTTGAAAATGGATGATACTGGAGTTACTGTTAACTACATTATGAAATAGTGTCTTCATAGTTAGCCAGAGATAGCAAAAGACTAAAATGGGACTCTGAAGTTTCAACATGACACTTATAGTAGCAAGTTGCTAGGTATACACCATGAAATGAACAAATAACATAAAAAGTTTATGTAGATAGATTGATTTTTATTTCTCCAGCGACAATATTTCCAGTTGAATATAAATTAAAGTCCTGCTTGCACACCAAAGCCAGGTCCTTTGGGTGGTTCAGTCAAAGAGGTAAGACCTCCAGCTGGCTCACAAGAGAAGCGTCCACTCCTGAAAAGAGCAAGTAACATTAAACTATTAGTGGTTACCATTTATAAATCTTTACTTAAAAAAATAATTGTTACTTCACAACAGCCCAGTAACTATTTTTCATCCAAAAGTTGCATGGATTATTTAATTCAAACATTTCAACTGCTGCAAGATTTTCAAAAGTTAAATATGAAAACGGACATACCAAAACTCACCATAAATATGAAAAATATAAAAGTAATACTACTAGTTCCCGTTTACTGAGCAGTGTACATATATTATTAGCTCATTTAAACAATGCCATGAGACAAGTTAATACTGGCCTTATTTTACAGATCAGAAATGAAGGCTTAGGGGATTTCACCACCTGTCCAAGGATCAGAGCTAAGAACTGTAAGAAAATAAGCGAGACCCAGAGAACATTTTTAAAAATCCTGCTTTAGGGGCGCCTGGGTGTCTCAGTTGGTTAAGCATCTGACTCTTCATTTCAGCTCAGGTCATGATCTCAGGGTTGTGGGATGGAGCCCTACCTTGGGCTCAGCGAGAAGCATGCTTGAGATTCTCTCCCTCTCTCTAAAATAAATCTTTTTCAAAAATGTTTTAATAAATTAAAGCATTACACTTATTCTTTTTATATTTGAATTTTATTCAGATTGAAATCCACTATCACAGTGAACAGAAGAGAATACAAACTTATACATTATATTTGGAAATAAATGGAGGAATTAAAGGAAATGGGAATTTAAAGATTTAGGAGGGGGTGTTCCTTAGAGGCACTGGAAACAAAGTATATATTGGTATTCAATATAGACAATATTCAATATACTACTAATATTATTAGTAGTATATTATATTATTATATATAATAATTATATATAATATAATATTATTAGTAGTATATTGTATTATTAGTAGTATTAACTTTTCCAAAACCGGTTCCAGACCAGAGTGGCTACCCACAGCCACAAAGAACACAGGAACAGGTCCTTAGGAAGGAATCTATGAAGAGAGGCAAGCACAGAGGTAACAACCTGTCTTTTGTTCACCCCTACACATACTTTCCCAGGTAATCACTCACCTCTGCCTCTGTCTGACCTCTGTTGCTAGAGCCCAGCTCAGCACCTACTCCTATTTCACCCTATTTCCTGGCTTTGTTAATTTACCTGTTCCTGAAGAATTGTTCAATTTACATCTTTTTACTCCTTGCTTTGCCCTTCACATTCTGTCATCAATCTTGCAAGTTTTTTTTAGAGCCCCAGGAAATCATTTTTTGTTCAGGGGACAGGACAAGAATACCACATAATCATTTTAAGAACTTTCAAGCTATTACATTACACAATGCAAGTAACTAAGTGTGTACTGTAATGAAGAGTGCCTACAAAGTCAGGAATTAATATATATGCATTATAGGTTCACTATGAAAACCAGATCAAAAAACAACTTTGAGCTATCTGAATCTAAAATTAATGTAAGTGTCACAATGATACCTAACTTCAGTAAAAAACAGTATTTGGCTTTGTAATTGTTTTATGTTAACTAATAATACAGGTAATACCTGCTGCTCTTTGACTGCTAATTATTTTGACTGAAATTATTTTGGAGGACCTTTCTTTTTCCCCTTTCCTAAGTTCCCTCTATGGTTTAAGCTTAGCTACCTTCTTTACCAACACAAAGAACTGACTTAGGAAGATTATAAAAACAGGTTTTGAGAACAGTAAATGGGAGAATTAATCATGCACACTGCCTGAACTCTTCAAGGAATTGTGGATTTTTGTATAAAAAAGTTAATTTCAAGAGTGATCTGGTCCATTTTTGTAAAGTTTGTTCCATGCGATTACAGTCCCATGACCTACTTTAGGGGGAGAGAAGGTTTAAATGGCCTCTCATGTCTGCCTCCAAACTTTCTCCTTCCCTCACCCTTCACAAAATGCACATTAAAATGCTATAAAGGCTGTAAAGTCCACAGATTGTGTTTCATCTATTAATCATATAACTTTCCCCTCATTTTATCAGTAAATATGCACCTGACACCAGAGGCAGGGGATCTAGCCCTTCCATTCACAATTTACATTAGGGTTTTAACTTCATAAAAAAAACAAATTATTTGCCTCAAGTGTTATGTTTAAAATGCCATCTATTACCTTGTTTTTATTACAACTCAAAAGGTAAATCCTGTTCTTTAGCCACTCCAACACTATTTGTACATTCATCATTTTCACTCATTTGCATTCTAGAAAACTTTGCCTTTCTGTATACTGTTTATGGCTTAGAAGTACTTTTTAAAGAAAAGCTAGTTTATGAAAGTTTAGTGCTTATCCTTTTAATATTGCTGAGATATACCCACCACTGCCCTCTACTTTCAGTATAAAAAAACAAAAGTGACTTTACAGTCTAGAGTTATCCATCAGCAATGACCTATTTTCTTTACATCTCATATTATCTGTACACCATAGAATTCTGCAAAAAGGTATCTTTATAAAACTAAATATGAAGAATTCAAATTGGATTTACAACTAGTTTTAGTTAACCATACTAAAAAACAACTTCTACCTCTTAATTAGTAATTTCAAAGCAGGTTAATAAGTTGTTTTCAGTACTTTAAAAAAATGAAAATGATAATAGCACAAATATTTAATATCAAAATAAAGCAATGCCTTACCATCAGTTTAATACTTCCTTTCTACCTGTCATTTACCAAAAGCATAAAAAAGCAGTTCTGAACCACACAGAAACATGAATCTTTTACTGATTTTGGTCAGGACAGACCTGGTAATGGTACTCAGAAATCAGATACTGCTGAACCAGTTTAATATCTCTGGCAATGAGCACCTCTTTTACATATGTGAGCAGAGTGCTTTATTATAAAAACACTAATAAAAAAAGAATTACCCAACTTTGGTTAATTTAAAGTATAACTATAATTATATTTTGGTTACTATCATTGCAGTCTCTTTCATTATACTATATAACCAAAAAACTTGAGGAAGGAGAGGAAAAGTTTTTGTCTTCCAATGCTGGGAACACATTCTAGAACTCCATGTCCAAATACAGTCTCTACAGACACCACTGTTAGATGCTCTGCAATTATTGAAAAGTAAGTAGATTTCTATCTCTGCTTTTTATTTATTTTTTTAAAATATTTATTTTAGAGGGAGAGCATGTGGGTGGGGCAGAGGGAGAGAGAATCCTCAAGCAGACTCCCCACTGAGCACAGCCTGACTTGGGGCTCCATCCCACGACCCTGAAATCATGACTTGAGCTGAAACCAAGTGTAGACCCCTCAACTGACTGAGCCACCCAGGTGCCTCATCTCTGTTTTTTAAATAAGAGGAGATACATAGGAAATAAAAATAGGTTCAGAAATCGATAATTCTAAAGTTTTTGGCTCAAATCTAGAACAGTCAAAAAAATCCCAGTGAAGAACTATAATTACTGATAAGCAGTATCTCTATTATTAGATATTAAAAATGCTTAACTGTGGTACTTAGTTAACTGTTTTATTAAAATACAAGATGCTATCGTATCCTATATATCCATTAAAACCTACAAATATATTGAGAGAAGGAAAATTATATGGCATAAGGAGAAAAAAACAATGGGTTTACAACTACATAAAACTACAAACACTTGCTAGTATTAGAAAAAAATTCTGAGCAATATAAGCACTTAGATATGGAACAGGGGTTTGTTTAGCAGCAAAAGTTCAGGTTCATAACTGAAAGAAAAGTAATTACCTTACACAACTGTAACACAACTGCAGTATGGGAACAACCTGGATGAACAGTGTTGGAAGTTAAAAAAGATCTAGACATTCTAACTGACTATAAGTGCAATTACTGGTGAAATGTACCTGAAGTGAGAGTTGATGTAATTCAGCTGCATTATTATAAGCATAATGTCTAGAACAAAGAAGAGAGTCCCACAATGCTCTGCACTGCTCAGTATGTATCTCAAATACCATGATTAGTGTAAGTACCACATTAAAGTCATTAGCCAACCAGAAAAGCTACCAAAGAGGGAAACCAAAACTAGGTCATATAAAGAAAAAAATGAAACAACAGTAGACATTAATTCTGAGAAAAAGATTTGAGGAAAAGACACCTATTTTAAGTAACTGAAGAGCTATCATTTAGAAGAGGTATAGAAGTTATCTTGTGTCAGTTCAAAGGGCAAAACTGGACATGTTGGTGGAAATTAGAGAGAAACAAACTTTGAGTCAATCTTCTGACAGAAATTACGAACCTTTAAACAATGGAACAGATTTTATTTGTAGTAAATTCCCTTCTCTATAAATATTCAAGTAGATACCAGATGATTATGATAGGATTTTAGAGGGGAAAAAAATAGTTGTTTTAGATGACGGGTTGGGTTTCAATACTATCCAAAACTCCTGACAACTCCTAAGAACTTAGGGAATAATTTTTTTTTTTTTTTTTTTTTTGTTAGGGGAGGGAGAAGGGGGTGGGTGAGGGTTGAGCAAGGGAGAGAGAGAATCTTAACTCCACACTGGGATGGAGGGCTGGATCTCACAACCCTGAGATCATGACCTGAGCTGAAATCAATGCTTAATTTACTGAGCCACCCAGGCACCCTTTAAAGGATAAAATTTTTTATTTAAAAAAATTTTTTTAAAGATTTTATTTATTTGACAGAGAGAGCACAAGCGGAGCTGCAGGCAGAGGGAGAGGGAAAAGTAGGTTCCCCACTGAGCAGAGAGTCTGATTGGGGGGGGGGTGGGGGGTGGCAATCCCAGGACCCTGGGATCATGACCTGAGCTGAAGGCAGATGCTTAACTGACTGAGCCACCCAAGGTGCCGCTAGGGATAAAAATTTCTTATATTAAGTATACATTAAACTTTATTGTATAGAAATAAAAGCATACCTTGGCCCAGGTTTTGGAACTTTGCCAGCTTTGAGTTCGTCAATAATTTCTTCAATATCCTTAGGTGTCAGATCCTCCTAGGATAAAAAATTAAAACAGTCATATTAAAATTACTTCCTACTATTGAAATCTGTGTAAATCCCTAATATCAGTTAGTTTATTATTTGTCTGTCTTTCTCAGCTCCCAAGTTAGTCACCAAGGTAGCAGTACCTAATTAACTCCTATATATAGTATATACTCTTAAATGGCAGTATGCAAGAAGAACTGCAGCTAAAGAGGCAATACAGAGTAGTACTTTAAAGTGAAAGAGTTCTGCATTTGAATACTGGCTCCAACATTTAATAGCCAGTAATCTTCAGTAAGTTATTCAGCCTTCTTAAGTTTGTTTCTTCACTTGTAAACCTACTTCGAGAATGTTTTTGAGGATTCAGTGAGAAAAAACATAAAACAGAACAGTGCCATGACGCATGCTCAACAAATGCTATGTCCTTGAAGAAACAGTGAGGTGCAAATAGTAATTAGCACCAGCAGTCATAACAACATAAAAGTAGATGCCTAACATCTATCTCTAACCTAAAGATATAATACTCTCAAGGTATCTTCTTTCTTTACCAGGTAAAAGTCACCCAGTTTCCAAATTCACTTAATTTTTGAACAGAAGGTAAAAGAAATTATTTTTGGAACATATCTCAATGACCCTGACCCTCCACTTCCTATTTCAATGACAGCAGCTCTATATTTTATACACTATGTACCTATGTAAAATTTTTACCTCAAGAAAGGGTTCTGATATTTAAAATAATAAATAGAATTGAAACACACAGATACACATGCCCATGTGTCTAGCTACACCCTAGGTTTAATCAAGAGAGTCAACAGAATGGGTAAGATTAAACTAAAAGAAAAATGCCCAAACCATACTCCTACTCCCTCTCTAAAACTGTTAAGTACTTAAAATGTTTTATAGGACTCTGATACTATGCTAGAGAAATCATGATTCAGCACTGCATCTCCAGTGCCTCACCACACAGAAGTTCTTTAATATTTGTTCAATGATTAAACATTTATAAAAATAAAACACTGCTTTATGGGGCTCCTGGGTGGCTCAGTGGGTTAAGCCTCTGCCGTCACCTCAGGTCATGATCTCAGGGTCCTGGGATCAAGCCCCGCATCGGGCTCTCTGCTCAGCAGGGAGCCTGCTTCCCCGTCTCTCTCTGCCTGCCTCTCTGCCTACTTGTGATCTCTCTGTGTCAAATAAATAAATAAAATCTTTAAAAAAAAAAAAAAAAGAAAAAATAAATAAAATAAAACACTGCTTTCAAACTGCTTAGGGTTCAACAAATGTTCAGAACCTCATAGCTAAAAGGAATCTTTAAGTCATCTAATGATTTTATCTCCCCCAACTATTATAATACCCATATTCCTACCACTTATATTCAACAATTTTTAATTTGCCATATTTGCATTATATATAGCATATAAGCACCCCCACTTTTGGTTGTACCATTTTGAAAGTAAGTTGCAGACATCATGACACTTCACTCCTGATACTTCAGCAGACATCAAAGAATAAGAATGTTTTTGTTTGTTTTGTTTTTTAAAGGTTTTTTATTTATTTGACACAGAGATAGAGAGTACAAGTAGGCAGAGCAGCAGGCAGAGGGAGAGGGAGAAGCAGGCTCTCCGCTGAGCAGGGAGCCCGATGCGGGGCTTGATCCCAGGACCCCACGATCATGACCCGAGCCAAAGACAGCCACTTAACCAACTGAGCTACCCAGGCACCCCAAGAACATTTTCTTAAATAACATAATGCTACCACACCTAATTAACTAAAAAGAATTCCTTAATCAAATGTCAAGTCCATATTCAAAATCTACCAACTACTCTCAAAATGTATTTTTAAAAAAATTTTTTAAATTTATTTATTTGACAGAGAGAGATCACAGGTAAGCAGAGAGGCAGGCAGAGAGAGAGAGGGAAGCAGGCTTCTGCTGAGCAGAGAGCCCGATGTGGGGGGGCTCGCCCAGGACTCTGAGATCATGACCTGAGCCGAAGGAAGAGGCTTTAACCCACTGAGCCACCCAGGCGCCCCTCAAAATGTATTTTTCATAGCTGGTTTTTTCCTATGCAGGACCTAATCAAAGTTTACATGACTATTTCATTTTATCCACCAGAAAACTGAGATCCATAAAAGTTAACTGCCTTGGGAGTCCCTGGCTGGCTCAGTCAGTACAGCAGGTGGCTATTGATCTCAGGGTTCTGAGTTCGAGCCTCATGTTGGATATGGATTAAAACACAAAATCAAAAACTGCCTTGCCAAAAACCATACCACTACTAGTCTTTATCTCTTGGATAAATCCATAGGCTATTATATTTAAATTATATTCACACAAAGTCTTGACTAATTCCTGATTAAGTCAAGATACTCTATATTATAAGTAAACTGCAGAAATGTGGGAGAAGGCAAAATTGTTGCCATATTTTTAAAGGACTTTTTTTTTTAAGTATGGGGAATAGAGAAGATAAGAAAGTTGAATCTCTGATCATTAAAATGAAGAAAATCACTATAGGGAATGAGACTACCCTAGAAATCTAAACAGCCAAAGAAATCAAATTTGATCTTCATTTAAAAAAAAAAAAAGTAGATTTCCATTTCAGGCATTATGGCAGACTAGGTATCCTGACTGAACACCCCACCACTATAAAAAACTAAAAATGTTGGATAAAATTTAAAAAAAAAAACAAAAAACTTTAAATTTTATGAACATGCTGACAAGCAAGCAATACCCAGAGGCCAAAAACTCAATGAAAACCCAGAAGACAAGTAGAACACCAAGCAGACCTGGTTTCAGAGTTTCATAGCTCAAAGAGTCAACGGCCAAAGCTGCATGCTACAAGAGACATCCCAAATACATAAAGTTAAGAACCTCAAAGGCTATTTCCTCGGGGATAAACTAGAAATTAAACTGTCCCTCAAAAAGAACTGCTAGTCTAGAACCTTACACATTGAAGCAACAGGGGAGGGTATAAGGAGAGGAGCTTTCTTTTGGAACATTAGTATTTATAGGAGCAAGAGAGAAGCAAAGCAAATACCTTCCTTAAGAATCCACACTCAGTGCAGGACTTAATTTCCACTAATAAGTTTCTAAGAAGTATGAACTAACAATATTATGGATGAAAACCATTATATATAATTAGGGTAGCAAGAAATCTTTTAAAAGGAGAACTAGAAAATTCCACACTTGGGAAACTAATACTTCTAAAAAACACAGGCCAAAGGAGAAATCATTAATGCGTATTTTAGAGGTGCCTGGGTGGCTCCGTCGGTTAAGCGTCTGCCTTCGCCTCAGGTCATGATCCCAGGGTGCTGGGATTGAGCCCCACGTCCGGCTCCCTGCTCAGCAGGGAGCCTGCTTCTCCCTTTCCCTTTGTGCCTCCCCCTACCCTACACATGCTCGCTCTATCTTGCTCTCTTTCTCTCAAATATTTTTAAAAATGCGTATTTAAAAATACTTAGAACTAAATGATAAAATGTTACTTATCAAAATGAGAGGTCCAGCTAAAGCAGTACTTAGAGGAATGATACCATCTCTAAAATTTTTAAAACAAGCAATATAATAGTATGGCTAGATACGTATACTCAAACAGTTTAGAAACATGTACAGGAAGAATACACACTAAATTTATGACAGTGGTTATCTCTGGAAATGAAAGGAATAGGATTTCGGGGGCATAGAGGTGGTTTACCTGTATCTCTGGCTTATTTCTACAAATGATGATGATAAAAATAATACCTAGTAAGTATGGTAAAGTATCTTTTAAATCTTGGTGGTTATTTTCTGTATTTCTATGTTTCATAATTTAAAAGCTTTTAAAATATGTCATTATCTCCTAGAGTTAAATGCAAAAATGTTTAAAGATAATTTTTAAAAATCTTCTGGTGGACAACAGTGTGGAAGCTAAACTTGACATTTTTATGCAAAGCTTTTCAATTCTGTTTTTTAATAAACTCTGGAAAACAAAAAAAAAAAACCTTCTGGATATTTATGCCAACAGTTTCTTCTAAATGAGTAATTCAGAAACCAATATCTACAGGACAGAAAACCAAACATTTAAATATTTTAAATACAAGATCATACAACTTTAATTTATAGTAAATGGAATACTCACATAGTAGTTGTCATTTATTTGAACCATTGGTGCATTTACACAGGCCCCTAAACATTCCACCTCTATAAGAGTGAAAAGTTTATCAGATGTAGTCTCCCCAACCTTTATTCCTAAAAATATAAATAATCACTGTAAGGACCAGGTTATATTTTAATAGCAATGTGGCTTAAGAAAACAACAAATTACAGAGGTATACAAAACCTATTTAAGAACATTAACTTTCTTAAAACAATTCTGTATAATTATACTAGAACATTCAAGGATTTCTTAAATGGACTTATTCCTTTAAAAACAAGATTTCAGGGGACTCATATCTTCAGTGTTTGCTGTTACACAGCAGTGTATCAGAATATAGGATTTTCATTTTGATTGTGATAGTTAACCTACTAAAATCAGCCACACTGTCAGACTGGCAAAGACTCAGAAAAGTGCTAATGTCAAAGATCATTAAGACTATGAGGAAAACAGGTACTCTCATATCTTCAGGAAAGACATTTTGGCAAAATATAGTAAATATAGTAAAATCTGACTCAGCAATTCTATTCTTCTAAATAACCTCGGTGTACAATAGGACAATCATGCAAAGATATATGTATGCATGAAAGTAACTGCAGAATAACTTGTAATAGAAAAACAAGGCAGACATACATATACCACAGCCAAAATAAAGTGCAAAAAGCAAATAGACATATTTGCTTTTATAATGAAAATAAGCAAAACAACATAAAATTATACCCAACTATTATCAGAATTTGTGAAATTTTTGAGCAGATTTCAGTTTTCTGTTTTATATACTTCAATATAGCCCAACTATTTTTACAACATGCAAATACTTTATATTCGGTAGCAACATGATTACAGTGTACCTCCCTTTTACTTCATTTGGTATGTAGAGTTATAAATGCAGCAATGGCAGTTTTGTATGGAAAATGCCCTTATAATTTTATAAATGCCACTGTAATAACATCTTATTTCAAATTTCCTTTTCTGAAGCATTCCTACTATTCTCGTATCTTACTTGTTTCATTTGGAAGAATACGAGGACAGTAAAATCACTTTTTTATGTACCACATGCTATTATTACACAATGAGTGAAACTTAATTTCTAAACAATGAAAACTTTAAAACCCCTCCCTAGAAGCTTTTCAAACACATTTAATGATTATGGGGAAAAAAGGTGAAAATTCAGCTTTGAGGCTGAGAACTAAGGAAAAATACAAAATAAGAACAAATAAAGGTGGGCGAGTACAGTAAGACAAAAATTTACTGGTGAAGTACAGATCAGATCCAATAAGATGGCAAACACTGGAAAACTCAGGTAGAAATGGGTTAAATCTAGAAAAACAATCCTATTTTTCATAAAAGCTATAAATACAATGTGTCCCATACATACCAAGTTTTTTCTGAATGGCCTCCAATATGCTGTCAGAGTTTCGAAGCATGCAGGGTGTAGTAGTGCAGACCTGAATGTGATACTTTCCAACCGGCTTTCGATTATACATTGTATAAAAAGTTGCTACTTCATATACTCTCATTGGAGGTACTTGTAAAACTTCTGCAACCTAAAATATTAGGAAATTTTAAAATAATTACAATGTTTATTAATTGAGATTTAGGTATGTTTTAAGAGCATAATTTCAATTTGGTAAAAATGTAAAACTTCATAAGCAGAAAATACACCTGTATTTGATATTTGGGAGGTGTAAGTCCCTCTTCACTTAAATTGCACACAGGCCAGAAGCTAATGGTTACAGCACCTCCTCTACTTTACCCTATGCCTGGTCTCTGCAAAACGATCTTCTTTTTCTCTAAATCTTTAAGTCTTTCACTGTTAAGAATTTCTACTTTGATCATTTCAACTCTCATATTTTATAATTTAAAATTTCAAAATGGCTAAATTTGATGACCAAGCCCCAATAAATTAAATATTTGTATTTTTTCAACCCTTCACCAATTTTTCAAAAAGCCTAGATGTTAATGGTGATGTACACTGCACACAAATAGTATGGCAACACAAAAAAGGGACGAGAATCAAAGCTCACCTATTAGCCTATATTGACTTACATATCTACACACATTATATACACAAAAACCACACATACAACATGTACATAACTCTCCAGAACGATCCAAAACACTACTTCTATTTCAAACTGCAACACTACAAAAATCTTATGGACTAGTACTTTCCAACCCGTCACATCGAGGTATTTATAGTAAATATTTCTTTTGACACAGTGGAGTTCAGGACCAAGGGAATCATTATTTGAGCACAACTCTTTTGATCAGGCCAAGTCTATTAAGGAAAACAAGGTGGTTTTAGCTATTTGCTAGGGATAGTCCACAGACGGTCTATCATGACTATCATCCTGGCTACAATTTTCCAGGTGACCTAACATCATTAATCTATTGGGTCATAAGATTTGATGTCTGGCATTCTTAAAAATTATGCATATTTCCATGTTTTGACATGAAAGATGAGTTTGTTAAATGGCATTTCAGACGACAAATATGTTGAACTTTCTCATATTAGATTTTAAAGGATATGTATTCTCAAAAGACATCTAATCATGGCTCACTTGTGAAAGATAAGTGGCTGTGCTAAATTTAATTTGGTGATACTAAACCAGGCATATACCTCTGAATCTGGGAGCCCTCTCAAAACACACATGCTGGAGCCAGAAAATACACATTCTGGAGCTCTTACCACTGATGCCTAACTTGAAAAAGCTCCCCTGAGGATGCTGCTTATATCTCTCTACACCTTAGTAATGGTTAAGGAACTAATGTGTGAGCTTCTGGATATTGTTTTAGTTGTAAGGTTGGGTTCTCCTTTGGGGAGAGGGGGAGCCAAAGAAACAGTAACATTAAAAGTCTCAAATATAAAAATGGAATCTTGATTCTATTCTCTATACACTGTTCCCTGCCTTTCACACATATACATTCAATTCTAAATAGAAAAGGACAATTTTTGTGAAACATATTCACATTGGTCGTCATTTATTTTATTTCATTCTGTTACGTTTATCATTCAGCAAGACTTCCAACGCATTTTCCATTATTAAAGACATGAATTTTGGGGACACCTGGCTTTCTCATTCAATAGAGCATGCAACTCTTGATTTTGGGGTTGTAAGTTCAAGCCCCACGTGGGTGTAGAGATTATTTAAAAAAAAATAAAATCTCGGGGCACCTGGGTGGCTCAGTGGGTTAAAGCCTCTGCCTTCGGCTTGGGTCATGATCTCAGGGTCCTGGGATCGAGCCCCGCATGGGGCTCTCTGCTCGGCAGGGAGCCTGCTTCCCCCTCTCTCTGCCTACTTGTGATCTCTCTCTGTCAAATACATAAATAAAATCTTTAAAAAAAAATAAATGAATATGGGGCGCCTGGGTGGCTCAGTGCGTTAAAGCCTCTGCCTTCGGCTCAGGTCATGATCTCAGGGTCCTGGGATCAAGCCCCGCATCGGGCTCTCTGCTCAGCAGGGAGCCTGCTTCCCCCTTTCTCTCTGCCTACTTGTGATCTCTCTCCTCTCTGTCAAAATAAATAAATAAAATCTTTTAAAAATAAATAAAATCTTTAAAAACATCAATTTTTGCAGGAAAAAAAAAGTATTTATAAATAGAAACATACCTAAACTGTTATTTAGAAAGTTGGCTATTATAATACAAAAAATAATGTTAAGTAATTTAGAAAACACCCAAAGAGTTGTGTGATTTATTGGGAAAAAACCCACCTGACTATATTTTACTTAGTACCAACCAAACTTGCTTTGTAACATTTTCAGTCAAAAATAATAATACTAAAATAATAATGGTCCATAACCATGTTAGAGTACTATTCAAAGCAAATTAAGATATGAACAAAATTTAAAATCTTCCTATGGCATTCCATTAGATGAACTGAACACATTCCTATTCTTTAAGAAAGATGATAATGGTCTACCCTAATAGACCAAATAAAATTTAAAAAGTGAAAAAGAGAAATGAAGTATAGCAGAATCTCTGCAATAGTCAAGTAGAAAATGCACTGAATTGGAAATGGTCCAGTCCTAATTCTATCACTTAGGAATCATAACATAATAATTTGAAGAGATCTATCCTAGCTCGAAATCTTCACTGCAGATGAGGAAGGAAGTCCACAGAAAAACCAGATCTCTTAGCTCAAAGTCAAATGTATTTTCCATTATATCACACTGGCTTATTATTTGTATGACTCTCATAAGAATCATATGATTTTGTATGGCACTTCATAAATTATACCCTGCAACATAATACCACAAAAATACAGTTATATTAATATAACATGAATAAATGTGAAATGTGGATTACTGCTGAAACCACAATTAGAAAAAAATGAGTCTTAAAAATATGTATGAATAGACTCTCCTTTAAATGGGTCACCCATACCATTTCTGTATGTTGCTGATTATCAAGTCTAGGGTACCGTCAAATACTATGTATTATATAAATTTTATTAAAGCCTGTAACCAAAGATGCAAATAAAAAGATTCATATTAACTGTGAGCAGATCCTTTTCTCCATCATCTTAGCGTTTAAACACATTAATTTTCAGAATACCTTGACAGCAAATAATACACATGCAGAATCTTTTTATTACGGCTATTTCTCTCAAAAAAGGAAAAAAGAGAATACTTTCACTATAATGCCTTTACTATCTTGCAAGGATAAAAAGCTCTACCTTTTCAATTCTCCACATTATTAAGAAAACCAACAAAAACACAAATTTGAGGAAACATAAATGATTAAATGCTTCAAATTCCTAGATTCTGACATTAATAACCATCAGAGGAATTTCTACATAAGGAAGAAATTCATACACAGTCTCTCCTCTTTTCAAACTAAGGCAAAAATGAATTTGGTACCTTGTTCATAGCAGAGATGGGCAGCCATCCATTCTGTCTTTGGGCTAAATCCAGGACTGGAAGCACAGCTGCTGCTTTATGTCCTTCTGGATAGTTTTTTACAATTGCCTCTATCCTCTGTATCAAAGAAAAGCACATATTTTGATAGACAGCTGGAAGACATTAAATATTTTATAAATTAATTATACTGTTAACTTAGTCATACCTTATAGTTTTCTGGCGTGAAATCAAATGGAGTATCTGGGTTATTCTCAGGAGTATCTCTGTGCTATATAAAGGGAAAAACGTTTTCCAGAATTATCAAAATTCCCTCAAAAGTGTGAACAGCTTTGTATATTACTACACTACTACTGATCACTTAATCTCTTCACTTTAATTCCAACATTTTATAATCTATCCTTACATCAAAAAGAAGGGCTAATTATTAAATACACATTTAATGAATATAATTAACAAAGTAATGTTCACAGAATTCAAAATTTCAGAAAAGTTTTAGAAATCACTTTAATAATTAAGAGAACTACCTTTAGGACCAAATCCAAAAACAGTATTATCCAACTTGATTAGAGAATAGGATCTTCTAGTGTAATTACTAAAAAAACCTCAATTGCTGGAAGACTTAGAAAATTAAGACACAAAATTTTGAGTATGCACATAACAGGCATTGTTCCAAAAGAGTGTGTATCAGATTATCAAAAGGACCCACTACTTTAGGAAGGTATAAAAGCACCACTTCTTCCCCACATAACAAAAACTAGCCAATGGCAAGCTTTATTTCTTCTCCACAAAAAGAACAGGCCCTCTTCAAAAATTGACTAGAAATGGCATGTAAACAGGAAATCAAATGAGTCACACTGAGATTAACACTTACATCAAGTAATGTTTAGTATGTTCAGTGAACACAGAACTGAATCCCTCAATATGTTAACTCTTAAAGTTCTGCTTTTTCAAGGATATAAAAGAGGAAAAGAAAATGGAAACTTTGGACAATGATCTCAAATATGTGGCAAATTTAACACTTTTAGACAAACATGAAAAAATATAAAGCAGGAATCTACTCAAGAGAATGCCTAACTCATTTATTAAGATTCAGCCTGGAAATAATTCAGTTAACAAAACTGAACTACTAACTCTAAATCATCCTACAAGTCCACTAAATTGTCTTTAAACAACACAAGATTAATCCCTGAAAACTGCGTCTTATCACAGAAAGGAGGTACATTATCTTATCTCTGAATTGTACAATTAAGCTAGGGCGTTTATGGACCTCTACCTGTGGTTAAACCCTAAAAACCAAAAATATAAAGGAACTACTAATGTATTCACTGTATTACTAAAATCCATGAGTTTTAAACTAGTTACCATTTTGGGATTCCCCAAGTTACAGCCACACAACCTTTAGTCAGCCAATATGACAGATTTTTTTTTTTTTTTTTAAACAGAAGAGCCTCATCACGGAAGAGTAAGGCCCCCCTTTTTTTTTTTAAAGATTTTATTTATTTATTTGTCAGAGAGAGAGAGAGAGCGCGCACACAAGCAGGCAGAGTGGCAGGTAGAGGGAGAGGGAGAAGCAGGCTCCCCGTTGGGCAAGGAGACCAACACGGGACTCGATCCCAGGACCCTGGGATCATGACCTGAGCCGAAGGCAGCTGCTTAGCCAACTGAGCCACCCAGGCGTCCCAATATGACTGATTTTTAAGAACCCAAAGTGAGACTAGCAATCAGTTTAGGGCTCACAGTAATTTTGCCGAAAAATAATCTAAATTCAGAGCGACCCTGGTGTCAATTTAAACTCAAGAGGTTCAACTGGAATCACACATCTTTTGAAATTTAATGAATTCAATTGGCTATATTTAAATCACCACAATAAGACATTGGTGTTTAAGATATCTTGGATTGTTAAAACAGTTTTACCCAAATTCCAACTCTTTCCATTCTGAAGAAATAGGACTAATTACTTACCACAAATAAGGCTCCTCCAGCTCCATTTTGTACAGCTGTCTTATGTAAATTCCTTATATGTCTCCCCTAAAATATTAAGAAAATTTAGTAAATCATAAGCCTTAAGAAATTTTTCATGAGTAAATACCTTAAGATCCATGTCAACTTATATAAGTAAAAGATCTTAGGAGATATGGCTCACGGTATTACACCCTGCCCATCTCTATTTCAGGAGAGGTATAAGGAAATGGAAATCCAAGGTAAGGTTACTAACTGGCCTAAGATAACACACGAGTCCATGGAAGAACCAGGTCCACAACCTATATCTTCTAAGTCATGTACCCTTTCTACTACACTCTTGTCAGCATGCATTAGGAAAGCTGATATTCCAGTAATTTACGGCCTTTCACTTTTTTCTGAATCAAGTTGGATGCCAGCTTTCATTTAATGTGAGCTTTCATAAACATGTTTTCATTCTGTACAAATGAGTCATACACTCTGCACAAATGAGTCAAGTATAGCCCCCTTTTCAATTCTTTGTTGAATTAGTTTAGAAACTCCAGCCATAAAATCAGAAAGCTGCTTTATGATGCTATGCATTGACCACAGTCAGTTGTTTTAGAAGGAATCCATTTGATTACTTCTATTGCATTTTCTCTTTGCCCTGTTGCTCCCCCCAACACCCTGACCACCCTCCCTGCCACTACTAAAAGCAATTCAGCCGCTATTCAGAAATCCTCTGATTTCTGAGTTCTATTCATCACACAATGGTAGAACACTGGATTAAACCAAGCATGGAACTAGTGAAAGTTGGACAATTCAAAGAAAGCAAATATAACATAGAAGTAAAAGCAGTGATACAATCATGTATTTAACTTTTCCCTAGATCCAAATATTTCAGTCGAAGAAGTAAGTTTATGTAAACACTTGTTTAATTAACAAGAAAAGATCAAAGTACAGAATGTGGCACATACAGAATGGCTAAAATTAACAAGTCAGGAAACGGCAGATGTTGGCGAGGATGCACAGAAAGAGGAACCTTCTTACACTGTTGGTGGGAATGCAAGCTGGTGCTGCCACTCTGGAAAACAGTATGGAGGTTCCTCAAAAAGTTGAAAATAGAGCTATCTTATGACCCAGCAATTGCATTACTAGGTATTTACCCCAAAGATACAAATGTAGTGATCCAAAGGGGCACTTGCACCCCAATGTTTATAGCAGCAATGTCCACAATAGCCAAACTATGGAAACAGTCTACATGTCCACTGACAGATAAATGTATAAAGAAGATGTAGTGTGTACACACACACACACACACAAAGGAATACTACTCAGCCAACAAACGAAAATGAAATCTTGACATTGGCAACGACGAGGATGGAACTCTACAGAAGATACTATGCTTAGTGAAAGAAGTCAATCAGAGAAAGACAATTACCATATGATCTCATTCATATGTGGAATTTAAGAAACAAAACAGAGGATCATAAGGGAAGGGAGGGAAAAATAAAACAAGACAAGAACACAGGGAGAGAGACAAACCATAAGAGACTCTTAATCACAGGAAACAAACTGAGGGCTCCTGAAGGGTTGGGGAAATACAGTAATCGGATGATGGACATTAAGGAGGCCACTTGATATAATGAGCACTGGGTATTTTATTTAAGACTGATGAATAACTGAACCGTACCTCTGGAACTAATAATACACTAATGTTAATTAATTGACTTTAAATTTAAAACATTAAAAAAAAAAAGAATGTGGGACATAGGTAAAAAATACAGGTAAATATCCTGAAACTTCAGGATAACGGGGGCACGGAGAGGAGAGTTTGATCAGTACACAAGGGGGCTTCAACTCTGGTTGCTTTTGTTTTCTTTCTTGGGCAGCAAAAGGAACACAATGATTATATTCTTTTTGCTTTTTTGCGTCTTAAAACACATAAAAATTTAAAAGAAAAAATAAAACACATCAAGGAGACTGTCTATGTTCTTATACTTTTATTCAAATTCTCCCAAACTGCTTCAGGGTTAATCTATGAATTAAATACAAGATTATACTTATACCCCTGATTTGCCTGTCCAGAACCTAGACTGAGATAAACATAAAACTAAGGCCATAGTTCCCAAATAATACTGTTTAAAAAAAAAAATCACCAGCATAAAGCTTCAAAAAATTAACTGAAACTAAAATTTAGAAGATAATCCCTGCCATCACTTTAGCTGAGATTTTTTTTTAGTCAAAGAACAATTTTTACTAAGAAACATTAGCGAATTACTTAACTAAATTCTGAGAAGAAATGAAAGATTTCATAATAAAGAATTAATTTAAGAGAACAGAAAGCATTCAGTGTCCTCTTTTCCTAACTCCTGAACCCAAATATTTTGTTTACTTTATTGGCTCTTTACCCACCCCCTTCAGGGTAGGTTATCCTCAGGGCTCAGCTGTGTCCTAGGTTCTTTTCTCCTCCACAGATTGTTTTGCCCCTTAGAGCTTATTCATTTTCATATGTTTAACTCCATGCTGATGACTCCTGGATCTTATACACATTTGATGACAAAAATTAACAGCTTGAAGGGATCATAAACACATATAAATCAATGAGAAAAATGAATAAATATGAACAAAAATGTCGCAATATAACTGCTAATGAACTAACTAGTATTTTAAAACATGCATGTGATCATCAAGACAGCATGGTACTGGCACAAAAACAGACACACAGATCAATGGAACAGAATAGAGAGCCCAGAAATTGACCCTCAATTCTATGGTCAACTAATCTTCAAGAAATCAGGAAAGAATATCCAATGGAAAAAAGAACAGTCTCTTCAATAAATGGTGCTGGGAAAATTGGACAGCCACATAATGAAACTGGACCATTCTCTTACACCATGCACAAGGATAAACTCAAAATGGATAAAAGACCTAAATGGAGACAAGAATCCACCCAAATCCTAGAGGAGAATACAGGCAGTAACCTCTTCCACCTTGGCCACAGCAACTTCTTGCAAGACACGTCTCTGAAGGCAAGGAAAACAAAAGCAAAAATGAACTATTGGGACTTCATCAAGATAAAAAGCTTCTGCATGGCAAAGGATAGTCAACAAAACTAAAAGGCAACCTACAGAATGGAAGAAGGTATTTGCAAATAACATAACAGAAAAAGGGCTGGTATCCAAGATCTATAAAGAACTTACCAAACTCAACACCCAAAAAACAAATAACCCAGTCAAGAAATGGGCAGAAGACATGGACACTTCTCCAAAGAAGACATATAAATGGCCAATAAACACATGGAAAAATGCTCCACATCACTCAGCATCAGGGAAATACAAATTAAAACCACAATGAAGTACCACCTCACACCAGTCAGAGTAGCTAAGATTAACATGACAAGGAACAACAAATGTTGGCAAGGATGTGGAGAAAGGGGAACCCTCTTACACTGTTGGTGGGAATGCAAGTTGGTACAGCCACTCTGGAAAACAGTATGAAGGTTCCTCAAGAAGTTAAAAATAGAGCTACCCTACAACCCAGCAATTGCACTGGGTATTTACCCCAAAGATACAGATGTAGTGAAAAGAAGGGGCACATGCACCCCAATGTTCATAGCAGCAATATCCACAATAGCCGAACTGTGGAAAGAGCCGAGATGTCCTTCAACAAATGAATGGATAAAGATGATGTGGTTTATATATACAATGAAATATTACTCAGCCATCAGAAAAGATGAATACCTACCATTTACATTGACATGGATGGAACTGGAGGGTATTATGCTAAGTGAAATAAGTCAATCAGAGAAAGACAATTATCGTATGGTTTCACTCATATGTGGAATACAAGGAATAGTACAGAGGACATTGGGGGAAGGGAAGGAAAACTGAATGGTAAGAAATCAAAGAGGTAGACAAACCATGAAAGACTCTTGACTCTGGGAAACAAACTGGGGGTTGTGGAAACGGAGGTGAGTGGGGGGATGGGGTAATTGGGTGATGGGCATTAAGGAGGGCATGTGATGTGATGAACACTGGGTGATAATATGCAAATAATGAATCACTGAATATTACATCAAAAACTAATGATGTATTTATATGCTGGGTAATTGAATTTATATTAAAAAATAAAAATAAAACATGCATGTTTAAATGAGGTAACATTTCCAGTTATCAAATTAGCACTGATTTTTTTTTTTTTTTTAAGGTAACAGTTCTGCTGCGTGTATGGAAGTAGGGATGCTTATACATTAGGTAAAAATTGATACAGTCTTTTAGGAGAGCAAAATGATATGGTGTATGGACAGACAAAAGAAAGTTTCCATCTTTTACCTTATTAATTCTACTTCTAGAATTTTATCCTAAATAACAGTATAAAATGATAAAGGTTTATACAGAAATATATTCTCTGTATTGTTATAGCAAAACACAAGCAACAAAAAGCCCAACACAGAAAGGTTTTCGTTTTTTATTTATTTGAGAGAGAGAGAGATCACAAGCAGGGAGGAGGGGCAGAGGGAGAAACAGGCTCCCTGCTGAGCAGGACCTGGTGCAGGGCTGGATCCCAGGATTCTGGGATAATGCCCTGAGCTGAAGGCAGAGGCTTAACTGACTGAGCCACCCAGGAGCCCCTCAACATAGAAAGGTTTTAAATAAGTATTAATAGTTCCAACAAAAATCATATTATGTAGCTGCCAAAAACTGTATTTTCTAAAAATAATGACACTGAAAGATGTATTTATGCCATAATCATAACTGGAAAATATCAGGATTAAATGAAATAAACAAAAAAGCCTAAACTACCATCCTGATTATATTCAATATAGACACTAATGAAAAGATTGGAAGGCCATAACAATTTAAAGTGCTTATCTCTGTTATTATGATGTTAACAAGATTATAAGGGATTCTTAGTTTCATACTGTTTCTTATATTTTTCTCTATTTTCCATGCTTCC
The DNA here is from genome assembly GCA_028534135.1 of Potos flavus. Taxonomy (NCBI): domain Eukaryota; kingdom Metazoa; phylum Chordata; class Mammalia; order Carnivora; family Procyonidae; genus Potos; species Potos flavus. Next base: position 51,772,923 of record CM052889.1, on the reverse strand, counting down.
TATGCAGCATGGATTAACTGACAAAAATTTTATTTAAGACAAAACATTCATCAGGGCGCCTGGGTGGCTCAGTCAGTTAAGCACACAACTCTTAACTTCAGCTCAAGTCATGACTCAGGGTCCTGGGATAGAGCCCTAGGTGTTGCTCCGTGCTCAGCAGGGAGTCTGCTTGAGGATTCTCTTCCTCTGCCCTTGCACTCACACACACATACAATCTCTCTTTCAAACAAAGAAATCTTTAAAAACAATAAAACGAAACATTCATCAAGTACAAAATGAAACTTAACCACCTCTACTATTAATCCTATTTGTCCTTCCAACTTCCCTATGTATTATCAAATTAAACACCACTAATCTCGAAGTTAAAATAGCTTCAGTTTTGCGTCAATACTTGATCCCTTCCTCAATAGTCAACTATCTGTCACATAACTACTTAAAATGAAAAATACGGGGTTTAAAATAAAAAGAAAAATACAGAGATAATCTTGAAAATTGGTCTCTGGGGCTAGATAGCTATATATTGGAAAATCTATTTTGAGGCACTCTCTGGCTGACCTGTAATTCTGGATATGCACATGAGTTTACACACACAGACACTTCTACCCAAAATTATGTGTTTTAAAGTCCAAATCACTGAAAACAGACTACTGATTGAAAACAGGAAAAAACAGCTAAGCCACAGAAAAAAAATGCTGGAGTTTCAGATTTAAAAAAATTTTTTACTAACATGTGACTTTACAGAAGCCACCTAATTTTTTTAAGCCTCAGTTTCTGTACCTATAAAACAGAGATGTTTACTTACTAGAGTACTCTGACGTTCAAACAATAAAGTTTCTCTGAAAGTACTATATAAGGTTATATAAAGCATTAGCTTAGCTGATATGAGGATAAAATATTTAATAACTGAAAAATGGAAGATTTAAACAACTGCATTTTAAGAACTAAACAGATTTTAAAATTGCACTGTTAGCTGACTCTAACAAAAAATCACTGTCACATTGCCACAAAGAACAGATTAGTGACAGCTTCCTGAATTTCCACATAATTATTTTTATTAGATATACCCACATAAGACTATCAGTTTTTCTGGTGAAAGTATATCATAGATGGTTGAAAAATACTATCTCCCCTCTCATCACTGAAATTAACCTATAAATCTTTTGTCACTTAGAGTGGGAGAGGAAGAAATAATAGTGCTGGTAGACAATTTTCCATGGGTATGGGTTTCTGCACCTAAGCGGAGGCACTAGTCACTGACAGCTTTCGTTCCAGACTGTCTTTTCAAGGATTTCTGTAGAGGGTATCTCCCTCTCAGGCAAACGCTGGGCAAGTTCTCTTCCAGCTGGGGCTGGGTTCCTCAGTTGTGATGCATTCATCCAGGTTGCTCCATGTCACTCCCATGGGATGAGAGGGTAAAGGAGAACCAATTCGAACAAGAAGCTTGTGCTACTCTGCATGGCCTGAGTAATAAAGTCCTCTGTCTTTGACACAGGAGTCTCAGTCAACATCCATTAGACCGAAGCAGGTTAAATTGTTGGCTGGCAAGTAGGGGTAAAATCTCAAGAGCCTTCACAGTTTTTTGTTGTTTTTTTTTTAAGATTTTATTTATTTATTTAACAGAGAGGAGAGAGATCACGAGTAGGCAGAGAGGCAGGCAGAGAGAGAGGGGAAGCAGGCTTCCCGCCGAGCAGAGAGCCTGATGTGGGGCTCGATCCCAGGACCCTGAGATCATGACCTGAGCCCAAGGCAGGGGCTTTAACCCACTGAGCCACCCAGGTGCCCCATGAGCCTTCACAGTTCTTGACAAGAAGATAAAAATCTACACCAGTCTGCATGTCCCACTAATCTTTCAAAATATAGAAAATGTTCTAAAATAGAGAACGAATATAGCGGTATTACAAAAGAAACCAGTAACAGTGGCTGTCTCTGAAGAAGGGGATCAAGGATGTGGAGTGGGAAGGAAATTTACTCTTTAATATATGCAATACATTTAATATAATCACCATAATATATATCCCTGTACCCCTATTCTTTAATGTATATTTTATACTTACTATAATATATATATATACTTGCATACTGTTTGAATTTTTTGTCACATATATGTATTACATCTCAGTTGTTTTTTTTTTTAAGATTTAATTTATTTATTTGACAGAGAGAGAGCACAAGCAGGGGGAGTGGGAGAGGGAGAAACAGGCTCCCTGCTGAGCAAGGAGCAAGATGTGGGGCTTGATATCAGGACTCTGGGATCATGACCTGAGCCAAGTCAGATGCTTAACTGACTGAGCCACCCAGGTGTCCCAACATTTCAATTTTTCAAAATGAATAGCCTTTAGTCCTTTCCCTCTCTATCACTACTCCATTTCAGACATTATTCCAGGTTTGTGCATTACTCTAATAGCTTTCTAGCTGACTCTTCCCTAGTCCAAATCATCCTGCCTAATGTCACCAAACTAAATGTTGAAATACGGTCTTTCTGACAGTGGAAAGGGACCAATACCAAATAGGTCAATTTCATCATTTCTAAAAGCCACATTTTCCACAGTTTAACATCTCGGGAATTGGGATCTATCACTGGTACTTAATATTCCATAAACATACTATTTGCAGAAAGACAATATAGCCAAGTTGTTAAAAGCCCAGCTCCAGAGCCACTTTCTTCATCTATAAAATTGTACTAACAATAGTACATACTTCATAGGACTATTGTGAAGATTGAGATAATTTATGTAAAGAGCTTAATATGCTGCCTGGCATGTAGTAAGTACTATACTAGTGTTACCTATCATTATCTATCATTACAGAAGTACTATCTGTCAGACACTAAGCTTTTTACACATTATTTAATTCTCACAACTTTCATGAAAGATGGGTATTATTTCCAGATTTAAATGAGTTATGAAAACTTCTCAAGATCACATAACTAATTATTGGTAGAACTCACATTAGATCTTAGGGCTAATGCTTACAAGGTTATGGCCTTATTATTAGCTACTTGAATGGAACTATTTGATGATATCAGAGCTCTAGAAGTATAAAGTAGATATAGGAAGTCAAGGAGTTTAACAAAGAAAACCCTGGAATGCATCCATACATAGGGAGACAGACTAGAAATGAAAAGACCTGCCTCCTCCATTGGCTCACCATGTTCCCGTTTACAGACAGAAGTATGTACATATGCCCTCTATTTAAAACAAGGTATTTATTGGGGCGCCTGGGTGGCTCAGTCGTTGAGCGTCTGCCTTCAGCTCAGGTCATGATCCCAGAGTCCTGGAATCAAGCCCCATGTCGGGCTCCCTGCTCTTCGGGAAGCCTGCTTCTTCCTCTCCCACTCCCCCTGCTTGTATTCCCTCTCTCGCTGTGTTTCTCTCTGTCAAATAAATAAATAAAATCTAAAAAAAAACCAAGCTATTTACTGTTTTTTTTCTAACTTTTTTCAAAAAACAGTAAATGCCGTGCTTCTGTTCCTACAGAAAACCTAATATATACATTAGCATAGCATTTGAGTAACTTAATTTCAATGTCTGAAGCCAGAACTATTTCAAAATAGTAGGAAAAAGGCTCAGATAATTTGTTTATAAAACAATGAACAAGCAAAATAGGGTAAACTGTAAATACTAGCCCTCATTGTTTCTCAATTGGCATAAATTGTTATTAATATCAAGTTAGCACATGGCCATTTTCAAAGCTGTCCTGCTTTTTGTCATCTTTAAGAACTTCACCTATTTTACATTCATTATAACATCCACATGAGACACTTGCAATAAAGGAATAAATAAGATATGAAAAGTCTGAATTAACATCTTTACACTACTTAATAAGCCACTGAATTTAGTTTCACCTTGGAATAAAGAGGCATTCCAGGACCAATTAGTGGTATTGAACTGGAAATAAACAACTTAGCTGGGCTGGACTGATCTGAAGAGTAAGCAGAGTTTTCCCTCCTCAAAGTCTATTCTTTTCATCAGACTAGAGTCTAGTTTCTCAGTAGACTCTAAAGTATCTATACTTCAAAGAATTCCATTTGAATTCAGTGAACTCCAATGAAAATTCAAGTAACGTTTTTTAAGTAGACAAGAATAATTTGACATACAGCACAGAATTAATAGTGGACTTCAATTCCAGCTTATTCTTTTTTGAGAGTGTTTCAGAAAGAACAGAGATTTGCAACTGGCAAATAATGGCAGTTTTCTCTGAATTCAACTTGAATGGCTCTATGTTATGTACTTCAAGATACCTTTCTTTTCAGACTCCTCAAAAATCTAGTTAGTTGTTATTATTTCCATTTTACTTTTAAAGAAACTTAGGCTTAGAAACAGCAACCTGACCTATACCACACAATTAGTGACAGAGATGAAGTCTGAGCCCAGGCCTTTTGTATGTAAGTCATCTGCTCTATCAGCCCTTCTCTTTTCAATTATCATCTGCATTACCAATACTACTAACTCAAAATGACAAAAATTTAAATTTTATATTCTTCCACCCACTCCCCAAGAACAGAATCTTTCATGGGCCCTACATTTGTTTTTTTCAGTTTCTTCTGTTGCTCAAACATTAACAGTATCCACTCTGCTCACCTTTTAGTTCTATCAGTTATTTGCACTATAAATGGCCACATTCAGCCAGAGGAACTTCATAAACGATAAGGAAGCTGCAAAACAAAACTGACAGAATCAGTAACCTAATTAGTCAGAAAGACAGGACTAAGGTCAGCAACTAATTTTCCTTTATCAGCAACCATTTCAGGCAAGGAATATACCTTTCACACTACCCCCAAACATTTACAGATTAAATCCGTAATATATATGTGCACCTGTAGGGGGGTCACAACTCACAAGTGAAACATCAGGTAAAAGGAAAGTGATACTGGCTCCCTTTGTGCTTTCTTGCCATTGTTCACCAATTACCTACTCGCCTCCCCTAGTGCCAGCTCAAGCAAAACCCGTTTCCTTCAGCTGTCTAAAGACGTGCAGAGAACACAAAAAGCTCCCCCAAGAGTCTTTGTGTATGATACACTCAGAGTAGGTATTTCTACATTTTACATAAAAGTTTTCAGTGCCTTTTAGTTTAATGAAGTAGATGATGGCTGGGCTAACAGTAACTATGATACCTATTTCAAGGATAGTGATAATAAATACAAGTGCTTACTCTACATCAGATACTGTGCTACAAATTTCATAAATACTGTAACTCATTTACTCCTCCCAGCAACTGTACCATATAGGTATTATCATCAACCCATTTTAGAGATGTGGAAACTAAGGCTCAAAGAACAAAGGAAAAAAATTTCCCTAGAAATAAATGTACTAAATAAATGAAAAGCCAAACATAGGTTTGCCTGACTTGAACCTTAACCTTAACTTTGCCTTAACCACTAAAATTAAGTTCTGTTGTATTTTCAAATATACATGGGAGGGCTCTTACAAATGTCTTCCAAATAGAGTTCCATCAATAATTTAACTAAAAATGTTAATTCAGATTAAAGAAATCTAAGTGACTTTTCTAGCACTGTAAGAGAATTAACAAGCAAAATTTGGCCACATTATGTACAGAAAAGTTACATAAAAAGCCTAAATTTTATAGGAGCATTACAGATTAAATGGCAACAATATTGTCTATCCTGAGCACAAATTAAACAAAGCACTCTTTACATATGTAAAATCCAATGTTGATACAAACAATACTCAGATGTTCTAAGGATAGGAATACTTCCTAGAAATGAAACATCCAAACATTTCAGTCAGTAGACCTAGGTTCAGTCTCATCTTCACCAATTATAGTACTGTAACCTTGGGCAAGTTACTCTACCTCTCTGTACCTAGGTTTGCTCACCTATAAAATCAAAGCAGTACCTACCTTAAACTGCTAGAGATTAAATGAGATAAAGTATTCAGCATAGTATCAACAAAAGTACTTACGTACTGGTGACTATCATTATTATTATTATTGGAACTTTAACTGAACACTAACACTACAGTCTCCCATTATCTTTTCTTCTTGTGCCCCTAAAATGAAGGCAATAGGCCTCAATACTCACAAAAACAGATGAGACCCTAAATAATTACAAGTTGATTTTAAGAGCGAACATTCATTTTCACGCTCAAGTGATTTTAAAGGCTTTTAACTTAGGAGTGCCTGGGTGGCTCAGTAGTTAAGTGTCTGCCTTTGGCTCAGGTCACCTGGGATCAAGCCCTGCATCCCGCTCCTGGCTCAGCGGGAAGCCTGCTTCTCCCTCTCCCACTGCCCCTGTTTGTGTTCCCTCCTTCTCTCCCACTCTCTGTCAAATGAGTGAATAAAATCTTTAAAAAAAAAAAAAAAAAGAGCTTTTAACTTAAAGAATTAACTGGTAAAACTTAGGCACAATTTTTTTATTGTTTAACTTGAAAATCAAATAAACACAAACAAATGCTGTATAAATGTAAACTGTTTTGTTTTCTGGTCCTAAGGACTAAAACTCAAATAAACATACATAATTTAAAATTTAATAAACCTATGCTCAGGAGGAGCTCATTATATGTATTTTTAAAGCATCACTGGTGATTCTTTTGATCAAGTTTGGGAATTACTGCTTTAGGGTATATGGTATCTATATCATAGCATGCAGTTGACAGATTTTATGAATGGTCTTCAAAATGTAATGATGCCAAGAACAAGAAGTGCTAGGCGATCTTTTCCAATCCAGAATCTTTGGAAGTACTGAAGAATATTAAAGAGTATTTAGTTAGTGATAATGAGGAACTTCCTTCTCCATACTTCAAAACAGCAAGGGTAAGTACTACATATTGCTATAAATGTAGCCATCTGAACAGAGCATGACTTTATCGGTCCTTTTCGAACTGTGTCGTTTTTTTCATGGTACTATCATGATATTCCCTTAGGAACAAAATTGTATCCATCATGACCAAAGTTAACCTCCTCCTATCCCCTCTGCTCTCTTCCTCAAGTATAGTGAAATCACTTGCCTGGTCTCTGCTCACAGTGACAAACACTTGTACTATTATAGCACCTACTAAATTTAAATCTTCACCATACATACCAATTTCCCTCAGTAAACTTGAACAGACTTAAACAAAAAGCGGTTAAAAGGATAAACAAACAAACAAATGGGACTTGTAAACAAACCCAGTTCAGGCTCCTACTACTGTGTAATTTGGGGCATATTTGTCCGGGAATCTTAAGCTGTCTCACCTACAAAATGGGTAACATCCAGGAAAGTATCCTACATATAAGGCACTTTCCCTCTCTAACGAGGCAAAGGAAAAGGTGTTTAAACATGTTAAGTCTTTAGTGCTTGTTGAATGAAAAAAAAATTTCCTACAACTATGTTTCCTGACCTGACTCAGAAAGTGGTGGGTAAGTCAAGGTTTCTCAATGGAAAACCATACTGACATGGTCAATGAACCTATAATTTATTACCCGAAGTACTGGGCTGATATTAAACAGTACCCAAAAAGAAGGGAAATTCAGTTCTTCATATGTTTGAAATGGAGACTGAGTTCACATGTCCAATATAAAGATCTGAATGTATTATGTGCAACATAATTTATTTGCACAATTTATTATGCAACAGTGGCCTGCTGAACCTCGCTGAATAAATTAAAAATTTGCTCATTTTCTCTTTCCCCTTAAGTATTTAAGGCCATGGCAGGTGGAGTAATGATGCTCAAAAACACCCACTTCCTAATCCTCGGGAACTGTAAATATATTAATATGCATAGCAATAGAAAACTATGGTTGCAGGAAAAAAAAAAGGGGGGGAAGAAAACTATGGTTGCAGATGGAATTAAGATTGCTAATCAGCTGACCTTAAAATAAGGAGATTCCTATTCTGGATTATTAGGGTGGGTTCAAGGCAATCATAGGGCCCTTTAAATGTGGAAGAGGGAGCAAAAGAAAGGATAGGTTACAAATGATGGAAGCAGAGTCAGTGATGTGAATGCTTAACCTGCCCTTACTGGCTATGAAGATGGAAGAAAGGGACCATGAGCCAACAAATAAGGACAGCTTTTTCTAGAAGCTGGAAAAGCCAAGAAAACAGATTGTCCCCTACAGTATTCCAGTAGCTCTGCCAACACCTTGATTTTAGCCCAGTGGGACCCATGTCAAACTTTTAACCTACAGAATCATAAGACAATAAATCTGTTATGTCACCAAGTTTGCGGTAATTTGTAAGAGCAAAATAGAAAACTAAAATAAATGTTTAAAAAAAAAAAAAAAAGGAACTCCTTTAGAGTTCTTGAGCCAAAATGGAGATACACTGGGACACTGCAAAATCAGGTTTAAGAACCTCTAATGGAATGAGAAAACATTTCATTCTACAAAACTTAACATTTAGAAAGAAAAATGCCACCACAGGAGGTTCCACTTATAAAGTAGGGGAGTAGATATTATCAGGCCAAACCACTAACTATAAACTCTGGACAAACTATTTTTTAAAAAAATAAAAAACTCAAAACACTTTCTGAAGGCACCGGAGAGACAGGAGAACAACCAATGTCGACAGACACAAAAGGGGAGTCTATACTTAGATAAAGCCAATGAAGGTTTTTTTGTTTTACACGTTACATCTTCTGGCCTGAAGGCAGACCCCTGTCAGTCCCGTGCTTTGCAGCTAAAACCTCAAGAGAAAACCTGTAGCCTTAATGGCTTGAAGAACCACAGGACAGTTTGGAACAACCACAGCATACGAAAGTGGGAAATCCAAGAAAAGGAAGAGCCAGAGAGTAGCCCCAAATTCTGTGGCTGACCCCAAACCATGCATACACATGGGGCCAACTCCAAGCGCCCAGCTAAAAGAAGTGAACCAATATTTGAGCTTCTGCCCAGAAGGGAGCTGGATTACAGTTCGAGTTCAATTGAGTTAACAGCCTGCCACAACAACAAAAAAACACTAACAGAGGAATTAACAGAATCTAGAGTTTCTATGACATACCGTTTACAATGTCCAGGATACAATCCAAAATTACTCAACATAAAACAACAACAAAACAGCCCATTTTCAAGAAAAAAAGACAATCAATGGAGATTACCACACAACAACTTCAAAACTGCTAAACCCATGCTTAAGGACATAAAAAAAAAAACATATCTTCAAAGAACAAAAGATCAAACGGCAACTACAAAAAAGAACCAAAATTCTAAAGCTGAAAATACAATGTTTGAAAATGCCACAATTCCCTCACTCCTATTGAACTAAGCAGTGGCTTGGGAATGAAGCAGTGATGAGCCAAAGTGATGTCAAAATTATAGAAAGCCATGGAAAATTACTGAAGAAGAGAATGAGCCTATTCTGAGTATCTAACTGCTCCATAATTCACTTTTTAGGCAATTCTTGATAATCACTAAATAAGGTATTACTGTACTTTACAGAAAAGAAAAATGAGACTCCAAGAGATTAAGAAATATGGTTCAAGGTCACGCAACTATTGTCTTGTAGGCACTTCTAGACAGTACTAAGTTATGGGGATTTTTAAAGCAATGATAAACTGAAGTCTGTAGCTAAAGAACTTGGCAGTTAGCTAATACAACAGAAATTATAACAAAATAAGCAATTTCTGAGGGTAGCTGGGGGGTAGGGGGTTAGGGATAGGGTGGCTGGGTTAAGACAGTACTAAGTTACCGGGATTTTTAAAGCACTGATAAACTGAAGTCTGTAGCTAAAGAACTTGGCAGTTAGCTAATACAACAGAAATTATAACAAAATAAGCAATTTTTGAGGGTTGCTGGAGTTAGGGGGTTAGGAATAGGGTGGCTGGGTTATGGACATTGAGGAGGGTATGTGCTATGGTTAAGTGCTGTGAAATGTGTAAGCCTGATGATTTACAGACATGTACCCCTGGGGCAAATAATACATCATATGTTAATAAAAAATAAATAAAAAATTTAAAAAAAAACAAAAAAACAAAATAAGCAATTTCTCTGAAAATGCAAATTTTCTCCTTAATAGTTTCTCTTTTAGGAAAGGAACTTTATTAGTGGGACCTCTTCACTTTTCCTGATTTTTGCTAGGTTATTCTGATATTCTATTTGAAAAAGGGTAGAAGTGCCTGGTTATATAAGTTATAGAACATCCTCACAATGGCATGCCACATAGCATTAAAAATGACAATACAGAAATGTTTACTGATAAGGAAAGCAAATCAAAAATGTTTTGTGAGGGGCGCCTGGGTGGCTCAGTGGGTTAAAGCCTCTGCCTTTAGCTCAGGTCATGATCTCAGGGTCCTGGGATCGGGCCCTGCATTGGGCTCTCTGCTCAGCGGAGAGCCTGCTTCCCCCTCTCTTTCCCTCGGCCACTCTGCCTACTTGTGATCTCTCTCTCTCTGTCAAATAAATAAATAAAATCTTAAAAAAAATGTTTTGTGAGAAAAAACAGGCTACAAAACAAAGTGAACAATACCACCCAATTTTACCAAAAATTAATTAATTAATTAATTAATTAATTCTGTAAGGTCTGTTAATTACAGGCACAAAAATGTTAATATTTTGGTAATTTTTTCTTTTCAGCTTATTCTGTTTGCTGTTCCTAATATTATGTTTTTCCTATAATGTATTACTTATGTAATAAAATTAAACTTCTAAATCAAACCATCATGCTATACACCTTAAACTTCAGAGATTTGCCTTATTGCTCAATAAAACTAGAAAAAAAAGAAAAACAACAAAAACTTACTTATTCATCAATTCAACAAGTATTTATTGTGTACATACTACATATCAGGTAATATTTGTACAAAGAAAAAAACAGCTGCAGAAACTAACATAAGACTTGATTGAAATTTTCTTCCACTACCTAAAGATACTCTTTTCCATTGTTTAAACTGCTTTTCGATGAATACCTCTAAGAACCCTTTGCCTCAAAAACTGAAAAAGTTAAAATCTATCTGTACTCTTCTTTTTATCCTTTCTACTAGTAGACAAGGTCTGATCCTCATCACCTCTCAGCTGGGGTTCTGCAAGAGTCATCTATTTAGTCTCCCTGCCTCTGGCTCTGATCAAACATATTTCCTCACTCCCATCGAGCCATCTATCTATTCAGTACAGAGAAACCTGACCCTGTCCCTCTGCTCGTTTAAAATCCGTCATTGGCTCAGCACTGCCTCTAAGATAAAGCCAAATTCTTTGGCATGGCATGCAAGGAGCTCCAACATCTGGGCCCTGCCCATCTCCTTATTTCATCTTTGGATTTACCTTACTTCCAACAGTCGAGTCCAGCAACACTGCTTGAGGCTTCTTATATGCACCAAGCTTTTCCCTGCCAACTATCAATAGACTTTTCTTATGTTGTTCTTTCCACCTATTATATTCTCTCCCTAATATAGGTAACCTTATCGCCAATTTGTTAGTATCGTATCCAGGAAAAATCTTATACCACTTTCAAACCAAACTGACCTTATTCATAACTCTCTAACACTGTACTCTTACACTGTATTATTTACCTCAAAGTTTCTCTTACATGAGACTATCAACTCCACAAGAACAGGGATTGTCTAAATCTGTTTATCTGTAATATGGGAAAATAACAGTACCAACCTCATAAATGAGATTTAGAATGTAAACATTTAACAGGGTGCTTGGAACATGGAAATTATTCACCAAATGTTACCTATCATTATTAGCCACATTGTTACCTGCAGCCCAGCAGTGCAGTAGGACCTCCAATGTTTATTGAAAGACTAAACTCCGCAAATTGGAATATTCCTCCCATTTTATGACCAAGGAAACTAAGTGAGAGATATCACGGCCCAATGTCACAAAGCAAGAAAAGGCAGTGAAACCACCATCCAAACTCAGGTCTAACTCTAAAGCCCTGAACTATTCTATACTACTATGCACTATCTCCCTGTCTTCTGCTAAGAAATGATTCAACCCTTCTATTTTACTGCTAGGGGAGGAAAAAAAGGTTTCTTTTCCGTAATGCTGTTATAATCGTCATTAGTGGAGCCACCATTTCTAAGTTAACTTGAATGAGTGTTTCGACCTGAGATTCAATTTCCTTACCTAAAATAAGGACATGTACTTGGATCTCAGAAGCCCATACAAGCTCTTAAAATCCTTCTGGATGCAGTATCTGTGGGGGTGTTCCTTCAGAGTTAGTACGATACGATTATTTATCGAACTTTCCCGATACGCAGGACACAATCTTCATTAAATCAAACACCACTTCGTCTAATGAAATGCTCTCTAAGCTTTCAACACGCAAGCCAGAGCCTACAATTTTAGAGTCCTCTCCAGTGCGCTGCAACCTGACAGCAACAAGGTCACCAGGCCTGATCGCCAAGGTGCCTCCTTTGTGGGCGGGGGGTCTTAGCAACCTATCTGGCCAATGCAGGCTAGGCCTATGTTCCGCGCTAGTGAGAAAGAGCAACAGACCACCGGGCAGCCCCTCCGTCTTCCTCTCCTTGACCACATTAGGTGTAAACTTCCCAATCCTGTGGGGGAGGACACGCACCCGCCGCAGCTACGTCTACGACCCTCCCTCGGAGCTCCTCGCTCGCAGGGGAGCTGTGGCGGCCTCCTTGGGAGAGGGTGAAGGCCGCAGTGTCCTTGCCGCCGCCTGCAGGCCGTCCCGGGCCCAGCGCTCTCGAGTGCCCACCACAAAATGAGACACCGAGAAAGATAAGAGGGCGGCGCAGTGCCAGGGCTCATTCCGAAACTCCTTACCCACTGGGCGGTGAGACCAGCCACTTTGGCCCGGAGCGCCGCGGAGAAGAACATGGCGGGCCAAACCGTTGGCCTTTCCCTGCGGCACCAGGCGAGAATCCCGAGCGAGCCTGGGACGCACGGCGTGCGCGCTACCGGGCCCAGGCCCAGGGAGTCCTGGGCGGCGCGCCGCTTCCCTAGGGGCGGCGGGGGCGCGCGGAGCTCGCGGAGGTTGCTGGGGCCTAGTGGGCGGAGACTTCCCGAGGGGGCGTGGCGAAGGCCCGCCAGGTCCATAAAAGGCTGGGTCCCACAGGCTGTGGCTGGGGTCTCAACCTTGAAAGGAAACGACAATGAGCTGTGCCTTAGGCTTCTAGGGAATGTAACGCCGATCTGGATTTATGGGGTGAGCTTCCCCCCTGGAGAGCCTTTTGGGGATTTAACCACCTACTTTTTTTTTTTATCGTGGTTACTTAAAAAGGAAAAAATTCAGTTGTAACCTCTTGTAAATCATATATTACAAGTTATGTGAAGTTATATGAAGATGCAGAACACTGCCACCGAGTGAGGTGGACACAACATGCCTTGTTTTCCATTCTTTTGTTTAGAGATGTGTGCTGACATATTTAGGGGTGAAATAATATATCTGGAATTTGCTTCAGAATAATGGAAATGAAACAAGATTGGACATGAGTAATGACTGTTGAAGATGCGGTAGTTCTCATGACTATTCCCAGTTCTTTGGTACATGTTAGAAATTTTCCATAATTAAAAAAAAAAAAAAACACGCCACTTCCTTCTAGATGTTTGTTTGGTCATCTCTGGAAATTCCAACAAGTATTTACTCAGTAACAGCCATAATATGCACAATGCTGTTTCCTGCTGTGTACAGTTTACCAAACACTTTACTGCCTCTTGATTTTTCCCTTCACTGCCTTCTTTTCTTGTGTATCATTTCCTGTACCACCCCTTCCTTTTGCCCATTTTCTTTGCTAAACTTATCAAAGATTTCTGGAACTTTCACAGCAGTATAGGGATTTTAAAATTTTATTCTTCATTAGTTTAAAAACTCTAAAGTATTCCATTGCAACCACGTATGAATCATATTTTATAAATTATGAAATTCAAGTCACAACAAGTCTCCCAGCCAGTGAGCTACAAATAACCACCAAATGCCTTCATTCCCATTTCTTTGCTTATCCCTTATATTAGTCTGCTTCTCCTACATTGATATCAGTATTTACATCTAAAAGGGAAAAATAGGGATGCCTGGGTGGCTCAGTTGGTTAAGCAGCTGCCTTCCGCTCAGGTCATGATCCCAGGGTCCTAGGATCGAGTCCCACATCGGGCTCCTTGCTCGGCGGGGAGCCTGCTTCTCCCTCTGCCTCTGCCTGCCTCTCTGCCTGCTTGTGCTCTCTCTCTGACAAATAAATAAATAAAATCTTTAAAAAAAAAAATAAAATAAAAGGGAAAAATATTCTGGGTCTCCATGCTGATTTAAATTATTGTATTATAGGGGCAGCTGGCTGGCTCAGTCATAGGAGCATGTGGCTCTTGATCTCAGGAACATGAGTTCGAGCCCCACGTTGGGTGGTAGAAAGTACTAAAAAATAAATAAACTTTTAAAAAAATCAGAAATTTGTTTTTAAAAATAAATAATTGTTGGGACGCCTGAGTGGCTCAGTCGGTTAAGCCACTGCCTTCAGCTCCGGTCATGATCACAGGGTCCTGGGATCGAGTCCCGCATGGGTCTCCTTGCTCAGCGGGGAGCCTGCTTCTCTTTCTCTGCCTCTGCCTGCCACTCTGCCTGCTTGTGCTCTCTCTCTCTCTCTCTGACAAATAAATAAATAAAATCTTAAAAAAAATATTTAAAGAAATAATAATAAAAATAAAAATAATTATCGTATTATAAATTCACCTAAATATATATACGCCCAACACTATTATACACGTAACACTGTGTCTTATACAACAAAATATATAACAAATTAAATATATATATAACAAACTTACAAATGGATGATATCGATAGGGCATGGATTCTTTGAATCTGGTACACATGCCTTCACCTGATTCTATCTTGGTCTTCTGACCTCTTGGTCTAGATTAGTTCTCTTGATACCTTCCTTATACATGTCTGCCTCCACTCTCATTACCACATTTACCACCAGATTATTATTCTCCATAGCATAGAAACCTGCCCTTCCCAACTTGTTTGATTCAACAACTTGTACTGTACCTGGTGTATGGAAGACATTCAATATTTGCCAACTGAATGAAAATCTTGCACATGGTGCAAATATATGGACTCTCTGAAAGAGTTGTACATCTCTGGTTGGATTATGCTTATATACATGTATATCAGTGAGAGTGCTTTTCCATACAAGTAACAGGAAACCAAATGGAAGGAATTAAACAGTTTTGAGTTCGTTATATCACATGAAAAGAGTTCCAAAGGTAGAGCAGTTCCAAGATTAGATAATTCAGTTACTCAAGGATGTCCTTAAAAACTTGAGAACCTTCCACCTTTCTACTCCACCATACTAGAGCGGCAACTCCTGTTATGGTCACAAGATGGCTGCAGCAATTCCAAGTATCATATGTAGATTATACCATTCCCCGGGAAGAACTCTTACCTTTCAGGGGTCTCAGCAGCAGACTTCTTTATCTCAGTGGCATACCTGTCATGGTGGCTAGAACAACAGGCTCTAGAATGAGATTGCTGGTTCAGATCATAGATCTACTGCTTTGTAGCAGTGTGACTTTAGGCAAGTTAGTATCTCTGGACTTCTGTCTAGTAATAGTACCCTCCTCATTGCTTTATTATGGGAATAAAATGAGTTAATGCCTATAAAGTTCTTTAAAAAGTACTGAGTATAGGCATGCTTGGGTGGCTCAGGTAAGCGTCTACCTTCCTCTCAGGTCACAATCCTAGGGTCCTGGGATCGAGCCTTGCATCGGGCTCCCTGCTCAGTGGGGAGCCTGCTTCTCCCTCTCCCAATCCCCCTGCTTGTGCTTGTGCTCTCTCTTGCTATCAATCTCTCTCTCTCTCAAATAAATAAATAAAATCTTCAAAAAAAAAAAAAAGTACCAAGCATAGCGTAAGTGCTTGGTAAACGTTAGCTTGCGCGTCTTCTGTAGTAGGATAGCATCTTGTGGATTCACAGTCCCTGGAGAAAGTATATATCTCGTTGATTTCTAACATCCAAGCAAGGACTTAGCAGGTGTCCCTAATTTCTGTTACCTAGGAGCAAAACCAAAGAGTGCAAAGAGTAATGTTCAAAAAGTAAGAATCTGGGCTAAAGGAGGGTCTAGCCTGTTAACACTTCCTTGAAGATGATACAGAAAGTAAATTCTTTCAATAGTCATTCAATGCCAGTAAGTGTAACATACCACTTCATTCACCAGTCCAAAACATCTGTTAATGTCCAGCATGATTTTGGCTTATCCTTAACCCACATAATTCTCAAGTGAAAACATTAAAATTAATCTTCCTCACACCTGATAACATGAGTTAATTTCTAGAGCCACCCCACTTATAAAGTAACCTAATACATGATCAACTATTCTTCCCAGAGTCTCGAGGATAGAATTGTGGGGGCTGTGTGAAAAATCCCTGTCCTTCCCTCCACTCTCAAAGCCATTGTTTCTAGTCATAAATCAACACATGCCAGTGAGTTAAATGTTAGTGACCTAACCGCATAGTCTTGATTGAAAGTGGCTTGATTACATACTGTAATGAATATTATGGCTGCCTGGTTAGACATATCCCATGATTCGAAGTTAGTGCTACTACCATAAGCCCAGGGAAGTTGACTCTAACTATAGTGGTCAACCCTTTAATTAAAGAATGTCTGTGGGGCTTGGGGGCAGGGAGGAATGGGGGACTAGGAGTTAGGAGACCTGGAATAAAGTCTAGGGGAATGAACAAATGCAAGAACTTGGGCTCTGCCATTTCTATGATGTCTTCTCCATTCAAACCATCATAAACAGGCACTAGTGAGGACACGGTATAATGAAAACCATGAGCTTTCTAATCAGAGGGACTTGGATTGCAATTCTGACCTCATCTCTTACTAGATTCTGTGAAGCTTTGATCCTCAATTTCTGCAAGTATAATTAGAACATTAAATCATCCTCCTAGATCACATACTTATTAAAGTAGCCTCAGGCACGACATAGTGTGCTCTGCCTCTCATGTGCCAACTCTAACAATATTGACCAACCTCATCAGGTTTTCTAACGAATAACATGAAATGCAGATTGAGTCTTGCTTTGAGGGAAGAAGAGGAACTGAGTCAAACTCAAAGGAAGGGGAAAAAGGAGATAAGGTTATTGCTGGATGCATAAGAGAGTTTTAGAGAGAGAAGGGAATAAAGGTCTTTCAAGTAGGAAATTTAAGGGTGCAAAGAAGGGTGATGTGGTCACAGTGGTACACTGCAGTGTTAGACCTGTTTCATGCTTTCACTCTGAAAGGAGGGGGGATTGAAGGGTAGTGAATAACTTCATGATCTTTCCAAATTCTTCTCAAGGTAATCTCGCATATGTGGGACCAAAAGGGAAAATGAAAATCAAAACAGCCAGTAATTTAACTATACAGACCTCAAGAACAGACTGTCTAAAAAAATAATAGGCAGAATGTCACCTGAGCCATTATCAGATTCAGGTCCCTTGTTACTTCCCTAATGTGGGACTGAGTCTTAGTAGTCTCTAAGACTCAAGTGAAATTTCCTCCAAGAATTTGATCAACGAGGGATGCCTGGGTGGCTCAGTTGGTTAAGCATGGGACTCTTGGTTTTGGCTGGGATCCTGATCTTGGGGTCCTGGCATCAAGACCAGCTGGGCTCTGCACTCAGTGGGAGGTCTGCTTGAGATTCTCTCTCTCCCTCTCCCCCTCCCCTGCTTGCGTGCATGTGTGTGTGTGTGCTCTCCCAGTATCTCTCTAAAATAAACACATTTAAAAAAAAAAAAAAAAGAGGGGCGCCTGAGTGGCTCAGTGGGTTAAAGCCTCTGCCTTCAGCTCAGGTCATGATCTCAGGGTCCTGGGATCGAGCCCTACATCGGGCTCTCTGCTCAGCAGGAAGCCTGCTTCCCCCTCTCCCTCTGCCTGCCCCTCTGCCTACTTGTGATCTCTCTCTCTGTCAAATAAATAAATAAAATCTTGAAAAAATAAAATAAAATAAAAAATTTAAAAAAGAATTTGTTCAATGTTTCCCTATCAAGTAATCAATGCAATGAAACAATGAATATAAGTGTTGCTCAATAGGTAAAATTTTAAGATTGCTAACTGCTGGTATTGGTAATGTGTGGAGCTGCAGCATCTCATCCAGTGATAGCAATGCAAATAAGATCAGCCTCTCCAGAGGGTAATTTGGCAATATATATTGAGTTTCTTTATATGCAAACCCTTTTATCCAGCAGTTTTACCTCTGCGAATTTATCCTAAGGAAATAACTGGAAAAGTCTACAAAGTTGTTCAAACAGGTATGTTCATCACAGTGTTATTCATAATACTGAAATCCTGGAAGCCATGTAAATGATTATCATCAACAGAGAGTCGATTAAACAAATCACAGTACAGCCATGCAATGGGATGTTGCTCTGCAGGTTTAAAAACAATAACAAAGATCAGTATTTATTTTTAAAGGAAAGATGCCCATGATGTGTTAAGTTGAATTTTAAAAATTTTATAAAACATCATGTGTAACATGACCACACTTTGTATGTGCAGAGAAAAATACAAGGAAAGGTACACATCAGAATGCTAATAAGAGTTCTCTCTGGGTGATTGGATATAAGATAATTTTTATTTTTTTACACTTTTTGTACTGTCTGAATTTATTTCAATAAACCTGTATTGTTTTTAATCACAAGAAAATAAAGCTGTGTTCATGTTGAGAAACAGTGTAATAAAGGAAATATAAAAGTGAAAAAGTTGATAACTCGCTTTTATATTCACTTCCTTTCAGGGGATGAAAACCTCTTCAGAGTATACTTCCCTTTTATGCTATTAATTCAAGTTTTAATTTAGGGCATCAGTGAGTGTGGGCTGGGCAGAGGAAAATCAGCCAGTTCTTAGGCTCCTTGGACAATTTTAATTTTAGGCAGAAGAAGCAGCTTTGGACTCTCTCCCACAAGGCTGCTCCTTAAAATTCCTGTGCAAATCTGAAATCATGTCTTCCTTGACCAGTTACAAAAAGATTTATATAAAATTTCTTTAAATAGTCCTTGCTCATATAAAATATTCCTTGACTAAGAAATATTATATTGCAGCTAACTAGTTGGGTTGCTTCATGTGCTGTGTGGCATGATCTAAGCAGCCTAAGCTATGTAATGAAAGAGTAACCAGAGCAGGGTAAAATTGGTCAGAAAAGTCTTTTCATTCATTCATGGGCTGTACAAATATATTTGCAGCCCCGATTATACACTAGGCACTAGGACACTGAAGATACAAAGATGGAAGACCATAGCACTTCTTGGGAAGGCCTAGCACACTGCAAGGAAATGATTATAATACAGAGTATGTGTATTGAAATGTGAAATGGGAACTTAGAAGGAGTGCCAATGTCTTCTTGGGGGAGTTCATGTCAAGACTGGAAGGCTCCATAGGTATTGCATTAATAGGGTTTCCTGGGGATAAGTTTTCTACTTGAAGGAAGAGAAAGAGATGTCTTGTTAGCAGCTGAAAGTTCAAGGTGGCAAATAACTAACCTTCTAAACTGATCCTTCCTGCTAAAAAAAAAAAAAGCTTAGAGGAGACATTTCCCTGCTTCTTCTGTGGCCCACTTCCTACCAGGTAATTTCAGGGCATAGTAACAAAGGCACTTGATGTTGGTGCTGAGGTCCTTTCTCGAAGCGAGATGCTTCTGGCAGGGGCTGGTGCACTACTGTGTGTTAACAGTTGTGTGTTAATGTCAAGGTGGCATGTGATAGAATTAGATAGAAATAGAAGGGGCTGCAGTATTAGGGTGGTGGAAGGACAAACTGTATGAAGGGATGCCCAGGTGGCTCAGTTGGTTAAGTGTCTGCCTTCGGCTCAGGTCGTGATCCCAGGATCCTGGGATGGAGCCCCACATTAGGCTCCTTGCTCAGTGGGGAGCCTGCTTTTTCCTCTGCCTGCTGCTCCCCCTGCTTGTGCGCTCTCTCATTCTCTCTCTCTCTCTCTGTCTCTGACAAACAAATAAATAAAATCTAAAAAAAAAAAAAA